>OZ038375.1:72035487-72635487 GCA_964036015.1 Leptarthrus brevirostris
AACTTGCTACCTAAACTTGAGTGGAAGCGACAGAACCCAGATCAATACCGAAGCAGATTGCAACGGAGCTTGAGAGAACTGCCTAATGACCCTTCTGTGGATGACCTCGTAACGATCATCTTTAAGTCTTCAGCAAGAACAGATGGCTTGCATTACACGCCATACAAAAACAAGTGGTTTGACACCCAATGCCACAAAGCAAGGAAAAAGTCATTTAAATGGCTCAATCTATACCGGAAACATAATACCGATTTTGAAAAAAAGATGTACTTGATAGAGAACAAAAACTTCAAAGAGCTGTGTCGTAAGAAGAAGCAAGTCTACTTCGAAGAACTTTCGAATAAACTCGGTTCATCGCGAGATACCAGTGAGTTTTGGTCTTTGGTGCGAGAAATTCGTGGCAACAAATTTACCTCAGGCATGGATATCAGCATACTAGATTTTAAGAATCATTTTGAGGAGCTGTTAAACGGACTCCAGCGACCAACGGCTATTCTATACGCTGCACCATACATAAGCATTGAAGAGCTGGACAGAGAAATTTCAATAGATGAACTTGAATCTGTACTAAAAAAATCCAAAGACAATAAGGCACCGGGACCAGATCGGATCCCTTATGAATTTTTAAATATGCGCCAGTAGATTTCTTAAAAATTCTTACGCAAGTTTATAACAGTATACTGGACAATGCAAGAATACCAACCAGCTTTTTAAACTCAATTGTCTTTCCTATTTTTAAAAAAGGAGATCCAAATACCCCTGAAAACTATAGAGGGCTCTCATTTATGGATGCGGTAGCAAAGCTCTTAGCGGGAATCGTGAACAACCGCCTTACGTTATGGGAACAAAATTATGGCATAATGAAAGAAGCTCAGGCAGGCTTCAGAATGGGGTATTCAACGATAGACAATATATTTGTAATGTTGTGAAAGCCAAGTTAGCAGAAAGAGGAAAAAAAGTGTACGTCTTCTTCGTAGATTTAAAGGCAGCGTCTACAATATTGGAGTATCCACGAAGTTAATCAGATTCCTACAAGAATTATATAATAATACCTCGGCACAAGTATGGAATGGAGATGTACTTTCGGAAAAGTTTTTCACTTATACGGGACTTAGACAAGGATGTATACTCAGTCCAATTCTATTCTCATTATTTATTAATGATATTGATGACAACATGAATGGCGGAATCAATTTAGATGGATTCATCATTAAAAGTCTACTATACGCGGACGGCCTAGTCCTGCTAGCGGAGGACCCCATTGAACTGCAAACAATGATCAACTAAGTAAATACTGTCAAACCTGGAACTTGGTGATAAATATAAGCAAGTCGCAGATTATGATATTTCGGAAAGGAGGAGGTCGTAGAGCGAGCACCGAAAACTGGGTATATAATGGAATAAATATTGAAGTCGTCAATAGGTATAAGTACCTTGGAATAACGTTAACACCGAGACTGTCTTTGAAGGAACATATGACGGAACGACTGAACGCTGCAAAAGCTACTCTCAACAGCACCTGGAATAACTTTATAAAAAATGAACACATAGCTCATTCATCTAAATTCAAATTGTTCTTAGCGGTGTCCAGATCGGTGATGTGCTACGGATCGCAAGTGTGGGGCATTAGGGAATACGAAGAAGTAGAGAAACTTCAGCGCTTTTTTATTAAAAAACTGTTCTCATTGCCTGGAACAACACCTAATTATGCACTCACCCTTGAAACAGGATTACCAAATATTTACATATATACCCTTAAATGTCATTTTTCGTATTTGCTTAAAGTTTTAGGTACATATAGTGAAAACAGATTTCCCTATATTTTGGCAAAAAAAGCTGTAGAGAAGAAAATATATTGGTACAAAGAATGGCTTGAACTAGCTGAAAAACACGACCTCGAAATCAAAATATCAGAACGCAGTGTTGAAGATCTATCAGAGGTTTTAACAAAAATTATGGACAGGGAGGAAAGGTGGTTATGGCAAAAAGCTGAAGATAGGGCCAGACAAACCGTACGACACGGTCTGTATGATAGATTGATCTATGACCCGTGCGAGTCAACCTATTTTAGGGATGATTTCAGCATCGCGAAAATTAGAACAATTTTTATGTACAGATGTGGAATGTTACAGCTAAATGCTAGCCCGTGGCGAACCGAAGGAACATCTACATGCTCACTCTGCAACATGCTCGAAGATGAGACCTTGCTACATTACCTGGCAATTTGCCCGATATTGAGGGAATTTCGAGTTGTAGCGTTTGGTAAAGGAACTCTGACTGAAAATGATGTTATAGAAGTATTAAACGGCAGAAAGATCGATAATCTCATCACATACGCTCAATTAGCCTGGAAATACCGGAAAATGCTGATCGATGAATACAATTGCTAAGATATTAATCAAACAACAATCAACAATTATCAAAAGCTCATTTCTGAATATTAAATCGTTCATAGCTTTATAAATAACATAAGTTTTAAATAATAGCAGCTTTTTTGTTTTTTTGTCCTGTTTAAGAAAAGTTCATCCGTTGCCTCACTCTATTTTTTTTCTATATTTATATATATATGTATGTAAATAAATACCATTAGATTATTTAACGTAAACTTATAAAATAAATTGGATTTAACAATATAAAATGCCAACTCGACAGACGACCTCGGAGTCATTGTTGATGTTTATTTAATTACTCAAATTGTATTACTGAACTGATTTGTAAAATGAATTGTTAAAATAAACTTATTATTATTATTATTAATCCATTATTATATGTGTCAAAGCCAAGGTGTGCGGACGTGACTTTTGAGCCGAATAGTAAAAAAAGTAAAAATAAAATTAGATTTCGCGCGATTATTGTGTCTTTTTGTTTAATATATTGTGTTCTATCGTTGTGTTGTTTGTGTTAATGTGAAAAACATTTATATATTTGTGCCACTACAGAGCACTTTTTCTACCATTTTTGACATTTTTGCGATTATTGCATTTTTTTAATTAATTTATTGACAAGTGTCAAAAAAAAAATCAAGTTTTCTAGGAAAATTTCAATTCCTACTTGATTTGCTACTGCACTCAGTATGAGTAGCAGTAGTGAAGGTGGATCTGGGGGAAAGAAAAAAACCCCCAATACCAGGAAAATGAGAGAAAGAAGCCATAAGGTAGACCTCGTCTCGTTTCTGAACATAAAAGAGCCCACTGAAGAGGCTATTAGGGGCCCAAATGAAAAGGCCAGAATTGACAAGAGTACAATAGCAGCAGCAAAGTCAAGTGGAGAAGCGTCTGTACGTACTTCTTCGGTGGCATCCGCCACAAGTGCATCATCAGCGATCTGCACCACAGCATCCACGGTATTAACCGTGCAACCTGCAGTTGTGCAAGAAAAAAAATCAGCAGCATCAGCTGCTAAAGTGCCTGCGGTATCCGCCCCAAATTAAAAAACTGTTGCAGCACCTAAATTGAAGGATGTGGTAGAAGCTGCCTCTAAGGCAGCCCCCCCCCCCCTCCCAAGCCAGTCATCATGCGACCAAGCCTCACAGCGGGCAAGAAACTTGGACAAACCAACGAAGTGACAAAAGGACAAGCATCTGTAAATGTAGGGTCAGTAGTAGGGACTAGCTACGCCCAGCAGGTGAGTGGTAGTTCTAGGAAAAGTTCTAATATAATTATTCAGGGTAGTTATGTGACTCCACGTCAGCCTCCTGCTGACTTGGAAAAGTCTCGACCTAAGACAGTCGCGGGGCTTCAAGGCCTTTTTGACTGTCAGTGGCAGGACGAACGATATGGTATGCACTTCGAGCACCTTCGTGGGTGCACTCCAAGTGCATACCTTAAAGCCTTGTCACTGGTGGTCCCGTTGGAGAATATTTTCTCCTTCGGACTGGTTGGCCGCGGTATGGTGGAGGTATATACCACGACCATTGACGCAGCCACTAAGCTGATGCCTGAGGGCATCGACGTGGGTGGTAGGCACCTCCAGCCATACCCGGTTTCAGTAATGCCGACGAGAGTCTGCTTTTCTCGGGTCCCCCTCCGGGACAGGTCTGAGGATCTTGAGGCCTTCTTAGGAAGGTTCGGAAAGATCCACGGCAAGGTCCGGGCAGTACCACTCAGAATTGGGGACGAGGGACTCGGCCGTGGCATCCTAAGTTTAAGCCGTGAAGCACACATCACTCTAACCAGGGGTGTGTGCTTCCAGATGGCTTCTACTGGAGTGTTGCGGGATCGATGACCTGGATTGAGGTGAGCACTGAAGCGAAATGCCATGCTTGCCATCAGGCAGGGCACTTTATCGCGGAGTGTCCCAAGAGGCTCAGGAAAGTGGCTGAGGCCACTGTGGAGGAAACATCTGCCCCAGCAGAGGTTTCCAAACCAGTGACTTCGCCCAGTGCTGCGCCTGCCCTCTTGGAGCAACCTGCCACTAAGGTGCCTGAGGAGCCACTCCCTGAGGCAAATCCGACGCCGGCTGTAAACAGTGCCACTCCAACACGGGAAAAAGTAACTCTTCGGACGAGGAGGTTACAAGTGGTAGCCAAAAGAAGAAAAAGAGAAGGATGAAGTGGAAGACGAAGGGAAAGCCTGACCAGGAGGTGATGCCACCACCGAAGAAGGCAGTGAGCGCTGGGAGGGTCTCGGGGGAAGAGGCTACACCTTGCGCTCCGAGTGCACCATCAGGGACTCCAATGGAAGTCACTGAAGTTCTCTCAGACGTAGAGGTTGTCTCTGCTCTCGAGACGGCCGGTCCAACTTAAAGCGGCTATGAATCGTGTGGAAGTTCCATTTCGATTAGTAGCCGCTTTGAAGTGGATCCTGCTTTGGTGGAAGTCCCGAGGGAGAAGCTGCGCTCGCTCCTCGATAGCCTTCATTATAAGAGTTCGGACAGGATCCTGACCATTCTCAGGCGTGAGCTTGGAGATCCAGCCAGGATCCTGCCCCAACTGAAACTCCTCATGGCAGAGGCCAGAAAAAAGGCCAAGTATAATGAGGTGTCGAGGTGTGAGCGCCTCTTCAATAAAGTCTCGGGGATCCTTGAGGATCTCCAACTGGACAGGACTCTTCATCATTAGAGTCGTACAGTCATTGTCTGAGTTCTTGCGATTTCTTGAATGTGTAAGATAACATCAATAAATGCAGGGGGCTTGAGTGCACCCACTAGACTACACAGTATTTTTGAAGACATAAAACAATGGAACACGGACATTGCACTTATACAGGAGACAAATTTTACACATGACACATTTACACGTCTTGAACAAAATTCTAATTTACACAAGGGTTACACAGTTTTTGCCACAGAAGCACCCCGTAGAGGTTCCGGGTGGCAATTGCTGTGTCCCACAGCTTTACACTGATGTCTCCTGTATACACAGACATCTTCCCAGGTTTCGCGTCTTCCTTGGATTTCGTCTTAGGGGACAAAACGCTAAAGGTAGTAAACGTGTACCTGCCGCATGACCAGGATACTGCAAGACAGGTGTTGGACTCAATCCTGTCGCATATTACGAACTTCGGTGGTGAGGTTATCCTTGGTGGTGACTTCAACTGCACACTAGATTCTTCAATCGATCGTCATTCTAGAGTTGAATTCAACTCGGTGAACGCCGCGCAATTATCGAGAATAGTCAGACATAGCAACCTTGTGGATGCCTACCGTTGGCTTAATCCAACGACTAGGTCATACACAAGGGTTTCCCGAAATGTCCAGGGTAGCTTTTCGGGTTCGAGGATAGACAGACTTTACATCTCGTCTAGCCTTCTTAACTTTTTCGTTAGTGTCACTCATGAAGTGTGTTCATTAAGTGATCACCTTCTTGTTGTGGCAACTAGCACTTTGGTCGAAAAGCGAACTGCTTACTGGATTTTCAACAATAACTTGTTGAATTCAGAGCAGTTCATCGAAGAATTCATTCAGTTTTGGCACCAATGGCGTGATAACAAGAATATTTATTCAAACCTTAGCCATTGGTGGGATCTTGGAAAGCTTCAGATTCGCTCATTTATCGAGACGAGATTCAATCGGAGCAGATATCATGCATCGAGTTTGACGGCCGAAGTCACCCGGATTGGTACGCTTCTGCCCGCGCAACCAGAGTTACTCGCACAATACGAGAGACTTAAAGAACGACTGACAGCACAAAACTACAAGCATAGCTTGGAGTTTGTGCTCCGAAACCAGTCGCGCTGGTTGCGAGAGGGCGAGTCTCCGACCGAGTACTTCTTCCAGAAAACTCGACGTCGCACCGCTTCTTGTGAAGTAGACTCGATTCTTGCCGAATCGGGCCGGATCTTATACGGAGAGGAACTTGCGAATTATATTCGCAACTACTACACGCGGCTTTATGCTGCATCGACGTTGCCAACATTCTCGTCCAACGATGAATTCTTTCATCATGTTCCTACTTTCTCTGATGATAGTAGAGAATTCCTGGACAGAACGCTTACTCTCGATGATATGCTTACCGCAACGAAGGATCTTCGACGTCATACTTCTCCTGGTTATGATGGTCTAACTCCAGAATTCTTTGTTTGTTTTAGGAATCTTTTGATTCCGGACCTTTTGGATGTCTCTAATTCTGCAGTGGTTGGACATACCGAATTTCCCTCAAGTTGGCGGAGATCCGTTATGCGTCTAATACCTAAGAAGGGGGATCTTCAGAGGATGGGAAACTGGAGGCCAGTTACTCTGTGTAATGTCGACTACAAAATAGTTTGCAAAACACTGGGAACTCAACTTCGCTCAGTGATTGCCTCAGTAATACACCCGTCACAGTCCTACTGCATTCCAGGTCGTAGTATCTACGACAACATCGCCGTAGCATAGCATCTTTTCGCCTACCATGAAAAAACTGGTTCGCAAATGGCCATGATCTCTTTGAATCAAGAAAAGGCGTTTGATAGCGTCTCACATGAGTATCTACTGAGAGTGCTCGATAAATTTGGGCTTCCGTCCAGATGGATTGAGATCATCAGTGGTCTGTATAGAGATTCAGTGATTCTCATAAAGCATAATGGGCATATATTGTCTCCTATTCCGTTTCCTCGGGGTATCAGGCAGGGATGCCCGTTGTCAGGAATGCTTTATGACTTTTCACTGGAGCCGCTGCTAGTAAATCTTCGTCAATCGTTGAGACAATATTCAATTCACTTACCATACACTACTATAAGCCACTTATTCTAGCGTATGCGGACGACCTGTCTATATTTGTAACGAAAGATGATGCATTTCCAGTCGCTCGTAGGGTTTTTGAACAATAGGAGCGATTAGCGGGCGCTAGGGTTAACCTAAGCAAAAGCCAAGGCCTATGGTGTGGGAGGTGGCGGAATCGAACAGATTCTCCCCTCGGCATACAATGGACGAATACTTGCCTGAAATATTAAGGTGTATATGTGGGGCTCGATGGTAAAACATATAATAGCCGCATGGCTCTGAAGAAACTCTCCGGAGCTGTGAATTCGTGGCGGACTAGACTGCATCCACTTTCGCTGAAAGGACGTGCGGTCGTTGTCAATTATTTGATTACCTCGTCCATCGTGCATCTTTTAAAATCAGAGTGCTTCGAAGAAGGCTTCGTAAAACTTTTACAGTCGAAGGTCGTTGACGCCTTCTGGGGAGGAAGACGATGGGTCGCTGAAAGCACGCTCTGCCGACCAGTAGCGGAGGGTGGTTTGGGTCTTACAGACATGGTCGTGAAATTTCGTTGTCTTCAGGTACGGGCATTCCAACGAGTGTTCTGTCAAAGAGATAACTTAATTTCGCAGCTGTGGGTAAGTTCTATGGGGGGTAGCGGCGCAGGGGAGCACTACTATCTGCTCTCGGTTCGCCCACCATATCCGCATGACTGGTCCCAGGACATGATCTCCACGATTACAACCTGGGGCAGAATAAGACCAACATTTCATTTGCGATGGAATGAACTTGGGTTCGGGGATTTCTCAGCAATTCCGATCAGGTTGAACCCTGAGTTAGTAGATTCGGTGTTTAGTAATGCTCGAGGTGTTACGGCCGATACAGGACAACTCACAGTTCTTGGAGACATCATTGATCCTTCTGGGAACACACTTATACACCCCCACACAACACAATTACACGAATTGGTGGATACAGCCCGAGAGCGTTTTAGTCGTCTCTCTACTAGGGAACCTAGCACTGAGGTGCTTCGTAACGAATCGACCACCGCACACGACATTCAGTACACTCATTTCACGTAGGCTGCGCGAGCTCTTCGTAGGAGTAAATCCTACGGATACCTTAGGGGTTAATAGATGGCGCGCACATCTTGGGGTGGACTTGGGAGTAATGGGGACCATAACTAGCAGAGTCATCTATAGTTATCCGTCCAATTACAGAGACTCTGATGTGGCATTCAAATTGCTCCATCACATCCTCGTGCTTCCAAACCAGCTGTCACATATCGATCGAAGAATTCAAAGAGTCTGCACGGTTTGTGGTGGTGAAGGAACCCTGTTCCACAGATACTTCACATGCCCGACCTTGTGCGACATGAATAATCTTGTTCGCGATATGTGCCAGCATATCTGCCCGACATTCAGCATTACAAGAACGTCGTTTTTACTGGGGCCAAGGACATGTAACCAGGTAAATTGCTTGATAAGCTTTATCTTAACACTTGCTAAATCGACAATTCATCTGTACTGCATGCGGATCGAGCCTGGGCAACAGCCCACTAACCCACAGTTTCACACACACGCACTTGAGAACCACTTCGTTGCCAGATTGAAGAGGCGATTACGCCTAGAGTTCATGGCAATGAAGGCCGACACATTCAACTGCACCTGGCAACCTTTATCGTCGGTGCGGAACGGAAGCCTCGTCTTTCACTGGGAATAACAGGCCGCAGACTTGCAGCAGCTTGTCCACGAAGCTCCTCTTCGCTTTGGTATTGCTGCAAGTGCTGCGGGAAGGACAAGCCTCACGTTGGAATCGTAGAACTGGGAGGATGATGGGAGCAGTTTGCAGACGTCAATGACTCTGCAGACTGGTCCCGCGAGACTCTAATCGGTTCGAAATTTTTGTGCATTCGTTTAGAACATGTTTGGATGAGTGCTCCCGGAGGACTAGAAAAGTGGCGAACGGCTCTACGGAGAGGGCATTTGCTAGGGAGCAGTGGTTCCCGAAGTAGGAAGTTCGCCCGGTGCTGCATCTACCCTCTGGGAACACTCAGACAACCATGTTCTAGTTTGTTTTTTCGGTTTCGGTTCATTTTGTTCGTTCGTTTTAGGTTAAGCTCTAGGTTTTGTTTCGGATTCTTTTCAAAATTTTCCTGAACTTTTATTAGAGCTGGCACTCGCTTGGAGGCATTTCAAAATTTCTTTGCATTTTCTTTTTTACAGGTTTTTGCCTTCAAGTTTTAGAGTCCTTTTTATTTAACCTATTTACAGTAACGTAGTATATTGAGTCATTTTTGTTATGTTCTTTTTGTCCTTATTACAGTGTCTTTTTAATGTTTATGTGTTTTTTAGGGTAGCTAGTTTTTGTAGGATTTTTTATTTATAACGATTGTGCCGAATAAAGTGTCATTATATACATAAAAAAAAAATTATTAATCCTGTTTCAGTTGGACGACGGTGTATTTGTGTGCAGTGACTAGATGCAGACTAATGTTAGTCAGAACTGCTTGTGAATTGTGTGTGTTGAGAATTCCAACAAACACTGCTTTTAAACCAGCGGGGAGTAGGCCATTCGCCAGGAAGACTCCTTGATCTATTTCTCTTGATAGACAGAGCATCTCCTCCTGCAGCTGCAAGGGAACCTCGACTACGATCTGTGACCTGGCAGGTATGCATACAGGCTCTTTCAACTGTATTTGTTGCATCCTCATCTCGCAGGTCAAATCGTTCTTAGTCGGTTTGTCCATCTCGCATTCTAGTGTTTGGTGGTCATTGTTCTCCTCTTGAGAAACTTTTGGAATACCACAGATTGTCAGATCCGCCTGTCTGGGCTCTGTTCTATCTGTTCGGGCATTCCTTTTGACCACTTTTTCAGAACACAGGTTATCCAAAGCAGCTGTTAATGGAACAGCAAACTCCTCAGAGTTATTTTTCGTTCGAGTTAATTAATTAATTAGCAAGCCGTCGTCGGAAAGGCCGGGTAGGTTTTTTATTACCTGAAAATTGGAGGGAATGTTATTCTTTAGAGTAAAATTGCCCTGGCATGTTCCCAGCGTCTTTCCGGTACCAAATGGTGTTTGTAAAGTATATGTTTCTCCGGTATTTATATCTTCGGGATTTTTAATTGCTTTCTTTTTTTTGGTATTGCCGCTCAGGCTAATATCCAACGGAAGGCTAACTGTAGAGATAAAGGGTTCGTTAAAATTTTTAGTTTTTAGTGTCGATCCGGGGTCTTTTCGGTCGACTGCTCGTCGTTTTCCTGACTCTTAGCGTCCCATTTTTGTTTTTGGCGGCATTTCTCTATGGAATGACCGCGACGGTTGCAGAATTTGCATTTGAGTTTTATGTTAAAAACTCGAGGACCAGCGGAAGGTTGCTGATCCTGAATCCGTCGTTCGGGGAGCCTTGTCTGGTTACTCGGGCCCGGAACCTGGCAATTGTTCCTACAATCGCGAACATCATGCCCATATATTTTGCAGTTAGAACAGAAGGGTGTGTTTTTACGCTGCTTACAGTCGGCGTAAGTGTGACCTCTTCGCTGGCAAAAATTGCATGTGATGTTTGACCTTATCTGGTCGAGGTTCTAGCGACGGTAGTCGATTTGAGGGGGAGACGAGCGTTGAGGAGGAGCCGCATATGGCGGAGTCTGTCGGCGGAAGTTCTGTGGTGGCGGTGGTCTGTGTAACGTTTGCTGTGGAAAATTTCGAGTCGGTATGTAGGGGGCTCTATGGAATGCCCGTATTCTGGCAGTTGAGTCCATAGCGACAGGCGTGGTTGAGCCTTGTTCTACAACAACCGGGGCAGGAAAACCTTGAGGTGGCCGCAGCTCCGTATTTGGTTTGTGCAGCCTCTTTACAGAGGACCAGCAACTGTTTCACCCTGGCTGTTAAGGCGGTGAGCGTTTTGCATTGGTTTTGGTGAGCTGTTATGAGCCTATTAACCAGTTCCTGGTAAGTTTCTCTGGGAAGGTATGCCGCGTTTAACCTGGCTTCAACCTCTTGGAAGGTTGTCGGTACATCTGAGGCCAACAGTTGATATGCTCCACCACGAAGTCTTGTGGGGAGGATCTTGAGGAAAGCATCTTGCTCCCCTTCGGAGAGGCACTGTTTGGCTTGGCGGCAGCAACCCAGGAATGTTTGCAACTCTGATCTGAGATGCGGGCCTGGCTCACCTGAAAAAATATGCACCATTTGCGCATTTAATTATACGATTTTTCCATAATCGGTCGCCATAGTGGAGTTCTGATTCGAGTCGGTGTCGGGCGAGTCTTGTGCGAGAAATCGATTTAGACCTTGCTTTAGGTTGATTTCTCGCAGGGAGTCTTGTAGGGATTGTCTGCGATTTTCCTCAGTTGTGCTTTCTAAATTGTTTTCAGTATTTACTTCAGAAGGGAGTATGCGCGTCTAGCTTGGCTTGAAAAAGTGCGGCTTCCTTTTGAAAGCGCTCTAGGTCCTTTAATTTCTCTTCGCTGGATTTTGTATTCCGGTTTTCGAGAAGGTTAGAATAGAGAGTAGCTAGGCGTTCGGATTCTCTCGCGGACTCGTACAAATTGTTAAAATTATATTTATGGCTTACTTGGCGTGGTTCTTCCGCGCTGTTCTCCAGATCCAAGGAAGTTATGAGGAGGTCCTCTGTCTTCTCCTTCGTTGGTGAGTGAGCGGGAGTAAAGTGGGTGTCCTTGGACATCAACTCCTGCTCTTCAGCGTTGCAAGGGGGCTTTTGGCCAGCTTACCGTTCTCTTGATGACAGTACTATAGTTGTGTTGGGGAAAAGGGGGGCTTGTGCCTGCTTCAGCGATTCCCTTTTCCTACCAGTTACTGGGGCTGTGTTGATTGGTGGTGTTGATTGTTGTCGTCTTCTTCGGGCTGGGACGAAGCCCACACAATTCCACCGGTGGTGCTGGCTTACACATTTTGGAAACGTTGGGGCGACTCCTACGGGCTATTGGCTACCCGGGAGTGCTTAAAGGTACCCCTTTTGTTCGACGTAGGATAGAGACTTTTAAAGCTGTTACGTTTATGTTAAAACACGCTTCCCCTATCCTACCGGCTACGCCAATTTTTTGTTACGTTTATATAACAACAATAGCTGTGGGTTGACCACTCGTATCCACTGGGTATATACACGATCGTTTGGAGGCTATCAGATTGGTTTAATATGTGTTTGCATACGTAAGAAAATATGATTTCTTTAAACACAGAAACTTAATACGTAATGAAATTTATTTAGCTTCACATAACAAATCGTTACAGTTATTATTGATATTGATCTCCGCTAAAGTAGACTTTCTTAATACGCATGAATTTAAAGCTTATTACACTTAATTTTACACAGTAGGTCGGTACAATTATTATTGAACTTAATGTCTGCTAAAGTAGACTTTCTTAATATGCAAGTATTTAAAACTTATTACACTTAATTTTACACAGTAGGTCGGTACAATTATTATTGAACTTAATGTCCGCTAAAGTAGACTTTCTCAATACACATAAATTTTAAACTTATTACACTTAATTTTACACAGTAGGTCGGTACAATTATTATTGAACTTAATGTCCGCTAAAGTAGACTTTCTTAACACGCATGAACTTAAAAACGTATTTCACTTAATTTTACACAGTGGGTTGGCACAACTAATCATGAACTTAATGTCCAAACAATTTAGGGTTTACCAATAATAGCACAAAGATTAATTTTCGATTATGTCAAAACTCCACTCGATCACTATCAGTTTCGGACCAAGTTTTCACCGAATTCCGCAGTTTCCCTTTTACTTCGACTCACCCTTATTCACTTGTATCGATCGCGACTTAATCCAGACTCTGTCTAATTTACTTCAAAAATCATCTTCAACCGATCTACAAGAAGAAAAAGCTTTCGCGCTTTTTCTTCGTTTTTTGGCTTTTGCCCTTGACGTGGATGGCTGTGGGCAAAGCCGCTGTAGGTCGTTGTTTTTCGCGCTGATTAAGCTAATTTCTTTTGCTTATCGTGTATGGCTACCGTGTGAAAAGAATGTCGACGGTAACCCGAGCGCGTTGTTTTTCATGAGTTGGATTTGAGTACATTGCAACTTTGTTGCAATGCACTCGGTGTAGGAAATCCAACCCATTAAATATTTATTGGTTTTTTATTTTTTGTTGGATTTGAATATGTTTCAACTTTGTTGCAACAAAATTTGATATTTGAAATCCAACTCATAAGACTTTTTACGCTTTGTTTTTATAAATGCCAGATTGGATTCTATTATCTTAAAATAAGCGAATCCAATCTGTAACACCTGTTTAATATTTTTGTAGAATGATAACGATACTATGAAAAATGACTTGTGATGTTTTCAATGTCGATCTGTAATAATATTAAAGATCCGCGAACTCTGTTATTAAACTTTCATTTATGAAGTCATATGACTTTTATTTTGCTTTCTTCAGACTGTTTACATGTACCACACTCACACCCTTAATGCCTTTTAATTTTCACTAAAAGTTCCTCTGTTCCACTAACCACGCAATGTACCAATTTCAAATGAAATTTTGATAATACCTATATCACAATATTCAAATGTAATTTTGATAACACCTGTAATTCATTTTCTCTTTCGATAATCCTTAAGAAGATGAAGTTTAGGTGATTCAGTCGCTGACGGAATTTCGCAAGAGTTGTTGAATTTTTAGTCTAGGGTTCGAGTTTTAACCAAAATCGTTTTTTTTCGTTCTTTCCCAATTATGGGGTACTGTGCAAGAGATAGTGATGTCCTGTTGTTTGGTACTTCGTAGGTTCAAGCACATTTAATGGGTGAGATGGGAAATCGTGCTTAAGAAATTCTGAAATTCAGTAGAAGGTTATCAGCAATTAAAAAAAAATAGGTTTTTAATTAAAGTTGGTTTGGACCCGATTGGACCGAGTTGTTAAAGGACCTTTTCGTCATTCTTGATTTTGTGCTGGCTTTGCGTTACGATCTTCATCTCGATCGTAGATTGTGGTAGCACGCCACGACGCGTTTAAAAAGATTTTCAATTGAAATTACCTATTCATAGAATGGCTTAAGACGGTTGTTGTGAACCGTAAGTGTTCGCTTGCCCATTTTAAGGGTCGTATTCACTGATGATAGTATACCGATTACCAGATAAGGTCCTCCCCAGATTTGAGAGAGCTTATGTTTTCGACTTTCTCTCTTGAGTAAGACTTTGTCACCTATGTAAAATGATAAGGGGCGAACAGCTTTATCGTAGTATAATTTCGCATAGTAGCTCTCGTGATTATACACGGCTTCAGGGTCTCGCTTTAAATTTGAAGAAACATCCGCTGTGAAGCCGTAAAGGCAGTGCATGGGAGTTAATTTCTTCTCTTCGTGTACACTGTTGTTGTACACGAATGCAGCGGTTCGCAGATATCGGTCCCATGATTTGGGATTCTCGTCCACTATGGTACGCAAAAATTCGATTAACGGCCTGTGTGCACATTCAAGTGCGCCATTTGGCTGTGGGTGGTAGGCAGAAGTTTGTAACTTCTTCACCCGTAGCAGTTTACATACCTTTTTAAACAGGTCACTAAGGAAGTTACTTCACTGATAAGTGACTTTTCGCTTAGGAATGCGGAAGCGCGTGACGATTTCGTCGAAGAAGATTTGCTTCTATACGGCTATTCTGCGATGTCCGCGATGACCATCGGCATTTTAAACTGAGGTGATGCCTTCATTATTTGGCATTTTTATTTATACCCTGATTGACGCCAAAAGGAGAGTCGTGCTAATCATGCAAGATCGGTTGTATCTCCTTGGAGCTTGTGATTATTTCAGGGGGCTTAAGGTTATTAGTATCTGGCGGGTTGTCTGTTGTGACCTTTTCTGTATTTGGAATTATTTCGTTTTTGTGAGGCGTGTGATGCCGTATTTCGGGGTTTTTAGACTCTGTCTGAGCGTTTTTCGCTAGAGCCCGGGTAACAGCTTTACATCTTAGGCGATTTTTGCGAAAAGAGGGTATTTCATCCTCCGAGTCCGAATCCATTGTATGGTGGACTTGCGATTTTACCATTATGTTTTGGCCGTCTGTGTCTTCGCTGACTTTCCGTGGAATGCGGCTTAACTTGTCGGCATTCGTATTGTACTTTCCTGGTTTGTATTCGATTTTATAATCGAATTCGGAAAGTTTATGGTGAAATCTCACCAGACGGGAAGTATGGCCTTTTACAGTAAAGACTCCTTTGAGAGGCTTGTGGTCTGTATAGACCGTGAATTTTCGGCCTTGTAAGTAACATTTAAAGTTACGCGTAGCCCAGACTATGGTAAGCAACTCCTTTTCAATAGTTGAGTAGTTGCGTTCCGCCGTGTTCAGTGTACGTGTCTCTGGCAAACGGTACATTTTCTGGTTGATTGGTGCTTGGTTCTGCACCAATGGTATATCATGAGTGATGGCGTTTGTGAAAGTAAGCCGATCACCTTTGAGGAAAAAGATATCGTTATACTCGTAACAGAGTTGTGATATCGCTTGTTTTTCCTCTGCGCTCATATTTACGTCCAGACTGAGCTCTTCGCCTAATCTGGCGAGACGCGGTTATTATTTGGGTCTTCCTGTTCTTCATACTCCAGGAATAAATATTTGATATGCTGCAGAGGGGGCATGGGAGCTAATGGGCTTTTGCCATCGAAATTCCTTCTGTTAAGGTGAGCTCCGTCGACGTTTGTTTCATTGTTTTCCTTTCCAGTGGTTCCTTTGTTTCCTTTTATTTCCTTTGTGTGTGGGTGCTGGTGATTTCGTATCACCGTAATTCCTGGTTTTCAGATGAGTATCCTCAGTGCGTTCTCCGATTTTTGGGGTTTCCTTATTGTTTATTTCCTTTTGATCCTGTTTCAGTTGGACGACGATGTAGTTGTGGACAGGGACCAGATGCAGACTAATGGTAGTCAGAACTACTTGGGAATTGTGTGTGTTGAGAACTCCAACAGACACTGCTTTTAAACCAGCGGGGAGTAGGCCATTCGCCAGGAAGACTCCTTGTTCTATCTCTCTCGATAGACAGAGCATCTCCTCCCGCAGCTGCAAGGGAACCTCGACTATGATCTGTAACCTAGCTGGTATGCATACAGGCTCTTTCAGCTGTATTTGTTGCTGCCTCATCTCGCAGGCCAAATTACTCTCAGTCGGTTTGTCCATCTCGCATTCCAGTGCTCGGCGGTCATTGTTCTCCTCTTGAGAAACTTTTGAAGTAGCACAGATTATCAGATCGGTCTGTCTGGGCTCTGCGCTATCTGTTGGGGCATTCAGTTTCACCACTTTTTCAGAACACAGGTTATCCAACGTAGCTGTTAATGGAACAGCAAACTCTTCAGGGTTGTTATCCGTTCGAGGGAATCGCAATGCCCTACTCGAGCCCTCAACGTTGCAATTCTTTGCTAGGAAATCATTTCCCAGCAAGCCGGCGTCGGAAAGGCCGGGTAGGTTTTTTGTAACCTGAAAATTGCAGGGAATGTTGTTCTTGAAAGTAAAATTGTAACTGTAGAATTTGCATTTGAGTTCCTGCAATCGCGAACATCATTCCCATATATTTTGCAGATAGAGCAGAAGGGTGCGTTTTTACGCTTCATACAGTCGGCGTAAGTGTGACCTCTTCGCTGGCAAAAATTATATGTGATGTTTGACCTTATCTGGTCAAGGTTCTGGCGGCAATAGTCGATTTGTGGGGGAGACGAGCGTTGAGGTATATGGCGGAGCGTATATGGCGGAGTCGTTCGGCGGAAATTTTGTGGTGGCGGTGGTCTGTGAAACGTTTGCTGTGGAAAGTTTCGAGCAGTTGTATATGGGGTTCTATGGAATGCCCGTATTCGGGCAGTTGGGTCCAGGTAGTTGTGCCTTGTTCTACAACAACCGGGGCAGGAAAACCTTGGGTTGTTGTGGTTTGAGTGAACTGGGTGCCCTGCTGTAGTTTTTCCATGTCGAGTGCTTTATGGGACAGCTCCTCGAGCGTGCCGTCTGTAACGGTGAGGAGATATTGGCATAGGTACGGATTCGTAACCCCACTGCGGATTGCCTTTTTCGCTAAGTCCCCTAGCTATGTTGTAACAGCTGGGGTGGCCGCATGTCCGTATTTGGTTTGTGCAGCCTCTTCACAGAGGACCAGCAACTGTTTTACTCTAGCCATGAAGGCGGTGAGTGTCTCGCAGTGGTTTTGGTGAGCTGTTATGAGCCTATTTGGTTTGTGCAGCCTCTTCACAGAGGACCAGCAACTGTTTTACTCTAGCCGTGATGGCGGTGAGTGTCTCGCAGTGGTTTTGGTGAGCTGTTATGAGCCTATTTACCAGTTCCTGGTAAGTTTCTCTGGGAAGGTATGCCACGTTCAATCTGGCTTCAACTTCTTGGAAGGTTGTCGGTACATCTGAGGCCTTGTATGGAGGATCTTGAGGAAATCGTCTTGCTCCCCTTCGGAGAGACACTGTTTCGCCTGACGAGAGCAACCCAGGAATGTTTGCAACTCTGATCCGAAATACGGGCCTGGTTCACCTGAAAAAATAGGCACCATTTGCATAGTTAATTTGACAACTTTTGCATAATCGGTTGCCATAGCGGAGTTCTGATTCGAGTCGGTGACGGGCGAGTCTTGTCCGAGAAATTGATTTAGACGTTGTTTTAAGGTAATTTCTCGCAAGGAGTCTTGCAATGATTGTCTAAGGTGTTCTTCGGTTTGATTTACTAAATCGTTTTCTGTATTGTCTTCAGAAAGGAGTATGCGCGAGAATCCGTCTAGCTTGGCTTGAAACAGTGCGGCTTCCTTTTGAAAACGTTCTAGATCTTTAAATCTCTCTTCGCTGGACTTTGTAGTCCGGTTTTCGAGAAGGTTAGAATAGATAGCCGCTAGGCGTTCGGATTCTCGCGCGGCTGCGCCAATTTTTTAGTACATTTCTTTTAACACAACACAGCAACGGCTACGACCATCACTCACCAATCCCAATAATTTTTATTATTATCTTTTACTGTATCTGTTTAGTCTTTAGTTACATTTTCGAATTTTTACAATTATTACAGCAACATTTCGCCATTAGAATTTATTCAATTTCCATGACCAATCTTAATAATTAATTAGCGTAGAAAGATACTTACTAATATTGGTAACTATTACAACTATGGCAATGGTCTTTCACTTTACCGAATTATTTGAATTCGTACAATTTCACTTGACAATTTTAATTATTTATTATCGTAAAAATACTTAATAACATCTATAACGATTGCAATGGACAGTTTCACTTGACAATTTTAAGAATTAGTTAGCGTAGGAAGACACTTAATAACATTGACAACAAACTATTTAGAATTCATTCAACGTCACTTGACAATCTTAAAAATTAATTAGCGTAGGAAAACCGCGATCCGACCATATCCCTTCGATCGTTAAAACCAGACTCACCATTACACATCTAACGAATCTTTCACAACCGATCTACATGAAGAAAAAGCTTTCGTGCTTTTTCTTCGTTTTTTGGCTTTTGCCCTTGATGTAGATGGTTGTCATTGGGCAAAGCCGCTGTAGATCGTTATTTTATCGCGCTGATTAAGCAAATTTCTTTTGCTTATCCTGTATTGGGCTACCGTGTGAAAGGAATGTCGACGGTAACCCGAGCGCGTTGTTTATCATGAGTTGGACTTGCACGAAATCCAACTCATTGAATATTTGTTTGTTTTAATTTATGTGTTCCTGAGTTGGATTTGAATATTTTGCAACTTTGTTGCAACATAATTCAATATGTAAAATCCAACTCGTATAATTTTAATGGATTTTAATTTCTAATGACAGATTGGATTCGATTGAATTGTGGCTTCTCTTAGAATAAGCGAATCCAATCTGTACCACAGTTCGGTCCATATCGACCGGCGTAATTGTGCTTTGTTCTACAACAACCGGGGCAGGTGAGCCTTGGGTTGTTGTGGTTTTCGTGAACTGGGCGCCCTGCTGTAGTTTCTCCATGTCGATTGCTTATTTATCAGTTCCTCGAGCGTGCCGTCGGTAACGGTGAGGAGATATTGGCATAGGTGCGGGTTCGTAACCCCACTGCGGATTGCGTTTTCCGCGAAGTCCTCCAGCTGCGTTGTAACAGCCGGGGTGGCCGCAGATCCGTATTTGGTTTGTGCAGCCTGTTTGCAGAGAACCAGCGACTGTTTCACTCTAGCCGTGAAGACTGTGAGCGTTTCGCAGGGATTTTGATGAGCCGTTATGAGCTTATTTACCAGTTCCTGGTAAGTTTCTCTGGGAAGGTAAGCTGCGTTCAATCTGACTTCGACTTCTTGAAATGTTGTCGGTATATCTGAGGCCAACAGTTGGTATGCTCCTCCGCGGAGTCTTGTGGGGAGAATCTTTAGGAAAGCTTCGGAGAGACACTGTTTGGCTCAGCTGAAAACAGGGGCACCATTTGCGCAGTTAATTTGACAATTTTTTCATAACCGGTCCCCATAGTGGAGTTCTGATTCGAGTCGGTGACGGGCGAGTCTTGTGCGAAAAATCGAAGACATTGTTTTAGGTTGATTTCTCGCAAGGAGTCTTGCAATGATTGTCTGAGGTGTTCCTCGTTTTGGCTTACTAATTCTTTTCTGTATTGTCCTCCGGAAGGAGTATGCGCGAGAATCCGTGTAGCTTGGCTTGAAAAAGTGCGGCTTCTTTTTGAAAACGCTCTAGATCTTTTAATCTTTCCTCGCTGGACTTTGTAGTCCGGTTTTCGAGAAGGTTGGAATAGAGAGCCGTTAGGCGTTCGGATTTTAGCGCGGACTCGTACAAATTCTTAAAATTATTTTTTGTGCTTACTTGTGTTTGACTTGATCTTTGGATGACTGTTCCGCTTGTGAGAGTGAGTCCATCTGCACTTGGTCCTGGTTGTGCTGGGGTGATCTGGTGTTTACTGACCAGTGTTTGGTCGGTGAATATTAATGACTGGGAACCCTGGCGTGGTCTTGCTGGTAGCTTATCGGAGTCAGAGGGTTCTGCAGTGCTGTTCTCCAGATCCAGAGAAGTTACAAGAAGGTCCTCTGTCATCTCCTCTGTTGGTGAGTGAGCGGGAGTAGAGTGGGTATCCTTGGACATATACCTCCAGTAACGCTTTTCGGCGTTGCAAGGGGGGCTTTTGGCCTGCTTACCTTTGCCTTGTTAGCAGTACTATAGTTGTGTTGGGGGAAAGGGGGGAATGTGCCTGCTTCAGCGATTCCCTTTTCGAAAACTGCTACTGGTGATGTGTTGAGGTTGATTTACTTGTTGTCGTCTTCTTCGGGCTGGGACGGAGCCCAAATAATTCCACCAGTGGTGCTGGCTAGCACTTTGAGGAAGCTTTGGAGGTAACTCCTCAGGGCTATTGGCTACCCGGGAGTGCTTAAAGGTACCCCTTTTGTTCGAAGTATGATAGAACCTCAAAGCTGTTACGTTTATGCTAAGACACGCTTCCCCTACCCTACCGGCTGCGCAAGTTTTTGTTATACCTTTTCTTGTCGAGTTTAGCAGAGAGCCCCCTTGCACTACCCGGCCTATACGATTTGACCCGTATCACGCCAATCGCACCCCACGAAACGGTAGTCAAACACTTTGAATTAGTCTGTACCACAAATAATTCTTTATGAACATAAATTATTTATTAAAACTTTTCCACAAATAATTCTTTATAAAATAGTTTTTTACACACTTTAATCCTTATACTTTAACACTACAACCATTGGCAGAGTTGCCAATTCGGGCGATTTCGCGCCGATTGGGCTCCTTTAGCCATCAGTCGGGCGCCAAAATTTTGCTCTCTGCGACTAGGCGCTTTTTGGGCGATTTTTTAATTCTTGCTGGGCGCTTTTGGGCGATTTTCTGTCACAGTAGAAACAATTTTGCTGTCGAGTTATCTCAATTTCTAATTTTGCGCGAATAACTTTTTACTGAACTCCGAACGAGTCCAAACTGGCGACTTGACTTTGTCACCGAATCTGGTGTTTTTGAACGCCTCATTGGTAACAGAATTTTATTTTTTTCTGAATTCAGACACGTCTAAAAGTTGGCGATTTTTAATTTCGTTTTTCCACATTTCACCGCGGCGGCTTCTCGTTATTTTGGTGAAGCCAATTTAATTTATTAGTTTATTAGATATAATAAAGTGACTGTGCTGTGACGCCATTTACATTGCTATACCATTTTTGTGTAATACAATTTTTATAAATTATAAAAGTCATATTGTGGTGACGCTCTTAATTTACCAAAAGTAACATTTATAATGTTTTAAATTAGGTTCCGTTCGATTCAATTACGTTCTGTATTTACTTGTTGCAAAAGGTTACCCAAGTAGCTTGGGATTATTTTATTTTGAATGTTGTCAAATAATTTGTAAAAAAGTTCAGTTGATTTTTGGTCTTCAACCGTACCACTCATAATTTGTATTACATCTAAAGAATTTAATAAAGTTTTGGTTTAAATTAATCGGAATTCTTAAATATTCAATTTTGTATTTTGTAATCGTCAGATTACAAAAATTATAAAGTCCTTGAAATAAAGGCAAAGTTTTAAAGTCCTCGGAGCTAAATGCTCTTGAGGCAATTGCAGCCATAGAGAAGGAAGGCCCCCAGCAACGTCCACGGAACAACATAGGCCGGAGTGAGTGTGGAGTCAATCTGTGAATACATTGGCGGATGAAGACTGGACCTAGAAAACAGGAGGCACATCATCCTCATATTGGTGACCCCGACAGCAGTACAAAACGTCTGCATCAAGCAGAACGTCACATCAAACAGAGACGTCACACCAAACACAAACGTCACTTAAAGTTAATATTGATAAACGTGCCCCCCACCAGTGGTAAGGCACGCACTTATCAATACATTTTTTTTTAAGTATCAACAGAGGTACCCCCCACCAGTAGTAAGGTACGCTCGTATAAAAGTATGATTGATAGAAGCGCCCCCCACCAGCGGTAAGGCACTCTATCGTCATCAAAACGCACAGCAACCACAAGCAATTAGTAGTAGGAAGACGAGTACGTGCGAGTGACAGCAGGAAAACAACCACCTGCGGTAAACAGCAGGAAGAAACCGTCAGACGTCATAGCCAAGCATAAGGAATTTAAGAGTTACAAGAAAACGTCAACAATTAGAACATCAGCAACAACAGATAAGTTTTTTTTTGGTTTTTTTTTTTGGTTTATTAATATACATTAATTTAAAAAATTATTTTTTTTGTGTCAAAATTACTGAACCCATATTGTAAAATCATTGCAACATTTAAATAAGATGAACGAATTGAGTGATTTGTTCGGTGAAAGTTCTACCAAGCCATGCGTGTCTGACCCGGGTCAATTGGCTGCACCACTTATTCCACTTGCTTCGTTGTCCGTAAATGCAGTCGCTGTCAAAACCATACCTTTTTGGCGAGCAAATCCGCAGGCATGGTTCCTCCAGCTCGAATCTCAATTCGACCTGGCAGGAATAAACCAGGATCAGACGAAATTCAACCACTTGTTAAGTGCGTTGGATGAAAGTGTGTTTAGGGACATTAGTGATATTATCTCGAATCCACCAACGGTGGACAAATATCTAAAGTTTAAAGAAACGTTAATCTCACGTCTTTCGTCATCTGATAATTTCAAACTCAAACAACTGTTGAATGAGTTGACATTAGGCAATGCTCGACCATCTCAACTTTTACGAGAAATGAAAACATTAAATTCGGGAAAGTTATCAGATGAAATTTTAAAATCTCTCTGGCTACAAAGATTACCTCCGAACGTACAAGCTATTTTGGCTTGTAGTCTAGGAACAACGGATGAGTTATCAGCGATGGCTGACAAAATTCTTGAAGTTACAGGTCGAACTGAAGTTTATACTTTAAAAGCTGATTTAGAACCAAGTGTTTCTGTTGTTACGGCACTACAAAATCAAGTCAGCGAACTTACAGAACAATTCAGACAATTTTCTCGCTCAACATTTAGACCTACATATAAACATACAAATTCAAGATCAAAATCTCGAAATAACTCAAGAAATCGTAGTCTGTCAAAAGGCAAAGAGTTGTGTTGGTATCACTTTAAATTTGGCATTAAAGCCAATAAATGCACTCAACCGTGTAAATTTGTTGTTAACAATTCAACAAACTAATTGGTCAGACTCCATTGACGACGGGGGATACTGACCTATTCAAAAGTCGTCTACACATTCTTGACAAATCAACCAACATACAATTTTTAATCGATACCGGCTCAGATGTTTCAGTTATACCTAATTTTCAACCAAAATTGTATAACTCTAACAGTCTCAAACTTTTGGCAGCTAATTCTACAATAATTAATACATATGGAACAAAATTGCTAACACTAAACTTGGGACTTCGTCGAAATTTTCAGTGGGAGTTTATCATCGCCGATGTTTCAAAACCTATAATTGGTGCCGATTTTTTACGCAAGTTCGGGTTACTAGTTGATTTGAAGAATAGGGTACTTATCGATCCCCTAACTTCTCTAAGGTCAACTGCCAAATCAGTCAAAGGTTTTTCAGAATCTTTAGCCATTTACATTGACCCATTACTCAATCATAAAGTATACGCATTACTTCAAAATTTTAAGTCAATTACAACGGATAGCAATTTCACAAAACAAACTAAGCATGATGTCTTACACTACATTAATATCGAAGGACAACCCATTGCTTCGAAAGTTCGTCGATTGACCGGAGAAAAGCTTTCGGCCGCAAAAACGGAATTTAAATTTTTACTGGAACAAGGAATCTGTCGTCCTTCTAATAGTCCTTGGTCATCCCCGCTGCATCTCGTTAAGAAAAAGAGTGGCGAATGGAGACCATGTGGGGATTACAGACGGCTCAACGCAAAAACCATTCCGGACAGATATCCTATACCACACATCCAAGACTTTGCAAATCAATTGGAAGGAAGTAAAATATTTTCAACAATCGATTTGATTAAAGCATACCACCAAATTCCAGTAGCACCTTCAGACATTCCTAAAACTGCAATTTGCACACCTTTCGGCCTTTTCGAATTTACACGAATGACTTTCGGCCTATGCAATGCAGCTCAAACGTTTCAAAGGTTTATCCATTCTATATTACGCGATTTGCCATTCTGTTTCGTTTATCTAGACGACGTATTAATAGCCTCGAAATCAGAAAAAGAACACCTCAACCATCTTAAACAATTTTTTTCAAAATTTGAAGAAAACGGGCTATCCATAAATTTAGAAAAGTGCAAGTTTATGGAACAGGCGGTTAAATTTTTGGGGCATTTAGTTTCAACTGACGGTATCAAACCATTACCAGAACGCGTTGAGGCAATCAATTCAATGAAACTTCCTGAAACGGTAAAAGAATTAAGACGTTTTTTAGGAATGATAAACTTCTATCGTAAATTTTTAAAAAATGCTGCAATAACCCAACTCCCATTGAATAAATTTTTAATAGGCGACAAAAAAGACGGCAAAAAGAAAATAAATTGGACAAAAGAAGCAATCGAAGCTTTCGAAGCAACCAAAACACAATTATGCGAATCAACTTTATTATCATTTCAATCAAGTAATGCTGCATTGGCATTAGTAGTTGATGCTTCAGATTTCGGAATCGGAGCAGTAGTACAACAGAATTGTAATAACATTTGGAAACCGTTAGGTTTTTTCTCTTCCAAATTAACTATAGCTCAAACAAAGTATAGTACATACGACCGCGAACTCCTTGCAATTTACTACAGTATAAAACATTTTAGATTTCTTTTAGATGGAAGAAATTTCACTATATATACAGATCATAAGCCATTGGTGTTTGCTTTCAAACAAAATCCTGAAAAAGCGTCACCTAGGCAGGTAAGACATCTCGACTACATCGGCCAATTTTCAACCGATATCAAGCACATTTCAGGTAAAGACAATATCGTAGCCGATATATTATCAAGGCTTAACGAAATTGGCATTACTGGAGCTATTGATTTTGAAGCAATCGCCGATGCACAAATCGATGATCTTGAACTTCAATTTTTGATAAAAAATTCTTCACTAAAGATAATTAAAGTGAAATTAATTAATTCGGAGAAAGAAATTTATTGTGACGTTTCTATTAATAGAATCCGCCCATACATTCCTGCAAATTTTCGTAAAGAAATGTTTTCGGCAATTCATAATTTAAGCCACCCAGGAATCAAATCTTCAGTTAAACTACTAGTCAATAGAGTAATCTGGCCGTCAATAAAAAAAGATGTAAAAGAATGGAGTAGAAATTGTTTAGCATGTCAAAGAGCGAAAATATCAAGACACGTTAATCCTCCACTTGCCGACTTCCAACATGAAACTGAACGTTTCAATACAATACATTTAGATTTGATAGGTCCATTGCCAGACTCGGAAGGTTTTAAATATTGCTTGACAATTATAGATAGATACACTCGGTGGCCAGAAGCAATTCCAATTGAAAACATATGTGCAGAAACGGTAGCATCTGCATTAATAAAAAACTGGATTTCAAGGTTCGGTATACCTTCAAAAATCATCACAGACCAAGGATCACAATTCGAGTCATATTTGTTTAAAGAACTTACAAACTTACTAGGTATCTAACGTTGTCGCACAACAGCCTACCACCCTCAAGCGAATGGATTTATTGAACGCTGGCATAGGTCCTTGAAAGCATCGCTAATGTGTTACCAAAATTCTCAGTGGACAAAATATTTACCACTCGTGTTATTAGGTTTTAGAGCAATTAGCAGCGATGAATTTCAATACTCCCCAGCTAAATTAGTCTATGGAGAAAACATACGTCTACCCGGTGATTTTTTTAACCAACCATTATTTTTGAATAACCAAACTGAGTTCATAAAAAATCTCGAACAACAGTTTGAGAATATACGACCATCACCGGCATCTCGGCATATTTTACAGAAAAATTTCATATTTAAAGATTTGAAAAATTGCCCGTTTGTTTTCATTCGTGTAGACGGAGCGCGACCAAGTTTAAAACCTCCATACGAGGGACCATACCGGGTATTGGACAGAAACGAAAAATTTTATAAAATCTTAGTTAAAGGAAAAGAGATTAATGTTTCTCTCAACAGACTTAAACCTTGTTTTAATAACTCAAAGGACGATAATTTGCAACGCACTTCATTCAAGGCACATGAACAAGGGCCTAACGCCACATACAGGTCAGATTTGCCAGTGTCAAACGACCGTGTTACAAACAAAAGTGTGTCTGTTCAGCCAGCGCTGGAGAACACTCAACATTTTCACAGGTCGAAGTCAAATTTTATTTCACCAACCGACATTTCCCAACAGAACAATAGAAATCAAAGAACGTTAGAGCCAGTGATCAACGATCCACCACAAACAAGCCGAGCAAATAAAAGGGTGTCTTTTCAACCAGCGTCGGAGAACCCAGATTTAACGGCAGACACAAACAATTCAGAACAAAATCATCCAATTCAAAATAACATACCAAAAATTACATTTTCAAAAGACGGAAATACCCTATTTCCAGCTAGAAAAACCAGAGCAGGACGAACTACGAAACCTCCGGAACGTTTCGTGGAATCCTTAGGATTCGCTGGCGGGGGAGTAATGTGGTGACGCTCTTAATTTACCAAAAGTAACATTTATAATGTTTTGAATTAGGTTCCGTTCGATTCAATTACGTTCTGTATTTACTTGTTGCAAAAGGTTACCCAAGTAGCTTGGGATTATTTTATTTTGAATGTTGTCAAATAATTTGTAAAAAAGTTCAGTTGATTTTTGGTCTTCAACCGTACCACTCATAATTTGTATTACATCTAAAGAATTTAATAAAGTTTTGGTTTAAATTAATCGGAATTCTTAAATATTCAATTTTGTATTTTGTAATCGTCAGATTACAAAAATTATAAAGTCCTTGAAATAAAGGCAAAGTTTTAAAGTCCTCGGAGCTAAATGCTCTTGAGGCAATTGCAGCCATAGAGAAGGAAGGCCCCCAGCAACGTCCACGGAACAACATAGGCCGGAGTGAGTGTGGAGTCAATCTGTGAATACATTGGCGGATGAAGACTGGACCTAGAAAACAGGAGGCACATCATCCCCATAATATCTTTGATTAAATAAATTGCTAAATTTGCTAATTGCATTTGCTAAATCTGCCTATTGTAATTTGAATTACAGCATTCTTTATTAAGCCGTTAAACGGGAGCAGTTGCCAGTTATATCGTATCGATGTTCAGTTTCAGTAAGTTCAGTTAACTTTTCAACATTTTTGCTGATTAAGCTAAGTGTATGCAGTTATTGTTATTTGTTAATTTATATCAAAATAAGTGCTACAACATTAAATCTGGATAAGAAGCATTTACTGGTAATTATCCTATTTAATATAAGGAATATAAGTTATTTTCGTTGTGTTATGTGTCTGTTAAAGAAAAGATTGTTAATAATTAGTGATATTTCGTTTATTTTATATTCATATTGAGTTTCGTGAAAGACTATTTTAAAATTCCTGCAGGTGAATAGATTACGTTGCAATTTATTATCGTGCAGAGTAAGCCGGTTAAAAATTAAATTTCTCCTTCAAAATTGAGAAAAATACGATGTATCGTTTTATTGCAAGGAATCTGGATAAAAGCATTTATATTCTGATGGTAAGAAAAAAATGAAAACGGAATTAATCGATTTGTCTTCTTGTGAGTGGCTCAATTATTAAAGACTGTGACTCTTTGCACTTACGTGTATTTACGTGTACTTACGTGTTTAACGTCAACAATTTATTAGACTTAGACAAAAGTACACGTAAGTGGAAATAGTCACTTCCATTACTAAATACTTAATTAAGAGTGTTTTTTGTTTTTCACGACGACTCTCAAAATTTTAAATTTGTGTTACTTGTATCTGTTGCTGTGATTATTGCAATAAATATTACATTAAAGTTGTACAACCAACCCTTTGAAAGATTTGATTAATTATAAAATCTTAAGCGCCACGGCTCGGCGCCTTTTGCTTTATACCGTCTGGCATCTCTGACCATTGGTAATTGCTAATTGAACTTCTTAATTATTTTTAGTGCGCTCTATGTCGCAAACACTTTTAGTTAATCTTTTCCACAAATAATTCTTTATAAACATAAATTATTTACTAAATCTTTTCCACAAATAATTCTTTATAAACATAAATTATTTACTAAAATAGTTTTTTACACACTTTAATCCTTATCAACAAAAAATTAAACTTTTTATTAACTCGAGCGACGTGAGAAATATAAAATAATTTCTCAACACGATCAGCGTTTCTGACAAAGAAAAACTAAACTCCTTTGGCTCTTCCTCAACAGCAGCACCAAAGGGTTAGCTTTTCTTTTGCTGCTGGACGCTTTCGCACGAAACTTAAAACTAGATGGAATTCCAGAAAAATTATTAAAACACCGATCTAGACAGCTGTATCATATTCTGATCACTTACACTCTCACAGCAAATTGCGGTAAAATATATTTTCAAAAATGTACACAAATTATGCACGGAAGTACAAAGTGTTAGAAACGTTGGTCGTGTTGAGAAATTATTTTATATTTCTCACGTCGCTCGAGTTAATAAAAAGTTTAATTTTTTGTTGACAAATTCACTCGGGTCAACTGTACTTTCGAGCATAATTTGTGTATATTTTTGAAAATTTAATCCTTATATGTTATTTTAACACCACAACAATTGGTAATTGCAAATTGAACTTCTTAATTGTTTTTTAGTGCGCTCAATGTCACAAACACTTTTAGTTAATCTTTTCCACAAATAATTCTTTATAAACATAAATTATTTACTAAATCTTTTCCACAAATAATTCTTTATAAACATAAATTATTTACTAAAATAGTTTTTTACACACTTTAATCCTTATCAACAAAAAATTAAACTTTTTATTAACTCGAGCGACGTGAGAAATATAAAATAATTTCTCAACACGATCAGCGTTTCTGACAAAGAAAAACTAAACTCCTTTGGCTCTTCCTCAACAGCAGCACCAAAGGGTTAGCTTTTCTTTTGCTGCTGGACGCTTTCGCACGAAACTTAAAACTAGATGGAATTCCAGAAAAATTATTAAAACACCGATCTAGACAGCTGTATCATATTCTGATCACTTACACTCTCACAGCAAATTGCGGTAAAATATATTTTCAAAAATATACACAAATTATGCACGGAAGTACAAAGTGTTAGAAACGTTGGTCGTGTTGAGAAATTATTTTATATTTCTCACGTCGCTCGAGTTAATAAAAAGTTTAATTTTTTGTTGACAAATTCACTCGGGTCAACTGTACTTTCGAGCATAATTTGTGTATATTTTTGAAAATTTAATCCTTATATGTTATTTTAACACCACAACAATTGGTAATTGCAAATTGAACTTCTTAATTGTTTTTTAGTGCGCTCAATGTAACAAACACTTTTAGTTAATCTTTTCCACAAATAATTCTTTATAAACATAACTTATTTACTGAACACTTTACAATACTTGGTTAATAATACGCCGCGATTGAACCGACCTTTGCACCGCAGTTAAACTCCGTGTTTCAGTGCCTCGACGATTTAAAACAGACTCCCCACTATACATCAAACGAAACATTCACAACCGATCTACATGAAGAAAAAGTTTTCGTGCTTTTTCTTCGTTTTTTTTTTCTTTTGCCCTTGATGTAGATGGTTGTCATTGGGCAAAGCCGCTGTTGATCGTTGTTTTTCGCTCTGATTAAGCAAATTTCTTTTGCTTATCCTGTATTGGGCTACCGTGTGAAAGGTATGTCGACGGTAACCCGAGCGCGTTGTTTATCATGCGTTCGATTTGAGTACATGGCAACTTTGTTGCAACGTAACTCGGTGTACGAAAGCCAACTCATTAAATATTTTTTAATTTATGTGTTCATGAGTTGGATTTGGATATGTTGCAACTTTGTTGTAACAAAATTCGATATTTGAAATCCAACTCATGAGACTTTTTTACGATTTATTTTTTCATATGCCAGATTGGATTCGATGGAATTTCGGCTTATCTTAACATAAGCGAATCCAATCTGTAACAGTTTCGATGCTGCTTAATTTTGCCAAGGCCTTCGGTAGTTCCTTTATCCGAGCGATTTTTGTGAGCTGGCGCCAGCAATCTCCAATTGAGATGCTTTAAGGACACTGCAGGTTGACAGTTTGACCCCAGAGGCCTCTGCCTTACCTGTAAGTGTTTCTACTTCGACTGCGTTCTCTGAACACGCTTCGTCCGATGCAAAAGTTAATGGTACAGCAAACTCTTTCGGGTTAGTTTCTATGCGAGGAAACCGGAGCGCCATATTTGGACCATCAACATTACAATTCTTTGCTAAAAAATCGTCTCCTAACAAACCGTCGTCGGTGAGACCTGAAAGTTTCTGAATCACTTGGAAATTGCAGGGTATGTTGTTCTTCAGTGTGAAGTTTTTCTGGCTGTGTCCCAAAAACTTTCCAGTAGGGTGTATATCTCCTCGATATTGATGTCGTCGAGGGAGCGTAATGCTTTTTTTTACGGTAGCGATACAAGACTTGGGTGTCTTGGAACAGTTGTTTTTTTTTGCAAAGGGTTTAAAGTCGAGCCGGGGAGTTTTGGGTCGACTGCGTCTCGTTTCTCTGACTCTGAGATTCCCATTTTTGTTTTTATTGGCTAATGTCGACAGCATATCCGCGTCGGCCACATTAATTTTCATTTTAGACTCCACTGGAGGGACGGTGGTGTGGCGTTTGTATGTTTTTCCTTTGGGGGCTTCCTTGTAGTGCTTGTTTCTGGAGCTCTAAATGAACGATTAGTTCGGCAGTCGCGAACATCGTACCCATAGTTTTTGCAGTTCGCGCAGAAGAGTGTGTTCGTACGGTTTAAACCAACGAACAAGAATTATATAGAAGCAAGACTCAGTCAAATTTCTAATGAGAAAAAGATTACCACTACGAAATGAGTAGATAAAATTATACAAAAAAGCAAACAAATGAAAGATAAAGGAAAAATATATCTTATATGGAAACAATACCCATGTAAGAGAGAGAGTTATATACACTTTTATCGAAAAGGGGAAATGTTTGGCATGCAAATGTGTTAGTTCTTTATAATCCGTATACAGAGCAGCAAACTAATTTACATTGGCTTAAGTTGCCGCGGCGTGCTGCTTTGGTGTTGGTGATCATATGGAATTGCTGATGGCAATAGCTCTTATAAAAATATTGTTCTTTTTAGCAAAAGATGAATTAAAAATAACAAAATATTTCTTGAACATACTTAATACACTTAAGTCTACAAAATGCGGTCACTCGAAGTAAAATTTACCCATCATTCTGCCAGCTGTAATAAGTTCTGTTTGCCCAAAGTATCTCTACTCTAATCAAGCTGGCCTGGTTGATTAAAGCATATTTTCCGAAATTAAAAATTCAACACAGGAAAATATGCTAAATCGAAATAATTTACGTACATATTTACTTTTATGAAGTAATTCCAAACACTTTTTTCAGAAAGTAAAATTACCGATGAACAAAAATTTTGCTCCAATAGGCCTCGGCATCATAACGTGTCCAAAATAGAACCAAAACATTTCCCCATCTTGCCAGTCGGAATGGAATAAATTATTTACGTTTCGTTCTGTTGGATAGAGAAACAGGCGTTTGCTTTATCTAGAAGATTTATATTTTCTGCCCTCGTTTTGCATATAAACGCTACCAGGGCTGAGTGAAATAAATGTATGTAAATTCAGCTCTAGTATTTCATGTCTCATTTTTACTTATGTATGTCGTGAATAATAACCTATTGCTATCATATTTTTATAAAAAGGAAAAATTATCTATTTTGTTACTTTTTACTTAAAGCAAAAAACACTTCTTGTGTGCATGTTATCACTACATGCACACAAGAAGTGTTTTTTGCTTTAAAATGTTGCGAGGTTATCGAATTTATCTGGGGAAAACTACCTCAGTCGTACTTCTATGAAATACTTTTTCGTTGGTTTAAACAGTCAAAATATGTGCTCTAACAGAAGCTGCACTTGAAATTTTGCACTTGTGAGCTTCGGTTCAGTCGTCGGTTTAAAAACCGCGGGGTTTCTTGGTTGGAATGGTAGGCGCTGTGGCGCATGGAGAGTGTACTGTTGGTTTTGATTATGTGAGGGTGATATCCTAGGGGGTACCTGTAAGAAATTTATTTGACCATGGGATAGTGGGCTGGTCCCTGTGTTTGTGTTATAATTTTGTGTACGGGGGTCGTGCTGGCGTCTGTGAAAGTGGGGGTTGAATGTATTAGGCGCTTGCTGGAGCCTTTCCATGTCCAGCGACTTTTGTATAAGGTTGTCCACTGTCGTATTGTGAGGAGATATTGGCACAAATGTTACTTATTTTGCTTTTCAACGCATTTTTTGCGAAATACTCCAACTGAGTCTTCACTGTTGACGCTGCATCAAGCCCGTGCGCACGGAGTGGGTTTTGAGGGTTCAAACCCCCCACCCCCCTCCCCCTGGAGAATTTTTAAAATGTTTTGTACTTCTTGATTAGGAAAAATTTTACTGAAATACTAAAAAAAATAGCCTAAAATTAGACAAACCCCCAGCAGCAAATCCTGCGCACGGTCCTGCGCTGCATGGCCATATTTGGTGTCGGCAGCTTCTTTGCAAAGGACCAGTAATTTTTTAAGTCTCGTCGTGTATACATTTTACGTTTTTAGGGGTACCTAACTGTCGAAATGTGGTGAGTTTGTTGAATTCCTGATACGTTTCCCTAGGTAAAGCTGTTCTGTTTAGACATTCCTTCACTGCTTTGAAGGTGTATGGAATGCCTGAGGCGAAGAGCTGGTACGCTTCACCTCGGAGTCTGGTGGGCAAAATCTGTAGGAAAGCAGGTTGTTCCTCTGTGGTTAATCATTGCTGTGTCTGTTTACAGCAGCCTATAAACGTCTGGAGCTCTTGGCTTAACAAAGGGCTATTTGCGCATGAGAACGAAGGAGCAAGTTGTGCTGGCAATTTGGCTCTGTTGTCGTAGTCTACCATTTTGGAGTATTTCTTTTTTGTTGCTAGTTTATACTTTGGAAGACTAAGCGGGCTTTCCTCGTGGCTGGTGTCCGTGAAGGATGCTTCCAGCCAATCGTATAGGAGGCTTTCGTCGATTGGTTCTGATTGGGTCTGATCGTCGGTTTTTTTCACTAACAAGGCATATGTGTGCCTGGCCTCCACGAATATTTTCAATAAATTTATTTTTCTTAATTAAGTCAAGCAAACGTGAGAGTCCTTTAAATTCAGCTATATTCGCTCTAAACCTCTCTTTGTCTTGTTGGTACTGCGTTGTGTGAGTTTCTTTTCTAAAAGAGTCTCGCACTTTCTCGAAACCCTATCTAAATACCTATTAAAACTTACTGTAGCGGGGGTTGTCGTTAAGGGTAGAACCGCTCTGCTTCGAAGTTTTCTTCCTTCCGGTTCGAATTCCTTGGGTGAGGAGGGTTATCGTTCGCGGTATGTTCGGGCTGCCTTAGGCGGGGAGTCACCTTCTGCCTCCGTCATAAACTAATTCATATCGGTGGTTGCAAGGGGGCTAGTAGCCTACTTAGTTACTCCCTGACTGTCGTTGCTAGGGGGGCTACTTCAGCCATCTTTAGGTTTCCCTATGATGGGGTCTGAAAGGGGATTAAAGCCGTCTCTGGTTACCTCTCAGACCTACTGTTGTATGATGGAGGCGAGTTGTCCTTTGGGATGCCTATTTTTCAAATTTGCGGATGAGTTAACCTTTGAGTCGTCCGAGATTAAGGCAGTTGTCTATCCACTCGTCTTTTTGTGATACTCTTAGGTGGTCTTCAGGTATGACACTAGGCCTGTGGGGATGATTTCGGATATCCTGGACGTTATCGCACTATTGCCACTGCAGGGGCCGTTAAAGATGATGCCTTTGTGCACTTAAAAAATGGCAACCGTTTGCTCGCCTGGAGCAGAGCCAGCTAAAGTTGTTTAGCCCTGAACGTTGAGGGTGACGTAACTGGCTATTTACTACCTAGCAGTTGTCGAAAGATCCCCCTTTTGTTCGTTTAAGGCGTTTACGCTTTATACCAACCAAGCATCCTTGATCCTACCGGCTGCGCCAATTTGTTGGTTATTGTATGAACTATTGGAGGAGTTTCCAAGATAAAATACTCTGTTGAGCAGGAAGTTTTTTATTTTACTGTAACACTTCTTATAGTTTGGATACACTTAATAATTACGTTCTATGATACAATAAGAATACATTAGTAATTTATGTTTTATTTTTTAAATCAGTTAATTATCGTTTACGGACCAGTAACACTATTCTAATTATTCCTTATGTTAGGTGCAGGAGCTATACTTTACTTAGCTAGCATTTTAAGTTTGGATACACTACACTAGCTATTTTACATGAGTTAATTGTCGTTTACGGTCCACGAACACTTCATTAATTATTCCTTATTTACGTACAGAAGGTATAGCACTTAATTAGCATTATAGGTGCAGAAAAACTACACCATTTATTTATTATTATTTCTCATACAACTGTACTAAACTAATTAATATAATTAAATAATTATTTCTTCTTTGACCACTTTCACGGCACTTTATTTTAAACAGACCCTTTTATGATTTTTACTTTCTCGACACTTAATAATTAAACCGAACTTTCTTTACGACGTTTTAAACTAAACTAATTTCTTGTATTAGCAGTTCGAACCAAACTCTATTAATTGATCAAAAGTACACGAGCACCAGAAAAAGCTTTGGAGTTTTTTCTGTTGTTTTTACCTTCTGCCTTACTTACAGGCAAAAGCGAATGTATGGTGCTTTGAACATGCTGATACAGCAGCTTTTAACTAGGAACTTAATTTCGTTCAGGTCCCTTATGGGTAATTTGCTTTTTAAGCATTTTGGGGTTTCCGGCGGGCTACAGTTTTGTGGGAAAGGAATGCGCGGTAATCTGAGCGATTAGTTTGTCGCAGAGAGTGCAAACAATTAATTTTGTTAATTAAATTTTTTGATTCGTTATATCGAAATGAGATTATAAAATTTATCGAATAATTTAATGTGCATTGAAGACGATTTTTCGAATACAACTGCCAAAATTTATTTACGTTTAAGTTTGGCATATGTATAACAATGGTAGCAAGGTCCTTTTCGTTTCAATAAATCTTTACGTTGGGAAGTTGTATGTGAACTATTGCAGTTCTTGGTTATGTGATTACTCAAATGGCAGAAATAACATTTCACATTTTTGTTAGTAGTGGTAAATAAACCCGTAGCCGTTCTGTGTAGGAATGAAATGAGACTCTATCCCCTTCTTGTGGCACAGTGTTGAGATCCTTTCTTGAGATTCGTTGGCGTATATCGTGTATCTCAGACAATTGGTTTCTCGCTCCCACGAAGTTTGTGGCATTGTGACAGTACAGATCCCGGCAGTGTCCTCGCCTTGCGATGAAGCGTTAAAGCGCGCCAAGGAATCCGTCTGTTGTTAGATTGCTGATTACTTCAAGGTGAGCTGCTTTAGTCGCGAAACAGCAGAAGACTGTAATATAGGATTTTTGAGGACGCTTTCCCCTCGATTTATAATGTGTCGAAATTGGACCGCAGAAATCCACGCCAGCTTTAACAAATGGTCTTGTTGGTTCAACTCGTGCTGAGGGAAGGTTTCCCATGAGTTGTGTCATCAATTTGGGTTTCACCTTGTTGCACCGAATGCAGTTCTGAACGATTGATCTGGCGATTGCATTTCCATTCACTGGCCAGAATCTTTGACGGGTCATTGCAAGTAGTGACTGAGGACCAGAGTGTAGATTATTAATGTAAATATCTGTCATCAATAGCCTTGTTAATGGGTGAGAGTAGGGCAGCAATATGGGATGCTTAGCATCATATGGTAAACTTGAGTTCTCTAATCGTCCTCCTACTCTGATAATTCAATCCTTGTCGAGTAACTTCCGTTGTCAATATAATCGGTTTGCCGCAATTGAACCTTCTTGTTGGACTTCCTTCAATATGATGACAAGTGCCCTGTTCAATTCGTCGGTTTTTAAGAAGTGGCAGCGCCTTGTATTGTGATCAGCTTGTCGTGTGTTGTGTATGAATCTCAGCATATATGCGATTACTCTTTGCAGTTTTAAGAATGAATTTACGTGGTTGATAGTACTTGTGAGTGGTGACCATACAGTTGTTGCACTAAGTGTCACCTTGGATTGCTTTTTCTCTAACTCAGTGCTTATCTTTGAGTACTTAGATGGCCATAATCCGTCGGAACCATGGAGAAAAGTGGGACCATAGAACCAAAGATTGCAATCTGCTAACTTCTCAGCTGGAATTCCACGTGATACCATATCAGCTGATGTGTTGATCTTGGGATTTGATTTGGGAATACGTGCCTCGGAATTTGTATATCATTGAGCCTTTTAAGCCCTTCACGAAACTTAACCCAGTCAGTATGCATTTCCATTGGTATTGCTGCGTCCCAGTCGAGTTTAAGTGTCCATAGCCTTTGTATAAATAGTTTTGCTACGACTGTTACTGAGTTTACAAATCCAAGAGGATCGAATAGATGTGCGATGTCTGCTAGGACCGACCGTTTCGTTATTCTCTTGGTGTCAGTCCATGTTGTGTTTATAGAGAAAATGTCTGATTTGGGAAGCCATCTCAAGCCAAGAGTCTTTGTGTATCCCTCATTTGCTTCAGAGAAGTCCAGATGCAGTTCGACGTCTTTTTCTGGAATTCCTTGCACCAACTGTGGGTGATTTGCACACCATTTCCGAAGATGGAATCCTCCTGACTGAAGAAGTTGTTTTAGCTGCCGTTGCATTACCTTTGCTTCAGTTAAACTGTTGGAACCGGTAATTACATCATCCACATAGAAGTCTCTTCTGAGAATTACTGAGCCTAATGGAAGATTTGTAATTGTAGAGTCTGCCAGTGATTGTAAGCATTTTGTGGCTAAGGATGGAGCTGATGTTGTCCCGTATGTAACCGTATTGAGTTTTTAGCAACTTATAGGTTGATCTGGAGTGTCTCTCCACAGGATGAGCTGGTACATTTGATCATCGTCATGCAAAACCACTTGCCGATACATTTTTTCTATGTCGGTTGTGAAGACAAAACGCGGTAATCTGAAGCGTAGTAGTATAGAAAACAGCTCGTCCTGTATAGTAGGCCCTTTGTATAGGATATCGTTTAGAGGTATGTTGGATGACGATTTTGCCGATGCGTCGAATACCACTCTGAGTTTGGTAGTGCTGCTGTCTGGCTTCGTCACACAATGGTGTGGTAAGAAGTAGTGTGGTTTGATGATTTCCGCTGGCTTTACTAGCTTCATCTGTCAGAAACTTATGTATTCATGCATAAATTCGGTATATTACGCCTTAATAGCAGTTTGCTTATTAAGTCTTCCTTCTAATGATAAAAATATTTTGAGAGCAATGTCCCTTAATTCCCCTAGTGTTTTGGGACTTTGTGAAAATGGCAACCTTACTATAAATTTGCTTTCTTGTGTTCTTTTTGTGTTTTGGTTGAAGTGGTTCACGCACCTCTGCTCCGACACTGTTATACTGGTCTCATCATCCGAAGTATTCACTTCTTCTAGTTTCCAGAATTTTTCTAACTGCTCCTCGGTTCTTTCATCTTCGCTGCAGATCCCACATGTTGCCTTTGATTGAGGTTCCTCGTCGATCTTGCCAGATACCACACATCCAAAAACAGTGTTCCGTAACGTTGGCAGGTTGTGTGCTAGCCTTATTTGGACAACTTACATGATTTGGTAGTAGATTTTGGCTCCAATTAGAAAATCTACGCGATCGGGTCGGTTGAACTGCGGATCCGCTAGGTTTATATAGGAGGGAAGGGACCACTTTGTTGTGTCCAATGGTTGTGTCGGTTGATGAGACGTTATCCTTGGCAAGATGAAGGCTTCCAGTCTTGTAGAAAAGCCGCTGGTTCTTGATTGTAATAATACGTTAACTCGTTTTCGAGTCTGTTGTTTGCTTTGACCGATTCCCTGAATATACATGAGCTCTGACGTTTCGTTTAATCCAAGTTTCTCTACTAATCTTTCTGTTATTAAGTTTAGTTGAGAACCGAAATCGAGGATTGCTCTACACTGCACGTTAGCAGATAGTTTGATGAGTACCGTTCCTAGAATGACATATCCTCTTTTCGATCGAGCGCCATGTGTTGATAGAGACGTTGCATTCTCTTCCGATGGGTGTAAGAAATCTCGAGCATGATCAGCTACTGTCTTCAATTGCGTATGAGTTCCTGCAGGCTGACTGTTTATATGGGTTGTAGTAACTGCCTTTTCGAGGTGCACCAATGTATTATGTTTCTTGGCACACTTAGAACATCCTCTTCAAGTACACTTTGGTGCAAAATGTCCAGGTCTGAGGCAATTTGTGCACAAGTTGGTCTTTCGTAGAAGATTTAATCTGTCAGATGGTGCCATTTGTAGAAATCGTTAACATGCAAAAGGCGGATGATTTCCCGTACAAGAAGGGTATTTTGTTGGTACTTTGGCAATGGAAGTAAATGATTTTGCTGCTGGTCTTCTTTGATTCCCATCTGGAGTTCTACCCTTGTTTCCTAGGGCTTCAAGTGATTGAAATCGCTTCTCCAAAAAATCCAGGAAGTTTTTTATGAACTGCAGTCTTTTGGGTTGAGATAAAGATTGCTCATATAATGCATGAGTGGCTTTATCCAACTTCCTCGTCAATAGATGAAATAGCAGAGGATCCCAATTGGTGGTCTCAATCCCAAGGTTTTCTAACCCAAGTAGGCATTCCTGGGTCGTATCGTGTAGTGCCTTGATCGGAGCGGGGCCTTCCGAGGTTATGTTGGCTTGTGATAACAGCTTGTTCAACAATGCAGTGACTAGTAACCTGTGATTATTGTAGCGTTCTTTGAGCATGGTCCAGGCGGCGGTGTAATTTTCATCCGACAGACTTAGATGACGGATGAGTTTTTCGGCCTCTCCTAAAAGATGTGTTTTTAAGTACCACATCTTTTGGCAATTTCCCAAAGGTTGGTTATGGACCATTTGATTGAACAGGTCGGAAAATTGCCGCCACTTCAAATAATCCCCATCGAACTTCGGTAACGTTATTTTTGGCAATTGCATCATTGTATTCGAACTCATGGATGTTTGAACTGTGGTTGAAGGTAAGTTGACTAACTTTTCTGACAGATGAATTAACGAATTAACGTGTCTTGCACTTGCTCCTCTATGTTGAAGTAGCCAGTGGAATCATAACCATGAGTGGATCGGTCATCAGTGAGTTCCCAAATTTTATGATGAAAAGCCTCAATTTGCGACCAGTAATAGTTAATAGTCGACATTTTCCCTTCGTAAGTCTGCCTGGAGAATTGCTGCTCATTTTGCTCAATTCGTGTCATAAATCGCTGTAAAGATCCGACTACTGCCGCTTGCTTATTTATAACCTTGGATGCCTCTGCAATTGTGTCAACTATCAATTTATTTGGTTGAGGTTTGGTTGCTGTTTCTTTTGTGGTTGCAGCTGTGCCGACGCCCCTTTAAGATATATGGGGATTAATCGTCGCTGCCCTTTCACCTTGATCAGTGGTTTTCTTAGCAACTGGGCCCTGGGGCTTTCGAGTTCTTAATGCTTCATGCTCAAGAATCGTTAAATTTTTCTTGAATTCCTCCAAGTATGCCTCACTGATCTCTCTCACAGCTTCAAAATAATCTTTAACAAAATAATCGTGCTGCAGCTGATCGCCATATTGAGTTCTTATAACATTGTCGGTCGTTTCAAAGGTATCCCAGGCTTCTTGCAGGCGCCTTAATCTTTCTTGGTAATATTCCGTGAGGAGGAGTGAGGATGTATCTAAATAGCAAAATTTGTTGCGTGAATCGTGATACAAGCGAATCGCCTGATCACGTCGGGGTCGCCAATAATGTTTAATCTCCGCTCGGTTTCTTTACCAAGCAAAGTAATTACAAATTCGTTGAAATTCCCACAAAATTCTTATCGCAGGTTGTCTGAAAGCACAAAACTCTCACGTACGTCAGCGATCGTATTATCGCAGGAAAATTCTTCCGACAGCAAGTGCCAAGGGATCATGTAGCAAAGCTTCTGACTGAGAATTTTGGGCTTGCAACTTGATCTTTGTACCTTGACAGTTTTGTGAAAATTTCTTTATAATTAATATTATGAGAATTAGATTTCACAAAATTGAAGGTTATAAGTTTAAGGAATTTAATTTATGAAATTGGACAACCGGTAAACCACTCAATTTTGAGACTCCACCATTACTTTAATCCACGTTTTCGCGAGCTTAAGGGTTTACCGGCTGATGACGTAGAAAGAATTGATGACTAGGCCGGTTTGAAAGCTAGAGATGAATGCGCTGCATAGATGGGTGTATGTATGTGAATTGATAAGTATATATAAAACCGCAATCAATTTTCAACACGCCCTGAAGGCGATTTTTTGTTGCCGCGGCTGACTGTATGTCATGTGGGTCCTTCTGCTCTTGCCAACAGGCTAGGGTCAATTTGTGGCATGGTTATTGCAGAGTACAAAAAGAATGCTTGTGAAAAATTTGCCCCTTATTGCTGTTTTTCCATGTCCAAAACCTTCTGTATCAGTTCGTCCATCATTCATTTGGTTACTGTAAGTATTGAAAATAACGCGCTTCTAGCTAAGTCTTCCGATTGCGCTTTTGCCTTGCCTGTGATTAAGCTTTTAAGTAATTCCTGATAGGTTTCTCTTGAAAAGACCCCGCAATTCAGTCTTTCTTCTAATTTGATAAGCCTTATCTCGAAACCTGGTTGGCAAGATTTGGAGGAAAGTCAAAATGTTCTCCCTCTGATAAGCATTGCTGCGTTTACCTGAAGCTGCCTGAAAGTATTTGGAAATAGTTGTGCAGTAAGTTTTACAACTTTAGAATAGTCTGTCATAGTGGGTGTCGATTGTAATGCTTTGAAATCGAGTAGAATATTGAAACTTTTCTACAGACTGGTGTCCCTTAAGTATACTTGCAGTCACTCTAGTGGAAAATCTTGCACGGAGAGTGAGTCGTCGAGAGTTTGGTCGGTCTGGCCGGTGGTATGTTTTTCTACAATAGAGGATATTATAATAGCAATGGCCTCGTCACTATTATTATGACTTTTATCTTTTAAATTTATCAAAACGGTCGAATAAAAAAATGCTTAAAATTATAGGCTTTTATAATAATATCATTCACAGCACAACAGATATGAAACCAAATAAAAACGACGTACAATTAGAACCAGGACGAAATTTTATCAAGGAAATTAAGGGAGGGAAAAATCATGCTAAGTGTAGAAAGATCGAAACTCGAAAGTTAGACGACAAACACTTAATAGACGTAAATAACGGGCTTAAATACTATAAGACGCATATTCGTAAAAATAAAAAACATCAAGGCACAGCCAACCCTTCTATTAAATCAAAACCAAAGACTAAAAATGTTACAGATTGGATTCGCTTATTCTAAGATAAGCCAAGATTCCATCGAATCCAATCTGTCATTAGAAATTAAAAGTCATTCAACTTTTACGAGTTGGATTTCAACAATATATCGAATATATTGCAACAAAGTTTTAACATATTCAAATCCAACTCATGAACAAATCCAACTCATGTAACAAAGTTGCCATGTACTCAAATCCAACTCATAATAAACAACGGGCTCGGGTTACCCTCGACATTCCTTTCACACGGTAGCCAAATACACGGTAAGCAAAAGAAACTTGCTTAATCAGCGCGAAAGAAGGAAAACTACAGCAATGACAGCAATCTACATCAAGGGCACAAGCCAAAACGAAGGAAAAGCGCGAAAGCTTTTTCTTCATGTAGATGGCTGTTAACGATTCCGTTTAAGTAGAATCAGGGAGTTGACCTTAAACTGCGTCGGGAGTAAATCGCGTCTTAAAAGAAGAGTCTGTTTTTGATCTGTATTTTATTCAAGCAAAGAAATGAAATTCTGTGAGTGGAAATAATTTGTCATTAGGAATTGAGTCATGTTTTCTTTTAATAATATAATTATTACTTTTATATGAGGTAGATTTCTCGTTTTTATTTCATTAACCCTCACAGAGGCTTCTCCTTCGTCTTGTTTCTCTCATCCCTTCTCCCTCTATCCCAATGTTTATAATGTGATTTTTTTAACCTTTTTTTTCATTTCAGCATTTCTTACAGGTTGGGACTACATCTTAGCCAGGTGTAGGAATAGTGGTGGGTTAGTACCTGAAGCATCGCATATGGAGGTAGTTTGTTTCTTGTTTTTGCGAATTTCAAGATGGTTCAGTGCGGCTAAGGGTAACAGGTGACACCAGCTCTTCCTTCTGCTTTCTGGTTCTCGTTTTTTTATCCTTCGTGGCAGACCTGAGAGAAGGATTATTCAACCTTCTCTAGCCACAGGCACGCAAAACTCAGTTATGAGTGTGTGACCCGGATGTTCAAGGACCCTCACCCCAAACCGACGAGCTAGGACGTGCTGCCAGCTAGTGCGTGCTAACTGAACATCCCGCAGCAACTTAATCATCATAGTATGTTTATGTTTTAGCAAAAAAAAATGTTCACAATTACATATCTAGATCTTTACAGGCCTTGCGGATAATGTTTATGTTTCAGCAACTAGATAACATTTCCAAAAAAAAATAAAACCAATTAGGCTAACCGCCAAGTTTTAACGTTGATTTATATATCGTCTTTAGTTTTACGACGTGCAAAATTCAGTTATCTACCAATTTCAATTCAAGGTAGTGGAAAACAGTAATTAAAATCTCTTGACAAAAGGAAATGAGCAACGCTCTATTTCTTCTCGAATCACTTACAAAAACCTTCCCAAATACCTTTCTATGTCTTTACAGGCATTGCGAATACTGTTTATGTTTCAGCAACTATATAAAATAAATCCAATTAGGCTAACCGCCAAGTTTTCCCGTTGATTTATCTCTCGTTTTCAGTTTTACGACGTACAAAATTCACTTATCTACCAATTTCAATTCAAGGTAGTGAGAAAACACTAATTAAAAGCTTTTGACAAAAATTAAATTAGCAACGTTCTATGTTTTCTCGAATCACTTACAAAAATGTTCACAATTACATTTCTATGTCTTTACAGGCATTGCGGATAATGCTTATGTTTCAGCAAAAAAAAATTTTTACAATTACATTTCTCGGTCTTTACAGGCCGGCGAATAATGCTTCTGTTTCAGCAACTAGATAAAAAACCCAATTACGCTACCCGCCAAGTTTTCCCGTTGATTCATATCTCGTGTTCAGTTTTACGACGTGCAGAATTTACTTATCTATCAATTTTAATTCAAGATAGTGAGAAAACACTCATTTAAATCTTTTGACAAAAGAAAGTGAGCAACGTTTTATTTCTTCTCGAATCACTTACAAAAATGTTCACAATTACATTTTAATGTCCTTCCAGGCATTGCGAATAATGTTTAAGTTTCAGTAAAGAAATGTTCACAATTACATTTCTGCACTCTGCACTACTCCTTGAGAATTTCTTTCGGTGTCTAAGATAGAACGGCTTAACGAAGCACTCCACTCCATTTCGACTGGTTTAACTTTTTCACTTTCACTTTAGCACTTAATTCTATTGCTTTTTCTTTATAAAAATACTGTATAAAAGTACGTTTAGCTTAACACGTTCTCCACTGTGCAAATCGTTCTCACCGCATTTTTGATAAGCAACACACTACACAACTCGTCTAGTACCAACCGCATACCTCCAGAACAACAGCGTAACTGCCTAACTTATAGCGGAGCGGCACTATTCCCGTTTGCCGGCAAACACACCTACACAAGCGCATCTTCCATTCGCTTCCGTCAAACTTTATACGGCTTATAGCGGCGCGAACGGTTTTTCCTTGCCAGATGTTAAAATTAAAATTGCATTTTATTGCAATTTTGCTGGCTTGGATATGTGTTGAATTTTAATTTTTTTGCATTCTCTTTGCAACCCTACGGTTTTTGGTTGGATTTTTGTACCTTTTCAATAGGCGGTTGAGGATGTTAACTTGGTCGTGTTGCTATATCTACCGTTGGGAGGCTGGGTTTGATTGTCAGTGCTGTTGCACTGGTGGTGGGACTAGTAGTCCCAAGTATAAAGTTGATCAGTCTTTAGTGGTGGCGGGGGGACATTACCAATAGTTTTATTATAGTTGAAGCATGCTTTTTGTTTTTCTATCATATCCCTTGTTAATAATAGTACTGTTGCAGTACTCACATTAATTAAATAGAGATGAAATGTCCTCCTCCTGAGTCCATTACCGCATGAAATGTCTTCCCCCGATTACACATAGATGGCAGAGCTAAAAATAAAATGAAATTAAGAAGAGTTCCAATAAGGTCAGTGAAAAGAAAAAGAAATACCATCCGTCCAATACCAAACGTCCTAGCGGGTCAGCTGCTCTCTCTCTCTGATCCTGAATTTCATCAAGTTACATACCTAAATGAAAATGTGAACAGTTTGTAAAAATTTGAATTTGTTAAAATTAAAGTCGTTAAAATTGAATTATGTCAAGTAAATAAAAGAAAAGCACAAGAATTGTGAAGTGCGGGTTTTATTTCTCACCGCCAAGAATAAACCACCGGGCTGATCAATTTAAAATTATCCGGTAAGTGGCTCCTTGCATTTCGACTAACCTCCTTCATAAAAAGTGCTAACTTAACTACACAAAACCAGTGCTAATTCAATCAACCAAAATTTGTCTAAAGATTCTGTGATAAAATGCACTAAATATCGCGATCGAATTTATCTTTCACTGTTTCGCCTTTCTTTGCACAGGTAAGCCGCGAAGTGGAATAAAGGGCACGCGAATATATTTCCTAGTGGCACTTAATAAATGAAAACACGGGAAAACCACTTAATTCCAATTTAGCGCAAGTATTAAGAAATATTTAATTTTGGCGAATCTCCGGCAATACCACAAGAAACCCAGCGAGGTAGCGAGAATTATTAAAGTTACCTCAATCAGGTGGCCTATAGAAACACCAGAGTCCAAAATATTTCGGCATTATAATTCTAGGAGCACTTTAAATAACCCGATTGTCACCATCAACAATAGCAGGTAATCACTTAATTAGCACCTTATCACTCCGCGTATTTACTAATCGAATTCGCCGAACACAGAAGTTGACAGATCTCAACTGTTCTGGTGACGTTATCGTTTTTCACACTAACGCACACACACTTCAGTGGATATTCCAACTAGTTTCACACTTACCTAGCGGCCATTTTGATAATTTTGCAATCCAAACTTTGTGAAGATTTCTTTCCTCGTTGCACATTTCACCTTTTGATGAAGTAGCCCGGCTTGCTACGAGAAACTAAGCGAAAAGGTGATCCAATATACACCATCCACACCCAGTATCCCGAATTAAACGCAGGTATCACAAATTACTCATATCACACTAGCACACATCACTTAACCCGTCTACAGAATTTAAACAGACACGAGGCGAAATTGACGGAAATTCCAACTATTATTGAAATTTCACACGTCAGATAAAAGTTCCGACACGACGTAAACAACCACCTCACATGCCTGACTCATTGCTTATTGCTTTCATTGAAATGATCTTAATGAATAGGTTATAGTTATAGATAAGTGATGATCCAGGTCTCATAATGGAGCAGGAAAGTGAAATGAGACGCGACGCGGTTATTTTAAATTTAATCTTGTTAAATGCAATAAAATACAATAAACGAAAGAAAATAGTTTTGTGAAGTACAATAAGTTTAAATATCAACTCTTCTAACTTTTTTAGATACAAAATCGTTTAAAACATCTTGGAAGTTGACCTTTTCCAATATATCATTTTCAATCGCCATTATCGACAATGAATTTAAACGGTTCTGTGACATTGTTGAACGAAGACAGTTTTTTATTAATTTTGATTTTGAAAAATTTTGTTCACCTGTGGCGCTTTATATCATTAGACTTCTATATATTTGCAATGCTATCGTTATATTCGGGAAAGTTGATTGTACCATATTATCAAAAATCAATTTAAACTCGGCAGGTACAATGTTATCTGTCCCCGCATCCTCTAAATGTAGATGAAGTTCTTGAAATGCACCATCTCGTTTATAAACTCGGGCTCAATGTTCTCGGAATAATGTTCACAAAATTTTGTACAAGCCTCTTTAATTTCATCGTTGGACTTTGTCAAGAAATCTATTAGAAATCCAAACAGAGAATTAGTTTCCCGATTAGCTTCTAGTCGCCGCGACAATTCTGCATGCAGTATGTCTAGTACAGGCAAATATGTTTCAATTTTTAACTTCTCTCTTCCCCTGAGCACAACTTCTTCTGCAGATCCGTCATCGTAATGCCTTTTCCTTCTTCGCACACGCTGATTTTCATCACTATATTCGGTATCAGTTTTCTCATTTGCTTTCATCTCGTAGTCGTCAAATAATTCTCGCTGTGAAAGCAAAAAATCTAAAAGCGATTTTAACAAATGGACTGCCGTAAAGATATACTGACTCCATTGATTCGATCCAGTATGGCAGCCCAGAATATTACCATTACGGCATTTGCGAACAGGAAATTGTTATAAAAAAAGATTGATAAATTTCCAATCACTTTGGGATGAGGCCCTAAAAATGCATCGCGAACTCATTATTTACAAATTGTCGAACCCCAGCGAAGCTGAAAATCAGGATTATTTTAAAAACGACGTATTTTCTCAAAAATCATGCTGCGATTGAAGACAGATTTCAACGAGAATTCCCTCTTGAAGGAAAACAATCGAATGAAAAGGAAGAACCTCAGTCAGAAATCACCATTTTGCTACAAAATACGGACGAATCATCTATAAAATTACCTAAAATATCATTGGAAAAATTTTATGGTGATTATAAAAAGTGGCCCACATTTCACGACTTATTCAAGATTTACCGGCTGTACAAAAACTCCAGTTTCTGAAATTACATCTGGGAGGTAAAGCAGAAAATTTGTTACGCCACTTCTAAGTTACTAAAAATAATTATGAAGCAGCTTGGAATCTTCTAACGGAGCGTTATAATAACAAACGGGTGCTAGTCAATACGCATTTAAAAACGCTTTCGTCTCAAACTCCAGTAACACAGGAAACCGCGCAGGGTATGAAAGGTTTACTAGACACAACAACCGAGTGTTTGCATGCTTTATCAAATCTAGACATTAACGTTGAGAATTGGGACGTTTTTATCGTTTATTTGATCGTCCAGAGACTCCCTTCAGAAACTCACCAGCTCTGGGAACAAAGCCTTTCCAAACGAAGAGATTTGCCATCTCGGAAAGAACTACAAGAATTTCTAGAATGTAGATTCAGAACCTTAGAGGCGGTAGCAACCAGAAAACACATCACACCTAAGGACAATAGAAATCAAATGTCAAAACCGAAATCATCTATGCAAGCGTTTTCTACCATCACAAAGAATATTTGTCTCATTTGCGCAGGGCATCACAGTGTACGACAATGTCCAAAATTTTTATCATTGGAGTCTTCTCACAGATTAGAAATAACTAAAGCTAAGGGCTTATGTCTAAATTGTCTTGGTGTTGGGCATATCATGGTGAATTGCCCTAGTCAGCGAAGATGCTCCCATTGCAGAAAACAACATCATACGCTTCTTCATAAGAACAACCCGGACTCTCCAGGAACGCATGGGACTCAAAGTTTCGAGAAAGCTACGGCAGCAACATATCCAACTAGAACAGCTACGAATTCTTGAGAAATCAATCATCCACATCATCAGGTTCAGTCATCATTGTCTGTATCATCTCCTCTTTTCATGCCACAAACTGGGGAAACATCTTCGTCTCAGGTCAACTCATTCCTTATTAACGATGCTCATATTAGTCGTGACATTTTATTGGCTACTGCGTTAGTTCGAGTCGTTGCACCGACGGGAAGAGAACAACTTGTCCGTGCCTTGATAGACCAAGGTTCGCAAGCTAGCTTTGTATCCGAGACCGTCGCACTGGCCTTAAGATTGCCAAAGGAATCCATTCACGCTGACATATCCTGAAAAAACTAACACATCTATTGCCAGATCGGAGAATCCTGACAGATTGGGAACACCTACGTAACTTAGAGTTAGCTGACCCATCATATTACGAACCTGGAAGAAAAGATTTATTATTAGGGGCAGACGTTTATTCTAGAATCATTCAAAGTGGACTCATCAAGGGTAAATCAGGCTCTCCCATCGCAAAAAACACTTTTTGGATGGATATTGATGGGAGAAGTGCTCAACACCTAAAACCGGATAAACAACTTTCATATTGCGATTGCGACAGATCTTGATAACCAACTCCGATAATTCTGGGAAGTAGAAGAGCTAAAAGAAAAGAAAATGTTAAGCAAAGAAGAACAAAGGTGTGAGGAAATCTTTTCTAACACTTACCGCCGTATGAAAAATGGCCGCTATGAAGTTTCCCTCCCGTTCAATGATTTAGATGGCAGCGTAATGCTAGGAAATTCCAGGGCATCAGCCGTAGTTAGACTGCTTCAAATAGAATCTCGTTTTAAAAGAAATCTGACTTTACAGACCGAATATTCAGTGCTTACAGGAATACATAACACTTGGCCATATGGGGGAGGTTCGAGCTGGAGAAACAAATACAGAACGAACCGAAAATCTAACGAACACATATGCGTATCTACCTCACCACGCTGTTATCAAACATGATAGTACGACTACCAAATTGAGATGCGTCTAGGAAAACGTCTAATGGAACATCTCTGAATGACATTCTACTTAAGGGCCCCACCATCCAAGACAAACTCGCATGTTTACTCTTACGTTGGCGAAAATATAAGATAGCGTTCACCGCAGACATCGAAAAGATGTACCGTCAGATATACGTTAAACCGGATCACGCAGAGTATCAGCGTATCGTGTGGCGAAATTCCGACGATGAACAGATTAAGGATTACAAATTGCTCACAGTGACATTTGGAACGAAAAGTGCTCCCTTTCTTGCTACGCGAGTACTTCAGCAGTTAGCACTGGACGAGAAGGAGAGATATCCCGTTGGAGCGGAGGCAACTTTAAAGGAGTTCTATGTAGATGATTTGCTTTCAGGGGCAGACACTGCAGCACAGGCGATAGAAAATCAGAATCAATTAGTTAGTTTGTTGCAATCAGGAGGATTCAACTTACGAAAGTGGTCATCGAATTTCCCTGATCTTATTAACAACGTTGCTACAGAACATCAAAAGGACAAGATCACTCTTCAGGTAGATGTAACTGATCAGATAAAAACTCTAGTATAAATATGAGGTTTCTGGCACAAATGTGCAATGTGCACCTTAAAATTGGTTAAATTGTGAGGGAAATCGAGGTCTGACGTCACATTTTTGCACATTTTTCATGCGCCAGAAACCTCATAACAATTTTTGGATGTGCAGAGATAAGAAAGCGTGATTCCGAAGGTCAAAGGTCAAGGTTGATGATTGTTTAGTAAGATAAGGCACCTGTCGGCCATCTTGGATATGGGTATTCGGTCTTGGAGACTAGAATGGGTATTCTTCTTCTTTGGGGATAAGGGAATGGGGTTCCGAAGGTCAAGGTCAAGGTCGGTGATTGATTAGTAAGATAAGGCACCTGTCGGCCATCTTAGATTTTGGGTATTCGGTCTTAGAGGCTACAAGTGGTCTTCTTCTTCTTTGGTTTGCACCTGGACCTGGATCTGAACCTGAATCTAGACCTGGATCGCGGGTATATAAAATGAATGTTGTGATAAGATTAACCTGAAAGTGCGGACCTGGGCTCGTGTTCAAGATAAGAGTTTGTTGTTTTGAGTTTTTAATTACGAAGTACAGCTTTATCAGCTAAATGAAATAATATGATGCGAATTTAATTGGAAAACAGAATATTGCGGTTTCCTAAATTATAATTGAATGTGATAAATTCGCCTAATAAAAGACGCGTGCTGCTAGCATTCCACTCTAGTTCTATTTCTAATTAGATGAGAGTTGGATCTGAGTTTTCTAAACTTAATCAAGCGTGGTTTATTAAATGTTTTTAAGACTGTGTTTTCTAAAGAATAATAAAACTTTATTTTAAACTTTTAAAGTGTGCATTAATACTAAAAGGCTACTTAAGAACTCTTGATAATTGTACAAGAAGTGGAATATAGTAGAAATGAAGTGTTTTTTGTGTGAAGTGTGTGGGAATACCTTTAAAAGGAACTTCACCCTACAGAGGTATATAAAAAGTATACACAGCAGCACATTGGATACAAGATCGCCTCGTCCAAAAGAAGATACTAAGGATATGTCTACATCTATATCGGTATACATTTCACCATCAACATCATCATTAAAAACATCATTGAAGGACGCTTTAACACATATGTTTTGTCAGGCATGTAATTTACAAATTAAAGTAAAAGACTGGACGTATCATTTACGTACCAATGTTCATAAAAAGAAAGCGTCTATACCTATAAAGGAACATCTTAGGTGTGTTAAGGAAAATTTCGGGGAACGAATTGAAACATTTATTCTTGAAAATGGAGATGAAGGATTACTCGATATAAATAAATTCTTACAAGAATCTAATCATCAACTTTTGGAAGTGTTAAATATGTCGTTAGAAAAGCATATTTCTTATAAGTTCAATATTGAGCTTTCTGCAGAATATATCAAAGTTCTAAACTCAGAAGACGGAAATGAAATTATTTCTTCAATAAAATCATTTCAATCCACAATGACTGTCATATTCAACAACAGCGATTTACCAACTTTATGTAAGAATATGATTAACTGCATTAACACCAAATTAGAAGAATTTCAAGAGAAAGATAGTGATGGTCGTTGATTCGAATAATTCATTTAGAAATCAACATTAACCAATATCACCCGTTAAGAGGTTCTTCCTACATACCTTTACCAAAGGTTATAATGGACAAGAAAGCATGCATTTATGTAAAAAATAATGATATTTACTGCTTTAAGTGGGCTGTTATATCAGCTCTACACCAACCAACTCGCGATTCTGATAGAACATCTTCATATTCAGTTTCTGATATATCAGATAGCGAAATAGAGCTTATAAATGGAGTGAAATTAGATTTTACTATGTTGGAATTCCCCATGACTTTGCGTGATATAAAAGTATTCGAAGAGATCAATCCAAATATAAGCGTGAATGTTTTCGGCTACGATTTTATACAAGGTAGTTGTCAAATTGTGGGACCTTTTTATTGTACATAAAATGAGAAAGAAAATCACATAAATTTGTTGCTTCTTCAAGATGAAACTCTAAATCATTATGTCTGGATTAAGAATATTTCCAGATTGATCAAGGAGCAAGTAACACATCATAAAAGACAAATTTACTTTTGTAACTCGTGTTTTCAACATTGTTATAATGAAGAATCTTTTGCTATACATAAAAATGAATGCTGTAAAATAGTGACTTCTATGCCTACCTCGGAAAAAGCTTTTTTGGAATTTGAGAAGTATGAACGCAAGTTAAGTGTGCCATTTGTTATTTATGCTGACTTTGAATGCGTGCTAAAGGAAATTAAAACGTGCATACCTAATCCTATGCTGTCTTCAACAACCAACACTCAAGAGCACATACCCTGTGCTTTCTCTTATTTTATCCATTGCCTTTATGATGACGCTTTAAGCAAGTTCAGGATTTATCAAGGTGAAGATACTGTTAGTCGATTTGTACAGTTATTAGCAGACGACGTGAAAGACATCTATAAAAATCACGTTTCAAAGTGTAAGCCGCTTGTTTCCATGTCACCAGATGAAGTAAGGATGCAACGAGAAGAGCAATACTGTCATATTTGTAAACAATTATTAGCGAATGATAGGGTTATTGATCATTGTCATCTTACCGGAAAGTATAGGGGTCCAGCTCATAATAAATGCAATCTAAGGTATAGAGTTCCAACATTTTTCCCAGTTTTTTTACACAATTTTTCTGGTTATGACAGTAATTTTTTAAGTAAAGAGGTATATATATATCAATGTCAAAGGAAATTTCCTTTGACTATAAAACGATTGAATTACGGTTTTTAGATTCCATTCGTTTTATGCCTGCGAGTTTAGATACTCTAGCAAAAAATCTGCCTGATGAAGACTTTAGAATAATCCGTAATGAATTTAAAGATGATGAATATTTTAATTTAATAAGGAGAAAGGGGGTTTTTCCATATGATTACTTAAATTCTTTTGATAAATTAAATGAAACATGTCTTCCTCCTCGCGAACAATTTTTTAATAAACTTATAAACAATGAATGCACAGAAGGAGAATATCAGCATGCTGTTAACGTATGGAACAGATTTAATTGTAGAGATATTTCCCAATATTTACATTTATATTTAAAGTGTGATGTTTTGTTGCTAGCAGACGTTTTTGAGAATTTTAGAAGAGTATGCATAAATATCTATGAGTTGGATCCATGCCATTATTACACAGCACCAGGATTGTCGTGGGATGCGATGTTAAAACACACTCAAATTAAATAAGAATTGTTAACAGATATAAATATGTAGAATTTCATGAAAAGAGGTATTCGAGGAGGTTTAACACAATGTTCCTTAAGACATTCTCTAGCTAATAATAAATATATGAAAAAGTTTAATCCTTCAATCGATTCAAAATATTTAGTTTATCTTGATGCTAACAATTTATATGGATGGGCTATGTCGGAATCACTTCCATATGCAGGTTTTGTTTGGGTAGATAACTTTGATAATATAGATTTCATGAAAGTTGCTGAAAATTCAGAAGTAGGATATACTTTAGAAGTTGATTTAATTTATCCAGATTTATCTCATGACGCTCATAATGATCTCCCCTTTTGCCCTGAAAATAAATTACCCCTCAAGACAAGATTAAAAAGTTAATTGCTGATTTAGAAAATAAATATAATTATGTTATCCACTATAGAAATTTACAGCAGTGTGTAAAGCACGGATTAGAACTGCAGCGTATTCATCGAGTTTTAATGTTTAAACAATCAAATTGGTTAAAGAGCTACATTGATTTAAATAATTTCCATCGAACTGCCGCAAAAAATAATTTCGAAAAAGACTTTTTTAAATTATTAAATAATTCGGTGTATGGAAAGACTATGGAAAATGAAGGGTTTGCTTGCTCTTATAGCGAAACCTTATCTTCATAGTCTTTCTCATTTTACATCAAATATGACTGCAGTGCAATTAAAAAGAGTCCACACAATTTATAATAAACCAATTTACTTAGGCTTCACAGTCTTAGAGCTATCAAAGCTAAAAATGTATAACTTTCATTATGAATATATGAAACCTAAATACTAAGATATGGTCTCCTTGAACTACATGGACACAGATTCTTTATATATTCTGTTTCTGTTAACGATTTTTATAATGATATTACTTTAGATATTAATGAAAGATTCGATACATCAGAATATCCCCACGACAATCCTTATAATATACCGTTAGTAAATAAAAAGGTTTTAGGTTTAATGAAAGATGACAATAAAGGAAGAATTATGACTGAGTTTATAGGTTTACGATCTAAGATGTACTCTTTAAGTATTGAAGAAAAACCCGAAATAAAGAAAGCTAAAGGTATTAAAAAAACAGCTGTAAATACTTTAACTCTAGATAATTACAGAGATTGTTTATATAAGAAAAAATTATTTTATGCCAACATGTTAGGATTTAGAAGTAAATTTCATACAATATATACGGAATATATTAATAAAGTAGCGTTGAGTCCATTTGACGATAAAAGATTTATAAGAGAAGATGATATCCAAACATACGCTTGGGGACACTATAGATTCTAAATCTAAATCTAGATCTAAAAATTGTTAAAATAAGAATTATGAATAAATGTATGTAGAAATAAAATAAAGAGTAAATTAAGAAAATGCTATTTTAACATTAACAGAAAGACTTTTATTAGTATAAAATTATAAGACATTTATTTCTAAATTTTATTACTTTTCTAGAAAATTTCTTAAAAGATAAACATTTTCTTGAGCGCATTGTCCCTGATGAGTTAAACAGCATGGCACTTTATAAAAAATTTTAAGAGAGGATAATTTTGGACACTGCAATTCTTCTTCCATATTATATACTATTACACCTTCATCAAATGTATTTTTGATCCAGCAAACTTTTCACAGCCTTTCGCATACAGTATTTTGTTTCTTATTAAAGGCGTCACTATAGCACGTAATTGATGATAGGGAATATATCCATCGGTCCATCTGAATCCATGATAATTATTATGAAGCCATTTCGCTTCTCTTCTCTTTGCAGGTGTTAATTCCTTAAATCTGAATGGAGGTTGAAAAATAAAGTGCTGCATTTGGTTTCCGTTTGTCAAAATTGCCAATTCCTTCACAATAAACTTGTTATGATCGTCTTTAAATCCTTGGATATCCACAATTGCAGCCATTTGAAGCATTAAATTATTTTTCTAACTTCACTCGTCTATGAACTATATTCGACTATTCTATCATGCAAAAGCAAACAAAAAGCGGTTGTGTTTGCGGGAATATTACTGTGAGTTTTAAATTGTATACGAATATCGACTGGTCCTGATTTGATCACCTCGTTTTGATGTGAGCAATCGATAACAGCAATTGGAGCGCTTTCCTTGAACTTCTCTCGGGTAAGCAGCGGTTGATGCATCCGCCCATAATACGATTGTTGGAATTTAGTAGTTATACATATCATACAATAAAGCATATCTCTCACGATCAAATTTAATGTTTAAGTCTTCATATGGAAATGTTTCAGAATTTAAGTGAAGCTTCACATCTGAAAGATCGCAACGATCAAACTTGCTTGCATCTTTACTCTTCTCGTTTTTTCGATCCGTTTGAAGTGCTAAAATTACATATCGAGGTTTTTCTAACTGAGTAGATGTTTTAATTGTCCAATTATGATCAACAGTTGTAGGTAATATAGGATATTCGTATATATCCCAACTACGAAAACTCATTTGTATTGGCCGTCCAGTATCGATTAACTTAAGCAGCGATAGTTTTTCTTCATCAGCTACACTTATGTGGGGTACTCGCCATTGTAGTTTGAAAATATCTATTTTAACTTCATCGTTTGGTGATATAAAAGCATTTTCATCGCCTCTACTTCGAATCAATATAAGTTCATGTTTAGCATTTATAACAATTTTCTTATAGTCTTCAGCAAAGCCGAGCAACAACTTTAAAGGAATGCAAAAATTGAAAAATCCTCTTGTAGGTAATATTGAATTATCTGGAGACCAGGAAGCATTTAGTAACACATTGCTTTCATTTTGATTTAAAGATATATAATTTTTTATTGTTGTAGCAAATCCCAGATTTCTCGTGCGATCAATTTCTACGCCATTTAATTCATAGCTAATTTCGTCAAATAGAAAAGCTATGGCGTTATTAGTTAATTTTGCCGTTGTTGAGGCCAACCCATCTGATTTTGTTATCGCACCTTCTATATATAAGGAGCTTTTACTTGGTAAAATATACAAATCCTGATGTTGTAATGATATTCGAACTTCATCGCTATTCTTATATGATGCTAAAAACGGAGAGTAGCTGTGATACTCAACTTTTGTAATACTATTATCATAGCTAGCACCTTGAGTAATATCGAGTATTTCACTCATTTTTTAACTTAAGACCAAGAGTTGCGTGGTTTTAGTCTGACTAGAAGACTTAACACTTTTGTGTTTCTATTTATTATCAATGGTATTATTGTATATTAACATGCTGCGGCTTCAAATGCAATCTCACTGTAATCGTTTCTCCTCTAAAATTAATTAGATCACCGTCTTGATCCACGAACTTCAGGGTAAGAGAACTTATCCGTTTGATGTTTAGGGGCAAATAAATGACATTCTTGGGAACTTCAATTATTTTATATCCCGGACCTATTGTAGTAGAGAACTCGTGTAATGTATGCACTTGTTGATTATTTATAAAAGAGCCTGATACTATATTATATTCAACTCGAATCACATTAACTTTTATTATATTTACTGGTAAATCAGATTGATATGAAATATTAGGTTCTAGAACGCGTTTACTAAATCCAAATAATGATCCAATAGAGTTATTTTTATTCAAAAATACTCGGGTAGAACTTTTGATTTCTGTTTTCAAGGTGTTATTATTAGCTGTAATTTGTACTATAGGTTTAGTTTTCGTCTTAGCTAGTTCCTTTTTGATAAATCCTGCAATATCATCAATTTCATAGGAGCCTTCTGGAATTTTAATTTCATCATCATCATCATCCAGATGAAGTAAGTTATTTCTATTGTCCACATTAGGAATTGAATTATATGTCTGTAAATCAATAAGTCCGCAAACGTATTCTGAACTCAAGTCCAACGGAGGAAAGTATTCAATTGTAAGCACAGATGAATTCCCAGTCAAAGTCAGTGTTAATGACATAGTAGCTCAAAGTGAAATGCAGATGTTATTTTATGTAAAGTTTATTTATAGTTGTTATCTTACAATGTACAATTATACTATTAAATTAATAGTTACTTATTATTATTGTAATGATTATATAAAAACTCTAAACATAAATGACCGCAATTTATCATATTATAATTTTGGTAAGACTTATAATTGTAAACAATGTTTTTTCCTAAATAGCTTAATATTTCCTTTGGTGGTTGCAAGTTTCCAAAGCTGTCAAAGTATTCTTTTTCGGATTCACTTTTGTAATATGCTGCCCAATAGTCATTGGACCAGGACCTGATATAGAGTCCAAATTTACTATTCCACACTCATATTTTCTAGGCTTTTTGGGGGGAGCATCAAGCATAAAAACACCTCTAAAATGTGGTAAATTATTCGCATATTTATATAAATCGATTTCATTTAATGCTCGATTAGGTAGCAGTTTTAGACGTTTTTTGAAGGTGGATTTAAGAATAGACCAAGTCCTTTTCTGTATGGCTTCAAATATAAGCCGCTTCCCTTTTTTGCTAATGCAATAGCTTCCATCGTATTATTATGTCGATTGCTCTCCTTTAGCTGCTCTTTAGCATTTGTTGCAGCATTAACAGCCTTTGCGACACCTGATACTCCTCCCACTATAGCACCTAGTGCTGAAAGACCAGCAAAAATAGGAATTAGGGGTAGGACTCCTCCAGCCTTTGGAATCGGAATAATTCGAGGGGGTCTTACATCCTTCTTCTTTCGCTTAAATACACTTTTAGTAGCAGCAAGTGCAAGACCTATAGCTTCTTTTAAGGAATCAGGCTTTTTTAACTTTAAAATATTTCTTGCTTCATGAACTCCTGTTTGTAGAGTTAATTTTCTTTTTGGCTTCCTAGAGTGAATTTTAGGTTTTTTTCTTAACCCCATTCCAAATTTTACTTTCGCCTTCATAGCGTTTGTTACAAGCCAGGCGTTGCTACGTTCACCAAGGGATGCGTTTGAAGATGTCACTCGTTCCCAAGCTTTACCAGATAATATACGATCAGCAATATGACGATCTTCGATATTTTTATGTTGAGAATATGCGATATCGTGATCTCTACAAGCTGCGTCAAGAGGATTAATTCCAGGGTCACACCTTGCTAATCTCTTTTGTAGTTTAGTACCAGGACCGCAATATTGATATGCAGGCAAATGAAATTCAAATGGTAAATTGCTAATTGCTGTATTTAGCAAACCGCCTCTTCTTCGACATTTACGTTGGCGAGAACGATTTTGATTCTTTGAATGATTAATCATTCAACTGGTAAAATACACCTTTTAGACGTCCTTACAACAGAACACTGAGCTGATGACTGGTATAAAAGTTTAGTGTTGTGTAATAAATATTTCAGTTCTAATAATGAAGTTCGTGAAGCAGAAGGACTCTTTATCAATAAAAAATTTTGATATTAAATCTACAAATGAAGTCAAAAGACATAGCTCGCTTATACCTAATATTATAAGAGATATTCTTGTGGGACCTTCAAACTGCGGTTGAACCAATCTTATGATTGGGCTTATAGAACATCTGAATGGACTTAATTTCGAGAATATTTACATCTACTCAAAATCACTACATCAACGTAAATATAAGTATCTGGAGCAGTTGATAAGCCCTATTAGTGGTCTTGGGTACTGCCCATTTTCTAATAATTACGAAGTTATACTTCCACAGGAAGCCAAACAGAATTCAATTTTTATTTTCGATGATGTAGCATGTGGGAAACAAAATAACATACGTGATTATTTTTGTATGGCTCGATATAATAATATTGATAGTTTCTATCTCTGTCAGACTTACACCCATATACCGAAGCACTTAATACGTGACAACGCTAACTTTCTTATTTTATTTAAACAAGATGATATGAATCTTAGGCATATATATAATGATCATGTTAACACAGACATGACCTTCGAAAAATTTCTTAGTATTTGCGGTGTTTGCTGGAGGGACAATTATGGCTTTTTAGTAATCGATAAAGATAGTTTGTTGAACAAAGGACGTTATCGAAAAGGAATCGATACATACATTTCGCTATAATTTTAGAAGATCTAGCAAAGGAAATCAGTTAAAGCTGTTCATATACCTGCTAAAGCTGGTAATAGACCTGTTAAAGCTGGTAGTAGACCTGATATAGCTGGTCATAAGTAGGTATTCCGGCACTTGAGCGTGGGGACTTTTTTGTGACCGTGGGAAAAAGTTTGACCTTGAGATGCCCTTTGTTGCTTTGAAGTTGCCGACAGGTGTCATCTTTGTTATCTCACCAGGTGTCAACCCGTTATCTGTTATCACGTGACTGGGCACACGTGATGTTTGCATTGTTTCGATGACGTCATCAGTGTCATGGTTTGCACCTGGACTTGGATCTGGACCTGGACCTGACTGGGAATTCTCAAAGGGGATTCCCTGTTGACTAGATAACATCCGGTTGCATGACGTTATAGGAGCGGATTCCCTGACGTTGGCTAGTCATCTGTTGGCTAAGTTAGTGAAATTTAATTAAAAAAAGCAGAGGTATCTGCATTTGAACAGCGGACCCCGAGTTTCACAGAAAAGTGCTCTAACCATGGGGCTATCAAGCTAATTGGCAATGGTACTTCTAAGTCGGTGAATGTTGGAGCTAAAAATAGAAAATTGGATTTTTACTTTAATTAGTGGAAAAAGCGATTTAAAAATAGCATCAACAATTTTGTCTAAATTCATTGATAAATAATTAATAAATATCTGGCTCAATTTCTTTTAACTAAAAAATCCGCTGATAAGTAGTAGTAAACATATGGATTCAATTCGTTAGCGTAAAAAATTTGCTGATAAGAGTTGAATGGCCCAGAATGTTTTGGGGTGATAAGAAAAAAAAACGATTCCCTGTAGTAACCTCGAACTTTAAAAGATTCTCATGCAATTTCTTTTCCAGATCTAAATATAGACATTAATTCGAGGTGATATTATTAAAAAATTTCGTGTTTTATGCAACTAGCAAGTAAGTCATTCCACCGATTACGTCATCTGGACCTTGATTACTAGTTAAAATAACACCATTGAGGAATAGCCAAAAGAATTTCTGTAATTAATGGAAAAAACTGATGTTTAAAAATAACATGCATCGCTTTGCATAAATCCGTTGATAAGTAATAAACGTCTAGTCAAGGTAGCTAGAATGGCTTCTTTCGGTACTTTGGAGAGGTTTATCATGTGAAGAACTTGCAAAGAAAATAAATATCTTTTCATAGCCTTAAACTTCGTTTCTTTATGGTTCAGCCGTAATAATCTTAATAAGGGAAAGCATTGATTCGTAATTATGCTTTAAATGTATACCAAACTAGCAGCTAACAAACCCATATAACAACCTTGAACTTAAGATAGGAAGAAGAAATTAACATGATCATTGCGGTCGTTGTAGCAATTTCTAAAAATAGCCTAAAAACTGTGAATTTAGACTAAAACAAACAAAATCGAGGTAGCTAAAATTTCCTCTTTCGATACTTTAAAGAGATTTATCATGTGAAGTACTTAAGAAAATAGACCCAAATTGTGATCTCACCGAGTTCAGTTTACTTTAAGTTTGTCATGTAATTTTGGCAAATGTCAGCTTCCGGGTTTGTTGCCGTTGCAGCACTTTATAAAAATAGCTTCAATGGCTTCTTTTGGTAATTTAGAGAGATTTATCATGTCAAGAACTTAAGAAAATAAAAATCTTTTCATAGCCTTATACTTCGTTTCTTCTTTTTTCAGTCGTAATAATCTTAATAACGGAAACCATATTTTTTCTTGAATCGTAATTATGTTTTAAATTTATACCAAACTGACAGCTAACAACCCTATATGACATTTAAAATTTTAATTTTTGTATGAGTCATGTAACAATAGACCCAAATTGTGAGCTCACCGGGACAAACGAACGAAAAACTACTATCCCAATGACCTTTTCAAAATTTATAGAGAAATGCAGCTGAACCAATGAAAGAAATTTAAAGCGCATTAAACAGGGCTTTAATAATCGTATTGAAAGCTTTCTATTGGAAAATGATGATGAAGGAATTTTGGATCCAAAACAATTTTTGTACAAAATCAAACCTCAAGTTATAAATCTTCTTAAAGCAAGTTTACACAATGCTATAAAGTTCAATATTGAATTATTTTGAGAATTTATGAAATATGTTAAAACTGATGATGCAGATGAAAACGAAGTAGCTTTAGATATAAAATCTTCTCAGGCGTAGATGAACACAGCATCCGATAATATTCAATTTCCAGATATACTCGATAGAATGATGAAACAATTTATTGCAAAATCTGAAGAATTTCAAGAAATTGATAGCGGCTGGGCTCTTCTAATAATCATCCACGTTGAAGTGGAAGTATGATTGTCGTTTATTTATTAAAGCCTTAGATGCAATAAATATTAAAACTTTAAATAAGGAGCGCTATGTGTCAATCTCGAAAAGAATTTATGTTGCAAGAATTCAAAGTATAGAAATACGATTTTTAGATTCATATAGATTTATGTCCTCTAGCGTAGAAAAATTGCTCTTTGATTTAGACAATCGAATTGGTTACAACAATATGTTGATCTTAATACTTTGCATAGATCAGAAGCTGTTAAGACTTTTCAAAAAAATTTTTTCAAATTAGATAATAATGCTGTCTACGGCAAAGCAATAAAAAATGTTAATAAGAGGAGAGATATTAAAATAGCTACGGAATGGGAAAGTCGAGGTAAACATTTAGGTCTTCGTGCTTTAATTGCAAATCCCAATTTTCATAGTATTGGGCAATTTACAATAAATATGGCTGCAGTAGAATTAAGCAAAGTAAAAGTGACTTATAACAAACCAGTTTATTTAGACTTTGTAGTTCTTGCAATATCGAAATTTAAAATGTATGAATTCCATTACGACTATATAAAATCAAAGTATGAAGTTAGAGTTAAGTTAAATTATATGGATACAGATTCCTTTATTTATACAATTTAAACTATTAATTTTTAAAGTGATATTTCAGATGAGAGAAATGAACGATTTGATACTTCAGAATCCAGTCCAAACAATCCTTTTAGTCTTCCACTAAAAAATAAAAAGAAATTAGGTTGCATGATAGATGAGCTTAATGGTAACACAATGTTAGAATTTATAGGTTTAAAGTCTAAAACGTATTTTTTTATCTATACAAAATTTTATATGTTCTCGCAGGCATTCTACTGCTGATAATAAGTATATGGAAAATGTTACCACAAGCTCAACATATTTAATTTAGTTCGATACCAATAATTTATATGGGTGGGACATGTCTGAATTCTTATCATATGAGGAATTTCAATGGGATACAAAATACGGATATCGATATAATGAACATTCCTAAAAGTTCAGAAATTGAATATATATATTTGAAGTAGATTTAACTTATCTAGAATCACTTCATGTTTTACACAATGATCTACCATTTTGCGTAAATAATATAAAAATCCCCTGAATTAGGCTCAAGAAAATTGATATGTGACTTAGAAGATACATTTCATTACATAATCCATTATAGAAATCTCCAAAAAGTAGTTTAAAGTATGAATTGAAGTTTTCATGCATTCATAGAGCTCTTTGATTCAGACAATGGAATTGATTAAAACAATATATTGATCTTAGTACTTTGCATAGATCAACAGCTGTTAACACTTTCCGATCTTAAGCTCTTATGATGGAATTTGTATTTATCACGAGGAATGACACTAATTTTGTGTTCTTAAGTATATTCAAATGTTCAACAGGAGCTTACTATTGTCAAGACTTATTCTAATATCACCATTAAATCTTTTGGTTGGAGCACAGTTCGGTTTACTAAAATTATCACAGTTTAAAAAATTATTAACTTTATTTTTGGTTTATCTTTTACTTTGTTGGCAGTAGCAAGTATAGACATGTATTTGAAAAAGGGTATACCCCAAACAAAATGTGATTACAAAATACTAAATTTCTTATAAATAAAAACACTCGTAATTCACTTAATCAATTTTTATTTAAAATCAGCAGAATTCTATTAACTCTTCCTGACATTATTTTATATAATTAATTTACATATTTCTAAATCCTGGTATTTCGTCCATTTTGTTTTCGATAAATTTTAAATTGCAATCTTCATCCATCTCATACACAGTGTTGTTGATCTCCACTGTTTGAATCCCTGACTGCGGTTCCACTGATTGATGATTTTCGAAAATGAATTTTACAAAGCATATATTCAATACAAGAACACCTTTTTGTCTCTGAAATTCCTCCATTTTCTGAATTATAGGCTGTGTTACTTTATTTAGATATTCCTGTTTAATATCACCATCCTTAAGATTTGTATTAAGTTCGATGATTTCAAAATTGTGTTCATTACATCGATTGATGTATTTGAATCGTGCTAAACCCCGAACAGGTTCATATGCACCATTTTTTAGATATTTTTGAGTGCGTTGTTGAAATTTGTTAAAGTAATGTTCTTCCAGTAAATACTTCAGCGCATTTATTCCGAAAGCCAGTTGATTATTCACTGCTTATATCATTTCATCCCATACTGGGGTGAATTGTATCTTAAAAGTATATTGCTCGCGAGGGGTCTTTACGACAGATTTTCCTTCCATTTTATTTCTGTAATAAAATTTTTTGTTTACGCATATATTAATTACTCTGCAGCATACCTGATCTTCCGTTCTTTCCTGAATCTGCTCTATCTAAATATTTGCCTCAGCTTTTATAGCAGAGTGTTATCAAGTATTTTACCCCCCACTGGAAATTTTTAAAACTTGAATTGCTTAAAATTAAATTAAATTGAAGATATCATTAACGTGTTTCCCTTAAATAAAGTGTTATATATCAATGTCAAAGACAATTTTTTTTCATCTGAGAATAAAACGATTGAATTACAATGTTTAGATTCCGTTCGCTTTATGCCTGCGAGTTTAGATACTCTGGAAAATAAATCTGAATGATGAAGACTTTAGAATAATCCATAATGAATTTAAAGATGATGAGTATTTTAATTTAATAGGAAAGGGGGTTTTTCATATGATTACTTAAATTCTTTTGATAAATTTAAAATGAATCATGTGTGCCCCTCAGAATTTTTTAATAAACTTAGCAGTAATGAATGCTCAGAAGAAGAATATCAGCATATCGTTAATGTATTGAATAAATTTAATTCTAGAAATATCTGACAATATTAACAATTATATTTAAAGTGTGATGCTTTATTGCTAGCAGATATTTTTGATAATTTTGAAAGATATTAAGAAAGCTACATTGTAAACTACTTGCTCCATTCAGTCATTAGTAAAATTTTATTTTGTAAAATATTAATCCTTGAGTGTTAGTTACACTGAATATTCAGAAGTTGGAATAAATGATTAATTAATTAATTTTTCAATTGTAATTAGTTTTATTTTCAAACATATTTATACAATGACATTGAGCATTCTTAACTGTTTTAGAATTTCTAAAGCTCTTCTTCCTGACCTCCTACTTGATGTTAATTTTAATTCATCTACCATTTATATTGGGATCTGTAATATCTCGAATTTCATCATCTCCATTGGTGTCATCATCACAACTTCGATCATCATCCTCAACCGCGGGATCACAACTTCGGTTATCATCTTCAAACGCGGGGTTGTCGTCTTTAGCTGAATTTGGGTTCACATCTTTATTTCCTCTTCTATCAACGATGCTATAATTTCCATTATTCTCATCCTTTAAGGTTTCTTGAGAATGTCCCCAATTTTTTCTAAACGCAAACATTTTATTCTTAATAATATTCCTAACGGGATCAAAACAGGCTTCATTGATGGGTGTTAGTAAATGGGTATTTTCGTCTGATAAAATCTCTTCTTCACGATTTTTCTCTTTCAATAAATGTGTTGACCGTCTCTTATGTCTTAGAAGACTATCTCTCCGGCTAAAGAATTTGTTGCATTCTATGCATTTAAACATATTGGTGGTTATCTAAACACTAAAAATGATCTGTTGAAGTCGATATTTATAAGCCATCACTCCCGCCAACACTAACACCAACGACAACACCAACATCAACGCCAACACTAACACCAACGCCAACACCAACGTTATGATAAAGCTGTTAATTGACCTGGTAAGAGCTGTTCTTAGACCTGGTAGTGGATGAATTAACATCAAGCAGGAGATCAGGAAGAAGATCTTTGGAAATTCATTGTATTTGTATTGTAAAAAAATTTTTGAAAATGGCAGGGTTAAATAATACTCAAATATAATGACATAATTTTATTTTTGGCCTTCATTTCAATTCCTGGCGTGAGAAAGAAAAGATGTATTGGTTGGAAAAGATTCAGCATAGACAAAAGTATTGTATTTGTTCAGTTAGATGGCGAAATTTTAAAATAAATGACGTTAATGTGATTGGAGTTATTTTAAGTGTGTTTATTACTCCGGAAAAGGAATCTACCGAACAGAAAGGAATCATCGAAATCGGTTCAAGCGTTACGAAGTTACTACCCCTCCCCCTCCCCCACCACCACCATAGGACCAAATTATTCTCCTATTAGCAATGGGGGATCACACTCTATACAACAGCAAAAGAAGCATCCAAATTGATTCAGGCGTTACAAAATTAGGTTCCACCCCCCTTCTCCCACCCCCACCCCAGCAACATTTTTTTTCTCGTAGTATCAACCAAGGATCATACTCTACCCAATAGAAAAAGAATTATCCAAATCGGTCCACGCGTTACGAAGTTAGACTACCCCTCCCCCCCACCCACACCTTTCTCCATAGGATCAAATTATTCTCCTATTAGCAATGGGGGATCATACTCTTCACAACAGAAAAGGAACCATCGAAATCGGACCACGCGTTACAAAGTTAGGTTCCACCCCCACCCCCATCCCCCCAAAATTTTTTTCACCTAGTATCTCCCACTTAACATACTCTACCCAACAGAAAAAGAATTATCCAAATCGGTCCACGCGTTACAAAGTTAGACTACCCCTCCCCCCTCCCCCCACCCAAGGCCAAATTTTTTTCTTCTGTTAGCAATGGGGGATCATACTCTGTACAACAAAAAAAGAACCATCCAAATCGGACTACGCGTTACAAAGTTAGGTTTCACCCCCACCCAATCAAAAATTTTTTTGACATGGTACCAATCGGTGAACATACTCTACCCAGCAAAAAAAGAATCATCAAAATCGGTCGACGCGTTACGAAGTTATGCCCGGTCAGACATAAAAAAAATAAAAAAATAAAAATACGCGTCGAACTTAGAACCTCTTTGTTTTTGGGAAGTCGGTTAACAAAATGGACGAAATACCAGGATTTAGAAATATGTAAATTAATTATATAAAATAATCATATGTCAGGAAGAGTTAATAGAATTCTGCTGATTTTAAATAAAAATTGATTAAGTGAATTACGAGTGTTTTTATTTATAAGAAATTTAGTATTTTGTAATCACATTTTGTTTGGGGTATACCCTTTTTCAAATACATGTCTATACTTGCTACTGCCAACAAAGTAAAAGATAAACCAAAAATAAAGTTAATAATTTTTTAAACTGTGATAATTTTAGTAAACCGAACTGTGCTCCAACCAAAAGATTTAATGGTGATATTAGAATAAGTCTTGACAATAGTAAGCACCTGTTGAACATTTGAATATAATTAGTGCCATTCCTCGTGATAAATACAAATTCCATCATAAGAGCTTAAGATCGGAAAGTGTTAACAGCTTTTGATCTATGCAAAGTACTAAGATCAATATATTGTTTTAATCAATTCCATTGTCTGAATCAAAGAGCTCTATGAATGCATGAAAACTTCAATTCATACTTTAAACTACTTTTTGGAGATTTCTATAATGGATTATGTAATGAAATGTATCTTCTAAGTCACATATCAATTTTCTTGAGCCTAATTCAGGGGATTTTTATATTATTTACGCAAAATGGTAGATCATTGTGTAAAACATGAAGTGATTCTAGATAAGTTAAATCTACTTCAAATATATATATATTCAATTTCTGAACTTTGAGGAATGTTCATTATATCGATATCCGTATTTTGTATCCCATTGAAATTCCTCATATGATAAGAATTCAGACATGTCCCACCCATATAAATTATTGGTATCGAACTAAATTAAATATGTTAAGCTTGTGGTAACATTTTCCATATACTTATTATCAGCAGTAGAATGCCTGCGAGAACATATAAAATTTTGTATAGATAAAAAAATACATTTTAGACTTTAAACCTATAAATTCTAACATTGTGTTACCATTAAGCTCATCTATCATGCAACCTAATTTCTTTTTATTTTTTAGTGGAAGACTAAAAGGATTGTTTGGACTGGATTCTGAAGTATCAAATCGTTCATTTCTCTCATCTGAAAAATCACTTTAAAAATTAATAGTTTAAATTGTATAAATAAAGGAATCTGTATCCATATAATTTAACTTAACTCTAACTTCATACTTTGATTTTATATAGTCGTAATGGAATTCATACATTTTAAATTTCGATATTGCAAGAACTACAAAGTCTAAATAAACTGGTTTGTTATAAGTCACTTTTACTTTGCTTAATTCTACTGCAGCCATATTTATTGTAAATTGCCCAATACTATGAAAATTGGGATTTGCAATTAAAGCACGAAGACCTAAATGTTTACCTCGACTTTCCCATTCCGTAGCTATTTTAATATCTCTCCTCTTATTAACATTTTTTATTGCTTTACCGTAGACAGCATTATTATCTAATTTGAAAAAAAATTTTTGAAAAGTCTTAACAGCTTTTGATCTATGCAAAGTATTAAGATCAACATATTGTTTTAACCAATTCGATTGTCTAAATCAAAGAGCAATTTTTCTACGCTAGAGGACATAAATCTATATGAATCTAAAAATCGTATTTCTATACTTTGAATTCTTGCAACATAAATTCTTTTCGAGATTGACACATAGCGCTCCTTATTTGAAGTTTTAATATTTATTGCATCTAATGCTTTAATAAATAAACGACAATCATACTTCCACTTCAACGTGGATGATTATTAGAAGAGCCCAACCGCTATAAATTTCTTGAAATTCTTCAGATTTTACAATAATTTGATTCATCATTCTATCGAGTATGTCTGGAAATTGAAAATTATCGGATGCTATGTTCATCTTCGCCTGAGAAGATTTTATATCTAAAGCTACTTCGTTTTCATCTACATCATCAGTTTTAGCATATTTCATAAATTCACAAAATAATTCAATATTGAACTTTATAGCATTGTGTTTCTGTAAACTTGCTTTAAGAAGATTTATAACTTGAGGTTTGATTTTGTAGAAAAATTGTTTTGGATCCAAAATTCCTTCATCATCATTTTCCAATAGAAAGCTTTCAATACGATTATTAAAGCCCTGTTTAATGCGCTTTAAATTTCTTTCATTGGTTCAGCTGCATTTCTCTATAAATTTTGAAAAGGTCTTTGGGATAGTAGTTTTTCGTTCGTTTGTCCCGGTGAGCTCACAATTTGGGTCTATTGTTACATGACTCATACAAAAATTAAAATTTTAAATGTCATATAGGGTTGTTAGCTGTCAGTTTGGTATAAATTTAAAACATAATTACGATTCAAGAAAAAATATGGTTTCCGTTATTAAGATTATTACGACTGAAAAAAGAAGAAACGAAGTATAAGGCTATGAAAAGATTTTTATTTTCTTAAGTTCTTGACATGATAAATCTCTCTAAATTACCAAAAGAAGCCATTGAAGCTATTTTTATAAAGTGCTGCAACGGCAACAAACCCGGAAGCTGACATTTGCCAAAATTACATGACAAACTTAAAGTAAACTGAACTCGGTGAGATCACAATTTGGGTCTATTTTCTTAAGTACTTCACATGATAAATCTCTTTAAAGTATCGAAAGAGGAAATTTTAGCTACCTCGATTTTGTTTGTTTTAGTCTAAATTCACAGTTTTTAGGCTATTTTTAGAAATTGCTACAACGACCGCAATGATCATGTTAATTTCTTCTTCCTATCTTAAGTTCAAGGTTGTTATATGGGTTTGTTAGCTGCTAGTTTGGTATACATTTAAAGCATAATTACGAATCAATGCTTTCCCTTATTAAGATTATTACGGCTGAACCATAAAGAAACGAAGTTTAAGGCTATGAAAAGATATTTATTTTCTTTGCAAGTTCTTCACATGATAAACCTCTCCAAAGTACCGTACCGAAAGAAGCCATTCTAGCTACCTTGACTAGACGTTTATTACTTATCAACGGATTTATGCAAAGCGATGCATGTTATTTTTAAACATCAGTTTTTTTCCATTAATTACAGAAATTCTTTTGGCTATTCCTCAATGGTGTTATTTTAACTAGTAATCAAGGTCCAGATGACGTAATCGGTGGAATGACTTACTTGCTAGTTGCATAAAACACGAAATTTTTTAATAATATCACCTCGAATTAATGTCTATATTTAGATCTGGAAAAGAAATTGCATGAGAATCTTTTAAAGTTCGAGGTTACTACAGGGAATCGTTTTTTCTTCTTATCACCCCAAAACATTCTGGGCCATTCAACTCTTATCAGCAAATTTTTTACGCTAACGAATTGAATCCATATGTTTACTACTACTTATCAGCGGATTTTTTATGTTAAAAGAAATTGAGCCAGATATTTATTAATTATTTATCAATGAATTTAGACAAAATTGTTGATGCTATTTTTAAATCGCTTTTTCCACTAATTAAAGTAAAAATCCAATTTTCTATTTTTAGCTCCAACATTCACCGACTTAGAAGTACCATTGCCAATTAGCTTGATAGCCCCATGGTTAGAGCACTTTTCTGTGAAACTCGGGGTCCGCTGTTCAAATGCAGATACCTCTGCTTTTTTTAATTAAATTTCACTAACTTAGCCAACAGATGACTAGCCAACATATGACGTCAGGGAATCCGCTCCTATAACGTCATGCAACCGGATGTTATCTAGTCAACAGGGAATCCCCTTTGAGAATTCCCAGTCAGGTCCAGGTCCAGATCCAAGTCCAGGTGCAAATCATGACACTGATGACGTCATCGAAACAATGCAAACATAACGTGTGCCCAGTCACGTGATAACAGATAACGGGTTGACACCTGGTGAGATAACAAAGATGACACCTGTCGGCAACTTCAAAGCAACAAAGGGCATCTCAAGGTCAAACTTTTTCCCACGGTCACAAAAAAGTTCCCACGCTCAAGTGCCGGAATACCTACTGTCATACACCTGGCAAAGCTGTTCATAGACCTGAAAAGAGCTGTTCTTAGACCTGGTAAAGCTGTTCATAGACCCGTTTGAGCTGTTTTATAGAGCTGGTAAAGTTGTTCACGGAGCTGTCAAAAGCTGTTCACAGATCTGATAAGAGCCATCCATAAACCCATTCAGATCAGTATAACCCAGTTCACAGATCAGTTCAAATCTCATTACAAAGATGGTTAAAAAGAGAGACGAACTATTAAAAAATCTTATCAAAACTAGAAATGCTATTAAGAAGAAATTTCGCGCTGTGAAAACTGGACGAGTTGAAACTGAAACTTGTCTTGAGGAGACATTTAAGCCCATAACAAAACCACTTCATGAGTTCATAACAAAAGCAAAGCATGAGACTAAAATTAAAGATGAATATGGAGGTGATGATGATGATGTTGATTATGGTAATATAAAGCTTACTCCTAAAATGAAACTTCCGAAAATGGAGCCGACCAGTACACCTATAAAACGTTCAGATTATTCCTTAATGTCGGAAGATGATAACCATCCAACACCTACACATTCTAGAACTTTGATGGAAAAGAGATATTCTCCTCTTAATTTATCAAGCGGTGTAGTTGATAAATATTTAGAACTATACCTTAAAAAAAGCCCGATAATTGACAACACTTATGGAGTTTATTTAGATGATGATAACGGATGGAAAATTGGAAATTCCAAGATTGCAATTGAAGAAGATTTTTTCCTTATTAACGGAAAATCGTATAAAATAACGCTAGGTCTATGTGAATTGCTTTTTATGAAACAATCTGCAAAAACTTTGTATAGTAAGGATGACTTGGAAAATTATCAAGCTATCTTAAAAGAAACTAACGCCTATAAAAGAGACCATAAAGCGGCTGGTCAAATAAGAGGAAGTAGAGCTTTAAAGTACTTAGAAATTATAAGTAAACTGGTTTCTCATGAAGGCAAGGGTTTGATGCATATACTCAAGAATAATATTACGATTACGTTTATTGGAATGATCCTAATGAACTTGTGGATAGACTTCGTCTTTTAATAGCATCACAAAGTGCTAGGCATACTAATCACAACAATGAAATTATATCAATTATTGAAGAGTTAAAAGAAGGCGGCGGAAGAAGGTATAAATAACATCTTTAATCATATTCAGTTTTAATGTAATAATGAGTGTCGACAAGTTTGGGAGATATTCTAAAAAGGTAAAGTTAGGATCTACTGGCAAGCGTGGTCCTAGAGGCTTACCAGGCGAACCTGTTCCTCAAGGAGAATAAGGAATACAAGGTCTAAGTGGCGTGGACTTTAAGCTCACTGAAAGTGGAGATTTCAAGTTTTAAAAATTTGAAATACCTTAAGAGCCCCCTAGAAAGGGATGATGCAACCAATAAAACATATGTTGACGATGTAGCTGACAAGATCATACATTTAAGTAATTCCTACGTTAATGAAAAAATCCAGTTAGTCAGCAACAATCTAACTGAGCAAATACATAAGGAAAGTGCTGTACTACAAGGAGAATTAAAGGAGTTATACAACATAATCAATATAACAAGTGAAAAAGATAAAACACTAGTCAATTGTATACGAATGAAACAATTACGAATCTGCAAGAGCGATTGAAGAGAGCAGCCGAATTATATGCAAATGAAGCAATTGTTGACGTTAATGAGAAGTTGATGAAATATATAGATCTAAATATACAAGAAATGAAAGACACTTTAAAGGCGTTAATTAATGTAGAATCTCTGAAAATTTCATAAGAAGACGTGTTATAATTAAGGGAATAGATGACTTATGGCAAGCCGACTTAGTTGAAATTGGTGTTTATACTACAAGCAATAATGGGCATAATTTTTTATTAACTGTAATAAATGGGTTTTCTAAATATGCATGGGCAATTCCTATTAAAATAAAGACTGGTGTCGAACTTACTCAAGCTATGAAATCCATACTAAAAGAAGGTCGGAGTCCCACAAATTTACAAACTGATGATGGAAAAGAGTTTTTCAATAGCTCATTTCAAAACTTAATGAAAAACTCCTGCATTAATCATTTTTCTACATATAGCCTTTTAAAAGCATCTATAGTTGAACGATTTAATCGAACATTAAAAAGCATGATGTGGAAAGAGTTTAGTATGCAGGGTTCATACCGATGGATAGATATGGTTAAGAAATTACTCGTAAAATATAACTCAAGTAATCATCGAATAATAAAAATGAGACCACGTGATGTAACAAAGCAGAATGAGAAGAAATTGCTATCAACAGTTTACAATCATTTAAAGACGTTTCATTTGCCAAAATTTAAGATGGGAGACTTTGTTCGCATTAGTAAATATAAACATGTATTGGAAAAGGGGTATACACCAAACTGGACTACAGAGATTTTCAAGATCGCAAAAATTCAGATAACGAATCCTGTAACATATCTCTTAGAAGACCATGAAGGAAAGGCAATAAAGGGGAGTTTTTATGAAATGGAACTCCAAAAGACGAAGAATCCTGAATCCTGATGTTCCTGATGATCGGATTTTCATCAAAACACAACTCTTGGATTAAGAAAGATAATGTATTATAATATTGTTATACAAATATATATTTTATATTAAAAGTACTTGAGTTCTTATTTTATTACTTTATTTAAAATTTTTAAATCTTAACTTATAAATTTTATTTCTATGCGAGGTGAATAAAATGGGATCCAAAATATTCTTCATATTTCGAATTCGCTGTTGAAATCGAAATCTGTCCAACGCAAATGTTTGCCAGGGACCCTTACGATCGTATATTGGAACGAAATGTATCTTTGGGATGATATTGAATTGAACTACTTTTTCTCCAACTACTTTGGCCTTCTCTTCTTCTTTTTGTAGCAAAATCAAAACATCTTGAAGATGCAAACTCCTACAAATATCCTTGAATTCTTTATATGCTGCTGAATCAGATTTAGAAATCTTAAGAAAGAACCTCCCATGCTTTTGATAATCGTTAAACAAAAGTTCGTTCTACCAAAAAAAATAATTATAATATACATATAAATAAATGAAAATGTTGTTGGCTTTACATTTATAACCTCTTTGATAGCAGGAGTCAATAAATCTCGCTTTTTATATGCAGCAATAAGTTTATTATAATCTGTTAGTTCAATTAAATTGCAAATATTATCCAAAATTATTTTTGTATGAAGATACTCCATAATAATTTTAAAATGACTTAAAAACGGATTAGACTTTCTTTTATAGCTGCTTATTTAGAAATATTCATTTGATATGTTTGTTTCATTCCTCTCAAATTCACTAATTCCACATCGCTTTTATAATTAGCATCAACTTGTTTCACCATCTCTACTTCACCACTACTTAGAATTCTTTCAGTTTCAAACTCGCGATATTCATAGCATGATATCTTCAATGAACGAGTTACGTAATTACTGTCATATGTACAACGAATGGTTAGCATAGTTTCGTCATCGAATTCAAGTTTAAAGTGCCTATAAAAGATATCTTTGCTCTCAATAATTCCTGCAATATCCAATTCTTTCTTTAATAGTTCTTGCCTGAAACCTTCGATGGCCTCGTCAATAGACACAAATTTCTTTTTAGGATTATCATTCGTAGTGATCCTTGATGTGGTAGTAGGAATTTGCTCGTCATTACTTTCTTTTGAAGTAGAAACTACATCTTCTTTGGGATTGCTAGCGTTACTGTAAGTCAACAATTTAAAAGATAAGCCAATTTGTATAGTATCGTTATTGGGTAGAGTTAGTGCAAAATCTAAATTGCTACTACTTTGATCCATTAGGTTTACACTTAACGGGATCGACAAACTGTTGATATGTAAGATGCATATTGATAATAGCAAAATATTTAATAAACGTCTAGCCATTTTTAATGTTAATATGTTGACTTGAACTCAAGAACTAAATGAATTTTATGATGTTGGTATATTTATAGCATCCCCCTTTATTTTTTTATTTTCCATTTTAATTTTCATAGGATGATTCCAATTCCAATCATCCTCATTACCAAAGGGGCAGTTCCTGGGGAAATGATTTGTAGCTTTATATCTAACTGTGCGATCTTGTGATTCACCAAGCAATACAATGTCACCTCCTAAAATCAATATAAGGAGAGATATTTGCTTGATTCTATACCAATTCAATTACCGTAGACTTCTAACTTTACATGCTGCCAGGGCGTAAAATTAAAATCAAAATGAAATGTGGAAGAAATCGGCTCGCCAGATCTAAAGCGTAATATTAGACTCCTGTTTCCATCTTCTGGAGTCATGTATACTTCTAAAACATCATTAGGATCCACACTTACATTAACAATTCTAAAATTGTTCCACCCTCCTTCGCAGACACAAAATTTACTGTCTGCCTTTACGGTTTCAGACCAAAATATCTTTCTAGACTGACGTTTTTTTCGATGAAGGTACAGGTATTTATAGCATCCATTCAAAATCTCTTAAGAATTGTGACTTTTAAAAGTACTCCACTGACCCCGCGGTTCAGCAGCTAGATTAGGAAATTATTAGACCGCTGGCGACTTGTTGAAGTATTTTTTGCAGATTCAAATCTCAATCAAGCAACTTTGGACTTTTTTTAATTTTAGCTAGAGAATTGGAGGAGGTAAAATGAAACAAAAACATATATTTAATAAAAGTACTTTTATTTATTTATTTATAAATTTAAATAATAGCCAGTGCTAGGTGCTATCTTAGAAAACATTAAATTAAAATAACTGCCACCTGCTGCTTTCCTTTCAACAAAGAAGCCTCCAACGTTCATTTTCTCAATTGTACGATCAGAAATTTTAGCGTCGAATCTAGGCGGCAAAAAAACATGGTAACTCTCCAGTTCTAAAAGGATCCTGGGTCCATATTTTGTTGTTGTTCTTCTGCAGCTTATGATTATGAAATTCTGCGACTCTTCCATATCTTTAATAGCGACTGCAGGCTTAAAATTTGCAGAATTTAACTCCTCCAATACTTCGAAGTCTTCGATGACTGCATCGTTGATCGGTTGCTGATACATTTTAAATTTTGTTTGTTTTGTTTTTTATTATTTCAATCTGACTTAGAGCACGAATTTTAATTATAAGAATTTCACTGGTTGACTTTACTATGAATACTAAAAGACTACCTAAGAACGCTTGCTATTTATACAAGAACGCAATATTCTGTTTTCCAATTAAATTCGCATCATGTTATTTTATTTAGCTGATAAAGCTGTACTTCGTAATAAAAAACTCAAAACAACAAACTCTTATCTTCAGCACGAGGTCAGGTTCATCTACAAAACCTTATCACCCAACGACCTTAACATTGCCGCCAAATTATTAATTTCTACGCAGTCACCAGCTCACTTATCAATCACAGCTCGACCAGAAAAACATGTTAAAACTTGCTTGAAAACAAATGATATCATAGAAATAAGAATTTGCAAAAGAAATAAAAAATAATCTTCATCTATTTACTAAAAGTGGTGAAATCTTTTATTACGCAATATTCTGTTTTCCAATTAAATTCGCATCATGTTATTTCATTTAGCTGATAAAGCTGTACTTCGTAATTAAAAACTCAAAACAACAAACTCTTATCTTGAACACGAGCCCAGGTCCGCACTTCCAGGTTAATCTTATCACAACATTCATTTTATATACCCGCGATCCAGGTCTAGATTCAGGTCCAGATCCAGGTACAAACCAAAGAAGAAGAAGACCAATTGTAGCCTCTAAGACCGAATACCCAAAATCTAAGATAGCCTAAACAAACTAAACAATCACCGACCTTGACCTTGACCTTCGGAACCCCATTCCCTTATGCCCAAAGAAAAAGAATACCCATTATAGTCTCCAAGACCGAATACCCATATCCAAGATGGCCGACAGGTGCCATATCTTACTAAACAATCATCAACCTTGACCTTTGACCTTCGGAATCACGCTTTCTTATCTCTGCACATCCAAAAATTGTTATGAGGTTTCTGGCGCATGAAAAATGTGCAAAAATGTGACGTCAGACCTCGATTTCCCTCACAATTTAACCAATGTTAAGGTGCACATTGCACATTTGCGCCAGAAACCTCATATTTATACTACTCTAGGTCTATACTGGAATCCCTTAAGCGACAGTTTGTGTTATTCTATCAAATTGGACGATATGAGTGGAAGATGTACAAAACGCACAATATTATCTGACGTTGCAAAGTTATTTGATCCGTTGGGATGGGCAACTCCAACCATTATTATTGCAAAAACAGTTATTCAAAAACTATGGCTAGCAAAATTAGATTGGGATGAAACCGTACCCCAAAATATCGAAAAGGAATGGACCAGTTTCAGGGAAAAACTGTTAGAAATCAACTCTGTCAAACTTCCAAGATGGTTGCATATTTCACAATCTTCGGAATGCATTGAAATTCATGGATTTTCGGACGCATCCCTAATAGCATATGCTGCGGTTGCCTATATTTGCGTCACCGACTTGGATGGAAAAAGAAATGTAGCGATTCTATCAGCAAAATCAAAGGTAGCGCCCATAAAAACTATTTCTTTGCCCCGACTGGAACTATGCGGTGCTGTCCTTTTGGCGAAGCTACTCAAATACGTTACCAACGCATTAGAAATTGCCAATCACAATACGTATGCTTGGACGGATTCACAAATCGTATTAGCATGGTTACGAGGTCAACCGTCCAAGTGGAAAACCTTCATTGCAAACAGAGTGTCTCACGTTCATGAATTGGCCGGACAAGTAATCTGGAGGCATTCTCCCTCTAAGGAAAACCCAGCAGACTGCGCAACAAGAAGCCTCCTTCCCTCTGAATTACATCGAAATTGTTTGTGGTGGAACGGACCAAAATGGCTCAAAATGTCTAAAGCCTCATGGCCAAATCTAAAGGACATTCCGGCAACAAATTTAGAAATTAGGAAAACAGAAGTCATATCCTTGCAGACATCAGTTGACAACCTGGAAGAAAAATATTCATCACTAACAAAGCTGTTAAGAGTCACAGCCTATTGTTATCGCTTTAAGTCGAAGGAAAAGGGGTATCTCAAAGCATCGGAAATAAACGAAGCATTTAACATTTGGATTAAAAAGGTTCAGAAGGAACATTTCTTAGAAGAAATCAACGCCTTAACGGGAGGGAAAATCTTAAAATCCAGTAGTCGGCTCATTAAGTTAACACCATTTATACATTCGGATGGACTGCTAATGCGCAGAGATGTCATTTGAGCAAAAGCACCCCATAATCTTACCAGATAGATGCCATTTAACAATTCTTATCATTAATAAAACTCACATGGACACAATGCACGGTGGTCCTCAGTTGGTGATGAGAGTTATGGCCAGAAAATGTTGGCTCTTAAACGCAAGAAACACAGTGCAACATCAGGTACATAAATGCGTAACTTGTCATAAACAAAGGGCTGAAATGCAAACGCAGTTAATGGGTGACCTTCCTCGTCCCAGAGTAACCATGTCGAGACCCTTTAGTCATGTGGGTATTGATTACTGTGGACCCTTCAATATTCGACGATATCGAGGCCGTGGTTCGAAAAATTACAAGGGCTATGTCGCGATATTCATTTGCATGGCCGTAAAGGCAATTCATATAGAAATTGTAACCGATCTCAATGCACAAGCATTCATCGCAGCATCGAGGCTTATGTAGCGATATATACTGCGACTGTGGAACAAATTTTATAGGAGGAAATACAATCCTAACCGGTCAAAGGCAACAAATGGTAGACGAATTTAATCTCGAAATCGCAGGCAGGAAGGAGTGAAGTTTCACTTTATCCCACCCGGCTCACTAAACTTCGGCGGATTGTGGGAGGCAGGAGTTAAATCCACCAAATTTCACATGAAAAGAATTCTAGGGAACTCCACTCTGACGTATGAAGAGCTTGCCACTGCTCTTACGCAAATCGAGGCATGCTTAAACTCGCGACCTCTTTATGCAATGAACAACGATCCAGACGACATTACTGCACTAACACCAGCTCATTTTCTAGTTGGCGATATTCTCCTAACACCCCCGGAACCGTCTGTTCTTAACACAAATGTTCATCGATTAGATAGATGGCAGTTCGTGCAACATCTATATCAGTCATTCTGGAAAAAGTTGAATGCGAAATACTTATGTCGTCTTCAGCAACGCCCGAAATGGATGCAGAAAAAACGAAATCTTGTACCAGGTGATATAGTTATCCTAAAGGAAGAAAATCTACCACCAACTAGATGGCTTCTCGGAAAAATCGTGGAAACGCATCCCGGCAGTGACAATTTAGTACGCCTAGTTACGGTGAAAACGAAAAATTCCGTGCCAAAGCGCCCCGTAACGAAAATATGTTTATTGCCAATTGATCCGGTCGGTGATGAAGCGTGAATTAATCATAACGCGAATGCAGACTTACGATCGAAAATTTTAATCTGCAAGCTTACTTCGACGCTCGCGCCAATTACAAAACAATAAAGAAAACGTATATTATCCTAAATCACCTGAGCTCTCACATCCCAATATCCATAGAAGCTCCTCCATAAATTCAACCATCCTATGCTCTAATCCACTTAATTTTTTTAGACATTCCAAAATATAAGGTCATGGATAACAACTAAGTAAGCAAAACATCTGCAAATGCTACATTGTGACCTGTGGTCCCGAGGGGGGGGGGGGGGATTATGTTTGGCGTCGAGAGCTGTCCACACTCCATCGTCGAAGTCCTTAAAAATTATATTTTCTCTGCAACCTGAAATGAAGACAAGACAAAGAATCTTTGTTATATTCAATAATAAGATACGTATCTGAGATGATCATCTACTGGCATCCATAGTCCACTAGCTGGGATTGTTTTTAGGAATAAAATTACTGGATCTGCAATTATTATTTAAGGTTAGGTTAGATTAAATTCATGAAATATTGTAAATTAATTATAGGTTTAGTACTTACACTGTCACATGATTATAATAATGTTTATAAACAATATACGTCTCACAAAGAATATAAAAATATGTACATAAAATAATATTTTGTGCATTTACCAAACTTGTTTACATTTGGCATCACGACAAGACTTGAGATGTCATCGCTTTCACTTTTCTACTTTCTTCGTTAAATTTGTCAAGTTTAGACCAAATGATTTTCGTCTAAAACTAATGATATGAGAAGGACGATATTGCTAAGTGAGATAGAGGATGATAAAAGGGGAAAACCCTGGTAAACCTTCATAACTTTCAGAAAAAATACGGTAGATGTTCGATGTTGAAAAAATAACTGAAAGTCAGTCGAAGTATAGACTTGCAGCGCGCATGAGAGTATTATTTTCGAAATCGTGAAAGAAAAAGAATTGAAATCGTGGAGCATGGAAATCGTGAAATTTATATAAATCTTAGTTTATTCAGTTGTGAAATCCATTTTGAAATCTCGAGTCTTGTAGTGGTGTTGCGAATCGAAATCAAAGCAGAAAATTAGTGTAGTTCAACGTAATTGGGAATAAATTAAACTGAATTGAGTGAACTTGTTTGTTTTAATTCCAAACTAAAAAGATTCGAACAATAAGTGACTTTGGTGCAAAGACAAGACCGGGGTGAGTAGAAATCAACGGTTGTGAGTTCAAACCCGTGCTGATCAAAATTCGTCGAGAAAATTTTTGCTCTTTTTTGTTGTTTATGGACAAAGATGAAACCTGCGAATTAAAAGGACCTATATTAATCCTTTTTCTGAACGGTGAACTCCAAAACATTGTTTTTAATCGATTTTGCTAAATTAACCGCGTGTTTTCATGATAAAGTGATGTGAAATTAAATGTTATTTTTATTTACTAAAGTAAAATTAATTTTGATTTGCCAAATTGAAGTTACTAAACTGAAAGTTCTAGACCATGTGTTCTAACTTAAAATCAAAAATTGAGTAATAACAAAAATGGAATTGTGATTTAATATATTCAAGTGTAAAAAGGGAAAAGAAATGGATCTAAACAATAGATATGCAATAAAAATGAAATTTGCTGAAATGTGGAATTATTGAAAATGTGTTTAACTGAAAAGTGAAAGTGCTGAAAATGTGTAAAATGCTGCAATCAAAATACAAAACAAAAGTATGGATACCAAAAAGAATCACCAAAGATCTGCAATTACGGTAAGTCATTATAAACTCTTAAATTTTTTTTTCTCTTAAATGAATTTCGCTTCGTATACAAATGTTGCTTTTATATTTGTACCCATAAAACTTTCGCAACGTACTGCGTTTATGCACTTTCTTTATAAACAAGTGCTCTGACAACAAAATCGAGCCGGATATTTATAAGACGAAATAGTACAGATCTTCAGCACAAATTAGAAACACTGCGGTAAGTTGTATTAAACATTTTATCCTTTTCTTTACTTCATCATGGAAATTAACAAGTTAATATTGATGCAAACGGCGCAAAAGGAGATTTTGGAAACATTCATTATAAATTATAACAAAGATGGCAAAGATAGGCGAACAGGAAATTATTATAAAAAAAGATTGATAAATTTCCAATCACTGTGGGATGAGGCCCTAAAAATGCATCGCGAACTCATTATTTACAAATTGTCGAACCCCAGCGAAGCTGAAAATCAGGATTATTTTAAAAACGACATATTTTCTCAAATGGAAAGCCATTTCATCAAAAATTATGCTGCGATTGAAGACCGATTTCAACGAGAATTCCCTCTTGAAGGAAAACAATCGAATGAAAAGGAAGAACCTCAGTCAGAAATCACCATTTTGCGACAAAATACGGACGAATCATCTATAAAATTACCTAAAACATCATTGGAAAAATTTTATGGTGATTATAAAAAGTGGCCCACATTTCACGACTTATTCAAGACCCTAGTGCATGATAAGGATTTACCGGCTGTACAAAAACTCCAGTTTCTGAAATTACATCTGGGAGGTGAAGCAGAAAATTTGTTACGCCACTTCCAAGTTACTAAAAATAATTATGAAGCAGCTTGGAATCTTCTAACGGATCGTTATAATAATATGAGAAAACACTCATTAAAATCTTTTGACAAAAGAAAGTGAGCAACGTTTTATTTCTTCTCGAATCACTTACAAAAATGTTCACAATTACATTTTTATGTCCTTCCAGGCATTGCGAATAATGTTTAAGTTTCAGTAAAGAAATGTTCACAATTACATTTCTAGGTCTTTACAGGCCTTGCGAATAATGTTTATGTTTCAGCAACTAGATAAAAACCTCAGTTTTAAAACTTGCAAAATCCACTAATTTACCAATTTCAGTTCAAGGTAGTGAGAAACCACTAATTGAAATCTTTTGGCAAAAAGGAAATGAGCAACGTTCTATTTCTTCTCGAATCAGTTATAAAAAATTTCACAATTACATTTCAATGTCTTTACATGCAATCATCCTGGATTCCAAACACGACAGTCTCCCTTCACCATCACTTGTCTCTACTTTCCCTACTAGTTCCAAAATTAACATTCCTGAACCGAAATCTATCTGTTTTGAATATTGGTTAAAGACCTTCAGCAATTTCACCTGTGCTGATGTTGTCCCGCCTTCTGCACTACTCCTTGAGAATTTCTTTCGGTGTCTAAGATTGAACGGCTTAACGAAGCACTCCACTCCATTTCGACTGGTTTAACTTTTTCACTTTCACTTTAGCACTTAACTCAATTGCTTTTTCTTTATAAAAATACTACTTCTGTATAAAAGTACGTTTAGCTTAACACGTTCTCCACTGTGCAAATCGTTCTCACAGCATTTTTGATAAGCAACACACTACACAACTCGTATAGTACCAACCGCATACCTCCAGAACAACAGCGTAACTGCCTAACTTATAGCGGCACTATTCCCGTTTGCCGGCAAACACACCTACACAAGCGCATCTTCCATTCGCTTCCGTCAAACTTTATACGGCTTATAGCGGCGCGAACGGTTTTTCCTTGCCAGATGTTGAAATTAAAATTGCATTTTATTGCAATTTTGCTGGCTTGGATATGTGTTGCATTTTAATTTTTTTGCATTCTCTTTGCAACCCGACCGTTTTTGGTTGAATTTTTGTACCTTTTCAGTAGGCGGTTGAGGATTTCAACTTGTTCGTGTTGCTATGTCTACCGTTGGGAGGCGGGGTTTGATTGTCAGTGCTGTTGCACTGGTGGTGGGACTAGTAGTCCCAAGTATAAAGTTGATCAGTCTTTAGTGGTGGCGGGGGGACATTACCAATAGTTTTATTATAGTTGAAGCATGCTTTTTGTTTTTCTATCATATCCCTTGTTAATAATAGTACTGTTGCAGTACTCACATTAATTAAATAGAGATGAAATGTCCTCCTCCTGAGTCCATTACCGCATGAAATGTCTTCCCCCGATTACACATAGATGGCAGAGCTAAAAATAAAATGAAATTAAGAAGAGTTCAAATAAAGTCAGTGAAAAGAAAAAGAAATACCATCCGTCCAATACCAAACGTCCTAGCGGGTCAGCTGCTCTCTCTCTCTGATCCTGAATTTCATCAAGTTACATACCTAAATGAAAAAGTGAACAGTTTGTAAAAATTTGAATTTGTTAAAATCGAATTTGTTAAAATTAAAGTCGTTAAAATTGAATTATGTCAAGTAAATAAAAGAAAAGCACAAGAATTGTGAAGTGCGGGTTATATTTCTCACCACCAAGAATAAACCACCGGGCTGATCAATTTAAAATTATCCGGTAAGTGGCTCCTTGCATTTCGACTAACCTCCTTCATAAAAAGTGCTAACTTAACTACACAAAACCAGTGCTAATTCGATCAACCAAAATTTTTCTAAAGATTCTGTGATAAAATGCACTAAATTTCGCGATCGAATTTATCGAATTTTAGCGAGAATTATTAAAGTTACCTCAACCAGGTGGCCTATAGAAACACCAGAGTCCAAAATATTTCGGCATTATTATTCTAAGAGCACTTTAAATAACCCGATTGTCACCATCAACAATAGCAGGTAATCACTTAATTAGCACCTTATCACTCCGCGTATTTACTAATCGAATTCGCCGAACACAGAAGTTGACAGATCTCAACTGTTCTGGTGACGTCATAGTTTTTCGCACTAACGAACACACACTTCAGTGGATATTCCAACTAATCTCACACTTACCTAGCGGCAATTTCGCTAATTTTGCAATCCAAACTTTGTGAATATTTCTTTCCTCGTTGCACATTTCACCTTTTGATGAAGTAGCCCGGCTTGCTACGAGAAACTAAGCGAAAAGGTGATCCAATATACACCTTCCACACCCAGTATCCCGAATTAAACGCAGGTATCACAAATTACTCATATCACACTAGCACACATCACTTAACCCGTCTACAGAATTTAAACAGACACGAGGCGAAATTGACGGAAATTCCAACTATTATTGAAATTTCACACGTCAGATAAAAGTTCCGACACGACGTAAACAACCACCTCACATGCCTGACTCATTGCTTATTGCTTTCATTGAAATGATCTTAATGAATAGGTTATAGTTATAGATAAGTGATGATCCAGGTCTCATAATGGAGCAGGAAAGTGAAATGAGACGCGACGCGGTTATTTTAAATTTAATCTTGTTAAATGCAATAAAATACAATAAACGAATGTATATAATGTATATGTATGATGTATTATAATATTGTTATACAAATATATATTTTATATTAAAAGTACTTGAGTTCTTATTTTATTACTTTATTTAAAATTTTTAAATCTTAACTTATAAATTTTATTTCTATGCGAGGTGAATAAAATGGGATCCAAAATATTCTTCATATTTCGAATTCGCTGTTGAAATCGAAATCTGTCCAACGCAAATGTTTGCCAGGGACCCTTACGATCGTATATTGGAACGAAATGTATCTTTGGGATGATATTGAATTGAACTACTTTTTCTCCAACTACTTTGGCCTTCTCTTCTTCTTTTTGTAGCAAAATCAAAACATCTTGAAGATGCAAACTCCTACAAATATCCTTGAATTCTTTATATGCTGCTGAATCAGATTTAGAAATCTTAAGAAAGAACCTCCCATGCTTTTGATAATCGTTAAACAAAAGTTCGTTCTACCAAAAAAAATAATTATAATATACATATAAATAAATGAAAATGTTGTTGGCTTTACATTTATAACCTCTTTGATAGCAGGAGTCAATAAATCTCGCTTTTTATATGCAGCAATAAGTTTATTATAATCTGTTAGTTCAATTAAATTGCAAATATTATCCAAAATTATTTTTGTATGAAGATACTCCATAATAATTTTAAAATGACTTAAAAACGGATTAGACTTTCTTTTATAGCTGCTTATTTAGAAATATTCATTTGATATGTTTGTTTCATTCCTCTCAAATTCACTAATTCCACATCGCTTTTATAATTAGCATCAACTTGTTTCACCATCTCTACTTCACCACTACTTAGAATTCTTTCAGTTTCAAACTCGCGATATTCATAGCATGATATCTTCAATGAACGAGTTACGTAATTACTGTCATATGTACAACGAATGGTTAGCATAGTTTCGTCATCGAATTCAAGTTTAAAGTGCCTATAAAAGATATCTTTGCTCTCAATAATTCCTGCAATATCCAATTCTTTCTTTAATAGTTCTTGCCTGAAACCTTCGATGGCCTCGTCAATAGACACAAATTTCTTTTTAGGATTATCATTCGTAGTGATCCTTGATGTGGTAGTAGGAATTTGCTCGTCATTACTTTCTTTTGAAGTAGAAACTACATCTTCTTTGGGATTGCTAGCGTTACTGTAAGTCAACAATTTAAAAGATAAGCCAATTTGTATAGTATCGTTATTGGGTAGAGTTAGTGCAAAATCTAAATTGCTACTACTTTGATCCATTAGGCTTACACTTAACGGGATCGACAAACTGTTGATATGTAAGATGCATATTGATAATAGCAAAATATTTAATAAACGTCTAGCCATTTTTAATGTTAATATGTTGACTTGAACTCAAGAACTAAATGAATTTTATGATGTTGGTATATTTATAGCATCCCCCTTTATTTTTTTATTTTCCATTTTAATTTTCATAGGATGATTCCAATTCCAATCATCCTCATTACCAAAGGGGCAGTTCCTGGGGAAATGATTTGTAGCTTTATATCTAACTGTGCGATCTTGTGATTCACCAAGCAATACAATGTCACCTCCTAAAATCAATATAAGGAGAGATATTTGCTTGATTCTATACCAATTCAATTACCGTAGACTTCTAACTTTACATGCTGCCAGGGCGTAAAATTAAAATCAAAATGAAATGTGGAAGAAATCGGCTCGCCAGATCTAAAGCGTAATATTAGACTCCTGTTTCCATCTTCTGGAGTCATGTATACTTCTAAAACATCATTAGGATCCACACTTACATTAACAATTCTAAAATTGTTCCACCCTCCTTCGCAGACACAAAATTTACTGTCTGCCTTTACGGTTTCAGACCAAAATATCTTTCTAGACTGACGTTTTTTTCGATGAAGGTACAGGTATTTATAGCATCCATTCAAAATCTCTTAAGAATTGTGACTTTTAAAAGTACTCCACTGACCCCGCGGTTCAGCAGCTAGATTAGGAAATTATTAGACCGCTGGCGACTTGTTGAAGTATTTTTTGCAGATTCAAATCTCAATCAAGCAACTTTGGACTTTTTTTAATTTTAGCTAGAGAATTGGAGGAGGTAAAATGAAACAAAAACATATATTTAATAAAAGTACTTTTATTTATTTATTTATAAATTTAAATAATAGCCAGTGCTAGGTGCTATCTTAGAAAACATTAAATTAAAATAACTGCCACCTGCTGCTTTCCTTTCAACAAAGAAGCCTCCAACGTTCATTTTCTCAATTGTACGATCAGAAATTTTAGCGTCGAATCTAGGCGGCAAAAAAACATGGTAACTCTCCAGTTCTAAAAGGATCCTGGGTCCATATTTTGTTGTTGTTCTTCTGCAGCTTATGATTATGAAATTCTGCGACTCTTCCATATCTTTAATAGCGACTGCAGGCTTAAAATTTGCAGAATTTAACTCCTCCAATACTTCGAAGTCTTCGATGACTGCATCGTTGATCGGTTGCTGATACATTTTAAATTTTGTTTGTTTTGTTTTTTATTATTTCAATCTGACTTAGAGCACGAATTTTAATTATAAGAATTTCACTGGTTGACTTTACTATGAATACTAAAAGACTACCTAAGAACGCTTGCTATTTATACAAGAACGCAATATTCTGTTTTCCAATTAAATTCGCATCATGTTATTTTATTTAGCTGATAAAGCTGTACTTCGTAATAAAAAACTCAAAACAACAAACTCTTATCTTCAGCACGAGGTCAGGTTCATCTACAAAACCTTATCACCCAACGACCTTAACATTGCCGCCAAATTATTAATTTCTACGCAGTCACCAGCTCACTTATCAATCACAGCTCGACCAGAAAAACATGTTCAAACTTGCTTGAAAACAAATGATATCATAGAAATAAGAATTTGCAAAAGAAATAAAAAATAATCTTCATCTATTTACTAAAAGTGGTGAAATCTTTTATTACGCAATATTCTGTTTTCCAATTAAATTCGCATCATGTTATTTCATTTAGCTGATAAAGCTGTACTTCGTAATTAAAAACTCAAAACAACAAACTCTTATCTTGAACACGAGCCCAGGTCCGCACTTCCAGGTTAATCTTATCACAACATTCATTTTATATACCCGCGATCCAGGTCTAGATTCAGGTCCAGATCCAGGTACAAACCAAAGAAGAAGAAGACCAATTGTAGCCTCTAAGACCGAATACCCAAAATCTAAGATAGCCTAAACAAACTAAACAATCACCGACCTTGACCTTGACCTTCGGAACCCCATTCCCTTATGCCCAAAGAAAAAGAATACCCATTATAGTCTCCAAGACCGAATACCCATATCCAAGATGGCCGACAGGTGCCATATCTTACTAAACAATCATCAACCTTGACCTTTGACCTTCGGAATCACGCTTTCTTATCTCTGCACATCCAAAAATTGTTATGAGGTTTCTGGCGCATGAAAAATGTGCAAAAATGTGACGTCAGACCTCGATTTCCCTCACAATTTAACCAATGTTAAGGTGCACATTGCACATTTGCGCCAGAAACCTCATATTTATACTACTCTAGGTCTATACTGGAATCCCTTAAGCGACAGTTTGTGTTATTCTATCAAATTGGACGATATGAGTGGAAGATGTACAAAACGCACAATATTATCTGACGTTGCAAAGTTATTTGATCCGTTGGGATGGGCAACTCCAACCATTATTATTGCAAAAACAGTTATTCAAAAACTATGGCTAGCAAAATTAGATTGGGATGAAACCGTACCCCAAAATATCGAAAAGGAATGGACCAGTTTCAGGGAAAAACTGTTAGAAATCAACTCTGTCAAACTTCCAAGATGGTTGCATATTTCACAATCTTCGGAATGCATTGAAATTCATGGATTTTCGGACGCATCCCTAATAGCATATGCTGCGGTTGCCTATATTTGCGTCACCGACTTGGATGGAAAAAGAAATGTAGCGATTCTATCAGCAAAATCAAAGGTAGCGCCCATAAAAACTATTTCTTTGCCCCGACTGGAACTATGCGGTGCTGTCCTTTTGGCGAAGCTACTCAAATACGTTACCAACGCATTAGAAATTGCCAATCACAATACGTATGCTTGGACGGATTCACAAATCGTATTAGCATGGTTACGAGGTCAACCGTCCAAGTGGAAAACCTTCATTGCAAACAGAGTGTCTCACGTTCATGAATTGGCCGGACAAGTAATCTGGAGGCATTCTCCCTCTAAGGAAAACCCAGCAGACTGCGCAACAAGAAGCCTCCTTCCCTCTGAATTACATCGAAATTGTTTGTGGTGGAACGGACCAAAATGGCTCAAAATGTCTAAAGCCTCATGGCCAAATCTAAAGGACATTCCGGCAACAAATTTAGAAATTAGGAAAACAGAAGTCATATCCTTGCAGACATCAGTTGACAACCTGGAAGAAAAATATTCATCACTAACAAAGCTGTTAAGAGTCACAGCCTATTGTTATCGCTTTAAGTCGAAGGAAAAGGGGTATCTCAAAGCATCGGAAATAAACGAAGCATTTAACATTTGGATTAAAAAGGTTCAGAAGGAACATTTCTTAGAAGAAATCAACGCCTTAACGGGAGGGAAAATCTTAAAATCCAGTAGTCGGCTCATTAAGTTAACACCATTTATACATTCGGATGGACTGCTAATGCGCAGAGATGTCATTTGAGCAAAAGCACCCCATAATCTTACCAGATAGATGCCATTTAACAATTCTTATCATTAATAAAACTCACATGGACACAATGCACGGTGGTCCTCAGTTGGTGATGAGAGTTATGGCCAGAAAATGTTGGCTCTTAAACGCAAGAAACACAGTGCAACATCAGGTACATAAATGCGTAACTTGTCATAAACAAAGGGCTGAAATGCAAACGCAGTTAATGGGTGACCTTCCTCGTCCCAGAGTAACCATGTCGAGACCCTTTAGTCATGTGGGTATTGATTACTGTGGACCCTTCAATATTCGACGATATCGAGGCCGTGGTTCGAAAAATTACAAGGGCTATGTCGCGATATTCATTTGCATGGCCGTAAAGGCAATTCATATAGAAATTGTAACCGATCTCAATGCACAAGCATTCATCGCAGCATCGAGGCTTATGTAGCGATATATACTGCGACTGTGGAACAAATTTTATAGGAGGAAATACAATCCTAACCGGTCAAAGGCAACAAATGGTAGACGAATTTAATCTCGAAATCGCAGGCAGGAAGGAGTGAAGTTTCACTTTATCCCACCCGGCTCACTAAACTTCGGCGGATTGTGGGAGGCAGGAGTTAAATCCACCAAATTTCACATGAAAAGAATTCTAGGGAACTCCACTCTGACGTATGAAGAGCTTGCCACTGCTCTTACGCAAATCGAGGCATGCTTAAACTCGCGACCTCTTTATGCAATGAACAACGATCCAGACGACATTACTGCACTAACACCAGCTCATTTTCTAGTTGGCGATATTCTCCTAACACCCCCGGAACCGTCTGTTCTTAACACAAATGTTCATCGATTAGATAGATGGCAGTTCGTGCAACATCTATATCAGTCATTCTGGAAAAAGTTGAATGCGAAATACTTATGTCGTCTTCAGCAACGCCCGAAATGGATGCAGAAAAAACGAAATCTTGTACCAGGTGATATAGTTATCCTAAAGGAAGAAAATCTACCACCAACTAGATGGCTTCTCGGAAAAATCGTGGAAACGCATCCCGGCAGTGACAATTTAGTACGCCTAGTTACGGTGAAAACGAAAAATTCCGTGCCAAAGCGCCCCGTAACGAAAATATGTTTATTGCCAATTGATCCGGTCGGTGATGAAGCGTGAATTAATCATAACGCGAATGCAGACTTACGATCGAAAATTTTAATCTGCAAGCTTACTTCGACGCTCGCGCCAATTACAAAACAATAAAGAAAACGTATATTATCCTAAATCACCTGAGCTCTCACATCCCAATATCCATAGAAGCTCCTCCATAAATTCAACCATCCTATGCTCTAATCCACTTAATTTTTTTAGACATTCCAAAATATAAGGTCATGGATAACAACTAAGTAAGCAAAACATCTGCAAATGCTACATTGTGACCTGTGGTCCCGAGGGGGGGGGGGATTATGTTTGGCGTCGAGAGCTGTCCACACTCCATCGTCGAAGTCCTTAAAAATTATATTTTCTCTGCAACCTGAAATGAAGACAAGACAAAGAATCTTTGTTATATTCAATAATAAGATACGTATCTGAGATGATCATCTACTGGCATCCATAGTCCACTAGCTGGGATTGTTTTTAGGAATAAAATTACTGGATCTGCAATTATTATTTAAGGTTAGGTTAGATTAAATTCATGAAATATTGTAAATTAATTATAGGTTTAGTACTTACACTGTCACATGATTATAATAATGTTTATAAACAATATACGTCTCACAAAGAATATAAAAATATGTACATAAAATAATATTTTGTGCATTTACCAAACTTGTTTACATTTGGCATCACGACAAGACTTGAGATGTCATCGCTTTCACTTTTCTACTTTCTTCGTTAAATTTGTCAAGTTTAGACCAAATGATTTTCGTCTAAAACTAATGATATGAGAAGGACGATATTGCTAAGTGAGATAGAGGATGATAAAAGGGGAAAACCCTGGTAAACCTTCATAACTTTCAGAAAAAATACGGTAGATGTTCGATGTTGAAAAAATAACTGAAAGTCAGTCGAAGTATAGACTTGCAGCGCGCATGAGAGTATTATTTTCGAAATCGTGAAAGAAAAAGAATTGAAATCGTGGAGCATGGAAATCGTGAAATTTATATAAATCTTAGTTTATTCAGTTGTGAAATCCATTTTGAAATCTCGAGTCTTGTAGTGGTGTTGCGAATCGAAATCAAAGCAGAAAATTAGTGTAGTTCAACGTAATTGGGAATAAATTAAACTGAATTGAGTGAACTTGTTTGTTTTAATTCCAAACTAAAAAGATTCGAACAATAAGTGACTTTGGTGCAAAGACAAGACCGGGGTGAGTAGAAATCAACGGTTGTGAGTTCAAACCCGTGCTGATCAAAATTCGTCGAGAAAATTTTTGCTCTTTTTTGTTGTTTATGGACAAAGATGAAACCTGCGAATTAAAAGGACCTATATTAATCCTTTTTCTGAACGGTGAACTCCAAAACATTGTTTTTAATCGATTTTGCTAAATTAACCGCGTGTTTTCATGATAAAGTGATGTGAAATTAAATGTTATATTTATTTACTAAAGTAAAATTAATTTTGATTTGCCAAATTGAAGTTACTAAACTGAAAGTTCTAGACCATGTGTTCTAACTTAAAATCAAAAATTGAGTAATAACAAAAATGGAATTGTGATTTAATATATTCAAGTGTAAAAAGGGAAAAGAAATGGATCTAAACAATAGATATGCAATAAAAATGAAATTTGCTGAAATGTGGAATTATTGAAAATGTGTTTAACTGAAAAGTGAAAGTGCTGAAAATGTGTAAAATGCTGCAATCAAAATACAAAACAAAAGTATGGATACCAAAAAGAATCACCAAAGATCTGCAATTACGGTAAGTCATTATAAACTCTTAAATTTTTTTTTCTCTTAAATGAATTTCGCTTCATATACAAATGTTGCTTTTATATTTGTACCCATAAAACTTTCGCAACGTACTGCGTTTATGCACTTTCTTTATAAACAAGTGCTCTGACAACAAAATCGAGCCGGATATTTATAAGACGAAATAGTACAGATCTTCAGCACAAATTAGAAACACTGCGGTAAGTTGTATTAAACATTTTATCCTTTTCTTTACTTCATCATGGAAATTAACAAGTTAATATTGATGCAAACGGCGCAAAAGGAGATTTTGGAAACATTCATTATAAATTATAACAAAGATGGCAAAGATAGGCGAACAGGAAATTATTATAAAAAAAGATTGATAAATTTCCAATCACTGTGGGATGAGGCCCTAAAAATGCATCGCGAACTCATTATTTACAAATTGTCGAACCCCAGCGAAGCTGAAAATCAGGATTATTTTAAAAACGACATATTTTCTCAAATGGAAAGCCATTTCATCAAAAATTATGCTGCGATTGAAGACCGATTTCAACGAGAATTCCCTCTTGAAGGAAAACAATCGAATGAAAAGGAAGAACCTCAGTCAGAAATCACCATTTTGCGACAAAATACGGACGAATCATCTATAAAATTACCTAAAATATCATTGGAAAAATTTTATGGTGATTATAAAAAGTGGCCCACATTTCACGACTTATTCAAGACCCTAGTGCATGATAAGGATTTACCGGCTGTACAAAAACTCCAGTTTCTGAAATTACATCTGGGAGGTGAAGCAGAAAATTTGTTACGCCACTTCCAAGTTACTAAAAATAATTATGAAGCAGCTTGGAATCTTCTAACGGATCGTTATAATAATATGAGAAAACACTCATTAAAATCTTTTGACAAAAGAAAGTGAGCAACGTTTTATTTCTTCTCGAATCACTTACAAAAATGTTCACAATTACATTTTTATGTCCTTCCAGGCATTGCGAATAATGTTTAAGTTTCAGTAAAGAAATGTTCACAATTACATTTCTAGGTCTTTACAGGCCTTGCGAATAATGTTTATGTTTCAGCAACTAGATAAAAACCTCAGTTTTAAAACTTGCAAAATCCACTAATTTACCAATTTCAGTTCAAGGTAGTGAGAAACCACTAATTGAAATCTTTTGGCAAAAAGGAAATGAGCAACGTTCTATTTCTTCTCGAATCAGTTATAAAAAATTTCACAATTACATTTCAATGTCTTTACATGCAATCATCCTGGATTCCAAACACGACAGTCTCCCTTCACCATCACTTGTCTCTACTTTCCCTACTAGTTCCAAAATTAACATTCCTGAACCGAAATCTATCTGTTTTGAATATTGGTTAAAGACCTTCAGCAATTTCACCTGTGCTGATGTTGTCCCGCCTTCTGCACTACTCCTTGAGAATTTCTTTCGGTGTCTAAGATTGAACGGCTTAACGAAGCACTCCACTCCATTTCGACTGGTTTAACTTTTTCACTTTCACTTTAGCACTTAACTCAATTGCTTTTTCTTTATAAAAATACTACTTCTGTATAAAAGTACGTTTAGCTTAACACGTTCTCCACTGTGCAAATCGTTCTCACAGCATTTTTGATAAGCAACACACTACACAACTCGTATAGTACCAACCGCATACCTCCAGAACAACAGCGTAACTGCCTAACTTATAGCGGCACTATTCCCGTTTGCCGGCAAACACACCTACACAAGCGCATCTTCCATTCGCTTCCGTCAAACTTTATACGGCTTATAGCGGCGCGAACGGTTTTTCCTTGCCAGATGTTGAAATTAAAATTGCATTTTATTGCAATTTTGCTGGCTTGGATATGTGTTGCATTTTAATTTTTTTGCATTCTCTTTGCAACCCGACCGTTTTTGGTTGAATTTTTGTACCTTTTCAGTAGGCGGTTGAGGATTTCAACTTGTTCGTGTTGCTATGTCTACCGTTGGGAGGCGGGGTTTGATTGTCAGTGCTGTTGCACTGGTGGTGGGACTAGTAGTCCCAAGTATAAAGTTGATCAGTCTTTAGTGGTGGCGGGGGGACATTACCAATAGTTTTATTATAGTTGAAGCATGCTTTTTGTTTTTCTATCATATCCCTTGTTAATAATAGTACTGTTGCAGTACTCACATTAATTAAATAGAGATGAAATGTCCTCCTCCTGAGTCCATTACCGCATGAAATGTCTTCCCCCGATTACACATAGATGGCAGAGCTAAAAATAAAATGAAATTAAGAAGAGTTCAAATAAAGTCAGTGAAAAGAAAAAGAAATACCATCCGTCCAATACCAAACGTCCTAGCGGGTCAGCTGCTCTCTCTCTCTGATCCTGAATTTCATCAAGTTACATACCTAAATGAAAAAGTGAACAGTTTGTAAAAATTTGAATTTGTTAAAATCGAATTTGTTAAAATTAAAGTCGTTAAAATTGAATTATGTCAAGTAAATAAAAGAAAAGCACAAGAATTGTGAAGTGCGGGTTATATTTCTCACCACCAAGAATAAACCACCGGGCTGATCAATTTAAAATTATCCGGTAAGTGGCTCCTTGCATTTCGACTAACCTCCTTCATAAAAAGTGCTAACTTAACTACACAAAACCAGTGCTAATTCGATCAACCAAAATTTTTCTAAAGATTCTGTGATAAAATGCACTAAATTTCGCGATCGAATTTATCGAATTTTAGCGAGAATTATTAAAGTTACCTCAACCAGGTGGCCTATAGAAACACCAGAGTCCAAAATATTTCGGCATTATTATTCTAAGAGCACTTTAAATAACCCGATTGTCACCATCAACAATAGCAGGTAATCACTTAATTAGCACCTTATCACTCCGCGTATTTACTAATCGAATTCGCCGAACACAGAAGTTGACAGATCTCAACTGTTCTGGTGACGTCATAGTTTTTCGCACTAACGAACACACACTTCAGTGGATATTCCAACTAATCTCACACTTACCTAGCGGCAATTTCGCTAATTTTGCAATCCAAACTTTGTGAATATTTCTTTCCTCGTTGCACATTTCACCTTTTGATGAAGTAGCCCGGCTTGCTACGAGAAACTAAGCGAAAAGGTGATCCAATATACACCTTCCACACCCAGTATCCCGAATTAAACGCAGGTATCACAAATTACTCATATCACACTAGCACACATCACTTAACCCGTCTACAGAATTTAAACAGACACGAGGCGAAATTGACGGAAATTCCAACTATTATTGAAATTTCACACGTCAGATAAAAGTTCCGACACGACGTAAACAACCACCTCACATGCCTGACTCATTGCTTATTGCTTTCATTGAAATGATCTTAATGAATAGGTTATAGTTATAGATAAGTGATGATCCAGGTCTCATAATGGAGCAGGAAAGTGAAATGAGACGCGACGCGGTTATTTTAAATTTAATCTTGTTAAATGCAATAAAATACAATAAACGAAAGAAAATAGTTTTGTGAAGTACAATAAGTTTAAATATCAACTCTTCTAACTTTTTTAGATACACAATCGTTTAAAACATCTTGGAAGTTGACCTTTTCCAATATATCATTTTCAATCGCCATTATCGACAATGAATTTAAACGGTTCTGTGACATTATTGAACGAAGACAGTTTTTTATCAATTTTAATTTTGACAAATTTTGTTCACCTGTGGCGCTTGATATCATTAGACTTCTATATATTTGCAATGCTATCGTTATATTCGGGAAAGTTGATTGTACCATATTATCAAAAATCAATTTAAACTCGGCAGGTACAATGTTATCTGTCCCCGCATCCTCTAATTATAGATGAAGTTCTTGAAATGCACCATCTCGTTTATAAACTCGGGCCCAATGTTCTCGAAATAATGTTCACAAAATTTTGTACAAGCCTCTTTAATTTCATCGTTGGACTTTGTCAAGAAATCTATTAGAAATCCAAACAGAGAATTAATTTCCCGATTAGCTTCTAGTCGCCGCGACAATTCTGCATGCAGTATGTCTAGTACAGGCAAATATGTTTTAATTTTTAACTTCTCTCTTCCCCTGAGCACAACTTCTTCTGCAGATCCGTCATCGTAATGCCTTTTCCTTCTTCGCACACGCTGATTTTCATCACTATATTCGGTATCAGTTTTCTCATTTGCTTTCATCTCGTAGTCGTCAAATAATTCTCGCTGTCGTGTCGGATTTTGTGTAGAACACGCAATGTAGCGTATGTAGTGGTAACATTAAAGCATTTTCCGAACCCAAATAAACCTTGCTTTGAATGTATGCGTGCCGATGCGACGATAAATAGGTAAGTTCCGTGCAGATTTCCCTATACACCCTGCACGCCCTCTCTCCAGCAAACTGCAATGAAGCAGGACAAGTGTGGTACGGCACTTAGTCGCAGCGGCTCTTGCTGTTTTCGAGATTTTTGAGCATAATTGCCCAGCGATGAGTTGACGCCAAAAAAAAGTTGTACAGTTCCTGTACAAACCCGAAGAATGAGATTGCTCCAACCTTAGAACATAAAGCTAAACTTTTAGCCAAGTGAGCATTGTTATTGAATACAGACAGTGCTCACTTGTTTCCAGGGACCACCACGTGGAGGTTGAGATAGGTGATTTAGATAAATAAGTTAAAATTTGATATTAGTATAACTTATGTATCTTTTTGGTCCCCAGCGGTTTGTCTTTTGTCTATTGCATTTAAAATTATTTATTGTAAGTACTTAAATCTATATAATTTTTAATTTTAAATCGAAAAATATGTTCTGCTCCTTCTGAAAAATTGTCCGCGAGCCGACAGTGACAATAAGGGCAAAGCTATATTTGGCTAGATTACAAATGTAAACAAAGTTCTATAGCCAGGAAAATAGTGAATATTTACTATTATAAGTCACTGTCGCTTAATATAATCGCAGTAATTTAAGCAAAGAGACCTTAGAGATTGTAATTATACCATATACTTTCCTGAAAAAACATTTTCCTCGCGCTCTTCGGCGATAATTTTTGTAGCAGTACACAGCACACTTCATCACTATATTTGTGATTTATTGTGGAGTTTTACACAAGAAAAGAGCACAATAAGATATCACAAAGTATTTTTACATTTTATTAGGCTATAATTATCAATCGTTAATACTTATCACCTCGGTAAATTTCTGTTTTCATAAAACTTTCACAAGAAAACTTAAACTTTGACACTTCTGAAAATAAAAGAAAAACACTTCGATATGGGGACAGTACCTCAAAACTTTCCCCACTTCCACACTTCTTCATACGTTCAGATACCGATCACACCTACAGCACATATACGCGATACTGCCATTCCTGTTTAGCTTTATGTTCTAAGGCTCCAACGTAGCTCTCCGCAGCACGTACTCCAACCAAATTCAGTGAGCGCGTTGCACATGGAACGTAGTGTGCGAGGCGATTTATTTTCTTAATATGCGCCTGCAGACCATTTTAAAAACCAGACATATTTGAAGCATTATCGTAGGACTGATCTCTCGCATTTTTATATCAATGTTATTTGACGAAACGTATCTCAGCACTACAGTCAACTGATCGGTATGAGATAGTCTGGTGCCGAATCGACGCTTATTGAGAAATATTTGTCTTCAATAATTTCATTAACAATAAATTTTAAAACCTTACTTCCCAACATTTCAATAAGTTCCTCGCAAATCGTTGAAGACAAATATGATTATCTTCCTTTTCTAACACTACCATATTTGGCGAAATGCGAAATAAGGAACGGATCGTACTCCGCGAGTAGTTCTAAAATTCCCAAATAGTTGCCATTATGTTGAGAACCAACAATTTCATCCTCGCCACGAAATGCTAATCCACGGGATGATAACAAATTAATCACTGAGACCAGTCTTTGTAAAACTTTCATCCAATATTCTCTTACTTTGTTGAATGCGATTTCCAAAGTGGTGTCAATTCGGCCGTGAATACGCCGTCTACTAATCAGTGTCTGTACACATTCTCGGTGCGTTGCACTATTCCAAAACCTCCGTAAACTACAAGCCATGAACTGACGAATATCACGCACACACCTTAGGGCCAAAATGGTCTGGTTTTTCGATAAGTTTACATTGCTTCTTATGGCAGCATGGGGGTGATTTTTCTTTAAACTCATCCTAATGCCTAAACTATAACTTCTATGAAAAAATTGTTTTGTTCTACTTGAAGTAAACAAAACAATCTTTCGAATGAAGTAAAAATATTCATACCCTACTTAAGAAAATAATAAACATTTTTAAGCCTAAAAGTGCGGAAGTGGAAATTTAAAGAAAATACAAGCGACAGAGCATGGTCGGACCATGACTTACTGCTTGCATTTAGGATGAAAATTTGGTTTGGGACTAAAATTTCACGTTTAATCAAAGATTTCTTGTTATTTTGCTTAATAAAGTGTACATGTTTTTACTTTATTAGAAAGATCATTTAGTCTGCTTTAAGTTAATATAAGACTAATTTTTTCATATAACTAATAGTTTTGGCGCTAGGGCGAGTTTAAGGAAAAATGACCCCCTGGCTACCATAAGAAACAACGTAAATATGACCATTCAGTCAGACCATTTACGACCACATGTAAAAGTCCAGTTCATGGCTTGTAGTTTACGGTGGTTTTGACTATTCTCATGAGATTGAGTTCTATGCGATACATTTTTCCAATCAGAAAATCCTGTTTGAAATTGCGATTGGTTTATTACTGCACCAAAAAGAACACATGGAAAACAGTATACTTTTCTAGTAGATGGCGAATACATGAGCCACTCTCGTTTAATTTTACCATCACTTATATGTTTCCGAAAAAACATTGATTGAGAAAAAAATCTTTTGCTATCCTCGTATTGTCGGCTTGAAGCAGAAAAATCACACTCAAAGTGTTGACATTCGTTAAAATCTCTAGTACACCAAAAATCTTGTACTTCGTTGGTAATATTTTGCCATAAGCCAATGTCATTCTGGTATTCTACTCCTAGGTGGACTAAGTTTTGGTGTAGTAATTGGAACTCGGTCTCGGCCTCACATTACTCGGCACCCGCTAAAGTAGCTGTTTCGTTTCTTGATGCTGGTAAGTCTGTTCAGAATACTCGCAAGGAATCTCCACTGTCACTGGGTCCGTTTTTCCGAACCACTTAGGTATTTTTTTTTACGGGTTCCTCTGACATTTTGTTCCTTAAATAAAGAAATGGTGTGAATGAAAAACGATGCGAGAGAAATAGAGATAGTTTCTATAATATCTACACAAGAAAAATTTTCTCATTTCATACTCGTCGAGTTTATAATATTAAATTAAATGAAATAAGTAAATGACGTAAAATAAAATCTCGCAATCAATTACCAAACTTTACTTACCTACTTGATAATAACTTCAGTTTTTGAATTACACTCGTTCTTCGTCTCGACGATTTTCTCAAGGCAGTCTATATAAAAAAAATCTAGCACTCTTATCCAAGTTCGTAAGTTTTTATTTTTAGATTAAATTCACGGTCGTAAAACTCAAAAATCGCAATTATTTTCTTATCATAAGTACAATACAACTACGAATCGGGGTTCACCCAATGTGAGTGAAGTTTAGTACCTGCTCTACTCACTCAGCCGACCGCCCGCCAGCTGCGTTCCGAATAAACGCTTATACTTTTTAAAAAGTCTTATCCAAATTCGTAAGTTTTTAAACACGGAGCACAGTAAAACTTTTTAAATTAAATTCACGGTCGCAAAACTCACAAATCGCAATTTCAGATCAAGCATTTTGAAACCATTGTTTACCATACATTACGCTACGGAACGCATCCAACGCATCGGGGATTCCCCGCCCAACGTGAATGAAGTCTAGTACTCATCAGCCGACCGCGCGCCGGCTGCGTTCCGAATTAACGCTTACCTTACCTATATCGTCAAATACAGCTATTTTTAGTTCTACTATGTATTAAGTATTTCATCAACTGACAACATGCGTCGAAAAGAAGGAATAATATTGTTATTGAGGAAGTATACAAATTTTCAAAAAAAATTTTGTTCGATGAAACGTTTTTTTTTCCTGGTGCGTGAACGAGGCCCCTAGTCGATGCGGGGCCCCTAGGCAGTTGCCTAATCCGCCTAATGGATAATCCGGCCCTGGCCATCGGTCACGTTCAAAGTCTCGAACAGCAAGAAGGTACAGAAATAAGTACTCAAACAGCAGATCACGAGCAAGGCTTTACTCATCATACGATCGCAAAAGTTAAGAACGGCGAAAATCATAATCTCGTAGTCCTTTATCTCAAAGACGAAGGCTTGCTGGAACAAGGGAACATGCTCAACAGAGTTGCTGTTTAGGAATATTTCGATTGAGCATTTATACGACTGAACACAAAAGTAAGGAGATTTTCTCCAAATTCGGCCAACCGAACGTGTGCACGTTGTTATTGCTGCCAAGAGTGGAAGATCTCGAGGTTTCTGCTTCGAATACTTTGAGAGCTCCGAAAATGCCAAAGTTGCAAAAGAACAGTGCTCAGGTATGGAAATAGATGACAGACGAATAAGGGTTGACTATTCCATCACAGCGAGAGCTTATACACCTACGCCTGGAGTATAAGTTATTTGTTTATTTACATATTAATATATTTATATTTATGCATTTGAGTCAAGTAAGCATGGTATAGTTAAGAAATAAAGTAACTAGACCAAGTAGAGTATATAGAATCAGTAACGAGAACACGCAGAAGTACAGTGCTTTTTAAAGCTTATCTTGGGTGATCAATAGTTCTACTAACCTCAAAACGGATACGGATACACTATTCGATTTCATGTGATCTACTTGTGCCTATCTGAGTTTTAGTGGACAGTTTTTATTGCAAGCAAAAAGGTGATCTGAAAATGTGCAATTCCTGTAAGTCAGTCAGCCTATTATAAAAATTGCTATGTAAGCGATATCAAAAGCACGGTGTAAATCTTTGTACAGACTTTATTTCGTTCCATTATTCCAAATTGTGTTTTATTTAGGAGATAAAATATCGTACAGATATGCTGAGATAACGATTACTGCAAATCAGATACGATAATGACAGTCATTCGGCTCCAACTCTATGCCGAAATAATTCAAGCATATCTTTAATTATTAGCCAAAACTTCGAATTCGATTTTAGAATTTAGATTTTAGCGTATTTTTTTTTAAATGTGCAGTTCCCGGATACTATTCGTATATAATATGACAGCAATATAAATATCCAGAAAATATTAACGAACAAGATCTTAATATGTTAATAATAAATCGAACCTTAATTTGTTTATTAATCAAAATATACTTAAGTTTCGCAACATAAATAATATTTAATATTTCGTTTATAAATAATATTTAATTAAGAATTCAAGTAGCGTAAGAGTTAAGTGTGTATATTAGTAATGGATTGCTGAGTTAACCCGTTTAAGTTTTGCTTGATATTAATTTTCTTATATTATACCCTAGTGAATTAAATATGTTATAAATAACTACTTTTAGTTTCAGGAATTCCCTTACGCTTCTTCCCCTTCTTTCTGTCCTCATCCCTTCACCCTCTTTCCCAATGTTTTTGATTAAATTTATTTTTGTGTTTTTTTGTTTCAGCATTTTTTATAGGTAGTGACTGAACCATCGCATATGGGGGTGGTTTGTTTCTTGTTTTTGCGAATTTCAAGATGGTTCAGTGCGGCTAAGGGTAACAGGTGACACCAGACCTGTTGCTCTTCGTTCTGTTTTTCTGTTTCTCGTTATTTTATCCTTTCGTTGCAGACCTGAAGGAAGGATTCCACCACCTTCTTTCGCCACAGGCACGCGGAATTCTGATTGTAGATGTGTGATGATGTTCAAGGACTCACACCTCGTGCTGCGAGCTAGCGCGTACCACTTGAACATCCTGTGGCAACTTCACGTTGCTCATCCGCACGCACACACATTACAGGTATTAGGGTGGTTAGAACATTCATTATCCAAGTGCGGATGACTTGGATAATTTTAGAAATAATTTAGTAAAAATGAAGAATTTACCTTAAATGAATGCAAGTTTTTGTTCTGCGGCTGGGTCTTAGCTGTCGAATTTTTTTTCTTTTTAGCTGAGTCCCTGGGTCTGAGCTGTCACTTGGTATTGACATTTCATGAGTTGATTTCGCGAGTGAAAAATTACGATTACACTTGTATTAAGTAATAATATAATTTAAAACTTTAGTAGTGATATAGTGAAAGACGTGAATAGATCTATTTAATTAAACTGTGTTTCGAAAACTGTGTAATTTTATTCATTAGGTAAAATGAAGTGAACTGTGCAATCTTGTGGGAATAATAGCCACCATCGCCCTACTGGAATATCTTTCCACAAGAACTGGAATATCTTTTCACAAGTAAGATAACTATATTGAATTGCCTAATTAAAAGTTAATAAAATTATGGAGACTTGTATCGAAATTTCCACAATTCGTATTTACATTTTACTTCAGGTTACAGCTGTTTTCGTACGATCTGCACTGGCGGCACGTAAAAAGTTACACAGAAAGGATTTTGTAAAAAAATTTTTTTTGTTAATAAATTTAAAGTAAATAAACTTAAATTATTATTTAATATTATAATATATAGGAATTAAAATTTTAATTATTTTGTGATTACAGCTTATTTCCATATATTTTGCATGGTTGGGCGCATACTTTTTAGTCGAAGACACCTTTGTGTTGAGCAGTTGATTGAACTGAATGAAAAAAATTTCAGTGAAGTAAGAAATATTTATAAAATTGATGAATGTTAGTATGAAGATTTTTATTTCAGTTTCTAGACTTTACACCAATTTTACAGTCACATGCCACATCTGAAAGCGTAGAAAATATAGAAGTGGTAAGTTTATCTATGAATTTTAACATAAAGTATTGATACAATTTTAAAAGATGGTGGTAGGCCTAATGGGGAACCGGCCATTTAAAATAAACGGCAACGCGCTTCGATGCATTACCTCAAAAGGTGTTTTCACGGTTTCAACATGTATTGATTTTCCAATTTTAATTATAAATATTTAATGAAAGGAAATACACGTTACAACTGTAAATATAACATAAGGTGATGTGGAAAAATGCATCGTTTTAATACAAGCTAAATTTTCGCAAAGTTAATAATTAAAGAGCATTGTTCCAAGTATTGTTATTATTAAAAAATGTATTGACTATTCATACTTGCACTCTTTTATTATAATCCAATTTCATTCAATGATTGTTTTGGGGAAAATTAATTGAAAAATTATAATTTAAAAAAGGGCGCCAAAGCCCCCTCCCGCAATTAATTTTTGGTACCGCTTTCCAAAAAATTCTCACACATCTCAATTGCCACGCGCTTTTAAACTTTTGGGCTTCTCCTTTAGTGCCGTCCGTGTGTTTAGTGCCGTATTGTGTGTGAAGTGGTAATATTAAAGCATTTTCTGAACCCAAATAAACCTTGCTTTAAATGTATGTGTGCCGTTGCGACGATAAATAGGTAAATTACGTGCACACCCTCCAACAAACTGCGTTGAAGCAGGACAAGTGTGGTACTGCACCTAGTTACTTCCTCGTAGGCTGTCACGGAACGAATATGTCTCCTCTTTATATTTTCAATGTGGAATCGGCACATCCGATCCGTGTCAGTGGCAACAAAACAGGAGTGCAAATCACCGAGTCTCGAATAACGGTAACATTAATGTGTGGGTAACATTACAATCGTCATTAATATAACATTTATGGATTTATTGATGTCGGTTTCCATTGTTTATGTATAAAAAATTGTGTATTAGAGTGAAAACTTGTGTGGCGAATTAAAATTTAAAAGTAACTAGTTTATTAATTATAGTGATTAGATTTTAAGATATTGCTTTTTGAATAGCACTCTGTCTGTGTTCACTATTTAGGTCTGTTCGATAACTAGCCCTGGAGCGATCTACAGCATCCCAATGCGTTCTATAACCCCTTGGAGCTGCTCCGAAGTCATAGTTCTGTGCTCGACGAGAACTTCGTAGCTGCTCGAAAGTGCTCCCAACTCGCTCCAGGAAAATGTTTGAGAAAGAAAGTAGAGCTGTCATTTTGTTTAGCTGTCTTTGTTTAGTTGTCTTTTTTTTGTTTGTTTAGCTGTCTTTGTTTAGTTGTCTTTTGTTTGTTTGTTTAGCTGTCTTTGTTTAGTTGGCTTTTGTCGCTTGATTTATCTGAAAGGCTGGAATAATCTAACAGCAACCAATCATCGTCCAATATTTCACTCAGCAGAGTAATATTAGTTGCATCCATTTCACAAATATAACTTAAAGTCATTTGCTCAATAAACACAACTATCGTGAACTGTCACATTTGCCACGATGACAGTTCTCAATCAAACTTGCGTTCGATAAGATTTCAAATCCTGGGATGCCCCAGGCTTTTTTGACATCTCTCTAAAAATCACGAATTGCTCCAGAAGGCCGCTTATCGAACAAACCTATTGATTCTTGCTTGGACCCCGGTGTTTTATTTTTTTGGGGTTCTGTTGGAATCTTTTTTGAAAACGACGAAGAAACAACATAAAAGATAAATAATTATCTTTTTCAAATAATGTATTGAATATTCTGAAGAAATCTTATTAAAATTTATTTTCTAGCCTGTTTTTTATAGTTTGTCGGTTTTTATGTAATTGTATCTCTTTCATTCTTGTTCTTCATAAACCAAATTCGGCAGCTATCACTTTCTTGCAAAAAATAATGCGAGAGAATTTTACTCTTGTGCTTGATGAATCCGTGTGCATAAAATTCAATACATTCTCAGATTATAGTTTCCAAAGCAGGTCGAAGGCCAATGGCATGTTGAAAGCTCAATGTTCCTAGTGCCAGGCCCCTGGTGCAAACTGATCCGACCTTTAAGCGTGTAATGTATGTGTGTGCGGATGAGCAACGTGAAGTTGCCTCAAGATGTTCAAGTGGAACGCGCCAGCTGGCAGCACGTCCTAGCTCGTCGGTATGGGGTGTGAGTCCTTGAACATCATCACACATCTACAATCAGAATTCCGCGTGCCTATGGTGAAAGAAGGTGGCGGAATCCTTCCGTTAGGTCTGCCACGAAAGGATAAAAAAACGAGAAACACAAAACAGAAGGAAGAGCAACAGGTCTGGTGTCACCTATTACCCTTAGCCGCACAGAACCATCTTGAAATTCGCAAAAACAAGAAACAAACTACCCCCATATGCGATGGTTTAGAAACTAACCCACCACTTTCCTACACCTGGCTAAGGTGTAGGCCCAACCTGTAAAAAATGCTGAAACAAAAAAACACACAAAAATTAAACCAAAAACATTGGGATAGAAGGAGAAAGGATGAGGAAAGCAAGAAGCGTTAGGGAATTCCTGAAACTGAAAGAAGTTATTTATAACATATTTAATTCACTAGGATATAAGAAAAAAACATTAATATAAACCATACTTAATCAGGTTAACTTAGCAGTCCTCTACTAATATACACACTTAACTCTTACGCTACTTGAATTCTTAATTGAATATTATTTATAAACGAAATATTAAATATTATTTATGTTGCGGAACTTAAATATAGTTTCATTAATAAAAAAAATTAAGGTTCGATTTATTATTAAGATCTTGTTCGTTAATATATCCTGGATATTTATACTGCTCTCATATTATATACGAATAGCATTCAATCTTAAATAAAATGATAAAACAATTCTCAAAAGATTCTAGATATTGAAGTATTACATCTCATTATTATATGTAGTCACTCACTGCATTCACTACACCCGATATAACATTTTAATTATTGACTTTTTATCCTATTGTAACTAAATTACATCTTTTAGATGTCAGGCTGCAATTCTCTACTAATGATTATGATATAAAGGCTCTAAAATCAATTATATTCTATGTAGATATACTTTACAGTGTTAATGTTTAAGTCTCACAAACATATGGTCATGGATGGAAAATTAATTTGCAACAACATCCATATATAGTGGATTGCCAATAAATCAAAGAATCAAATCTTCACTCTAACAAATTTTCACTCTAACAAAAAAACTGGCCTGCACGGGTTGAATATTGTAACAGATATGACTTGTTTCCTTGAAAATAACGTAATTTAAACAATTGAAATAAATTTAACTTTTAAAGTAGCGAAAGATGTTTTGAACGAAAATCCGGTGGCTGCAAAATTTAAAAAAATACGCTGAAATCTTAATCGAATTCGAAGTTTTGGCTAATAATTAAAGATATGCTTGAATTATTTCGGCATAGAGTTGGAGCCGAATTACTGTCATTATCGTATCTGATTTGCAGTAATCGTTATCTCAGCATATCTGAGATTCTGTACGATATTTTATCTCCTAAATAAAACACAATTTGGAATAATGGAACGAAATAAAGTCTGTACAAAGATTTACACCGTGCTTGTGATATCGCTTACATAGCAATTTTTATAATAGGCTGACTGACTTACAGGAATTCCACATTTTCAGATCAGCTTTTTGCTTGCAATAAAAACTGTCCACTAAAACTCAGTTAGGCACAAGTAGATCACATGAAACCGAATAATATATCCATATCCGTTTTGAGGTTAGTAGAACTATTGATCACCTAAGATAAGCTTTATAAAGCACTATACTTCTGCGTGTTTTTGTTACTGATTCTATATACTCTACTTGGTCTAGTTACTTTATTTCTTAACTATACCATGCTTACTTGACTCAAATGCATAAATATAAATATATTAATATGTAAATAAACAAATACCTTATACTCCAGGCGTAGGTGTATAAGCTCTCGCTGTGATGGAATAGTCAACCCTACTTGGTCTAGTTACTTTATTTCTTAACTATACCATACTTACTTGACACAAATGCATAAATATAAATATATTAATATGTAAATAAACAAATACCTTATACTCCAGGCGCAGGTGTATGAGCTCTCAATGTGATGGAATAGTCAACCGTAATTCGTCTGTCATATATTTCCATACCTGAGTACTGTTCCTTTGCAACTTTGGCATCTTCGGAGCTCTCAAAGTATACGAAACAGAAACCTCGAAATCTTCCACTCTTGGCAGCAATAACAACGTGCACACGTTCGATTGTCCCAAATTTGGAGAAAATCTCCTTACTTTTGTGTTCAGTCGTAAAATGCTCAATCCAAATATTCCTAAACAGCAACTCTGTTGAGGATGTTCCCTTGTTCCAACAAGCCTTCGTCTTTAATATAAAGGACCACGAGATTATGATTTTCGCCGTTCTTTAACTTTTGCGATCGTAAGGTGAGTATGACCTTGATCGTGATCTGTTGTTTTAGTACTTATTTCTGTACCTTCGTAGTGTTCGAGACTTTGAACGTGACCGATGGCTTCTCGAATTTATCGTTTGCCTGCAATAAATTAATAGAATATAACCTTCGTTGCCGCGGATAAAAAGGGATAAAGTTAAAGTTTCTTTTTCACTTACCTGTTGCAGTTGTCGTCTTCAGGCAGCTGTCACGGAATGTATGTCTCTTCTTAACAAAAGCACAGCATTCATGGCAGCTTACGGAGACGACAACTACAAAAGTACTTGGTAACTCTAAAATTGTGTGTAAAAGTGACTTCCCATTTCAGCACCCAGATGGCGCGAAATATTATGAATAATGGCTCACATTACAACACAGGTCTCTCTCTCAAGGCCTGTAGCTCTAGGGATCCGATGAGAGAGGAACTGAAGAGAGTGAGACAGGATCTACTCAAGTTCAATGGAGGCACAAGATCATCCCAGGATCTGGCGCTGGCGCGCTGCAGTCCCCAGTACCAATTCATTCCTGATGAGAAGAAGAAGGATAGCCGATCATTCCCACCTCAAACAGAGAGTCAGATCTTTCCCCTCCCAGCTCTAATGAAAAGCTGGAGAGTTCAGATCTTCCTCACTGCTTGATTAAAACAGCGTGTGGCACGACCACGGCCCTGAGAGCAAGTCCCATGCTGTACCGACTGAGCCGGGCATTCCTGTCTAGGACGCGGACGGACGGACTAACAAAAAAAATTTCGGACGGATTAAGAATGGACGGGCGGACTAATGAAATTGAACTGTCTACTATTGGATGACTTTTACTGGCGTGAAAGTTTTCAATGGACTTGCCTACGCAAAAGCGGCTTTTCTCTACATTGATTGCGAGCTTAGCATTGCGCAGACAATCAGCTACTTCTCTTAATACTCTCAGGTGGGCATCAAAAGTTGGAGATACAACAAGTTAGTCGTCCAAGTAAACAAAGACGTGTTCGCGTAAACGACCAGGAATAATCTTATTAATCAAACGACACATGCGCTGTGGGGCATTGCACAACCGTAAGGCATAACGGTGTATTGATACAACGCCCTGCCGGGCACTGTAAAAGCTGTCTTCTCCCTTGACTACTTTTCTAAGGGAATTTGCCAAAAAGCGTCCTTCAAGTCGATGGCGTCCCTCCGAGTGACCAAGTTCACCTTGCGAGAGTCCAAACAGAGCCTGACCTTCCCAGGTTTACGTACAAGTACAACTGGGGAATTCCAGGGACTGTCATCAGCTTTTGGATTGCTGGGGAAATGGGATAGTGCTTATGCTTTATTGGCAAAGCATCGCCGGTATCAATGACATGCTCTTCTAGGTGGGTCTTTCCCAAACCTAGAGCTGTAAATGAAGGAAATTGAGCAATGACTGTGTCTAGTTTGGTTCTGTCTGAGTTATTCAGGGAGTAAAAGTTCGTTTCAACCGAAGAAGAAGGCTGTACTTTGAGAGAGGAGATAATGTTTGGTGCGAGTTGAAAGGCTCGCCAGAAGTCTACGCCTAGATAGAATTGTTGGCTTAGGCCAGGAACTATAAACAAGGTGAGGATTTCCGTCTGTCCTCGAAAGGTTACTGCAGTTCTTATTGTGCCGGTGACGGACTGGCTAGTACCGTCGGTGGTACGAACTGAGGCTGCCAATGCGGAGAATTTTAAGCCTGAGCGCTGGACAAATTCTAGTGCTCCTTGTCCCAAGCAACTCACGCTGACACCGCTGTCGAGCAAGCCCCGAATTGACTCGTTGCCTATTTTCACGTTGACGTAGGGAAGACCGTCGTCCTGGTTTGTAATAATTGTAGATATTAAGGACTGTTGAGTCCTCTTCCGTGCACGTTTTCTCTTTCTAAATAACTTCCATCGTCGTCTTCTTCGATTGAGAGGAAGAGTCACTTCCTCTGCAAAGATACGAGCTCTTACCTTGTCATAATTTAGTTGTCTCTCATGCAAGGACATTCCTCTCATGAGGCAAAAAGGATCTGTCTGGGTACCGCATTCTCGATGCGTTGGATCAGTCTGTGTTGATTGTGTTTTGGCAAGGAAATTCAGGCGGTTATCGATGTCGCCTTGTTTATCATCTTCGGCAAGTGGGGTCCCCTGTGTCGACCACTCGCCTTGACGTTTTCCGGGTTACATCTGAAGCACTTGGGTGACACTACTCCTGGTTGACCACAGGTGCAGCAAAAAAGTCTCCTGGTCTCACTGGGGCAAGAATGGAAGGAGTGACCCGCTGCGCCACAGTTCCAGCAAGTCATGCAACTGGCAGCTTCAGGGCTGCGCCTCACTTCCTCCACTTCAGCCTCAGGAAATCCAGAGAGATCCTCTGCCTCCTGGGCTGAGTCAAAATCGATTTCATGTTCGTCAGGTCTTGTCGATCGCCTTAACATTTCTCGGCGCTGTAGCCAACGTTCAGCCATACGGCATAAATTTTGTAAATGGTCCAGTGACCTAACGGTGACAGTGGACAATTATTGCCCTATACGGGGATGTAAATTGTCTGGGACTATCTGAACTACGTCAACCTCACGAGGTGGCATCCTCATGTGTCCGATGATAGCTTTGGCTCTGTGGAGGTATCTGTCGCAACTCTCCGAACTCTGACGGAATTCCATCAGAGTCCGCATCAGGTCGAGGTCTGTTTCAGCAGAGCCGAACTCTTGCCTCATGCGAGCTCTGAATAGCTCCCAGTCAAAGTCCGGTGAGGTACGGCAAAACTGGTTCCAGAATCATTGTTCGGCCTCATCTTTAAGTAGGAGGTGAATGTTGCCACAGTGTTCTTCGTCAGAAACTCGGGAGCTGAAAGCTAGTCGCTCTATACGAAACAGAAAATCGTATATGGTTAAAGCAGAGTTACGACCACTGAAATGAATCAACCAGGACACTAAGATGGAAGGGCGTCTGGGTTGGTAACCTGCCGTTTTAGGAGCGTATCTTTGTCTACGCAGAGGCGGCTGAGGAGGCTCACTCACAAAATCCTGGGATTGCCAATGTGGGTTGTCGTTAACTGAACGACCTCTGGAAGCGGGTCGTTCGAACGGGGATAGATCGTTCTCATGATGGCGAGGATTTACTGAAGGTGCTTGCCCTGCATATTCAGCACCTGCAGGACTACTGGCCGAACCTGACCTTTCCAAAATGGATTAGTCCAAGTTCGTCCTTAACAGACCCAGCATTTCCTTCTTGAGATCCGCCATGTGTGTGGCCAACTGCTCAACAGTAACTACTGCTATCTCTAAGCTACTAGGGGCTCCAGTTTGGTGGGGAGAAAGCCGAAACTGATGCAAGTCTTAAAGCTGTCGAGCCTGCTCCGGAGGGGGAAACGCCTAAGCCCCGTCTAATGACTGGCTTGACCCAAAGACACGCTGCGCAGGATTGTTATTCAGGCTAGGTAATATTCTGGCTGACTCGCTTGGAAGCCTACTAACGTTGTACTGAGGTGGGGGTTAAGAGAAATCGGGCTTTGACGCCTGTACAACACCAGTGGCAGAGTCGGTCTACAGTCTCTCCTTTGCAAAAGTTTGGTTAAGAGGCTTCTGCCTCTTGCTTCTGGTAACCGGAGGAAGGAGGGAGCTGTTGCCTGTTTCGGCCTTGCACCACTACAGTCCGAGTCAGTCCCTGGCTTTACCACGGGTGAACGAAACATTTAAAAAAAAATTTCTTTTCAAGGAAGCTACTTAGCTAAAGTACGCCACCTAGCTGCTTATACCGAAGGAATAATAATAAAACATACTTGTGAGACTGAGGCTCTCTGCCAAATGTGCGGGAGTACCAACTCCTAAAGTTTATAAAAAAATCCAAGTTGAGTGAGAAGGTCTCTCTAATAGTTCGGGAGTCCAACTCCTAAGGTTGTAGCACAAAACCAAGTTTGAAGGCAACAACAAAAAAATCAAAGAAGTCGCAGCACAAAATCAAGTTTGAAGGCAGCAAAAAAAATCAGAGAAAGAAATAAAAACACAAAAAACAGAAACAAATTTGTATTAGAGCAAAAATTCAGAAACAATCTTACTGCAAAAAAAACATAAGCAGAACTGCATAAAAACTTAATTAAGCCAAAATCAGAATTAAAAAAAAAATTTATTTAAAAAAATCAAAATTCAAAAAAAAATGTCAACTCATCCGAAATAAACAAAACGAAAATATTTTCGAAAGAAAACAAAAAGAAATCAACCAAAATAATTTCAGGTATCCCCCAGAAGCTTCTTCTCCATTTTGCATAAGGATGGGGAGGGTATGACGGAAAGGAGGTAAGGAATCAAACACAAAAACAAAATTCAAAACAGAAGAAAAATCAAGAAAAGTAAAAAAAGGAAAAGCGGGTTTAAAAAAATAAAAAGAATTTACGGCATTCACCAAAGAATATATAAAAATTTAAAGAAAGAGGGAAAAGAAAAAAAATTGGAATGTGAGAACCTTGATGAGGTTCCCAAAATCCACAACGTCTGTCCTGCCTGTGGAGCTGGAGCTACCCTGTACCTCGACAAGCTAACTGAGCACTTCCACTAGCCATACCAGGACAGCATCGAGGCCGTACAAGGTACTCGACTAGTGGAGTGACTCGGCAGCCATTGCCTAAGACAGGCCTTCGTCTGACTCCACAGCTCCCAACAGCATGAGATACCGATGGTCCGGTAGTTAGTCATACCTAGAGCGACATCGGACATCGCTCAAGGTAGCCGAACTAACGCCTAGCACCGGTCATCTCATACTGAGGACAGGGCATAGTTGGATACTGTGTCCTATTTGCAAAAGCTGTCATGCCTACGGACACTTTTAGGCATGCCAGGATAGAGGTTTAATTTTTTTATTTTATTAAGGATTGGATCAAGGACTAACCGCATCCTTAGTCACTGCGACCAATTTGATCTTTTGTGACCTGATCCAGGTTCAGTATTAGGAAGCCCCGTCAATCTTTAGTTCCCTGCTCAGTGTTACGTTTATTTTGGGCCTGTACATAGGTAGTGGTGATAGGGGCTGGTTGACATAAAGGAGAAACTTCGCTAGTCACCTCCGTTTAAGAAATTTAACTCACAGTATATTTTCTTAATTAAAACACACTACTAAATCCTTTTTTTCTTAACTAAATAGTTAAAGCACAGTATATTTTCTTATTTAAAACACACTACTAAACCTTTGTTCCCTTAATAATTTAACGCACAGGTTACTTTCTTAATTAAAACACACTAATAAATCTTTGTTTCCTTAACTAAGTAGTTTGACACACAGAATATTTTCGTAATTAAAACCCACTACTAGATCTTTGTTTCCTTAACTAAGTTACTAACTGCACATTATATTTTCTTAAATTAAAACACACTAATAAATCTTTGTTTTCTTAACTAAGTAGTTTGACACACAGTAAATTTTCGTAATTAAAACGCACTACTACATCTTTGTTTCCTTAAGTAAGTTACTAAATGCACATTATATTTTCTCAAATTAAAACTCTCTAATAAACCTTTGTTTCCTTAATTAAGTAGTTTGACACACAGTAAATTTTCGTAATTAAAACGCTCTACTAGATCTTTGTTTCCTTAAGTAAGTTACTAACTGCACATTATATTTTCTTAAATTAAAACACACTAATAAATCTTTGTTTCCTTAACTAAGTAGTTTGACACACAGTAAATTTTCGAAATTAAAACGCACTACTACATCTTTGTTTCCTTAAGTAAGTTACTAAATGCACAGTTTATTTTCTTAAATTAAAACACACTAATAAATCTTTGTTTCCTTAACTAGGTAGTTTGACACACAGTAAATTTTCATAATTAAAACGCACTACTAGATCTGTTTTTCCTTAAGTAAGTTACTAACTGCACATTATATTTTCTCAAATTAAAACACACTAATAAATCTTTGTTTCCTTAACTAAGTAGTTTGACACACAGTAAATTTTCGTAATTAAAACGCACTACTACATCTTTGTTTCCTTAAGTAAGTTACTAACTGCACATTATATTTTCTTAAATTAAAACACACTAATAAATCTTTGTTTCCTTAACTAGGTAGTTTGACACACAGTAAATTTTCATAATTAAAACGCACTACTAGATCTGTGTTTCCTTAAGTAAGTTACTAAATGCACAGTTTAGTAATTAAAACGCACTACTACATCTTTGTTTCCTTAAGTAAGTTACTAAATGCACATTATATTTTCTCAAATTAAAACTCTCTAATAAACCTTTGTTTCCTTAATTAAGTAGTTTGACACACAGTAAATTTTCGTAAGTAAAACGCTCTACTAGATCTGTGTTTCCTTAAGTAAGTTACTAACTGCACATTATATTTTCTTAAATTAAAACACACTAATAAATCTTTGTTTCCTTAACTAAGTAGCTTGACACACAGTAAATTTTCGTAATTAAAACGCACTACTACATCTTTGTTTCCTTAAGTAAGTTACTAAATGCACATTATATTTTCTCAAATTAAAACTCTCTAATAAACCTTTTTTTCCTTCATTAAGTAGTTTGACACACAGTAAATTTTCGTAAGTAAAACGCTCTACTAGATCTTTGTTTCCTTAAGTAAGTTACTAACTGCACATTATATTTTCTTAAATTAAAACACACTAATAAATCTTTGTTTCCTTAACTAAGAAGTTTGACACACAGTAAATTTTCGTAATTAAAACGCACTACTACATCTTTGTTTCCTTAAGTAAGTTACTAACTGCACATTATATTTTCTCAAATTAAAACTCTCTAATAAACCTTTGTTTCCTTAATTAAGTAGTTTGACACACAGTAAATTTTCGTAATTAAAACGCACTACTACATCTTTGTTTCCTTAAGTAAGTTACTAAATGCACATTATATTTTCTCAAATTAAAACTCTCTAATAATCCTTTGTTTCCTTAATTAAGTAGTTTGACACACAGTAAATTTCCGTAATTAAAACGCTCTACTAGATCTTTGTTTCCTTAACTAAGTTACTAAATGCACATTATATTTTCTTAAATTAAAACACACTAATAAATCTTTGTTTCCTTAATTAAGTAGTTTGACACACAGTAAATTTTAGTAATTAAAACGCTCTACTAGATCTTTGTTTCCTTAAGTAAGTTATTAAATGCACATTATATTTTCTTAAATTAAAACACACTAATAAATCTTTGTTTCCTTAACTAAGTAGTTTGACACACAGTAAATTTTCGTAATTAAAACGCACTACTACATCTTTGTTTCCTTAAGTAAGTTACTAAATGCACAGTTTATTTACTTAAATTAAAACACACTAATAAATCTCTGTTTCCTGAACTAGGTAGTTTGACACACAGTAAATTTTCATAATTAAAACGCACTACTAGATCTGTGTTTCCTTAAGTAAGTTACTAACTGCACATTATATTTTCTCAAAATAAAACACACTAATAAATCTTTGTTTCCTTAATTAAATAGTTTGACACACAGTAAATTTTCGTAAGTAAAACGCTCTACTAGATATTTTTTTCCTTAAGTAAGTTACTAACTGCACATTATATTTTCTTAAATTAAAACACACTAATAAATCTTTGTTTCCTTAATTAAGTAGTTTGACACACAGTAAATTTTCGTAATTAAAACGCACTACTACATCTTTGTTTCCTTAAGTAAGTTACTAAATGCACATTATATTTTCTCAAATTAAAACACACTAATAAATCTTTGTTTCCTTAACTAAGTAGTTTGACACACAGTAAATTTTCGTAATTAAAACGCACTACTACATCTTTGTTTCCTTAAGTAAGTTACTAACTGCACATTATATTTTCTTAAATTAAAACACACTAATAAATCTTTGTTTCCTTAACTAGGTAGTTTAACACACAGTAAATTTTCATAATTAAAACGCACTACTAGATCTGTGTTTCCTTAAGTAAGTTACTAAATGCACATTCTATTTTCTCAAATTAAAATTCTTTAATAAACCTTTGTTTCCTTAATTAATTAGTTTGACACACAGTAAATTTTCGTAAGTAAAACGCTCTACTAGATCTTTGTTTCCTTAAGTAAGTTACTAACTGCACATTATATTTTCTCAAATTAAAACTCTCTAATAAACCTTTGTTTCCTTAATTAAGTTGTTTGACACACAGTAAATTTTCGTAAGTAAAACGCTCTACTAGATCTTTGTTTCCTTAAGTAAGTTACTAACTGCACATTATATTTTCTTAAATTAAAACACACTAATAAATCTTTGTTTCCTTAACTAAGTAGTTTGACACACAGTCAATTTTTGTAATTAAAACGCACTACTACATCTTTGTTTCCTTAAGTAAGTTACTAACTGCACATTATATTTTCTTTAATTAAAACACACTAATAAATCTTTGTTTCCTTAACTAGGTAGTTTGACACACAGTAAATTTTCATAATTAAAACGCACTACTAGATCTGTGTTTCCTTAAGTAAGTTACTAAATGCACATTATATTTTCTCAAATTAAAACTCTCTAATAAACCTTTGTTTCCTTAATTAAGTAGTTTGACACACAGTAAATTTTCGTAATTAAAACGCACTACTACATCTTTGTTTCCTTAAGTAAGTTACTAAATGCACATTATATTTTCTCAAATTAAAACTCTCTAATAAACCTTTGTTTCCTTAATTAAGTAGTTTGACACACAGTAAATTTTCGTAATTAAAACGCTCTACTAGATCTTAGTTTCCTTAACTAAGTTACTAAATGCACATTATATTTTCTTAAATTAAAACACACTAATAAATCTTTGTTTCCTTAACTAAGTAGTTTGACACACAGTAAATTTCCGTTATTAAAACGCACTACTACATCTTTGTTTCCTTAAGTAAGTTACTAAATGCACAGTTTATTTACTTAAATTAAAACACACTAATAAATCTCTGTTTCCTGAACTAGGTAGTTTGACACACAGTAAATTTTCATAATTAAAACGCACTACTAGATCTGTGTTTCCTTAAGTAAGTTACTAACTGCACATTATATTTTCTCAAAATAAAACACACTAATAAATCTTTGTTTCCTTAATTAAATAGTTTGACACACAGTAAATTTTCGTAAGTAAAACGCTCTACTAGATCTTTTTTTCCTTAAGTAAGTTACTAACTGCACATTATATTTTCTTAAATTAAAACACACTAATAAATCTTTGTTTCCTTAATTAAGTAGTTTGACACACAGTAAATTTTCGTAATTAAAACGCACTACTACATCTTTGTTTCCTTAAGTAAGTTACTAAATGCACATTATATTTTCTCAAATTAAAACACACTAATAAATCTTTGTTTCCTTAACTAAGTAGTTTGACACACAGTAAATTTTCGTAATTAAAACGCACTGCTACGTCTTTGCTTCCTTAAGTAAGTTACTAACTGCACATTATATTTTCTTAAATTAAAACACACTAATAAATCTTTGTTTCCTTAACTAGGTAGTTTAACACACAGTAAATTTTCATAATTAAAACGCACTACTAGATCTGTGTTTCCTTAAGTAAGTTACTAAATGCACATTATATTTTCTCAAATTACAATTCTCTAATAAACCTTTGTTGCCTTAATTAAGTAGTTTGACACACAGTAAATTTTCGTAAGTAAAACGCTCTACTAGATCTTTGTTTCCTTAAGTAAGTTACTAACTGCACATTATATTTTCTCAAATTAAAACTCTCTAATAAACCTTTGTTTCCTTAATTAAGTAGTTTGACACACAGTAAATTTTCGTAAGTAAAACGCTCTACTAGATCTTTGTTTCCTTAAGTAAGTCACTAACTGCACATTATATTTTCTGAAATTAAAACACACTAATAAATCTTTGTTTCCTTAACTAAGTAGTTTGACACACAGTAAATTTTTGTAATTAAAACGCACTACTACATCTTTGTTTCCTTAAGTAAGTTACTAACTGCACATTATATTTTCTTTAATTAAAACACACTAATAAATCTTTGTTTCCTTAACTAAGTAGTTTGACACACAGTAAATTTCCGTTATTAAAACGCACTACTACATCTTTGTTTCCTTAAGTAAGTTACTAAATGCACAGTTTATTTACTTAAATTAAAACACACTAATAAATCTCTGTTTCCTGAACTAGGTAGTTTGACACACAGTAAATTTTCATAATTAAAACGCACTACTAGATCTGTGTTTCCTTAAGTAAGTTACTAACTGCACATTATATTTTCTCAAAATAAAACACACTAATAAATCTTTGTTTCCTTAATTAAATAGTTTGACACACAGTAAATTTTCGTAAGTAAAACGCTCTACTAGATCTTTTTTTCCTTAAGTAAGTTACTAACTGCACATTATATTTTCTTAAATTAAAACACACTAATAAATCTTTGTTTCCTTAACTAAGTAGTTTGACACACAGTAAATTTTCGTAATTAAAACGCACTACTACATCTTTGTTTCCTTAAGTAAGTTACTAAATGCACATTATATTTTCTCAAATTAAAACTCTCTAATAAACCTTTGTTTCCTTAATTAAGTAGTTTGACACACAGTAAATTTTCGTAATTAAAACGCTCTACTACATCTTTGTTTCCTTAAGTAAGTTACTAAATGCACAGTTTATTTTCTTAAATTAAAACACACTAATAAATCTTTGTTTCCTTAACTAGGTAGTTTGACACACAGTCAATTTTCATAATTAAAACGCTCTACTATATCTGTGTTTCCTTAAGTAAGTTACTAAATGCACATTATATTTTCTTAAATTAAAACACACTAATAAATCTTTGTTTCCTTAATTAAGAGTTTGACACACAGTAAATTTTCGTAATTAAAACGCTCTACTAGATCTTTGTTTCCTTAAGTAAGTTACTAACTGCACATTATATTTTCTTAAATTAAAACACACTAATAAATCTTTGTTTCCTTAACTAAGTAGCTTGACACACAGTAAATTTTCGTAATTAAAACGCACTACTACATCTTTGTTTCCTTAAGTAAGTTACTAACTGCACATTATATTTTCTCAAAATAAAACACACTAATAAATCTTTGTTTCCTTAATTAAATAGTTTGACACACAGTAAATTTTCGTAAGTAAAACGCTCTACTAGATCTTTTTTTCCTTAAGTAAGTTACTAACTGCACATTATATTTTCTTAAATTAAAACACACTAATAAATCTTTGTTTCCTTAACTAAGTATTTTGACACACAGTAAATTTTCGTAATTAAAACGCACTACTACATCTTTGTTTCCTTAAGTAAGTTACTAAATGCACAGATTATTTTCTTAAATTAAAACACACTACTAGATCTTTGTTTCCTTAACTAAGTTACTAAATGCACATTATATTTTCTTAAATTAAAACACACTAATAAATCTTTGTTTCCTTAATTAAGTAGTTTGACACACAGTAAATTTTCGTAATTAAAATGCTCTACTAGATCTTTGTTTCCTTAAGTAAGTTACTAACTGCACATTATATTTTCTTAAATTAAAACACACTAATAAATCTTTGTTTCCTTAACTAAGTATTTTGACACACAGTAAATTTTCGTAATTAAAACGCACTACTACATCTTTGTTTCCTTAAGTAAGTTACTAAATGCACAGTTTATTTTCTTAAATTAAAACACACTACTAGATCTGTGTTTCCTTAACTAAGTTACTAAATGCACATTATATTTTCTTAAATTAAAACACACTAATAAATCTTTGTTTCCTTAATTAAGTAGTTTGACACACAGTAAATTTTCGTAATTAAAATGCTCTACTAGATCTTTGTTTCCTTAAGTAAGTTACTAACTGCACATTATATTTTCTTAAATTAAAACACACTAATAAATCTTTGTTTCCTTAACTAAGTATTTTGACACACAGTAAATTTTCGTAATTAAAACGCACTACTACATCTTTGTTTCCTTAAGTAAGTTACTAAATGCACAGTTTATTTTCTTAAATTAAAACACACTACTAGATCTTTGTTTCCTTAACTAAGTTACTAAATGCACATTATATTTTCTTAAATTAAAACACACTAATAAATCTTTGTTTCCTTAATTAAGTAGTTTGACACACAGTAAATTTTCGTAATTAAAATGCTCTACTAGATCTTTGTTTCCTTAAGTAAGTTACTAACTGCACATTATATTTTCTTAAATTAAAACACACTAATAAATCTTTGTTTCCTTAACTAAGTAGTTTGACACACAGTAAATTTTCGTAACTAAAACGCACTACTACATCTTTGTTTCCTTAAGTAAGTTACTAAATGCACAGTTTATTTTCTTAAATTAAAACACACTACTAGATCTTTGTTTCCTTAACTAAGTTAAGTTAAATTAAAACACACTAATAAATCTTTGTTTCCTTAACTAAGTAGTTTGACACACAGTAAATTTTCGTAATTAAAACGCACTACTACATCTTTGTTTCCTTAAGTAAGTTACTAAATGCACAGTTTTTTTACTTAAATTAAAACACACTACTAGATCTTTGTTTCCTTAACTAAGTTACTAAATGCACATTATATTTTCTTAAATTAAAACACACTAATAAATCTTTGTTTCCTTAATTAAGTAGTTTGACACACAGTAAATTTTCGTAATTAAAACGCACTACTACATCTTTGTTTCCTTAAGTAAGTTACTAAATGCACAGTTTATTTTCTTAAATTAAAACACACTAATAAATCTTTGTTTCTTTAACTAAGTATTTTGACACACAGTAAATTTTCGTAATTAAAACGCACTACTACATCTTTGTTTCCTTAAGTAAGTTACTAAATGCACAGTTTATTTTCTTAAATTAAAACACACTAATAAATCTTTGTTTCCTTAACTAAGTTACTAAATGCACATTATATTTTCTTAAATTAAAACACACTAATAAATCGTTGTTTCCTTAATTAAGTAGTTTGACACACAGTAAATTTTCGTAATTAAAACGCACTACTACATCTTTGTTTCCTTAAGTAAGTTACTAACTGCACATTATATTTTCTTAAATTAAAACACACTAATAAATCTTTGTTTCCTTAACTAAGTAGTTTGACACACAGTAAATTTTCGTAATTAAAACGCACTACTACATCTTTGTTTCCTTAAGTAAGTTACTAAATGCACATTATATTTTCTCAAATTAAAACTCTCTAATAAACCTTTGTTTCCTTAATTAAGTAGTTTGACACACAGTAAATTTTCGTAATTAAAACGCTCTACTAGATCTTTGTTTCCTTAAGTAAGTTACTAACTGCACATTATATTTTCTTAAATTAAAACACACTAATAAATCTTTGTTTCCTTAACTAAGTAGTTTGACACACAGTAAATTTTCGAAATTAAAACGCACTACTACATCTTTGTTTCCTTAAGTAAGTTACTAAATGCACAGTTTATTTTCTTAAATTAAAACACACTAATAAATCTTTGTTTCCTTAACTAGGTAGTTTGACACACAGTAAATTTTCATAATTAAAACGCACTACTAGATCTGTGTTTCCTTAAGTAAGTTACTAACTGCACATTATATTTTCTCAAATTAAAACACACTAATAAATCTTTGTTCCCTTATTTAAATAGTTTGACACACAGTAAATTTTCGTAAGTAAAACGCTCTACTAGATCTTTGTTTCCTTAAGTAAGTTACTAACTGCACATTATATTTTCTTAAATTAAAACACACTAATAAATCTTTGTTTCCTTAACTATGTAGTTTGACACACAGTAAATTTTCGTAATTAAAACGCACTACTACATCTTTGTTTCCTTAAGTAAGTTACTAAATGCACATTATATTTTCTCAAATTAAAACTCTCTAATAAACCTTTGTTTCCTTAATTAAGTAGTTTGACACACAGTAAATTTTCGTAATTAAAACGCTCTACTAGATCTTTGTTTCCTTAAGTAAGTTACTAACTGCACATTATATTTTCTTAAATTAAAACACACTAATAAATCTTTGTTTCCTTAACTAAGTAGTTTGACACACAGTAAATTTTCGTAATTAAAACGCACTACTACATCTCTGTTTCCTTAAGTAAGTTACTAAATGCACAGTTTATTTTCTTAAATTAAAACACACTAATAAATCTTTGTTTCCTTAACTAGGTAGTTTGACACACAGTAAATTTTCATAAGTAAAACGCACTACTAAGTAAGTTACTTAAGTAAGTTACTAAATGCACAGTTTATTTTCTTAAATTAAAACACACTAATAAATCTTTGTTTCCTTAATTAGGTAGTTTGACACACAGTAAATTTTCGTAAGTAAAACGCTCTACTAGATCTTTGTTTCCTTAAGTAAGTTACTAACTGCACATTATATTTTCTTAAATTAAAACACACTAATAAATCTTTGTTTCCTTAACTAAGTAGTTTGACACACAGTAAATTTTCGTAATTAAAACGCACTACTACATCTTTGTTTCCTTAAGTAAGTTACTAAATGCACATTATATTTTCTCAAATTAAAACTCTCTAATAAACCTTTGTTTCCTTAATTAAGTAGTTTGAAACACAGTAAATTTTCGTAATTAAAACGCTCTACTAGATCTTTGTTTCCTTAAGTAAGTTACTAACTGCACATTATATTTTCTTAAATTACAACACACTAATAAATCTTTGTTTCCTGAACTAAGTAGTTTGACACACAGTAAATTTTCGTAATTAAAACGCACTACTACATCTTTGTTTCCTTAAGTAAGTTACTAAATGCACATTATATTTTCTCAAATTAAAACTCTCTAATAAATCTTTGTTCCCTTATTTAAATAGTTTGACACACAGTAAATTTTCGTAAGTAAAACGCTCTACTAGATCTTTGTTTCCTTAAGTAAGTTACTAACTGCACATTATATTTTCTTAAATTAAAACACACTAATAAATCTTTGTTTCCTTAACTAGGTAGTTTGACACACAGTAAATTTTCATAAGTAAAACGCACTACTAAGTAAGTTACTTAAGTAAGTTACTAAATGCACAGTTTATTTTCTTAAATTAAAACACACTAATAAATCTTTGTTTCCTTAATTAGGTAGTTTGACACACAGTAAATTTTCGTAAGTAAAACGCTCTACTAGATCTTTGTTTCCTTAAGTAAGTTACTAACTGCACATTATATTTTCTTAAATTAAAACACACTAATAAATCTTTGTTTCTTTAACTAAGTAGTTTGACACACAGTAAATTTTCGTAATTAAAACGCACTACTACATCTTTGTTTCCTTAAGTAAGTTACTAAATGCACATTATATTTTCTCAAATTAAAACTCTCTAATAAACCTTTGTTTCCTTAATTAAGTAGTTTGAAACACAGTAAATTTTCGTAATTAAAACGCTCTACTAGATCTTTGTTTCCTTAAGTAAGTTACTAACTGCACATTATATTTTCTTAAATTACAACACACTAATAAATCTTTGTTTCCTTAACTAAGTAGTTTGACACACAGTAAATTTTCGTAATTAAAACGCACTACTACATCTTTGTTTCCTTAAGTAAGTTACTAAATGCACATTATATTTTCTCAAATTAAAACTCTCTAATAAACCTTTGTTTCCTTAATTAAGTAGTTTGACACACAGTATATTTTCGTAATTAAAACGCTCTACTAGATCTTTGTTTCCTTAAGTAAGTTACTAACTGCACATTATATTTTCTTAAATTAAAACACACTAATAAATCTTTGTTTCCTTAACTAAGTAGTTTGACACACAGTAAATTTTCGTAATTAAAACGCACTACTACATCTTTGTTTCCTTAAGTAAGTTACTAAATGCACAGTTTATTTTCTTAAATTAAAACACACTAATAAATCTTTGTTTCCTTAACTAGGTAGTTTGACACACAGTAAATTTTCATAAGTAAAACGCACTACTAAGTAAGTTACTTAAGTAAGTTACTAAATGCACAGTTTATTTTCTTAAATTAAAACACACTAATAAATCTTTGTTTCCTTAATTAGGTAGTTTGACACACAGTAAATTTTCGTAAGTAAAACGCTCTACTAGATCTTTGTTTCCTTAAGTAAGTTACTAACTGCACATTATATTTTCTTAAATTAAAACACACTAATAAATCTTTGTTTCCTTAACTAAGTAGTTTGACACACAGTAAATTTTCGTAATTAAAACGCACTACTACATCTTTGTTTCCTTAAGTAAGTTACTAAATGCACATTATATTTTCTCAAATTAAAACTCTCTAATAAACCTTTGTTTCCTTAATTAAGTAGTTTGAAACACAGTAAATTTTCGTAATTAAAACGCTCTACTAGATCTTTGTTTCCTTAAGTAAGTTACTAACTGCACATTATATTTTCTTAAATTACAACACACTAATAAATCTTTGTTTCCTTAACTAAGTAGTTTGACACACAGTAAATTTTCGTAATTAAAACACACTAATAAATCGTTGTTTCCTTAATTAAGTAGTTTGACACACAGTAAATTTTCGTAATTAAAACGCACTACTACATCTTTGTTTCCTTAAGTAAGTTACTAACTGCACATTATATTTTCTTAAATTAAAACACACTAATAAATCTTTGTTTCCTTAACTAAGTAGTTTGACACACAGTAAATTTTCGTAATTAAAACGCACTACTACATCTTTGTTTCCTTAAGTAAGTTACTAAATGCACATTATATTTTCTCAAATTAAAACTCTCTAATAAACCTTTGTTTCCTTAATTAAGTAGTTTGACACACAGTAAATTTTCGTAATTAAAACGCTCTACTAGATCTTTGTTTCCTTAAGTAAGTTACTAACTGCACATTATATTTTCTTAAATTAAAACACACTAATAAATCTTTGTTTCCTTAACTAAGTAGTTTGACACACAGTAAATTTTCGTAATTAAAACGCACTACTACATCTTTGTTTCCTTAAGTAAGTTACTAAATGCACAGTTTATTTTCTTAAATTAAAACACACTAATAAATCTTTGTTTCCTTAACTAGGTAGTTTGACACACAGTAAATTTTCATAATTAAAACGCACTACTAGATCTGTGTTTCCTTAAGTAAGTTACTAACTGCACATTATATTTTCTCAAATTAAAACACACTAATAAATCTTTGTTCCCTTATTTAAATAGTTTGACACACAGTAAATTTTCGTAAGTAAAACGCTCTACTAGATCTTTGTTTCCTTAAGTAAGTTACTAACTGCACATTATATTTTCTTAAATTAAAACACACTAATAAATCTTTGTTTCCTTAACTAAGTAGTTTGACACACAGTAAATTTTCGTAATTAAAACGCACTACTACATCTTTGTTTCCTTAAGTAAGTTACTAAATGCACATTATATTTTCTCAAATTAAAACTCTCTAATAAACCTTTGTTTCCTTAATTAAGTAGTTTGACACACAGTAAATTTTCGTAATTAAAACGCTCTACTAGATCTTTGTTTCCTTAAGTAAGTTACTAACTGCACATTATATTTTCTTAAATTAAAACACACTAATAAATCTTTGTTTCCTTAACTAAGTAGTTTGACACACAGTAAATTTTCGTAATTAAAACGCACTACTACATCTTTGTTTCCTTAAGTAAGTTACTAAATGCACAGTTTATTTTCTTAAATTAAAACACACTAATAAATCTTTGTTTCCTTAATTAGGTAGTTTGACACACAGTAAATTTTCGTAAGTAAAACGCTCTACTAGATCTTTGTTTCCTTAAGTAAGTTACTAACTGCACATTATATTTTCTTAAATTAAAACACACTAATAAATCTTTGTTTCCTTAACTAAGTAGTTTGACACACAGTAAATTTTCGTAATTAAAACGCACTACTACATCTTTGTTTCCTTAAGTAAGTTACTAAATGCACATTATATTTTCTCAAATTAAAACTCTCTAATAAACCTTTGTTTCCTTAATTAAGTAGTTTGAAACACAGTAAATTTTCGTAATTAAAACGCTCTACTAGATCTTTGTTTCCTTAAGTAAGTTACTAACTGCACATTATATTTTCTTAAATTACAACACACTAATAAATCTTTGTTTCCTTAACTAAGTAGTTTGACACACAGTAAATTTTCGTAATTAAAACGCACTACTACATCTTTGTTTCCTTAAGTAAGTTACTAAATGCACATTATATTTTCTCAAATTAAAACTCTCTAATAAATCTTTGTTCCCTTATTTAAATAGTTTGACACACAGTAAATTTTCGTAAGTAAAACGCTCTACTAGATCTTTGTTTCCTTAAGTAAGTTACTAACTGCACCTTATATTTTCTTAAATTAAAACACACTAATAAATCTTTGTTTCCTTAACTAGGTAGTTTGACACACAGTAAATTTTCATAAGTAAAACGCACTACTAAGTAAGTTACTTAAGTAAGTTACTAAATGCACAGTTTATTTTCTTAAATTAAAACACACTAATAAATCTTTGTTTCCTTAATTAGGTAGTTTGACACACAGTAAATTTTCGTAAGTAAAACGCTCTACTAGATCTTTGTTTCCTTAAGTAAGTTACTAACTGCACATTATATTTTCTTAAATTAAAACACACTAATAAATCTTTGTTTCTTTAACTAAGTAGTTTGACACACAGTAAATTTTCGTAATTAAAACGCACTACTACATCTTTGTTTCCTTAAGTAAGTTACTAAATGCACATTATATTTTCTCAAATTAAAACTCTCTAATAAACCTTTGTTTCCTTAATTAAGTAGTTTGAAACACAGTAAATTTTCGTAATTAAAACGCTCTACTAGATCTTTGTTTCCTTAAGTAAGTTACTAACTGCACATTATATTTTCTTAAATTACAACACACTAATAAATCTTTGTTTCCTTAACTAAGTAGTTTGACACACAGTAAATTTTCGTAATTAAAACACACTAATAAATCGTTGTTTCCTTAATTAAGTAGTTTGACACACAGTAAATTTTCGTAATTAAAACGCACTACTACATCTTTGTTTCCTTAAGTAAGTTACTAACTGCACATTATATTTTCTTAAATTAAAACACACTAATAAATCTTTGTTTCCTTAACTAAGTAGTTTGACACACAGTAAATTTTCGTAATTAAAACGCACTACTACATCTTTGTTTCCTTAAGTAAGTTACTAAATGCACATTATATTTTCTCAAATTAAAACTCTCTAATAAACCTTTGTTTCCTTAATTAAGTAGTTTGACACACAGTAAATTTTCGTAATTAAAACGCTCTACTAGATCTTTGTTTCCTTAAGTAAGTTACTAACTGCACATTATATTTTCTTAAATTAAAACACACTAATAAATCTTTGTTTCCTTAACTAAGTAGTTTGACACACAGTAAATTTTCGTAATTAAAACGCACTACTACATCTTTGTTTCCTTAAGTAAGTTACTAAATGCACAGTTTATTTTCTTAAATTAAAACACACTAATAAATCTTTGTTTCCTTAACTAGGTAGTTTGACACACAGTAAATTTTCATAATTAAAACGCACTACTAGATCTGTGTTTCCTTAAGTAAGTTACTAACTGCACATTATATTTTCTCAAATTAAAACACACTAATAAATCTTTGTTCCCTTATTTAAATAGTTTGACACACAGTAAATTTTCGTAAGTAAAACGCTCTACTAGATCTTTGTTTCCTTAAGTAAGTTACTAACTGCACATTATATTTTCTTAAATTAAAACACACTAATAAATCTTTGTTTCCTTAACTAAGTAGTTTGACACACAGTAAATTTTCGTAATTAAAACGCACTACTACATCTTTGTTTCCTTAAGTAAGTTACTAAATGCACATTATATTTTCTCAAATTAAAACTCTCTAATAAACCTTTGTTTCCTTAATTAAGTAGTTTGACACACAGTAAATTTTCGTAATTAAAACGCTCTACTAGATCTTTGTTTCCTTAAGTAAGTTACTAACTGCACATTATATTTTCTTAAATTAAAACACACTAATAAATCTTTGTTTCCTTAACTAAGTAGTTTGACACACAGTAAATTTTCGTAATTAAAACGCACTACTACATCTTTGTTTCCTTAAGTAAGTTACTAAATGCACAGTTTATTTTCTTAAATTAAAACACACTAATAAATCTTTGTTTCCTTAACTAGGTAGTTTGACACACAGTAAATTTTCATAAGTAAAACGCACTACTAGATCTGTGTTTCCTTAAGTAAGTTACTAAATGCACAGTTTATTTTCTTAAATTAAAACACACTAATAAATCTTTGTTTCCTTAATTAGGTAGTTTGACACACAGTAAATTTTCGTAAGTAAAACGCTCTACTAGAACTTTGTTTCCTTAAGTAAGTTACTAACTGCACATTATATTTTCTTAAATTAAAACACACTAATAAATCTTTGTTTCCTTAACTAAGTAGTTTGACACACAGTAAATTTTCGTAATTAAAACGCACTACTACATCTTTGTTTCCTTAAGTAAGTTACTAAATGCACATTATATTTTCTCAAATTAAAACTCTCTAATAAACCTTTGTTTCCTTAATTAAGTAGTTTGAAACACAGTAAATTTTCATAAGTAAAACGCTCTACTAGATCTTTGTTTCCTTAAGTAAGTTACTAACTGCACATTATATTTTCTTAAATTAAAACAAACTAATAAATCTTTGTTTCCTTAACTAAGTAGTTTGACACACAGTAAATTTTCGTAATTAAAACGCACTACTACATCTTTGTTTCCTTAAGTAAGTTACTAAATGCACATTATATTTTCTCAAATTAAAACTCTCTAATAAACCTTTGTTTCCTTAATTAAGTAGTTTGACACACAGTAAATTTTCGTAATTAAAACGCTCTACTAGATCTTTGTTTCCTTAAGTAAGTTACTAACTGCACATTATATTTTCTTAAATTAAAACACACTAATAAATCTTTGTTTCCTTAACTAGGTAGTTTGACACACAGTAAATTTTCACAATTAAAACGCACTAATAGATCTGTGTTTCCTTAAGTAAGTTACTAAATGCACAGTTTATTTTCTTAAATTAAAACACACTAATAAATCTTTGTTTCCTTAATTAGGTAGTTTGACACAGAGTAAATTTTCGTAAGTAAAACGCTCTTCTAGATCTTTGTTTCCTTAAGTAAGTTACTAACTGCATATTATATTTTCTTAAATTAAAACACACTAATAAATCTTTGCTTCCTTAACTAAGTAGTTTGACACACAGTAAATTTTCGTAATTAAAACGCACTACTACATCTTTGTTTCCTTAAGTAAGTTACTAAATGCACATTATATTTTCTCAAATTAAAACACACTAATAAATCTTTGTTTCCTTAATTAAATAGTTTGACACACAGTAAATTTTCGTAAGTAAAACGCTCTACTAGATCTTTTTTTCCTTAAGTAAGTTACTAACTGCACATTATATTTTCTTAAATTAAAACACACTAATAAATCTTTGTTTCCTTAACTAAGTAGTTTGACACACAGTAAATTTTCGTAATTAAAACGCACTACTACATCTTTGTTTCCTTAAGTAAGTTACTAAATGCACATTATATTTTCTCAAATTAAAACTCTCTAATAAACCTTTGTTTCCTTAATTAAGTAGTTTGACCCACAGTAAATTTTCGTAATTAAAACGCTCTACTAGATCTTTGTTTCCTTAAGTAAGTTACTAACTGCACATTATATTTTCTTAAATTAAAACTCCGCGACTCAAACCAGACTCTTCCTAATTATTCTTTTATGAAAACTTCTCACCGATCTACATGAAGAAAAGCTTTCGTGCTTTTTCTTCGTTTTTTAGCTTTGCCCTTGATGTAGTTAGTTGTCATTGGGCAAAGCCGCTGTAGATCGTAGTGTTTCGCGCTGATTAAGCAAATTTCTTTTTGCTTATCGTGTACTGGGCTACCGTGTGAAAGGAATTTCGACGGTAACCCGAGCGGGTTGTTTATCATACGTTGGATTTGAGTACATTGCAACTTTGTTGCAATGCATTCGATGTAGGAAATCCAACCCATTAAATATTTATTGGTTTATTTTATTTTTTATTCGTGATTTGGATTTGAATATGTTGCAACTTTGTTGTAACAAAAATTCGATGTTTGAAATCCAACTCATGAGATTTTTTATGATTTGTTTTTATAAATGGCAGATTGGATCCGGTAGAATTCGGCTTATCTTAAAATAAGCGAATCCAATCTGCAACATTTCCCTCTCCCCGCGAATAAGAGGAGTGTTCTTTGGAGAGTTAATTTTCCCCCGCGCTAGGCAGGTTTCTTTTCGTACTCACGATGTCATCCTTTGCGATCAATGTTGGGGAAGAAGTTTTTATCTCGCAACCCCCGTTCGTAATGGCAACATTTGGGCTGCTGGTAACTCGGGTGAACCGGAACTGGAGAGGACCCCTTCGCTTATATCTACACTACGCGGGCTCCCAGCCTGTTCAGATATTGGCCGAGGGAGGCCCGCGAGGGACTTATCACCGCCTTACTTTGTTTTTGTCCCCGCACAACGGAGAGGGCATTAGTGTACTTGGTAAGTTGAGAAATGATTCAAAATTTTTCGGTCTTCATCTTGTTTTCTGATATTTATTACCAGGCGGACGTGTGACCCTGTCGGGAAGCACTGGATGGTGTCCCTGCTGTCTTCCCGTGAGGGAAGTGCCACCGCTGCCTGCGGCGTTTTGGACTTCCGACGCTGCCTCTGCTGAGGAGCCGGGTGCCTCCTGGGCAGATGAATCCGGGCGCGCACAGGTCGACGAGGAGCTGTGGGATTAGGCAGAGACTCCCAAATTTTAATTCAAAAATTTTCCTTTTTTTTTTTGTATTATTGTGTTTTTTTTTGTTTTTAAAATTTTTATAACTACCCATTAACAATAATAAAACAAAAAAATTTAAACTCCAAATCTCCGCGTGTTTGCACTTGTTTTCTTCTTGGTTTCTTTTTCCTTTCCTTGTTTACGTTGGTTTTCGGCAGTGTATTTAAACTGGTTCCACTATTGATCGTATTAGAAGTGGTTGATAAATTTTTTTTTTTTTTTCAATATTCGGTGGCTTTGCCCTTCGTTGTTATAGTATGTCTCTTTATGGGATGCAGGGGTTTAAATATCTATTTTATATTTCTTGTCTATTTGTTAGTACTTGCTTTGCGCTACGTTCTCTTCTTGAGCGTGGATTGTGGTAGTACTCCACGGAGCGTAAATTTTTATTTTATTTCTTAATATTTTTTCCTGTTTATAGTATTTTTATTCCTGGCTAGTAAAGTCGTTAGTACTTGCCTTGCGCTTAGTACTTGCCTTCGCTTTTTTCTACCGACGATTGTGGTATCACTCCACGGCGCGAAAATTTTTAGGTTATTTTCTGTACACTATTTAGGTTTCTTTATTAATCTAGGGGTCTCTAATAAAGTTTATCTTGACCTCCTTCAAATTTATTTGTGCCTATTGTTTAGACCAGTTGAATGGACCGTGCCCTGGGCAGTGTTTGTGGCCTTTGATTCCGTTCTTTTGGTTCTGAGACTGCCTTTTCTAAGGGGATTTCGGGCATGGGCGTCCATGCCTTTAGTGGAGGTATGGCGTATTTGGCTGTCATGTAAATGACTATGAACAGCAGCATTGGACCCGTAAGTGACAACGAAGTTGTCGAGAGTCACCTAGTAGTAACTTTGTATATGGTACTTCCGTCCTAGAATGCTGCTCGTATTTAGCCATGAAGGAATCTAATTCCTTTGCCGTTTCATTTGTTTTAGGAAAGTATGCTGGTTGCGTGAAGAGTAGTGGATGTGTGTTTTCAGCCTCGTAATATTGGGTATGCGGTCCTATTTGTAAGTGGCAGGGTTGGTTAATGACCAAGATTCCCTGTCCAGAGAGGCGATGCGTAAGCAATTGTTGGGTGCACGTAATATGCACAATGGTGGTCGTCTTCAATGCATACAACCAGGAATTTGGCCTATTTAATTTAATTAAAATGTCCCTGGGAGGTATTTGCACCTTTAGCGAACACCTAGGTTTTTCATTCAGGGGATTGAAGAGCAACTTGATCACACATTCATCCGTTTGTGTTGCTTTTGTTATCGGCGTATTCAGCAAACCAGCGTAAGTTTCCTCCTCGACATCTCGAGTGACTTTCCGATATGTTTTCATATTTTCTGGTTTAAGCAATAGAAATTCCTGAGTCGAAAGTTGACTCGCTATATGCGAATATTCTATTTCTGGGACTAGTGAATGGTTTGCTTCCGTATGTATAGGGAAGCACCTGATTCGTTGCAACTTCATTTTTGGAAGATTGAAGATTGGTAATGTAATTCTGATTACCAATTTTTGTTGCAGCAGGTGTGTCCGTAATTCAGCCGTCTGATAGAGAATTGATAGACAATTCTGGGCCTTTGAACACGCGGCGTGAGGTTTGTGATAAATCTCAAGGAGTGAGTCAGGGGCGATCGGCAGGGGATGAATTTGGTTATTTCGGCTAGAGGTTATTATATCCAGTAGCGCCTGCTGTCGGAACTCAATTTCTACCATTTGTAGCAGCAGACTAGAGACTATTTCCTGTCTCATTTGTCTTGCTACGAGTTTGTCGGTTGAATTATATAAATCATTCATCTGGTAGGCAATTAGCCGTTGTCTTTCGACCAGTGAATTTAGAGGTTTTTGGATTGTATTGAGCGCAGTCTTGACTACACTGATTTGTTGTTTCTCCAAATCAGCGAGTACCTGATGGTTAGTTTCCAACTCATCCAGGCGACTGTAGACTTCGCGTTCATTGGCACTATCCATGGTACCGAAAAGGTAGTGCATGGCGTTTTCGATGCCGCCAAAGATCGATCTCGTTTTGCGAGATTTGGGAACAGCTTGTTTAATTACCTCAGTGCGCTGTTTGATATTTTCCATCAACGCATACCGTGTTGTTTCCGCATAGTTGATGCACGTAGTGTTCAGCTCGTTCCGCAATCGTTGTCTGATTGTCCAACTCGGTCAGGTCCAATTCCGTGAGGATATTCCATGTGGATTGGTAAACCATGAGGCTTCCTAAATCCTCGAATAGCACTCCTGTATTGTTGAGTGGATTTACCGACTATGTCTCCGACGTATTACTTCCCATAGTGGACATGATTAGTCCGAGGATGATAGCGTTTTGTATCATACCTGGGGAGAGGAATATGGTTAATGGAGGTTTCTAAATTAAGTTTCTTATTTACTAAGCGTAGATTTTCCCTAAAGTAGTTTCCAGCGAATGTTAGATTTCCGCGAGTATACCTCAGGTCGAAGGCTGTCAGGAGAAATTCCTGTTGTCGCCCTGGTGGCGAGGGTGGTACAGGTGACTCTAACGCCAATTCCTTGTTGTGGGGAATGTGGTGGAACTATACCAACTTTTAAATATTTTTAATTAGTTGGGTGTATTATACTATTTTTAATTAGTTGGGTGTATTATAACTCACTTATCGTAGACTTCATAGGGTTTTTCCAGTGTAGCGTTCTGAAATTGTTTGATGCGGATTCTTTATATCCGCAGGCCGACTTCAGGACACGGGACTACCAGGAAGAATTTTCTAGTAAGTTACTGGGAGTGGGTATAATAGTGGGTTACCTTTGGGTAGTTGCTTTGATATCTACCGTTGAATACGGTATTTCGAAAGTTGAGGAGGACCTCAAGGCAAGGGACTACCAGGAAGGAGTTTCTGTCCCAGCCTTGGGGCGGGTAATGTTCGATCAAAGTGGGTTTAAATTAATATGATCGCGTAGATTAAGTTAAAGGGTGTGGTTTTTTTCTTATGCAAAGTAGGTTAGACTGAGGATCTTTTGCTAGGCATTAAAAGAAAATGTCATCATAATTATCCCCTTTTATTCGAGGGGATAGAAGCCAAGTAGGGCGCAGCAGCAATTCAGATTGCCGTCATGAGGAACTACCAGTTATAGAGGTGTTTAGAGTTTTTGTGCTGTAGAAAATATGACTAAGGGGGAGGAAGAATTCAAGGCACGGAACTACCAGGAAGAACTGCTAGATAAAGCATTAAGGAGAGGGATTTTTGGTGGTTTAGTCTCTGACGAAATTTCACAAGAGTTGGTTTGAATTCGTAGTTTTAAGGTTCGACTTTTAGTAGAAGTCCTTCTTTTAATTATGAGTTGCAGTGCAAAAGATAGTGAAGTCCTATTGCTGGGTACTTCGTAGCTTTACGCACGTTTAATAGGTGAGATGGCAGGGATTACTTAAGTATTTTAAGTAGAAGGTTTTAAGTAGAAAGTTATAAAGAATTAAAATAGGTTTATAATTACAGTTGGTTTGGACCCGATTGAACCGAGTTGTTAAAGGGTTTTGTCGTTGTTCCCTTCTTGGTTTTGTGCTGGCTTTGCGTTACGATTTTCATCTCAATCGTAGATTCTGGTAGCACGCCACGACGCGTTAAAAAAAATTTTCAATTGAAGTTATTTTATTCGTAGAATGGCTTAAGACGGTTGTTGTGAACCGTAACTGTACGTTTGCCCATTTTTAGGGTTGTATTTACTAATGATGGTATACCGGTTACCAGATATGGTCCTACCCAGATTTGAGAGAGCTTATGCTTTCGCTCTTGAGTAAGACTTTGTCAACTATGTGAAACGATAGGGGTCGAACAGCTTTGTCGTAGTATAATTTTGATCGTTGCTTGCTAGCGAGCAGATTTTTGCGTGCCGTGGCATAAGACCTTTGGATCTTAGGATCTGATAGTAGCTCTCGTGATTATACACGGGTTCAGGGTCTCGTTTCAAATTAGACGGAACATCCGCTGTGAAGCCGTAAAGGCAGTCCATGGGAGTTAATTTCGTTCCCTCGTGTACACTATTGTTGTACACGAATGCAGCGGTTCGCAGATATGGATCCCATGATTTGGGATTCTCGTCCACTATGGTACGCAAGTATTCAATTAACGGCCTGTGTGCACGTTCCAGTGCGCCGTTTGACTGTGGGTGGTAGGCAGAGGTTTGTAACTTCTTCACCCGTAGCAATTTACATACCTTTTTGAACAGGTCACTAACGAAGTTGCTTCATTGATCAGTGACTATTCGCTTGGGGATGCGGTAGCGCGCTACGATTTCGTCGAAAAAGATTTGCGCTACAGTGACGGATTTTCCGTTAGGTATGGCGTACCAATCGACAAATTTGGTGAGGTTATCCTGAAAGGTCAAGATGTACTTGTTTCCGGAGTCAGTTTCCTCGAGTGGACCAACAATGTCGAGATAGACTTTGTCGAAGGGTTGTTCTGCGATGTCCGTGATGACCATCGGCATTTTATACTGAGGTGATGCCTTCATTTTTTGGCATTTTGAGCAACGCTTAACGTATTTCTTGATATCGCTAAGCATGTGCCTCCACCAGTACTTCCTTCGAATCCGCTTGTATGTTTTATTTACGCCCTGATGGCCGCCAAAAGGAGAGTCGTGATAATCATGTAAGATCGTTTGTATCTCCTTGGGGCATGTGATTATTTCAGGGGGCTTTGGTTTATCGTCACTTAGCGGATTAGTATCTGACGGGTTTTCTGTAGTGACCTCTTCCATATTTTTAATTATATCGTTTTCGCTAGGCGTGTGATCCCGAATTTCGGGGCTTTTAGACTCCGTCTGAGCGTGTTTCGCTTGAGCCCGGGTCACAGCGTTACATTTTAGGCGATTTTTTTGAATAGAGGTTATTTCATCCTCCGAGTCCGAATCCATTTTATAGTGGACTTGCGCTTTTACTATTATGTGTTGGCCATTTGAGTCTTCGCTGACTTCCCGTGGAATGCGGCTTAACGCGTCGGTATTCGTATTGTACTTTCCTGGCTGGCTTTGATAATCGAATTCGGAAAGTTTATTAGACGGGAAATAGGGTCTTTAACATTAAAGACGCCTTTGAGAGGTTTATGGTCTGTATAGACCGTATATTTTCGGCCTTGCAAGTAACATCTAAAGTTACGCGTAGCCCAGACTATGGCGAGCAACTCCTTTTCAATAGTTGAGTAGTTGCGTTCCGCCTGGTTCAGTGTACGGGATGAACTTTCGATAATAATTGGTAAGTCCAATAAAGGATTGAACTTGTCGTACAGTTTTGGGAACTGGAAAAGTTTGGACGCAAGCCGTTTTACTGGGGTCTGGAAGTGCTCCCTCACTGGAACACTTGTGGCCTAGGTAAACAACCTCTTTTCTCAGAAACTGGCACTTTTCCGGCTGCAGTTTGAGGTTGTTCTCTCTCAAACGATTGAAGACTTTGCGGAGCTTATTATTGTGGTCCGCAAGGTTTTTACCGTAGATGACTATATCGTCTAGGTAGACAAAGCATTCCAAGCCTTGTAATCCTGTTAGGACGAAATTCATTAAGCGTTGGAATGTGGCCGGGGCTCCTTTGAGCCCAAATGGCATACGCCTAAATTCATAGTGGCCGTAATTGGTGCTAAAAGGAAAGGCGTCTCCAATTGTCTTGTCGTTTAATTTACGAAAGTCGACGACGATGCGCCACCTTTTTTCACCGTCTGGTCCCGCCTCCTTGGAGACGACTAGGAGGGGTGAATTCCAAGGGCTTTTACTTGGCTGTATTATTTCGTATTCTAACATTTCGCGAAGCGGTTCGTTTATTACATTTCGCTGCGTCTCTGGCAAGCGATACATTTTCTGGTTGATTGGTGCTTGTTCCTGCACCAATGGTATATCATGAGTGATGGCGTTTGTGAAAGTTAGCCGATCACCTTTGAGAAAAAAGATATCGTTGTACTCGTAACAGAGTTTTGATATCGCTTCTTTTTCCTCCGCTCTCAGATTTACGTCTAGGCTGAGCTCTTCGTCTAGCCTAACGAGACGCGGGTTGTTATTTGAGCTTTCTGGTACTTCGTGCTCCTGGAATAAATATTTAACATGCTGTAAAGTGGCCATTTTTTCGGCGTTAGAAATATTTGTTTCTTTATTTTTATTTTACTTTTACTTATTTTACGGAAACCTTAAATATTTTTATTTTTATTTAAATTCTCACCCCACTTTATCTTATTTAAATCACTCTTAATACTAAATGACGATGGAGTTGGGGTTTCTGAACCGCCGTAAATTGCCATATTTGAGGCGAACTCGCTTTCGTCTTCTAATAGGCTCTTTCGCCGTTGTTTACTTACTGTGAAGGTAGATTTTGGAGCTTTTGAAAATACCGTCCCCGTGGTGAGCTCGCTTCCAATGTCGAGGTGTTCCGAAATTTTATTTTGAGAGGCGGTGGGAGCTGATGGAATTTTGCCATCGTAATTCCTTCTTCCTAGGTGAGCTCCGTCGACATTTGTTTTATTGTGTTTTCCTTTCCTTCGGTTCCTTTGTTTCCTTATATTTCCTTTGTGCGTGGGTGCTGGTGGTTTCGAGTCACCGTGATTCCTGGTTTTCAGGTGAGCATCCACAGCGCGTTCTCCGTTTTCTGGGGTTTCCTTATTATTTCTTTCCTGATGATCCTGTTTCAGTTAAACGACGGTATAGTTGTGGGCAGGGACTAGATGCAGACTAATGGTAGTCAGAACTACTTGTGAATTGTGTGTGTTGAGAACCCCAACAGACACTGCTTTTAAACCAGCGGGGAGTAGGCCATTCGCTAGGAAGACTCCTTGGTCTATCTCTCTTGACAAACAGAGCATCTCCTCCTGCAGCTGCAAGGGAACCTCGACTATGATCTGTGACCTGGCAGGTATGCATACAGGCTCTTTCAACTATATTTGTTGCTGCCTCATCTCGCAGGTCAAATCACTCTCAGTCGATTTGTCCATCTCGCATTCCAGTGTTCAGTGGTCATTGTTCTCCTTTTGAGAAACTTTTTGAGTACCACAGATTGTCAGATTGGCCTTTCTGGGCTCTGCGCTATCTGGTCAGGTATCCATTTTGACCATTTGTTCAGAACACAGGTTATCCAAAGCAGCTGTTAATAGAACAGCAAACTCCTCAGGGTTGTTTGCAGGGAATATTATTCTTTAATGTAAAATTGCCCTGGCAAGTTCCCGGCGTCTTTCCGGTACCAAATGGTGTTTGTAAAGTATATGTTTTTCCGGTATTTATATCGTCGGGATTTTTAATTGCTTTCTTTTTTATAATACTAACCTCAGCGCCAGTATCTACTGCAAGTTTGGTATTGCCGCTCAGGCTAATATCCAACGGAAGGCTAACTGTAGAGATACAGGGTTCGGGCGGCTGAGGTGACCCTTTGTTAAAATTTTTTGTTTCTAGTGTAGAGTCTTTTCGGTCGACTGCTCGTCGTTGACCAGCGGAAGGTGGCTGAACCTGAATCCGTCGTTCGGGGAGCCTTGTCTGGTTACTCGGGCCCGGAACCTGGCGATTGCTTCTACAATCGCGAACATCATGCCCATATATTTTGCAATTAGAGCAGAAGGTGTGTTTTTACGCTTCATACAGTCGGCGTAAGTGTGACCTCTTCGCTGGCAAAAATTGCATGTGATGTTTGACCTTATCTGGTCGAGGTTCTGGCGGCGGTAGTCGACGAGCGTTGAGGTGAAGTCGTATATAGCGGAGTCGGTCGGCGGAAATTTTGTGGTGGCGGCGGTCTGTATAACGTTTGTTGTGGAAAATTGCGAGCAGGTGTATATGGGGTTCTATGGAATGCCCTTATTCTGGCAGTTGGGTCCATAGCGACCGATATGGTTGAGCCATGTTCTACAACAGCCGGGGCAGGAATGCCTTGGGTTGTTGTGGTTTGCGTGAACTGGGCGCCCTGCTGTAGTTTCTCCATGTCGAGTGCTTTATTGATCAGCGCCTAGAGCGTGCCGTCGGTGACTGTTCAAAATGTTCAAAGATAAAATTTACACTTGAATTGAATTCGAAGATAAATAACAAGACCGTTGATTTCTTTGATAAATTCGAATATAATTTATTGAGGATTTATTCAAAGATACAATCCGAAAGTTAAGTTTGAAATTTTTATGACCGATCTCGCTCAAAGCTAATTACTCAGTAAGTTTTAAATCTGTTCTGTTAACGTTTCTAACGAAAGAAAGAATTTTTAGAACCGTAATTACAGTATCTTTTACTAACTGCTTTAATTTACCATTAACTCCACCCACCTTCCAGATAATTCTTTATTTACATCTCGCAAATTTTCGAGAATATTCAATTCCCTTTTAATGCCTCTAGTAAGCAATAGATGTCACACTTTTCGTTCTGTATATATAGAAAAAGAAGTGGAAAGGAAGAGGCAATTAAGAAATGTCAATGTCTGTTGTCATTTGTGAAGTGGTTTTATAAAGTTGTAAACTTCGTGGCATCCCAGTTCTACATCATTTTGGAGAATGGTAAGTAAAGCAACCTTTTTTTTTATTATGTTGTGATCGATTGCTATCTTGAAATTGTATTTTGACTTGATACAGTTTTTATGAGATCGGTCATTTACATTTTTGTACTGTTGAGGTTATGTGTTATTGTTTTACAAATAATTGTGTTCTTAGCAAATTCTCCTTTTTATTTTAGGTGGAATTACAAAGGATTTGGATGACAGATTTTTGGACGGACGGACGGACAATACAATTTAGATAAGTATTTGTCTTAATTTGAAAAGAATGATGCTTTGTGAGAACTTTTTATCTTTTTAGGTGTCCGCTGGTGAGGAGATATTGGCAAAGGTGCGGATTCGTGACCCCACTGCGGACTGCGTTTTTCGCGAAGTCCTCCAGCTTCGTTGTAACAGCTGGGGTGGCCGCAGCTCCGTATTTGGTTTGTGCGGCCTCTTTACAGAGGGCCAGCAACTGTTTCACTCTAGCCGTGAAGGCGGTGAGTGCTTCGCAGTTGTTTTGGTGAGCTGTTATGAGCCTGTTTACCAGTTCCTGGTAAGTTTCTCTGGGAAGGTATGCCGCATTTAACCTTGCTTCGACTTCTTGAAATGTTGTCGGTACATCAGAGGCCAACAATTGATATGCTCCTCCACGAAGTCTTGTGGGAAGGACCTTGAGGAAAGCGTCTTGCTCCCCTTCGGAGAGACACTGTTTGGCCTGGCGGCAGCAACCCAGGAATGTATGCAACTCTGATCCGAGATGCGGGCCTGGCTCACCTGAAAAAAGGGCACCATTTGCGCAGTTAATTTTAAAATTTTTCCATAATCGGTCGCCATAGTGGAGTTCTGATTCGGTCGGTGTCGGGCGCGTCTTGTGCGAGAAATCGATTTAGACCTTGCTTTAAGGTAATCTCTCGCAGGGAGTCTTGTAGGGATTGTATGAGGTTTTCCTCAGTTGTGCTCTCTAAATTATTTTCAATATTTTCTTCAGGAGGAAGTATGCGCGAGAATCCGTCTAGCTTGGCTTGAAAAAGTGCGACTTCCTTTTGAAAGCGCTCTAGGTCCTCTAATCTCTCCTCGCTGGACTCTGTATTCCTATTTTCGAGGAGGTTTGAATAGAGAGTTGCTAGGCGTTCGGATTCTCGCGCGGACTTGTACAAGTTATTAAAATTATTATATTTAAGGCTTACTTGGTTCTGATTTACTCGTTGGAGGACGGTCCCGCTCCTGAGGGTGAGTCCTTGTGAACTGGGTCCTGGTTGTTCTGGGGTCCAGATCCAGGGAAGTTATGAGGAGGTCCTCTGTCTTCGGGGAGTAGAGTGGGTGTCCTTGGACATCAACTCCTGCTCTTCAGCAGTGCAAGGGGGCTTTTGGCCTGCTTACCGTTCCCTTGTTTGCAGTACTAAAGTTGTGTTGGGGAAAAAGGGGGCTTGTGCATACTTCAGCGATTCCCTTTTCCTACTTGTTACTAGTGCTGTGTTGATTGTTGGTGTTGATTGGTGTCGTCTTCTTCGGGCTGGGACGGAGCCCACAAAAATCCACCGGTGGTGCTGGCTTGAGCTTTGTGAAAGCGTTGGGAGTGACTCCTCAGGGCTATTGACTACCCGGGAGTGCTTAGAGGTACCCCTTTTGGTTTGGTCTTGGATCAAGGCTTTTAAAGCTGTTACGGTAATTTTGATTTACCACGCTTCCTTAAGCCTACCGGCTGCGCCAATTTTTTGGTACGTTTATTTTGGGCCTGTACTAAGGTAGTGCTGATAGGGGCTGGTTGACATAAAGGAGAAACTTCGCTAGTCACCTCCGTTTAAGTAATTTAATTCACAGCATATTTTCTTAATTAAAACACACTACTAAATCCTTTTTATTCTTAACTAACTAGTTAAAGCACAGTATATTTTCTTATTTAAAACACACTACTAAATCTTTGTTTCCTTAAGTAAGTTATTAAATGCACAATATATTTTCTTAATTAAACAAACTACTAAATTTTTGTTCCCTTAACTAAGTAATTTAACGCATAGGTTACTTTCTTAATTAAAACACACTAATAAATCTTTGTTTCCTTAACTAAGTAGTTTGACACACAGAATATTTTCGTAATTAAAACGCACTACTACATCTTTGTTTCCTTAAGTAAGTTACTAAATGCACATTATATTTTCTCAAATTAAAACTTTCTAATAAACCTTTGTTTCCTTAATTAAGTAGTTTGACACACAGTAAATTTTCGTAATTAAAACGCTCTACTAGATCTTTGTTTCCTTAAGTAAGTTACTAACTGCACATTATATTTTCTCAAATTAAAACTCCGCGACTCAAACTCTTCGCGACTCAAACCAGACTCTTCCTAATTATTCTTTTATGAAAACTTCTCACCGATCTACATGAAGAAAAGCTGTCGTGCTTTTTCTTCGTTTTTTAGCTTTGCCCTTGATGTAGTTAGTTGTCATTGATCAAAGCCGCTGTAGATCGTAGTTTTTCGCACTGATTAAGCAAATTTCTTTTTGCTTATCGTGTACTGGGCTACCGTGTGAAAGGAATTTCGACGGTAACCAGAGCGGGTTGTTTATCATACGTTGGATTTGAGTACATTGCAACTTTGTTGCAATGCACTCGATGTAGGAAATCCAACCCATTAAATATTTATTGGTTTATTTTATTTTTTATTCATGAGTCGGATTTGAATATGTTGCAACTTTGTTGTAACAAAATTCGATGTTTGAAATCCAACTCATGAGATTTTTTATGATTTGTTTTTATAAATGGCAGATTGGATTCGGTAGAATTCGGCTTATCTTAAAATAAGCGAATCCAATCTGCAACATCAGACCTAAAATTTTACTGGGGGCTGCCTTGGCTATAGCCATGATGTTGATGGGAAAGCCCCACCAAGGTGTCTAAGCCTAATACGGCCGAGGGCCTCACAGTGACAAAGGATATGTTCCGCTGTCTCTTCCTCTTCAAGACTGAATCGACAGGTGTCATCATCAGCCAGCCCCAACTTTTTAAGGTGGTAGCCCAGGTGACAGTGACCAGTTAGAAGGCCAGTTATCAGCCTTAAATCTGGTCTGCTGAGTGAGAGCAGCTCCTTCGTTTTCTGTTTTGAGTAGGTTATAAACCTATTTGCTTTACTTGACATTGGGATATTTACCCAGTGTGAGTGCTTACATTCGTCCTCCCATGACCGGATGCGCATTGCTATTTGGCTTTTTGAGTAGCCACAGAATGGCTCCGGTCCAATAAACTGAGAATTCGCGCCTTTTTTGCTAGGAAATCCAACTTCTAGTTGCCTTCAATGCCCTCGTGCCCTGGTACCCATGCCAGCGTGATGCTGTTGCTCTGGGCCAGTTCTTTAAGAGCAGTGAGACAGTCCCAGACGATTTTAGACTCAAAGGTGTAGGATCCCAGAGCCTTAAGTGCCACCTGACTGTCGATATATATTTTAGCACCACGTATTCCTCTCTTGGTAATTTCACGTGCGCAGATTTCGATAGCATGTATCTCTGCTTGAAAGATGGTTGGTGTAGAACCGAGAATATTGAGTTGATCACCGGATCATCCATGAATTCTTTGAGGATTTTCCTATGGCCAGACCATTCTCCTGCTGAGAGGAGATTGGTGCCATTCAGCCTTATTGCGCTTGAGGCAGCCTCCTTCTTTAAATGCAAATGTAAAGGGGTGAGGTCTAATAGAACCTCCATAGCTGCCGTGGGGCATGTGCGCATGGCACCAGTAACTCCTAGACATGCTGGCCTCTGCAGTTTTACCAGTGTGGATCGCGCTGTCTTTTGTTCTACTTTTGGCCACCACACTAGAGCTGCATAGGTGACCATGGGTCTTATGATTGTTTCATATGCCCAAAGGGCCATTTTGGGCCTTAGTCCCCAGGTCTTTCCAAAGAGTCTTCGGCAGGACCATAGGGCAGTCATAGCCTTTCCTGTAACCCTATTGAGTTGAGTATTCCATGTGAGTCTTTGATCTAGAACTACTCCTAGATATTTGACCTCACTTGAGAATTCTATCCTTGTTCCTTCAAGAGTAGGAGCCTCTAGCCTTAGATTCCTTTTTCTTGTGAATGGTATAGTAGTTGTTTTATTAGGGTTAACTCTGAGCCCTAGCATACCAGGATTGTACCATATTCAGAGCATTTTGTAGGATGGAGATAAGTCCGAGAAGGACTAGCAGATCAGCCTAAGCTGACACGCCATCTCTTCCGAGGCGCAAAGCCTCCAGAAGATGCTGGAATGTCTTCGTTAGGGTAGACATGCTTCGCGTTGGGCGCCATGTTGTAATGTATGTGTGTTCGGATGAGCAACGTGAAGTTGCCGCAAGGTGTTCAAGTAGCACGCGCTGGCTGGCAGCACGTCCAAGCTCGCTGGTATGGGGTGTGAGTTCTTGAACATCATTACACATCTTAAATCAGAATTCCGCGTGCCTGTGGCGAAAGAAGGTGGTGGAATCCATCCGTTAGGTCTGCCACAAAAGGATAAAAAAACGAGAAACAGAAAACAGAAGGAAGAGCAAGAGGTCTGGTGTCACCTATTACCCTTAGCCGCACTGAATCATCTTGAAATTCGCAAAAACAAGAAACAAACTACCCCCATATGCGATGGCTTAGATACTAACCCACCACTTTCCTACACCTGGCTAAGGTGTAGGCCCAACATTGGGATAGAGGGAGAAGGGATGAGGAAAGCAAGAAGGGGAAGCAGCGTTAGGGAATTCCTGAAACTAAAAGAAATTATTTATAACATATTTAATTTACTAGGATATAAGAAAAAAAACATGAATGTAAACCATACTTAATCAGGTTAACTTAGCAGTCCTCTACTAATATACACACTTAACTCTTACGCTACTTGAATTCTTACTTGAATATTATTTATAAATGAAATATTAAATATTATTTATGTTGCGGAATTTAAATATATTTTGATTAATAAAAAAAATTAAGGTTCGATTTATTATTAAGATCTTGTTCGTTAATATATCCTGGATATTTATACTGCTCTCATATTATATATGAATAGCATTCAATCTTAAATAAAATGATAAAACAATTCTCAAAAGATTCTAGATATTGAAGTATTACATCTCATTATTATATGTAGTCACTTACTGCATTCACTACACCCGATATAACATTTTAATTATTGACTTTTTATCCCATTGTAACTAAATTACATCTTTTAGATGTCAGGCTGCAATTCTCTACTAATGATTGTGCACAAACATAATAACATTCACCAATATAAAGGCTCTAAAATCAATTATATTCTATGTAGATATACTTTACAGTGTTAATGTTTAAGTCTCACAAGAATACGGTCATGAATGGAAAATTAATTTGCAACAACATCCATATATAGTGGATTGCTAATAAATCAAAGAATCAAATAACTTCAAATTTTCAATCTAACAAAAAAACTGGCCTGCACGGGTTGAATATTGTAACAAATATGACTTGTTTCTTTGAAAATAACGTAATTTAAACAATTGAAATAAACTTCACTTTTAAAGTAGCGAAAGATGTTTTGAACGAAAATCCGGGAACTGCACATTTTAAAAAAAATACGATAAAATCTTAATCGAATTCGATGTTTTGGCTAATAATTAAAAATATGCTTGAATTATTTCGGCATAGACTTTATCGTATCTGATTTGCAGTAAACATTATCTCAGCATATCTGAGATTCTGTACAATCTTTTATCTGCTAAATAAAACACAATTTGGAATAATAGAACGAAATAAAATCTGTACAAAGATTTACACCGTGCTTGTGATATTGCTTACATTGCAATTTTTATAATAGGCTGACTGACTTACAGGAATTCCACATTTTCAGATCACCGAATAGTGTATCCATATCCGTTTTGAGGTTAGTAGAACTATTGATCACCTAAGATAAGCTTTATAAAGCACTGTACTTCTGCGTGTTTTCGTTACTGCACCTGTATACTCTACTTGGTCTATCTACTTTATTTCTTAACTATACCATGCTTACTTGACTCAAATGCATAAATATAAATATATTAATATGTAAATAAACAAATACCTTATACTCCAGGCGTAGGTGTATGAGCTCTCGCTGTGATGGAATAGTCAACCCTAATTCGTCTGTCATCTATTTTCATACCTGAGCACTGTTCCTTTGCAACTTTGGCATCTTCGGAGCTCTCAAAGTATACGAAGCAGAAACCTCGAAATCTTCCACTCTTGGCAGCAATAACAACGTGCACACGTTCGATTGGCCCAAATTTGGAGAAAATCTCCTTACTTTTGTGTTCAGTCGTAAAATGCTCAATCCAAATATTCCTAAACAGCAACTCTGTTGAGGATGTTCCCTTGTTCCAACAAGCCTTCTTCTTTGAGATAAAGGACTACGAGATTATGATTTTCGCCGTTCTTTGACTTTTGCGATTGTAAGGTGAGTAAGACCTTGATCGTGATCTGCTGTTTGAGTACTTATTTCTGTACCTTCGTGGTGTTCGAGACTTTGAACGTCACCGATGGCTTCTCGAATTTATCGTTTGCCTACAATAAATTAACAGAATATTACCTTCGTTCCACATAAAGGATGCCGCGGATAAAAAGGTATAAAGTTAAAACTTTTTTTTCACTTACCTCTTGCAGTTGTCGTCTTCAGGCAGCTGTAACGGAATGTATGCCTCTTTTTAACAAAAGCACAGCATTAATGGCACCTTACGGAGACGACAACTACAGAAGTACTTGGTAACTCTAAAATTATGTGTAAAAGTGACTTCCCATTTCAGCACCCACATGGTGCGAAATATTACGAGTAATGGCTCACATTACAAGCGGGTAATTTTCTCAACTTTGCCGGCTTTTGACAGCCCCAGATTTCAGAACTTTCTGAAAATGGACAGAACACAATTTCAACTTTGCCAACTTTTGACTGTACTATATGTATTTAATATTCAGCTGAGAGGTATTTTTGGAAAAAAAAATGAAATAATTAATTAAAGAAAGAAATAAAGTTTCCTTAAAAGACATTTTTAATTATTAAACTTTATAAAATTCCAAGCCTTGCTCGAAATAAATTCAAAAGCTGACTATCACACTGGAAATAAATGTCAAAAATCGGCAAAGTTAGGAATGAGTAGAAACTAGCCTTACTTCGAACTTGCCAACTTGGCCGACTCATACTACGTATACATGCAGAGTTGCAAAATTGTGTTTTCAATTTTTGTCGCCTTATGAAATCATAGTCGTCTCCCTATTATTGAAATATTTGGGGGCATAAGCAAAGTGTTTTTAAATAGTTAAATTAAGTAAATTAATAAAATATGGTCGGGAAAAGTTATATTATATTAAAAATGTTAAATGTTTAGAATATATTTTAAAAACACCAAATTTAAAATATGATCAAAATGAGTTAGCCCCTCCTGCATACAAGCATAATTTTACTACTTTCATGTTCGAAACGCACACATCCAATACCACCGTGAACTACAAGCCATGAACTGACTTTTGAATGGGGTCGTAAATGGTCTTACTGAATGGTCATATTTACATTGGTGATTTTTCCTTAAATTCGCCCTACCACCAAAACTATTAGTGCTATGTGATATATTAGCATTAAGTCTCAAAACACATTAATTAAAATTATGTTATATTTTCATACCTGAAGTTTGTAACAATTATACTATTGTACATGAAGTTTGTAACCCTTATATTATTGCACATGAAGTTTATAACAATTGTAATACACATACACATACTCGTTCAAAGAATTGAATTGCCTGTCAGAGAGTGTGGAGTCTTGTACAAAGCCGCCATGGATTAGCATCGCATTTTCGTTGTACCTAATTGTTAAGTGAATATATTTAGTTATTTGTTAACCCGTGTGTTTTACTCGATTTTCCTCTTTTGGATACAACACTATGAAAAAAAACTAACATTAACTTAAAGCAGACTAAATGATCTTTCTAATAAAGTAAGAACATGTACACTTTATTAAGCGAAATGACAAGAAATCTTTGATTAAACGTGAAATTTTAGTCGCAAACCAAATTTTCATCCAAAACGCAAGCAGTAAGTTATGGTCCGACCATGCTCTGTCGCTTGTATTTTCTTTAAATTTCCACTTCCGCACTTTTAGGCTTAAAATGTTTATTATTTTCTTAAGTAGGGTATGAATACTTTTACTTCATTCGGAAGATTGTTTTGTTTACTTCAAGTAGAACGCACAAACCTTACATAAGCATGGCGCCCAACATCGCCGGGAAGTTATGAACTGTCATGAAACATTCAAACATCTGTATTAAATTCAATGTCTAATAATGTAAGTGTTTTCATTAGCTTTCAATTCAATTAAATGGACTGCCCATTGACACAAAAAAAAATTTCAAACGTACATTTACTTCCAGCTTGGCCTATAAGAATAACCAAATCTAATTCAACACCTTAGTGAGTCAGCCATCTTAAACTAATTGACAATAATTAGTCGAGTATTCTATCATCACGAGAGCGAATTCATAAGACAGTAATGAGTTCACTAGTATGGCGAATGAAATTAAACTACCTATGTCAACAACAAAAGCAAATCATTTTAACACCCGAGTCTACCGAGGGTGTAGCGGAAAACGGAGAATCCAATCTGAGCAATCAAACTAAAACAAATACACCCATATATTATGCATTGGGTCTTAAATAAAGGAACACTGAGTAGACGAGGTGAGTCACTCTAAGTTGGTGACTCAATCTTGGCATATGACCAAAAAAAGTTACAAGATATATAGGTTATAGAGCATCTGGGATTTCGAATAATTACAACAAAACGCGGCCCTTGGACTTCATTGTGCACAATATAACCCCAATTCAAAATCAATGCTTAAGCGGAATCGAGGATACTTAGGTTATAACTACAGCTCGCAGAAGACTCGAGGATATATATATATATATATATATATATATATATATATATATATATATATATATATATATATATATATCAATTATTCGTATTAGCGCCATCGTCCAAAAAAAACGTTTTATTACAGGTCATTTAAAGTGGGCAAACACGAAACTAAACGCGTCAAACTATAATTTTCAATTTATCATTTGCAAAATTACTTCTTTCTTTAATGTGCCTTATGAATTTTCTCACCAAAAACATCAAATATAATTTAAGACATTAATTATAAGCCTTATTTATTGAAGATCATGACTAACTTAGCAATTACTCGTAAGGAAAAGAGACAAAATTTGCATGACTTCCAACATCTTATGAGGAACAGGATAATTACATAAAAACCTTCTCGATTACTAAAGATATAGTACATAGACGGAAAAAAAGTATCAGGGTAGAAGATCACGCGATTCACTCACTGTCAAATAATGATAACTGCCGAATGCTGAAGTAACTACTTAACTAAGCACCCTAACCAATTTGGTTACCACACTAATACGAATTTTACATTCTAACCTCTTAAGCTACAATTTAGCAGGTAAACAAAAAGGAATTTTAAAACTTATCTGTTATCCAATGTGGAGGGATCAGATGCGAGAATTTGAATCGCTTGAAGATTTTGCCGATGCAACTTCCATTTGTTGAAATGATGGAATTAATTGCTTTATTCCGGAATACGCAACTTGTTGTCGGTTGTAAGTGGTATTATGAAGTTTTTTTCTGTCTCTACTTTCTTGAAAGTTTCTTGTCCCTTTGGGGCCAAGTCTTCTCTGCATGAATTGCTCAACAACTGATGAGGCTTGCAAGTCGCTACAAGGTGAAAAGGGAAATGTAATGTAATGTGAGACTAGACAATAATCTGCGCCAACTAGGTAATGTACGTGCAAACTACATATTATCCGATTATAAGCCACCCCTAGTCTTGGTGAAGTTGGCAACGATTGACAGACAGACAATATGACAGAATTTCCTTCATTTGTGAAGACGTCATTCTTCCGTCATCCGTCAGCAAGTCAACTTCACTGGGTAAGCGTGAATTTTTATTAAAAACATTCCAATTTTATCATAGCCAGCGTGCTATGATCTTTGCACTAAATGCTGTCATAGCATTATAAATTTTTTCTTTATTGTAGAATTTCGCGAATTGAGATAATTGGCAAAGGACAAGGTCAATTTCAACTTCCCAACATAAGGAAGGTTATGTTCAGCCAGCTAAGTGGCTCATCTCACCCGAAAATTGGGAGTGCTTTCTTCTACTTGCATTGTGTTCGGTTCCTTTTCCCAGTAGTTCGGCCCTGATCAACATTCAAACAGTCAGGTAAAATTGCGCTTTTCTAGCAAACAGGAAACGGGCATATTTAAATTTTTTTGCTTTTAGGAAACTATCTTTTTCCGCCCTCACTCCTCTCTGCGAGTAGAGAATAATTTTAATCCATAAATTAAGAAGGGAAAAAGGGAAAAAGGGGAAGACGAAAAAAAAGCAGCCGAAACAAAACAAAAAGGCCGCGGTCGCTGTAAACATCATCCTCAAGCAGCATCGCGAAAATCTGGAAAAAAAAGGTTGAGCTATTACTCCAACGTATTGCGAGATCATCCCACAAATACAGATAAGTACGGCATGAGGTTTATTTGGTTCCTTTTCAAAAAAGGCGTAGTTATTTTAAGCCAGTGAGTGACATTGGGTACGATAAACCCAACCCACGTGAAAATTTTTTTTGTGTTCAAGCCAGTGATGCTATTGGGACTAGGGCAGCATTTCATACTCCCTTATATAAGCTATTAATCCAGAAGACATTTGTATGAGGTAGTAAAAGAACTTTTTTATTATTGCTAAATGTACAGGTATTCAGATACAAAAAGCGTTATGAGGCCGAACCTAGTTACCTGTCATAATTAGATCTTGGTGATGTGTTGCGTAAACAGTGCTAATTTCTTTGACTACGGTCACGTTAACGTTACAAAAGTAGGGAATAAATAAGATATACACATTGAACATAGAAGAAAAACTATGATAGATTTTTTTTTTATACGATGTGGCCAAATCTAGGGGACAACCCTTAGATGCGTTAGCATGGTTTTGGCTGGAAGAGAATTAGGGTAAGGGAAGTGAGGAAACTTGAGTCTTGTTTTTGCATTGCTCCGAGCTAGACAACAGCCCAGAGACGGAGCGGATTATTTTAATTTCTTAATAAAAGCTCACGGGGTCACCTGGTCTCGAACCCGGGACCCATGGCATGTTGGTCTTGCCGCTCAACGTGTTCGATTTCAAAGGATAATACAGGAGTAAAAATATTATTTCACCACTCTTCAAAAAAATGTGTTAAAAAAAATACAAAAAAACGTGTTGTCGATATCAGGATCCGAACCCGTGCCGCTTGATTCGTAGTCAACTACACTTCCATCGAGCTATATATTTCAGTGACAAAACTTTTCTAACAAATAATAAGACTGGAATTCAATTTCACATATATATTCAAAAATAATTATATTTAGAGTTCACAATAATTATCAGATTTTACAATTTTGATAGAGTTCACTTTAATTTTAAAATTCTTCACCGAACGACGAAAATGATTTCAAATACTTTGGATTTTTTTCCGCGACTTCAATACGATTTCCTTCACATTAACGATTTCAACGATTTATAAGATTTCAAACTCTTTTTTCCCGAATTCAAACACAAAAAATGGTTTCCTTCTGCCCTTGTCAGCGATTCTTCCACGACTTAACTGAGGATTTTCAATATATCCCCTTCGAGCTTTAATCCTGCATAGCAGATTACCATATTTGGTAATGTACATGATATTTCTATGTACTTTGAAAGTGATTTTACCATTTATGGTAATGGATTTTGATCTTTCCTTTCCCCAATAATACTATTTCAGTATATGCTGTCTTTTTCTTATACAATTTCGCCGTACTTATCGATAGATTTCGATAAGTAGTTTTATCATTAAAAGGTTGGCAACAAAGTTTCAATTTCTAGTGAAATCTGTCAATTGGCCTTGAAAAATATAAATTGTTTTGGTAAGTATCGCCGAAAATATTATGTATTTAAAGCTTTGTTTTGTGCTTGTGATTTAATTGTCTTGTGATTTAATTGTCGTTTGATGTGAAATCATTTTCATCGTTGGTAAGATTTGTCTACTTATTGTTTACATTTTACTTTGTTTACATTTTAATAATTACAAAAATATACTTTCAGAGGTAAACAAAAACAATAAACAAGTGAGGATAAACTAATGAGAAGCTATTTGGATTCAGTATTTTGGAATGAGATAAGTATAACAAATTTAAATTATGATTATGATTCTTTGTGGTGATTTCTTTTTAGGTCCGTGAATTAATCTGTCATGCTGCAACATGCTCCCCGCCTTGAAACGATGAGTTTCAATGATAAGAAGAAGAAGATGACCAGACCTTTGATGATCGTGTTTTGCTCACACCATTTTATTACCTTAGTTTCTTCAAGAATTCATGTCTGTAAAAATATGTGAATGATTTCAATTGCTTTTGGACCATTATAAGATAAAAAGGGAAATAAAGGGAGAATGAATTAACATGGAGATAGGATTTTATTTGGGGTATTGTATTGGGAGTGGACAAAGCTTTGCAATAGGACGTTTAATGGTATTGTTTTTTGTCTTTAATGTGACGACTCTTATAAGAGAATCTCTTCCTGGGTGGGTTTTAATGATTCTTCCCATTAACCATTGTGATGGAGGAATTCGATCATCCTTGATTAAAACTAATTGGTTTTCTCGCAAATTTGGTTGCTGTCTAAGCCATTTAGGTCGCTGTTGCAGTCGATGCAAGTATTCTTGACTCCAACGATTCCAAAAAGTTTGGTGCAATCTCTGAACATATCGAAAACGATCTAAATGGTGAATGTTTGCATCTAGAAGAGTGGGTTCCGGCGGTGTGAGAAGTGGGCCCCCTACCAAAAAGTGTCCTGGAGTAAAAGGTGAAATATCCTGTGGATCTTGGGACATCTCTGTCAACGGTGTCGAATTTAAACTCACTACAATTTGCGTTAAAAGTGTGCAGAGCTCTTCGAATGTTATTAAAGCATTTCCAATAATTTTCTTCAAATGAGTCTTAACAGACTTTACTCCGCTTTCCCACAATCCTCCAAAGTGCGGAGACGAAGGCGGAATAAAATGCCACTTGATTCCTTCATTTTCGATCATTTCTGCGATTTCGTGTTCGAGTTGCTGTGCCCTTTGTAGCGAGTAAAAATAGCGTTCGCTCCAATGAAATTGGATCCACAGTCACTGTAGATATCCGTGCATAGTCCTCATCTTGAAACAAATCTCCGAAAGGCGGCAAGAAATTCGTTAGTAGAAAGATCGCTTACTAATTCGAGGTGCAACGCTTTCGTCACCATGCAATTAAATACGGCGATATAGCCCTTATAGCTTCTTATTCCTCTTCCCTTTGAACTTTTTACATCAAATCGCCCGCAGTAATCGACACCAGAATGTGAAAATGGGCGTGCCTTCTGTACTCTGTACTCAGGTAGATTTGCCATCAATTGCTCTCTAGTTTGGGCATTCTGTCTAAAACAATTAATACATTTATGTAAGTGAGTTCGAATTGCGTTTCGAGCATTGATAACCCAATAATGTCTTCGCAGTAGTGATAACATAAGTTGAACTCCTCCGTGTATTGTTTTGGTATGAAGATCATCAAGAATCAACTTAGTTAATGGGCTTTTTTCAGGCAAGATTATAGGATGTTTCTCAGAAAACGTTAACGACGAATTTTGAAGACGACCTCCAACTCTTATGATTCCATCATTGTCAATAAAGGGGTTCAGTTTTAATATTTTGCTTTGTTTTCCAACTTCATTATCGATTTTCAATTTATTGATCTCCGAAGAAAAGTATTCCTTTTGAACGACGCTAACCCAATGCCTTGTAGCGGTTTTTAATTCATTTGTGGTCAGATATAGGAACTTCTCGGATTGTACTTTACTACGAGTCAGTAGAAGCCATCGTTTGCAATATGCTGTGACTCTGATGAGTTTTGATAGTGACGAAAATCTTTCAAGCAAGTTTGGTTCTGCATCTGAAGCTTGCACGTGAAAACTAGTTATTTGTTTACGCAGAGCTATTGTTGTTTTAACCTCGTCCTTTCTCTTGGGCCAGTTTTCTTCTGCTTCCTTTAACCATTGAGGGCCGTTCCACCAAAGAGTATGCTTCCTTAGCATCTCTGGAGAAATACCTCTACTTGCACAGTCGGCGGGATTAAGATCTGTTGGTACGTGATTCCACATTGTGTCTGCTGATAGTGTATGGATATTGGATACTCTGTTGCTGATGAACGTTTCCCAATTAGATGGATATCTTTTTAGCCAGGCCAAAACGATTGTGGAGTCCGTCCAAGCATACATTTGGTTAATTTAAGAAAGCAAACAGAGTTTCTCGACGGCACTTGGTAGAATTTTTCGGTTTTCACGAACATAATCACTAAAAATACTTTAAGTGATGAAAAAACACTTGCCTTTTCTACAAAAATTTTATTTTTCGAATTTAGGATGACCAACGCGTTTCGACCTCTTAAGTCATCATCAGGCTACTAACAAAACTAAGCTCTCATGCGATAGTTATACCCTACATTCTACAATTATTCCAAATCTAATCCTACATATATGCAATTTTACATTCTAATCATTCAAAATCATATCTAAAAGTGGACTTTTGTACATAAAATCAATTTGATCATTTAACAACAATGAACCTTCTTCTTTTTCCCTCTTTATTGCTAGGTTTTCGTATTTGTCCAATATTTTACCTCCACTAATATTATCGACTAATTTTAAATTATTAATTGACGTAGTATGTCCCGTATCCATTAAATGTTTGCTTAAACCTGAATTGCCGCGTTGAAATTTAGCTGAAGATATGTGTTCTTTGTACCGTGTTTTTATTGTCCGTTTTGTCTTACCTATATAAATTGCTTGACAATCACTACAGCTAATCTTATATACACCACTTTTATCTATATTTTGTACTTTAGGTTTTAATTTGTTATTAACTATAAGTTTTCCTAGCGTCCTATTAGTAAAATATGCTGGTCTCACTTCATGCTTGATGAGTGCTTGTTTTAAATTATCTGAAATTCCTTTTATGTAAGGAACTTTTTGCCAATTATTTTCTTTTAATTTTGATCAAGACATATATTCGACAAATTTATTAATTGCAAAGCCATGTCTTTATTATCTACTTTACTTTTTATGGAATTATATAACAGATCTTTTAATTTTTTTATGGGTATAGAAGGGAAAAGATTGCAAACGTCAAAAGATACTAACTTGGCGTTAGCAGGAAGTTCAATGTCTTTAATTTTCGTAACCAAATCTATAGTATTTTTTATTGTGTATGTACTTTTGAAATTTAATAATTGAGGTAAAATAGAACATAGTTTTTTCCCCAATTTTTGTGAGGGAGCATTAAATGCAGAACATACGGGTCTTATTGGGGTATTATTTTTGTGAAGCTTCATCAAGCCATAAAGAATTGGAATAGACGGATTACTATTTTTTAATAGAAATTTTTCCTTGTCATCAAATATTAATTTGCTTTTATTGATAGCTTCAATAACAATTTTATTAAATTTTTGTGTGGGATCATTTGTGACGTTCTTAAGGTTCATTGCTGTTAAAAAATCCATTACCTTCTCAATATACAAGTTTTGATCTAGAATACATGTACTATTACCTTTATCTGCCATGGTTACAATCAATTTATTGTCCCTGATCTTCTTCCTTAAATTATATAAAATATTTTTCTCATGTAAATATTCATTATTTGAAACAATATTCATTTTAATAATTTTTGTGCAATCTACTTTACCTTCTAAATTATTGTCAGAAAACGCGGAATCTACATATATAGCTAACTCTACCAAACATTTCCTATCAATACCTAACTGCGGAGCATAATTCAAACCTTTAGATAATAAATCCATTTCGTCAGTTGCAAAATTAACGGATGAAAGGTTAACTATCCTCGGATGAAAACTAACATCTGTGCTGTTATCAATCGCACTCTGGTGTATGGGTTGATGTCGTTGAACCCAACGGTCAAGTTTATTTCTCTGGCGTTCGAATTGCAGTCTTGATAAGCAGGCGGTCTTCTCATGACTTTGTGACCAAACCGAGCTGAATTCAACTGGATGAAGTCTATGAGCCAATTCTGAGTGTATTACCTTTAGATGCACACTAATATTATCTCTGACGTGGTAATGTTTTTTAATTTCAGCATTTAACCATGAGAGCTTAGCAATAAATAAAGCTTTTTTACTTTGTTTAGATTTAACTGAACACTTGAAATTTTGATTTATGTAATTGGGAAACACTTTCCACTTTCTGCACTCGCTGTTGAACCATAAATCATTGCATGTTCTTTTAAACTTTATTAGTAGTCTTTTATATATCACGATTAACTCGTGTGTCATTGTTTCTTTAAGAAAGCAAACAGAGTTTCTCGACGGCACTTGGTAGAATTTTTCGGTTTTCACCAACATAATCACTAAAAATACTTTAAGTGATGAAAAAACACTTGCCTTTTCTACTTTTTATGGAATTATATAACAGATCTTTTAATTTTTTTATGTTCATGATGTGTTTTGTGTTTGGACGGGTACTGAGCGACAACTTAATTTATTCTTGAATAGTATTTTAAATAAAATTGACGATAATATTAAATTTACAATAGAATATGGAGGTGAAACACTGAATTTTTTAGACTTGAATATTAGAATTATAAACAACTCACTTGACTTTGACATTTATCGCAAACCAACCTCCACAGATATAGTTATACCTTCCTCATCCCAACATCCCCTTAGTATTAAAAGATCAAGTTTTCATTCAATGTTAGATAGATTATTAAGAATACCTTTAAATAAAAAGAATTTTAAACGTGAACTAGACACAATTGTTAAAATTGCAATCAAGAATGGATATAAAAAAACTTTGTTTATAATTTATTGAGAACAAAGAACCAGACTTTGACCTTACGTTCAGTATATCCGATCGCCAAGATCAACAAAGAAAATAATTGGCAAAAAGTTCCTTACATAAAAGGAATTTCAGATAATTTAAAACAAGCACTCATCAAGCATGAAGTGAGACCAGCATATTTTACTAATAGGACGCTAGGAAAACTTATAGTTAATAACAAATTAAAACCTAAAGTACAAAATATAGATAAAAGTGGTGTATATAAGATTAGCTGTAGTGATTGTCAAGCAATTTATATAGGTAAGACAAAACGGACAATAAAAACACGGTACAAAGAACACATATCTTCAGCTAAATTTCAACGCGGCAATTCAGGTTTAAGCAAACATTTAATGGATACGGGACATACTACGTCAATTAATAATTTAAAATTAGTCGATAATATTAGTGGAGGTAAAATATTGGACAAATACGAAAACCTAGCAATAAAGAGGGAAAAAGAAAAAGGTTCATTGTTGTTAAATGATCAAATTGATTTTATGTACAAAAGTCCACTTTTAGATATGATTTTTAATGATTAGAATGTAAAATTGCATATATGTAGGATTAGATTTGGAATAATTGTAGAATGTAGGGTATAACTATCGCATGAGAGCTTAGTTTTGTTAGTAGCCTGATGATGACTTAAGAGGTCGAAACGCGTTGCTCATCCTAAATTCGAAAAATAAAATTTTTGTAGAAAAGGCAAGTGTTTTTTCATCACTTAAAGTATTTTTAGTGATTTGGTTAATGTTTATTTGGATGTCTTGTTTTACTTGAACCATCAGTTTAGCCAGAAGGTTTGCTCCACATAATTCTAATTTCGGTAACGATATTGTTTTCAGAGGTGCCACCTTTGTCTTGGACAAAATCAATTGAGTATCGACCACATTATTGGCTTGTTGAACCCTATTGTACACCACAGCTGAATATGCTTTCATAGATGCGTCGCAAAATCCATGTAGCTCAATTTTTGTTGATGTGCTTTCGGTACTAATCCATCTTGGTATCTTGATTTGCTGTAGCTCGATAAGATTTCTTCGAAAGTGATTCCATTGTTCCTCGATATCTGATGGTATTTTGTCATCCCACTGAAGTCCTCTAAGCCATAGCGTCTGTATTAGGATTTTGGCCGTTATCGTCACCGGAGATAGCCATCCAATCGGGTCGAAGAGTTTTGCTATCTCTGAGAGAACCTTTCGTTTCGTCCATGTATGTCGTTCATTGTCAATATTTATTGTATAGAACAAATGATCGGTCCGTGGGTTCCAATGAATACCAAGAGCCTTGATGTTTTCTGAGCTAACCGATAGAGGCAGATTAACTTCGCGAAATTCAGCAGGCACGGCTTGGAGTATTGCTTCGTTATTAGAAGCCCGTTTGCGTAATTCAAATCCAGCACTATCTAGGATGTGTCGAATCTCCGATTGTTTTATAATTGCTTCTTCTACACTCTGTGCTCCAGAAATCAAATCGTCCACATAGAACTCATGAAGAATTGCTTCAGCCCCAATTGGATACTTGTGAAGGTGACGGTCGTTAATTTGTAGTCATTGAAGGGTTTATCTGGTGAGTCTCTCCAAATGATTCTTTGAAATTCTGCGTCTGTTGAATGCATACGAATCTGACGATACATTTTGTGTATGTCTGCCATAAATGCAATTTTATATCTTCTCCATCGCATGAGAATCGCAAATAATGATTCCTGAATAGTGGGTCCATTTAAAAGGGCACCATTGAGCGACTTACCGTTGCTTGATTTTCGCTTTCGCGAGGCATCATAAACTACTCGAACCTTCGTTGAAGTGCTACTAGGTGTCAGCACTGCATGGTGAGGTAAATATTAACAGCTGTAATAGATTTCTCCGGATTCATCTTGATTAGGACATTCTGTTTCGCTTTTCTTTGTTAGTTTCATATGGTTTAAACTTAAATACTCATTGATACACTTAATATATTCGCTTTTTAGAGAAACATTTTGTTCGAGGCGTTTTTCCATTTGTATCATGCTTACGATGGCGCTATTTCTGGATGAGCCTAACTTAACCTTATCATCTTTGAATGGAATTCGAAATTGGTATCTTCCGTCCTGACAACGTATGTAATTCTCTGCAAAATGTTGTTCACAGCGGCTTTCTTCTTCAGTTAACGTAGGCGTCACAGGTAATTCTTCCAATTCCCAGAATTTCTTTAATATTTCATTTGATTCAATGTTGATATGAAAGTTTTGTAAGTGTAATGGCTGGGACGCAAAGGATTTCGTGCTACCGGATAGTATCCATCCAAATATCGTTCGCTGGCCCACTGGAGTTCCGTTTGGACCTTTTCTCACTCCATCAGTAATAATCAACGGGTAAATGTCAGCACCTAGTAAAAGATCTATTCGTCCAGGCTGACCGTATGTAGGATCAGCTAATTTAAGTCCATCTAAATGTTTCCAATTTGTTCTTATAATTTGTTGATTTGGTAGAAAGTTTGTGATCCGTTTGACAATAAATGCTTCGACCTTAATAACATCATTTCCAGTTTTGTTTGGTGAAAGTGTAAGGTTCACGCGTGATTTTATTTTTTCGGTGGATATATTGCCTAAGCCATGAACATCGATATCAACAAATTCACGAGGTAGTCGAAGAGCTTGACAAACTCGTTCTGTTACAAACGAAGCTTGCGAACCGGGATCAATATGGGCTCTGCAAATTTGAGTTTCCCCAAAAGGCGAAGAAAGTGTAACTAAAGCTGTAGCTAATAAAATATTACGATGTGTCGATGCTTGATTCACTATAAAAGTCTTAGTTTCGGGAGCCACTCCGTCTTCACATACTGATAAGATGTCTGACTAGAATTTCTTCTTTGTTCCATTTGAGAATCAATCTGTTCCTTATGTAATGTGGTATGATGCGATTTCTTACATATGTAACATTTTAACTTACTGGGACATTTAGCGGCAAGATGACCAGCTCCCAAGGCAAAGTCCCTTGGATTTTACTAAATTTAATTTAGCTTGATGATCTAGATTTAAATATTTAGAACATTGGCGAATTGTGTGTGATTCCTTACAGAGTTGGCAACATAGAGAAGTTGATAGATGAAACGTTTGATGTTTTCTGATAAATTTGTTTTGCTGCATTGCAGGTTTAGGCTCCTTCGGCATCAATCGCTTTTTCCCATGTAATGCCTCTAGCGTCCGAAAACGAGCTTCCAGAAATTGTTTCAGCTCCTGCCAAGTTGGAAGTGATGTTTTCGAACTGAGTGACTGTTCCCATAATTCCAGGGTTTCATATGGCAACCTTTGACTAATTAGGTAAACAAGAATAGGATCCCAAGTATTTATTGTAATGCCAAGATTCTCGAGAGCAGATAGACATTCGGATGTTTTGTCTAACAGAGATTTCACTCCCCTTGACGATTCTTGATTCACCGTAGGTTGATTAATTAAGACGTCCAATTGAGATTTCACCAAAATCCTCTTGTTTTCATACCGTCCCGTCAATGTAGTCCAAGCGTGTTCGTAATTCGCGCTTGTTATTAATGTGTTGCTAAGCAGTCCCTTGGCTTCTCCAGCAAGATGTGCTTTTAGATATTGCAATTTTTGAACTGATGACAAGCTCTCATTTTCATGTACAAGAGACTTGAACATATCATAGAACGTAGCCCATGTTAAATAATCCCCGGAAAATGTTGGCAGTGATATTTTAGGAAGTTTGACATCTTCATTCCTTGCATGTACTTGCACAATTTTTAAATTGGATTCATCTATTGGTGGAAAATCGCGTAAAAAATCTGATTCAATTTTAGCGTGGGAATCAATATAAAACTCCTCAACCTGGGCATAAATTTCATCAACAAAATATTTTTCTGTATTCACACTGTTATCAGTAGCAAGTCTAACGATTTCTCGATGTCGTGTTTTGAAATCGTTCCAATGACCTTCTAGATTCGTTAATCTAGTTTTATAATATGATTGTGTGCGCCTGTCCATTTGCCATAATTCCTCATAAATATTTTTAATTCACTTTTAGTGTTTGCTTGTACTTTAATTAATGTTTCCATGATTTACGAGTATCGAAATTTCATCAATTTTATCAAATTGCATGCGATAAAAATAATATGGAATAAACTCACCAGATATTTGCGCTAAATATTCTTGCAGATTATTCCTGTTTGATTCAGCTTACGAGATTTCAGTTGATTTTCTGAAGATTTCCTTCTTAGGCACACTCAAATTGATCACTTTGAAAAGTCTCAGTTCACAGACTGTCACTAAAGTTCAATGTTCTTTTAACACACAATAAATAACTTTTAGAGTTCAACGCGCCTTGTATTATCCGGCTCGAAGGACCATGTTCGATTTCAAAGGATAATACAGGAGTAAAAATATTATTTCACCACTCTTCAAAAAAATGTGTTAAAAAAAATACAAAAAACGTCTTGTCAGGATTCGAACCCATGCCGCTTGATTCGTAGTCAACTACACTTCCATCGAGCTATATATTTCAGTGACAAAACTTTTCTAACAAATAATAAGACTGGAATTCGATTTCACATATATATTCAAAAATAATTATATTTAGAGTTCACAATAATTATCAGATTTCACAATTTTGATAGAGTTCACTTTAATTTTAAAATTCTTCACCGAACGACGAAAATGATTTCAAATACTTTGGATTTTTTTTCCGCGACTTCAATACGATTTCCTTCACATTAACGATGTCAACGATTTATAAGATTTCAAACTCTTTTTTCCCGAATTCAAACACAAAAAATGGTTTCCTTCTGCCCTTGTCAGCGATTCTTCCACGACTTAACTGAGGATTTTCAATATATCCCCTTCGAGCTTTAATCCTGCATAGCAGATTACCATATTTGGTAATGCACATGATATTTTTGTGTACTTTGAAAGTGATTTTACCATTTATGGTAATGGATTTTGATCTTTCCTTTCCCCAATAATACTATTTCCGTATATGCTGTCTTTTTCTTATACAATTTCGCCGTACTTATCGATAGATTTCGATAAGTAGTTTTATCATTAAAAGGTTGGCAACAAAGTTTCAATTTCTAGTGAAATCTGTCAATTGGCCTTGAAAAATATAAATTGTTTTGGTAAGTATCGCCGAAAATATTATGTATTTAAAGCTTTGTTTTGTGCTTGTGATTTAATTGTCTTGTGATTTAATTGTCGTGTGATGTGAAATCATTTTCATCGTTGGTAAGATTTGTCTACTTATTGCTTACATTTTACTTTGTTTACATTTTAATAATTACAAAAATATACTTTCAGAGGTAAACAACAACAATAAACAAGTGAGGATAAATCAATGAGAAGCTATTTGGATTCAGTATTTTGGAATGAGATAAGTATAACAAATTTAAATTATGATTATGATTCTTTGTGGTGATTTCTTTTTAGGTCCGTGAATTAATCTGTCATGCTGCAACACAACGTATTGATCCAACTCCGTCTCCAAGCGTTAAGCGAGTATGAGGAAGTGCTGTTCACAAGTATTATTTACTTATTTTAGTTAAAGTCAGTTTTCCGTTGAAATAAAGTAGTTTTAAAAAAAAAGTTTAACCAACTTCACAAAAGCGCTAAAAAGCATAAAATAACATTAAATAACAATTTGAAGTCAGTGCGAATCAAACAAACCAAACAACTACAGCAAAAATATTTAATGGTCATTTCTTATGATCCCGTTATCTGAAACGTTCAGGTAGTATTATGTATTATTTTCAATTGTGGTTATGTAGTTGTTTTATTTCTTTAATTTGCAGCGACTTCAAAATGTCGTAATAGATATAAAATTAAAAATTATTTTATGCTTTTTAGCGCTTTTGTGAAGTCGGTTCAACTTTTTTTTTAAATTACTTTATTTTTCACTTTTTAGTGTCTTCTACTCTATATAACGAAGAAAGAACCATCTAAATCGGTCCAAGCGTTAAAAGTTAGTTTTAACCCCCTACCTCACCCCCATTCCACTAAACTTTTTTTCTCATGGTATCAATCAAGCAGCATACTCTACCGAACAGAAAAGGAATCATCGAAATCGGTTCACGCGTTACGAAGTTACCCGCACTAAACATCTATTTAATAAAGTTGACAAATAGTGACTAAAAGATAAAACCATAAAAAAGATTTTAATCATCCCCAGTTTTGATTTCTATGACCGTGAATTATTTTTTTTATGTACGACACAAAAAGCTTTTTGTTCCCGGACATCTCTATTTAGATCTAGTAAAGTCTTCACATCGATAGTGTAGATTTTACTGTAGTTCGCTTTGGGAATTTTGTGTAAGCCTTTATTAGAAAAAAAAATAAATTTGTAAAAACCTTTCCTGTTAGTTAGTATCTCAGCGATACACCGTGTCCTAAAATCCACTTTACCATAGCTTGATTAGTATTCTAATCAAAAGATTAGAAAGATTTCTTCATAAGCTTGTTAGTTAACTCCACAATATAGTATGTAATTGAAATGAATAAGAATAATCTATTTGGGACATACTTGTGATTTTGTTTAAAGAAAACAACCAATATTTTGATTTGTGAATTAACTGATTAGGGCGATTGATTTACAAGATAACAGGCTAGGAGTAACAGGAGACAGCAGGACTGTTGCTCTTCCTTTTTGTCCTTTTGTCTTCCTTTTGAGTGAGGTAGCTTTATTAATTCGGACTTTATTAAACTGATCTCTGCGCCAGTGTCTACTAAAAAGGTAGTGTTTTTGTTTTGAGTTAGGTGAGAACGCAATTTGACAGTAATGGAGTTTCCGATGAATTCAAAGAGGATTTTTAATATTGAATCTCGTCTATTTCTTCCAAGGTCGCATGTACCTCTGCTTGCACTGTAATGGGGTTTACGCGAGGAGGTTCGTTTACTCGACCCCCTCGCACCATCGTATTTCCCTGATTGGTTCTATGTTACCTTGGGTATTGATTTATATGAGGAGGGATTCGTTTACCTCTATTGGTTGAGGAGTTTGATGTATCTTGACTTTCACCTCGACCTACGGCATTGATTTAAGTATTTCCGTGGGAGTTTATCCGACTGTTATTATATCCACTAGAGTTTCGGTTATTAAATTCCCGCTTTCTACACTAAGATATATGGTGGTTTGGGTGCTTACAATAAGCACAAAATATTGTATGAGGTTCTCTCTTTACCACGGGTAGTTGTTCTCGTTTGACTGAGTTAGAAGAAGTGGGCTGAAATTTTGCCCGGGCAAATAAACAATTGTCTGTTGTATGTCCGAATTTTCCACAAATGTTACATGCCCTTCCCCTAGCAAATAAGCAATTGTTTCTTGGATGTCCGAACTTTCCGCAAACGTTACATGGGATTCTCCTTAGAGTCTGGAAGTTTGCCTTTTGTGGTGTAGTATGGGAGGGAATCGTTGGTTGCGGTACTCTCTCCGCTTCCTCTACGGCATAAGCCAATAGGTTTTTAAAACTTTTGTCAGATCTTACTGCTTTAACCAAAGTTTTAGGAATTGGTCGTTTATTCCGTTTTCGAAAGCTCTAATAGCCAGTTTTTCGTTCTCCTTTTTCCTTTCTTTATTAACTTCAGAGTTTGTATTTTGTGTTACGTTATTTAATAGAGCCAAACGTTTATTGACTCGGTTGCCGTAATCTTTGATACTTTCCTTGACACCTTGTTTCACACTGCATAGTTCACCTTGTATGTCTGTTAAATTTTCGGATTCAAATAAGTTTTCCTCTCACTCTTCTTTTAAGGTTTCCCAAGTACTGAATTCTCCGTACTTGACGAGATCATAGGCTGGACCACAGAGTTTTGTCTTAATAAGATTAAGAAAATCTGCTTTTTCATTCGCTACAGTTATATTTAAAAGGACTATTTCGCAACAGGTAATAAATTTATGTAGCTCTGAGGGATCTCCATTGAAATCCGGAATTATTTGTCTGGCATCTGCTATCGAGTATGACATTTTAGAATGGTTGTTCCCTATCGGTTGTTCAGTTACGTTATTTATTTCGGAGTAAATATCCTCTGATATAGTTTCTGGTGCGCCCGTAGTAGAGGCGGCTCTAGATCGAGTAATAGGAGGAATTTTGAAATTTTATTGATTTCGAGGGTGAGTGTAGAAAGTAATTATTGCGAAGTGCAATGACCTATTTTAAATTAGGCTGAAGTTTGTTGAGTCTTCACTAAAGACTCTCGTCTAGACAGAGCTAGTTAAAAAGTCAGGAGTGTACTAGTGGTTTGTACACTTATAAAAAGAACAATTGAGAGTTATGAGTTATGAGTCACGAAGAGAATATTAATATTCGCACAACCTGAGTTATAGAAGGCTTAAATTGAATCCACAACCCCGTGTAAAACTTCTTCGCAATTCTGCTTACAACACCGTTTACTCACTTTGGTTTTAGTTAATTAAGGATTTTTTTTTTAATACGATTTTTAAGAATCGAGTAGAGCGAGAGAAAAAAAATATTCACTTCACATAATTTCACTTTTCCTTTTTAAATTGTGTTAATCTTATTCTAATTGGTTTAGAGCATGCAAAATAAGATTTTTTCTTTATCTTATGCCACCAATAGGGCTCAACAAATGGTTGCTTTAATTTATTTTATATTTATATATTTGAGGAGACAAAGCATCTATTCCAGATTTGCAAAAGGAAAAATATTGTTAAATTCCGAATAATTAACTATTTGTGTAAATTCTCAAGTCACGAGCATCTAAACACAAGAGCAAAAGTAAAAAAAAAATTTTATAAGATAAATTACGATGAAACATGAAACACTGAAATTATAAAATTTAACAGTAAATGAATTTTTTTTTTTTTTTTTTTGCGGGAGAGGTGAAAATCTTCCAAAAGACACCAGACAGCCCGTGCCCTCCGGTAGTGTGAGATTCTTACTCACTAAAAACACCTCTCTGGGGATTAGCCGAAACAGACCACATAACCGGGTCCCTTTTCGTCCCCTCCCAGTCTCCCTTAGTGGGGGCAACTGAGTATCCAGTTATCCCACTGTCGCCACTAACCTCGGTTTCCTGGGTCACTGCTAGAATCCTAGCCTATCTGCATAAATCCATGATTTCCTACCGTCTCCAGTGTTCCTTCTTGGTCCATGCGTTAGTTACATCATTTACCCCTTCACTGTCTACGACATTGAAGGGTTCCAGGCCGTAACGCTTTAGTCCTGAGCCAGGACAAGGAACCCCCTCCGGATTAACCGCAGCTAACCCTACGGAGGGCAGATCTGCATAAATCCATATTTTCCCACCGTTTCCAGTGTTCCTTTTTGGTCCATGCGTTAGTTACAACCTTCATCCCTTCTCTGCCTACGGCATTGAAGGGTTCCAGGCCGTAACGCTTTAGTCCTGAGCCAGGACAAGAAACCCCCTCCGGATTAACCGCAGCTAACCCTTTGGAAGGCAGATCTGCATCTTCTCCTGGTGTGCGTATCGTGGAGATAGCCAACTCGTTAGAGTCTCCCGTCTCTGCACCGCCGCACCTGAAGAACTGCTAGTTGTTATTATGCCAATGGCACCCTTCTCCAGGACTGCTACAGCAGTTTCAGCCGGTGGAAGAGAGCCAGCCTCCATAGCCGCCACAGTTCCTTCGAAAGGTAATTCTCCCAAAACTGCTACTGTTGTGTTGTGGGTGCCGTGGGTATAGCCAACCTGTTGGGGTCTCCCATACAATCCACCTCCACTACCACAAAAGCGCCCCTGGGTCCTGCAGAGGGGACGCAACACTGCAGACTCTCTTGGAGTTAGGGGGATTTTTTTAAGAGGTTATCTCCTCCCGCATTAGTTACTTGGCTACATTCTAGGATGCATTGCCCGGTTGCTACCACTTGGAGGTGTAACTAACACTTGAGAATATCCAGATGAGGATCACCGTATCCTAGAAGGCTTCAACTCGTCCGTCGATTCTCCAGCAACCGTAAATGAAATTTACTTATCATCACGTATTTTGGAGGACTTGAGTAGTGTAAAATTTTTATTTACTTTGAAAAATTAGAACAAAACCTTTGGTCGGAAGAAAACAAAAAAAAATATTTTTAAGGTGATGAAAGTTACACTGTCTCACTCAATATTCACAAAATTGCTTGAAATTAAAAGTATTTCTACTTGAAAGGAAGTACTAACATTTTTTATTATTAATATAAATTATTTTTAAGAAATTTCCAGCTTACATCTTCATCCGAAATTCTGATCTCATCCTCTAAGAAAAGCTAAGATCTGTGATTATCTTTTAGCTTGTGTTGCCACTAAAAATCTTCCTTCCTGCGATTATAATGAGAGTGATGTTGTCGCTTCCAGGTTGAGTTGCGCCTCGTTTGGTTTTTGGTTTATTTTAGAAATCCAAGCATCACCTGTGCGCCTGGATCCCACCGCTGCCACCAGTTTTGTTATGATCTCCCCTCGTATATACGAGAGTTAATCATAAGTGAAGACGACAACGTGTAAAGTGAGTGAATCGTAAAATGACTGATTATCCTTTTAAAAACACGCGCGGATAACGATAAAGGTTTATTTAATAATTGAAACACCAAAGTTACACATTTAAAAGATTATTTATACAGACTTCAAAGTTTGTTACTGTTACAAGAAAATTACTAACATTAAAAAATAATTAGAAAGATATTTAAATGAACACGACTGGCTCGAATAGAGATTTGGGCGCAACTGACTTTGTGAGTTCAGCTCGTATCACTTAATTTTCGTATCGTATCTTTCTTTGTTTTTTTCTTATAGGCGTCGCATTACCGTCGCATCCGTGAATTTAGGTGGTCAGCATATTAAGTGCTTCAGCATGGCCGAAATTATATTTGTATGACGTTATTTTATGGCGGTCAGCATGTTTTGTAAACATTTTGTATTTTATTTCAAGTGCTTCAGCACGGGTAATATTTGAATAAATTTTAGTCATGTTGCACTTGGATGGCAACAATTGTGGCACATGTCTGTAATGCACATGTCGGATTGCGTTGCAATGTATACTAATTTTCTCCTGATGTTATTACTATGAATATTTATTTGGACGGTCTTGTCTCACTGCCTCTAGAGCACGTTAGGCAGGCTTAATTCTTGATGAGATGAGATGACTTTAGGGTCGACAATATCTTTTTATTGTGCGTCTGTAGAGTGGATTCAAGTAAAATCCAATCAGAATAGCGGAATACAGATTCTTTTGCAAGAAGGAAATCAGAGCACTTACCAGGTGGTGTTGATCCGTTGACAGCTGCCAAGTATTTGACTTTCTTCATATGAAGGAAGCTCTGTCGCCTAGATTATATAACTAGAGGAAGTGCACAACGCTCAGAAAAGTTAAGCATTTTTCTTCATGTGTTAGAAGTGTATCTTTGTGGTAGTTTTCTCCGTAGCAGTAGTAAAAAAACGGATTTGCGCTTAACGGGGCAAACATAAGTTTTGAAATTTTACTTCATTCTGGCTGACCGCCACTGCGGATCTCAGGCGACACAGATATTCCAATTCATCAGAATGTAAACAAACTGAGAACTTTGATTTTCTTTGTTACCCTTTTTTTGCTAAGGAATTTTAATGATTTAATCTGAAATTAAACATGTTAATAAACATATTTATGCTAGTTGCTTGCTTGAAAAAAGATATTCCACGAGTCCGCGGTCGATTATTTTTGCAACAATGCACTGCACACTTCATTTTAAAAATCTGTCTTTTAAAGTGTATAAACTGTCTCAAAGTTCTTAAAAACAAATCACTCTACTAATATAGTCTTGATTTTAATAATACTTTTCACTAATCACTTTATATTTCGAATAATATCGCGAATAATTTCGACCGAACTAATGATTGCAGTTCAATTTGCCATCTGTCAATATCAGGCGACAACGCTGCACATCCCGTTCTTCACCGTGCCAGTAAGAAAAATGCTTACACATGTACGATTACACGTACAGGCAAGGGCACTTCCTCTAGTTCTATATTCTACCCTCTAAACATGACGAGTCGTAAACGTAACGCCGGCGAAGTCTAATTTTCATAGAACTCTTCGCCAACGTTACGCCACCGGCGTAACAGAGACGAGTCGTTAACGTTTCACTTTACCAAAGAGAAGTGAAACAAAACGGCGAAGAGCTGTTTATGTGTTGGTACTTCGCTAACTCTACGCCGGAGGCGTACCGTTTGCGTAACACTTTAGTGTGTCGTTTACGAAATGCCTTAGACGTGTCGTTAACGTAATGCTTTTGGCGTGTCGTAAACGAAATAGTTTTAACCGCTGATAATCCTTTTCATACAGTACATTTTGAGAATTCTCACTGTAACAACTTTTGCACGAGATGTATGATGGGTTTTAACTGCTAAACTCCACTTCATCTTCAGCGCAAAAGTTTTGGCGAACTGCAACTGCAAAATAAATTAATAATGCAAATCTTTCTTGAAAAATTTGGAGGAGAAAGAAAACTAATTCATTCATTAATTTTATATTTTATCATGCCCAAATTAAATATCAAAGTTTGATTTTTATTTGAAAAACTTCACTACTCGAAGAAAATTAATTGTCTATAATTAATCCTGTGCACTTATTTTCTGAATTCACTAATTGCCTTGTCTCAATGAAAACTGTCTATCACAATTATTAAAACTATTTCGATCAGATAATAATTTTATAAAAACTGGAAAAATTAGCTAGCAATTTAAAAATAACTCAAGATGGCGAAGCACAAACCTTTGCACAAATTGTGAGTAAACAAATGATGGGTTATTTTTATTTGGCACGCTTCGATACATTAGTGTTAGTGTCAGAGCGACTCGTAAACATTACGTTTACGTTTCGCCTAGAGCGAATTCGCCAAAATGCTTAGAGGGTAAGCTCTGTCGTATTTTGGACATGTCAAACAGCACCAACTTCACACTTACTAGGGACAGTTCACCGGATTATGGTGGATCGTTTACCAAACCGACATCTAGATGGCACAGACAGTAAAAAGCAGTGGGCTCACATTACAAAATAATCAATTTGCCATTGTTTATATATGAAAAAAATTGTGTATTAGAGTGAAAACTTGTGTGGCGAATTGAAATTTAAAAGTAACTAGTTTATTAATTAGAGTGGTTAGATTTTAGATATTGCATTTTCAATAGCACTCAGTCTGTGTTCACTAATTGATTCCTGCTTGGACCTCGGTGTTTTACTTTTCTGGGGTTATGTGGGATTCTTTTTTGAAAACAACAAGAAAACAACATGAAAGTTCAATAATTATATTTTTCAAATAATGTATAATAATTATATTTTTCAAATAAGTATTAAACCGAACATTCCAAATCTGGCTCCTTTGCCATCCGGCAATCCCAAATTTTTAGACATACATCGTCTCCTCCCGGTATTACAATCCAAACAAAAGATGCCCGTCAGCGTCCTCAATTGTCCAGGCACGGTGATTTAGATCACGAATTTACTTTGCAACTACAAGATTTTTTGACTCTGGTCAGTCAAAGATTAGAATTTTCCTATCTACAACTGTAGCAAGAATTGAGATGGATGAAATCCTGTTGTCTTCACTTCAGTCCCATAATCCTAAAATAAATAGAAGCAATATGTAAACACAAAGGAATATTCCGTCCAATTGAAAGTTGAAGTCAGGTTAAAGCAATTATTCAATAAACAATTTTTGAGGTTTCAGTTCTTTATATTATTTAAAATGAACGCAAAAGATATAATCCAGCAATAAATTGTGTATTTATTTACAATTCTGACTTTCTTTTCCTTCCATTTTGATACTAAATTGTTTTTTGACAGTTTTATTCCGATTATTCCATCTACAACTTCGGTACAAAAAGAACGCGTTCTGAACGCGCCGGTGCTAATAAGCAAACACGGAAAATTAGGAATAGAATATTCCGAACGAATAAAGAAACACCTTAGAAGCGTTCCGCTCATTCGGAATAAATAAAGAAATGCACCCAATGTTACACTTTTCCTAATAATAAATTAAGTTATAAACCACACATTCCGGACTGTACCTGTGACAAGGTACGTGTGTAGACAAGGGCGAGAAAATCGTGTTTTAGGCGAAATACAAAGTAGAGAAGTGAAGAAATAGTGAAATAGACACTACAGAAAACGGAGACATAGAAGACGGAAGTGGAAATTACAGAAAAACTAACATTGATTAGCAAAAATAGAAAGCGCAACATAACCCCAAAAGCAAAGTGCAAGTTCATAAAATTCGGAGACTTTCTGATCTCCGAAATACCGAAAAGTGGTTGGTGTAAAAAAGAAGGTACTCCTAGAGAAGGGGGCCTGATAGGCAGGCAAAATGGGGCCTTCTTTGCAATCCTGGGGGACAACCCAGGGGTGCAAAGACCAACCAAAAAAAAAAAGGGAATATGCCAGCCTAGAAGGCGATTTTCCTATTTTAAAGGTAGCTGAAAGATTGGATGTGGACCAACCAAGGTGCGGAAGAAGGCAAGACAATGGATTAGTACAACTTGTTCTTGGTAGCCAAGTGTGTAGACTCCATCTCCACGCTCTATAAGAAATGCACCCACTTGAAAGATGGAAGCCTTCTGTTGCTATGCAACAATTCCAAAATCGCAGAAAAATTTGTAAATACGAAAAATATGGGCCCCATTCCTGTGAAGATTGAGCTCAACACTAAGCTCAACTCCACAAAGGGGACAATCTATAATAGGAGACTGAACTCAATGCCAGCTGAAGAGATTGTGTCAGGCCTAGCCAACCAAGGGGTGCTTGAAGCCTATAAGGCAAATAAAACGATCGATGGCAAACAGACACCGTCAGGCCTAATAATCTTAACCTTCGATAAGTATACTCCCCCAAAATTTATCAAGATAGGCTTTGAACGCATCGAGGTTAAGGAGTATATACCTAACCCGATGAAGTGTAAGAAGTGCCAGGCAATGGGTCGCACAATAAAATATTGTACATCTGGAGAAGACATTTGCGAGACTTGTGCACTAGCAGAGCCGCACGAGGGTCCCTGTACAAGGAAGGCCTGCGTGAACTGCAAGGTCGAAGGACACGCATCAAGTGACAGGAACCGCCCTAAATATCTATTGCAAAAAGAATTCTTGAGGTTAAAGCAGCAACACCACTGCACCCTCTATGAGGCCAACAAAATGTTCTATGCCTTAAACCCAACTTCAAGCCTTCTTTTGCACAAGTCACTAACGCCGTCCAGCAGCCTTCTAATACAGGGTCCACGGGCGGTTTTGATTTTTCACAGATCAAGGACAACCTACCAACAAAGGAACAATTTGCGCAAATCTTCGCAATGGCACAAAAAGCCCTTAACGTTAATACCCAAACCCCAACGACACAAAACCCGCCCACACAGGCAACAACAGAAAACAACACTCAATGGCCCACATTCCAAACGGACAAACAAAACAAACTAAAAATGTTAACATTCCAAACAGATAAACCAAACGAACAGAAAACACAAACACAACAATAAAACGAGCAGACGCCAGAAACGACAAAACCAAATCAAATGGAACAACAAATACAGCAAAACGACAAACATTTAAAAGAGCAAGAAGCACCTAAAAACAAAAGTATTATCATTCCCACACAAAAACTCAAAAAAATAAAAGTTAAAAAAGACATTGCCAAAAAGCAAACATATACGGAAATAAGACCAACTGAAACACTTACAGTAACATGCGAAGAAACGCAGGTTACACCGAAATCCTACAATACACAAGCAACAAGCAACTACGAACTGGTAACATTAACACAAACACAACATACGGAACCAATACATCAAACAGAAACAAACAAACAAAACACTCAAATCAACGAACAAACCCAAATTAATACAGAAATAACACCAAACACGATGACCAGAGTCATCCTAGAGGCTCTAACTGGCCGGCCCAGCTCAGTTCAAGGCATAGAAGCCATGAGCTGTGCAGGACCTAGCGTAAAGCTGGGAACAGGGACCGACAGGATAGGAATTGAGGAGGACGAATCAATGTCCGATTAAAAGATCAAAACCCATAAACCCTAACCCAAATTCCATGGAAGATATAACCAAACTTCAATGGAATATCAGAGGGATATATAATGGTCTCCCCCAACTACAGTTGCTAGTTGAACGTTATAATCCCCAAATTATTATCCTACAGGAAACAAACATTCTGGTAGGGGAAGAGCCTGAACGGCTAATAGAATACGAATACGTTGGTACAAATAATGAGAGGCGAACCAGGCACGGCGGTACTGCCATACTGGTGCGCACAGGTCTGCACATGCTGTGCAGTAAGAGTCCAAACTAAACCACAATTAACAATATTATCCCTGTACATTGAGTGTGACCGAGAGCTAAGCCAGGCAGACCTCGAGCGACTATCAGACCAATTACCGGGACCGGCAATCCTTGGTGGCGATTTCAATGCACACAGTTCAATATGGGACTGCTCAATGATACAACCCCAACCTACTTTTCCAATTTTAATACCTTTACATCCATGTTGATGTTGATTTTGTCTTGTGACAAAAGTTTGTAGTGTTTGCTCATTAATAGTTGATGCTTCTGGATGAACGTTGGAATCATGCCTTGTTTGGTTGTTAGCATAATTCGCTTGTACCTTGGCTTGGTGTGGATTGTTCCTTGAAGCTTGTTGTAGTGAATTTTCTTCGTGTAGTGACGTGTGGTGTTTCTGTTGACATTTAAAGCATCTATATTTGTTCGTACATTTGGTGACTGTGTGATTGCTGGAGAAACAGTTTAGACATCTTCCAGAAGAAGTAATTGTCTTGCGCTTGCTGGCTGTATTCATCTTCTGGTATGTCGGACATTTTGCAACAAAGTGTTTGCCTTGACATGCTGGACATTTGTTGTTGTTAGCAGTGTGGTATGATAAAGTTTTCTCCTTCGTGAAGTGTGTTGCTTGCTTGGGTTTGGATGCAATAGTGTCTGATATTGACTCTAAAATTTTCAAACGAGTATTTAAAAATGATCTGAATTGTTGAAACTCTGCTAAATTTTGATTGGAGCCTTGTTCTTCTTCCCATAGTTTGAATGTGGTAAATGGAAGCTTTTGTACTAGCAAAAATACCAATAATACATCCCAAGAACTTGTATTAACTTCAAAACATTTCAATTGTTGTAGCACTTCTTCGGTGACATCTATTAATGATTTCAACCCTTTGCTGGTTTCCAAGTTCAGCTTGGGTTGATTCACAAGTGTTTTCAGCTGATGGTTGACTAGAATACGTTTGTTCTCGTATCGCTCCTTTAATTTATTCCATGCTGGCTCGTAATCCTGATCTGTTATTGGTGTATGCCTTAAGAATCTTTCTGCATCACCCACTAGACACGATTTCAGATGATGCAGCTTTTGTACTGGTGTGATTCTCATGTTGTTGTGCACCAATGATACGAACATGTCATGAAATGATCTCCACATGTCGTATTCACCATTAAAAGTCGGTAACGAGATTCTAGGCAACATTGCTTCCTGTTGTGGCGTTGAATTATTTGTTGGTGTAACAATAGTGCTGTTTGCCTCCGACGGACTTGAAATTTTGCGAAGGCCTTCAACTAATTCGCTGAGATAATCCGTGTATTTTGTTTCTAAAATGCTGAAATTGTCTTCTTCTATATACCTATGTGGTTTTTCGGTGTTTAATTTTGACAAAGTTATTTTAATTGTCATGTCTACTGTATTGTATTCATTCCACAGTTTCCTTAGATCTGAGTTTTTGACCTCATAAAATCCTTGAGTCCTTTTCACTAAGGCTGTCTTGCGTCCATTTTCAATTAACCTTTCGATCCGTGATCGCATTATTTGCTCTTGAGCTATTAAATTTGTCAACTCCGCCATTTTAAAATTGGTTTATATTGCGTTGGTATTGACTTTGTATCACAATTTGATTGTATACGTAGATTGACTTGGTATTTACGTAAACCGAACTTGTATTTAAAAACTCAAAAATTAAAGTGAAAAACACGATTTGTATACTGTTCCTGGATGGAACCACCAAACAAAATGTTCAAGAGAGCAATAATGATATTGCAAAAAAAATGAAAAATTTAAACAAGGTGTTTAAATTAATGACAGTGTCAATATATGTGTCTACTAGAAAATCGAGAAGGTTATACGAAGAAAAATTTAATCCTTAACACTGCTTTCAGAAAGAAACTAGAGCAACTTGAAAGATTTAACTAACCTCAAAAATTACTCACTTCTGAAATCAAAAATTTAGCGAAATCAAATGTAGGAAAAATTGTGAAAGGAAACGCGCATACAAATTTAGTTAATTTTCACTTTAATTATCACTTATACAAGTTATATACGAATCAGTAATTACAATTCACGGTTAATTAACTGTCATAGAAGTAAATTATTCAGTTACAATATGGGCAAGAAAATAGTCAACGGTTAATGAATTTCATGCATGAATAGCATTACCGTAAAGGCATAAATTACTCAGATGAAAATTTCATTAGATTGACTATTTGAACAATAGTTGGGCCTAACTGAAATTTAAACCTTTATTCTTTTTACATATAATTATAATTCACTTCAATTAAATTCACTCAAAAAAATTCTTAATTACACTGCTGAAAATAAATGGTTAAGTAAAATATGAAATTCAAAGAAAAGTATTAAATAAATTATTAAATTCTGTCACCAAAAAATGTTCTCGTAGTCAAATGCTAATCTAAAGCATAATTTGACTACTCACTTTAAGTTCACTTTGAATTATATGAAATTCACGAAAAAGCCAAGAAATATAAAAAACCGTAATGCTTCAAATTCAAATTAAATTAAAACAAAGATTACTTGTTAACACCTGGACGCTTAAATTGATTTATAGACAAATCAAATTAAAAAATAAAAATAAAAACCTTTGCTTTTTGATTCGCACAAAATGGCTGCCAAACTTGAACTTCTTTAAATTTTAAATAAACTTATCGCACTTGCACCTTTTGAAAATCACTACTAGAATGAGGTCGAGTTGACATTTACAATGCCCTTTTATGCTTTCTGCTGTCGCCATTTCCCCTCCAAATATTACATATTACTATTATTTTGCGTATTTTCAACTAAAAAACCCTTCCAAACTGGTTTTGTTAAATTCCTTAACATTTTTGTGAATTTATTAATCTAGCTTTATTAAATAAAAAATAGGATTTACGCAGAAATTTAATTAAATTAAAAATGTCCTATAAAATGGCGACAGCAGAAAAGCTCATAATTACAACGAACTAACCCCAAATCCTTGGAAAAAGTCCTTCTCATTTCTACCTTGTGCATCTCTTTCGCACTCATTGTATAAATATAATTTAATAAAATCGCGAATTATTCGAATTTCACGTAATTTACCGCGATTCGGGCATTACTAAATTATTCCCCGCGAAAAGCTGCCTCAATTTCATATGACGTTCGTTGTCAGAAATTGAAGAAACGTCAGTTCGCGGTTTTTAAGTTCGTGTCGTGGTCGCGATATTTTGTGTTAATTACCGGCGATTTACAGTGAGTTAACAGGTAAGTGGTGTCTAAATGTGTTACGTGTGATGTGTTGTGCATAATCTATAAAAAAAAAGTGGGCAAAAAACAGCCGAATTATATGTATTTGGAGTCAGGTGTATCAGATGTCACAGGTACAAAACACACGATAATTACCTGTACCTGATACACCTGACTTCCCAACATGTTTAATTCTTGTTGTCGACATCCATATTATGTTTTTCCATTATCGGGTGTCGGCAATGTACAACATATTTCATGTTTCATGCCTCTTATGAAATGCATGTTGTTGTTGTTGTACAAAGTTCCAAGAAGTTTGTTTTCATTTTGTAACCTTGTAAACTTCTTGGAACTTTCTTGTTTTTGGTATATAAAATGTTTAATGCTTTCTTTTTTCTTTTTTAGGATATATTGGACAGATGGAATGGAAGGAGGATTGCCTGTAGATTTCCCAGGCATATCAGGTGAGTATGATTGACAACATTTGGTAAATAAATTTTAATTTGTTTTTATTTTTCAGGGATCATTGAACACCGACCTTTGCAAATGGTTTTGAGATGTTTACTCTAGCTGAAGGTAAATTCCCAATTAATTGATTAGACAACAGTTGGCGTTAGCGGAAACATGTGATGCATTTATGACACATTTCCATGCAATGTTTCTTGATGTATTTTGTCAATAATGATATGGGTTATATGATGATCACGAGATAGAATGATTGGAGGTTTTCTATTGAATGGTAATGTTGAGTTTTCCAATTGTCCTCCTACTCGGATTAAACCTTCTTCGTCGAGTATTGTAGTGAGTGTTAAGAGTTTGCTCTGTTTGTTTATTGGCTTGCCTTGAGATAGGTTCTGATACTCTTCAGTGAACGCTGTTAACTGCACCAATTTTAGAATTGTTGTTTGTGCTTGCTGACATTCAATGTTGGTTATTTAATCTACCTTTTTGACTTGTGGATATCTACAATTATATATAAAGTGCTGTAGTGTTACTATCACGCGAATTAATCGTGTAAACGATGAGTATTTTACTAATAAATCTTGATCAACATTTGTTAAAAACTTGTTGATTGTTGATTCTCGTTGTTCTAAATTAGTCGTATCTTTGATTGGATTGAATTAAGGCCAGCTGGATTGACTTTGGGCTAGCCAGGTGGGACCATGCCACCATAAGTCACTAGTTAACATTTTGTTGACTGGTATACCACGAGATGCTAAATCGGCTGGATTGTGTTAAGTAGATATGTGACGCCAGTTGTCGAATTTTAGTGTGTCTTGTATTTCTACAACTCTGTTGGCCACATAAATTTTCCATTTGGATGGATGCTCTTTAATCCACTGCAGAACAATTGTTGAGTCAGTCCATGCAGTTATATGAATGTCTTGTAGATGCATTCCTTGAGTAATTGTCTTTAATAATCGGATTAATAATACAGCACCATTTAGCTCTAGTCGAGGTATCGTTTGTTTTTTATGTTAACAGGTTTGAATATATGCTCCCATTATCTTGAACTACTCTGAGATATATTGCTGCTGCATACGCTTTAGATGACGCATCACAAAATCCGTGTATTTGCATTTGTGCGTTTGAATTGAACTTGATCCATCTAGGTATTCGCAGTTGATCTAACTGTTGTAGTTCTGTTATAAAATTCATCCATTGTTTGCTGATTTCTTCAGATACAATGTTATCCCAAGATGTGCCTGTTATCCATAAACTTCGCATTATTATCTTGGCTCTAACGATAATAGGCGCTAGTCAACCTGATGGATCGTATAAAGATACGATGTTTGATAGTATTGTGCGCTTTGTGAAGGTTGCAGATGTGGTGATTGGTTTGATTACCACAGAAAATTACCTGTTGTAGGATGTCGCCATATGATCCTCTGGAACGTACGATGATCAGGGTGAATTTGAATCATGCGATACATTTTTTCTATATCCGCATTCATTACAACCTTGTATTTTCGCCAGTTCAACAGAGCTGTGAACAACATCGGTTGTAGTGTGGGTCCTTTAAGCAAGTGTTGATTCAATGACTTGCTGTTTGAAGTCCTTGCTGAGGCATCAAATACAGCGCGTAGTTTTGTTGTACTACTATCCTTATAAACTGCGTGGTGTGGGATGTAATAATGATGTTCATTCCTTTGTGGAGGATTCACTTCTTCCATGTGATTGAGATAAATGTACTCATCGAGGCACCTTTCGTAATCGGCTTTAAATTCCGGCCTCTTGATGAATTGTTTTTGTAACGCTTCAAAACGTCGGATTGCTTGTTGTCTGGACTCGCCTAGTGCAGGTAGTTGATTGTTAATAAACGGCAACTGAACTTGATATTTGCTTGGTTGTAATCGCTCATGTGTGCTGTTGAAATGTTCTTCACACTGTGATTCATCTGGGGTTAATATTGGCTTTGTAATCACTTCTTCGATTTTCCAGAATCGTTTGAGTTGTTGTTCCAACGTGTCTGTTACACTCGTAAATGTTTGCGTGACTTGTACGTTGTCTGCATTTTGTGCAGCTCCAAATAGTATCCAACAAAATATAGTTTTTATGGCTGTAGGAGTATCATCTGTACCTTGGATGATTCCGTTGCGTATTATTTTTGAATACACCTTTGCACCTAGTAGTGCATCAATTTTACCGGGTTTCCAGTAAGTGGGATCTGCTAACTTTAACTTCGTAAAGTGTTTGCATTTTGCTCTACAAATTAATTTTGTAGGCAGACTTTCTGTAATTTTTTCAATTACTAAAAAGTTATCTTCGATAATCGGTGATGTGCCGTGACATCCTCGTAGTTTCAATTTAGTTTGTTTGTTTGAACTACCTGTGTAGCTTGTATTGAGACCTGTTACTTGAACTGCTGCTGGATTACATGTTGCTTGTAGTCTTGCACATGCTTCCTTGGTGATGAATGAAGATCCTGAGCCTGAATCAACGAGACATCTTAAAACCTGAGGCTCGCCTGTGGTGCCTTGGGCGACCACTAGAGCTGTAGATAGTAGTGTGTGGGATAGTTCCCTATTCAGGTATGTGTGTGTAATACCTGAATCCATGGCGCTGTGGCCTGAGTTTGACTTGACTTGTGTTGTCCTATCTGCGTTGTGTTGCTGAAGTTGAATTTGACTTGACTTGTTGTCAACTCCAAGCGTTTGTATTTGCCTTGTCGGCGAAGTAGCAGTTGTGTTTGTATTGTCGTGTAACGAGGTGTGGTGCTTTTGTTTGCATTTGAGACACCGATACCTGCTTATACATTCCTTTGCTGAATGATTGTTTTACGAGCAGTTGTAACAGCGTCCTGCTGATAAAATGAGCTTTCTCCTAGCTCGTATATCCATATTTCGATATTTGTTGCATTTATGGAGTGAATGACCTTCGTTGCATGCTGAACATTTCGTTGACTTGATGACATGATATGTCTTTGTTGTGTGTTTATCGGTATTGTTGGTAGGGTTTGATTTAGGCGTTATTGTGTCTGAAATTGCCTCTAAGACCTTTAGTCTTGTCTCTAAGAATGCCTTGAATTGTTGATATGTTGGCAAGTCTTGATGTGCTCCTTGTCGCTCTTCCCATAATTTTAATGTAATAAATGGTAGCTTCTGTACAGTAATATAGATGATAAGTATATCCCATGAAGACGCATCTATTCGTAGACCTTGCAATTCTGTTGTGTCTATCAATGATTTTAATCCAACTGCTGTTTCTGTCGCTATTTTTGGTTGACTTGTTAGCGTTTTGAGTTGATGATTGGTTAAAAACCTTTTGTCTTCATACCGCTCCTTTAGTTTATTGAATGCCGGTAAATAATCTTCATTTGTTATAGGTGTGTGTCGTAATAACTTTTCAGCATCACCAGTTAATGAGCCCTTTAGATAGTATAACTTCTGAACAGCTTTCAGCCTAGTGTTTTGGTGTACTAGTGTCATAAACAGATCGTGGAACGAACGCCATGTGTCATAATCTCTATTTTTGGTATTGCAATCTTTGGAAGAACGTTTTCTTGGTATTCAAAGTTTCTACTACTTGCATTATTACGATATATGTGTGTTGAGTCGAAGGATTCTGAAGAATTCCGTATGCTGTCAAGAAGTTCACCAACATATTCGTAATACTTTAGTTTTCCAAAGTTATTGTCTGTGATATGTTTATGTGTTGTATCTGATGAACCTTTGCACAACATTTCATTAATTGACTGATCTATTTCTTCATATTCAGCCGATAACTTCCTTAATTCTGTTAAATTTGCTTCCAAAAATCCACGAGTACGTTTTTCGGCTGGAGTGTTGAAACCGTTGTCTATTGACCTATCTGAACGATTTCTCATTGCTAATTAACAATTCTTTTAACTTAGTCATCTTAAATTGGAGCAATTTTAACTTGATCGAAAATGAATATAAAACTTGGAATTGAATTGAAAAAGTGTATTCTTAATTGACTTGAAAATTTTTGAAAAAATCTGACTATATTGAATTAAATCCCAAATTAAACAAGTTGAGGAATTTCCTGGATGGAACCACCAAAAAATGTTTGGTTAAGTGACGACTTCGCATTAAGTGCAAAATGTCACTCACCAAGACACTTGACAGTAGTGAAGTTAGCAAAGTTGTTTGATTGAGAATATTAGATTAATCTGAGAAAAGCCTTTAATGCTGAGACCCAGATGGCGCACCAAGCAATAAAGTCAAGAAATTTATTTAGAAGTGAGAAAAACAATACTAATTCACGACTGGGAAAATTTAGTGTAGCGGGAAATCTAATTAAAAGAATGTATTCCTCAGTTATTTGTCTAGTTTATTGAATTTAATTCAAGTTTTATAAATGCAATTCGTATTAAATTTATTTATTCTACAGTCTAATGATATTCCAAGATTCCAAATTTTACTTCGTAAATGTCAATTCAATATATATTATAAAATTAATTATTCCATGGGTGTATTTCTTTATTCATTCCGAATAAGCGGAACGCGCCAATGTGTTTCTTTATTCGTTCAGAATATTCTATTCCTAATTTTCCGTGTTTTTTTATTAGCACCGGCGAGTTCAGAACGCGTTCTTTTTGTACCGAAGTTGTAGATGGAATAAACGGAATAAAACTGTCAAAAAACAATTTAGTATCAAAAGGGAAGGAGAAGAAAGTCATACTTGTAAATAAATACACAATTTATTGTTGGAGTATGTCTTTTGCGTTCATTTTAAATAAAATAAAGAACTGAAACCTTAAAAATTGTTTATTGAATAATTGCTTTAACCTAACTTCAACTTTCAATTGGAAGGAATATTCCTTTGTGTTTGCATATAAACAATAAATAATTGTTTACAACACTTGTAAATTTTTAATCATAAAAAATGGTTTAACCTAGTTGAAAATTGATTATGAAAATTGGAAATTGAATACAAAATTGAAGATTGTTCATAGCAATTGAAAATTATTATAAACAATGAAAAATTCTTATAAACAATTGAAATTTTTTTTAAGACAAAAAATTTCTTTTATGAATAAAGTTTGTTTATAACAACTAAGAATTGTTTATATCAATGATAAATTGTTTATAACCATTCAAAATTATTTATAACAAATGAATTCCAAACAGAGTGCATTTATGGTTTTCGTTAAAAAATAGTGCTATAACGGTGTAATTTTTTAAAAAAAATTTTGCATTTAATTACAACGAAATTATCATTATAAATTAAATTCATTAATTTATTTATTAATAAATTTAAAATATAAATTCTTTAAGTATTTTTAAATGACATAAAAGTGGGCGAAAGTTTTTTTTTTTTGAAAAAGATTCATCTGATCTATAATAATTGGTTCTGATACAACTCGATACTTTAAAAAAAATCAGATATTTGTATCCAGAACTTTTACAGTTTTTTGTAAAATTAAAAAAATGGTAAAAAAACCATAAATAGTTGATATTAATGATAAATAAAACGATAAACCGAATAATATGAATTTTATTGAGTTTTCACGAAGTTATGTGACTATCCTTATGGAGTGGAGGAAGCACGTCAAAATTTGTATGTTTGGATATGATGGATAATTTGTTCAGTAATATGCCAATAATATCTTCGCAGTCAGAATATTGAACCACTAAAGGAAACCATAGAGGAAACTTATTTAGAGGAAGAAGATTTGGGATTTCGTTCCTGCAGAATGTTCGAAGAAGCCTAAACGATCCAAGAGCAAATCAAATAGCGAGCGTCTTCTCAGTTTGAAAGAATTTTATTACAAAGCGAAAATAGAGCAATCTCGCAACCGGACAAAGTTGTTAAGGGAGTACATGGCTTTAAAAGAGCAGAATAAGCAGAAGCGTCTTGAGGAACTGCTAATAACTGTAAAAGAAACTCAAAGTGCTCATCGACCTGACGGAAAAAATTCACGCAGTCACGCAATGTAATATAACTACCTTGATATATAAGTAAATAGTTTTAAAGTTTCAAGAAGAATTTTTTGTTTTTTTTTTAAGTGGAAATATTTATGTTATATAATAAAATGGTTTTTAGGTTTTAAGAAACATTTTTTGTTTTAAATGGAAATACATTTTTATGTTAAATAATAAAAAGACCTGTTACAGTTAATGATTTATTTATTTATTTAATCCTCAAACATTTCTCTTAAAATTTCTTGTCTTCTTTGACCAGCATCCTCCTCTGGGGGCTGTAAATAATTTGACAGTTCGTTTGGCTCGTCGAATTAATCATTATATTCAAACAAATCTGCGTTGTCAATATAAATGTTGTGCAATTCACAAGAAGCAACTATTATATTAACAATAAAGCCAATAGAAATATTCCCAAACGTTGTTATTCTTCTAAACCTTGATTTAAGCAGACCAAATGCGTGTTCTGCCACAACTCTGGTAGAGGAATGTCTTTTATTAAAGATTTTTTCTTGCTCAGTCAGGTGTCCGAAATTCTTGAAAGGCGGAATAAGCCAAGAGAGACAAGGATACGCAGAGTCGCCTAGTATCACACGTTTTTCCTTGATAACTGTGCAAGCTTTGCGCAAATAAGGGGAGGTGTCGGAATTAAAAAATGCCCAATCAAAATTTAAATTCAAAATGTTTATTAAAACCCATTCCGGTATTATGACGAGTCTAGGTCGTCATCGGTTTTTCTTGCCATACCGCACAATGACGAGCTACACTCGTCATGCGACTAAAGTTACTGTTGAATATGATAATTAATTTAGTTTAAAATTTCTAGTGTACTGAATTTGGCAACACTTTTGTTACTTGTGGAAATATCACATATCACTATCACATATTGTTTACCGTTAGAATTTCTTGGTACAAGACGCGGCGAAATTGTTGTTAGTCTGAATGATTTCATTCTTGTAAACAGTTGGTGTGAACATTGGTCGATATATATTTTTGCTAAAAGAAAAACGTGTTGTATAATAAATACCATAATGGATAAGAGTAGTACAGACTACGAAGATCAAGGTAATTGGAGCGATTATGAAGAATCAGAAGAAATAAGTGTAGATTTACCTGATACTGATTAATTAAATTAAATTAATTAAATGGTTATTTCATGCACAGTTTTTCATTATTAAATCGTACCGGAAGGGGTTAAAAAATTCAAAAATTCAAACTAAATAGTTCAATAAACACATAATCCTAATTATCACAGTCAATTCAGTTCAAAAATTCAATAAATAATAATTCAATAAATATAAATTCAAAATAAATTTGTTCGGATTCCCGAAAACTAATCCTCCTAGGCAACCTAAAATTAAATTAATAAACACAATTTAATCAAAGAGTATGAACATATCTCTTATCTTATTGCATTGCCGACGGCATCCAGCAGAAGTCCATTTATCCAGTCCAAAATACCTATCCAATGCAGCATCTGATCCAGCTCCAGCCCTGAAAAAGAAGAAAAAACCACAAAGAATCATATTCCTTTATATAAATAACATAAAACTTACCTAATGAAATAATAAATTTCAATAATTTTATTCCACAGCCATCCCAGTTCAAATCCAAAACAAATAAACACTTTGACACATCTTGACAGATGGCCAGTATCAAGTTTCTACACTGCTAAACGGCTTTGACCAATTCCCTTTTCTACATGCAACAAAACCTTACAAATGTCACAAAATTAATTCAACTGCGCGAAAACGACGATACTAAGGAATTAAATTTATTGCTACATGAAAGTAAATATAATTTATTATTATATAAAGGTAGATAATAAATAAAAATCACAAATCATTGTAATAAATTTGTAAAAGACATGAGTGGGTAAAGATTTCAAGAATTGGAAAGTGGTAACACTAAAGAAATTACGTCATTAATTGCAAATCATAGTGCCGCTAGCTTTTCATCTATAAAAGGACTGCTAATGCCGTTGATCCTTCTCTTTTATCGTTTGACTTTCGGTGAGTGAACATTTAAAATTATAATTGCATAGTAATTTCCACTTTATTCTGGGCATTGACTAGAATAAAGATTTTACTCCACTTTATTCAGGGCATTGACTTGAATAAAGATTTTATTCCACTTTATTCTTGGTATTGACAAGAATAAAGATTTTATTCCACTTTATTCTTGGTATTGACAAGAATAAAGATTTAATTCCACTTTATTCAGGGTATTGACTTGAATAAAGATTTCCTATCACTTTATTCTGGGTTTTCGACTAGAATAAAGATTTCCTTACACTTTATTCATGGTATTGACTTGAAGAAAGATTTTATATCACTTTATTCTGGGTTTTCGACTAGAATAAGGATTTCTTTACACTTTATTCAGGGTATTGACTTGAATAAAGATTTCCTATCCGTCATTTTTAGTATACGACTTAAACGATCAAATTGCAATATAATATTAGATATACTGCTTTAATATATAAGCGACTATATTAACACAGTCATCGTATATTTGAACTTTTCTATTTCTTGAATTTATACTTGCTCCAGTCTTGAAATTTCTTGCACTGCTTTATTCTCAGGTATTATAAGAACTTTGTTTCGAGCGAATATTAGTGAATTAAAGTGATTAGATTGTAAGTTAACTAATAGTGTTTATTGTAAGTGAAATCTGTGATACAATAAGGAGAACAAAAATATATATTGAACTGTTTCTGAAATCTTCTTTTCTCTTTCTCTTATTTTGCGTGTTCGTCCTGTTACGGGCAAAACATTTAATGGTCCTTCGAGCCGGATAAACAGTTCTACAACATATATTTAATTTCTCAAGATGTCACTAAGTGATAGTCTTGTCAAACAAGCCATTGCGGCTGAAATCATCTCCAAATTTATCACAAATTTCAAGAAAACTTCAGTAAACAAGTGTACAAAGGGTGTTATAACTGAACGGCAGACAGACATAAAGAAGCTTTGGGCAGATTATACTAAAAATCATTACAAAATTACGCAATTGGCTCATAGTGCTAAACCTGAAGAAGTCGCGCATGAATATTTTATGAGTGACCAATATTCGGAGATGGAGGAAAAATATTATGAATTTATCGGTTATCTAAAAGATACATTAATTGCACTCGAACCTCCTCCATCACCTTCTTATAATCAATCTCAAATAAGCAATGAGTCAGTGTCCGAATCAACTTCAACTTCGAATCACACTTCCTAAATTCTCAGGATCTTACGAATCGTGCCGATCATTCCACGATTTATTCCATTCATTAGTGCACACGAATCCCTCACTGCCTCCGGTGCAGAAACTTCATTACTTAAAAACAAGTGTTGCTGGAGAAGCAGAACACTTATTACGACAATTCCCCATAACAAATGCAAGTTATTATAATGCATGGAAACTTCTTGTTGACAGATATAACAATAAGAGAGTTTTAGTTAACGCGCAACTAAAAATTCTTTGTCATACTCAAAAACAAACAATTGAGTCAGCAGAGGGAATTAAGTCATTGTTAGACAAGTCCTTAGAGTGCATACATGAGCTCGAAGCATTAGGGATTTCAACGAAGGAATGGGATCCAATTCTTATTTAAATATTGGTACAATGTCTACCTTCTGAGACTCACCGAATGTGGGAACAAGAAATAAGTAGCTCTGAAGGCCTACCGACATTTGAACAATTTAAGAGTTTCTTGGGAAAAAGATTCCGTACTTTGGAGGCAATCATGGAGTCTAAAACCGGATCCACAAGTAAAGGCCTTGAACAGTACAAAATTAAGGCTGCATCACATTTTGCTTCATCAAGTCAAAAATGTTCGGTTTGTAATGATTCGCATCAACTATTCAAATGTCCAAAGTTTGCTAAATTAAGTGTCGACGAAAGATTTAAAATTGTGTCGAAAAACAGTTTATGTGTGAATTGCTTATCGAGAAATCATAAACTGCAATTCTGTACAAGCAAATTCTCTTGTCAACGTTGTGGAAGAAAGCATCATTCGTTACTTCATAGAAATAATTCAATTCAGAATTCTCGATCACGTGCATCACAAGGCATAATTCCTTGTGAAAATTCAATCTCGAAACCAACATCTTCCACATCTATTGACAATGCAGTAACACCAGTACAATCATTCTATACGAAACATGGTCAACACACCGCTCAAGCCTTATTATCAACTGCCTTGGTTAACGTCACGTCTAAATCAGGGACAGTTTACAAATTGCGAGCATTAATCGATTCTGGATCGCAAGTATCATTCATTACACAAGCTGCTGCTCGCAGGTTGCAATTCAAAACAGATAATATTTCTGTTCAAATCACTGGATTGGGAAAGTCTAAAGCTACAAATGTACAAAGACAAACCTCAATTCAGATATTTCCTCAAACTCCGAGGTATAAGCCAACCCTTGTCACTGCATTAGTTGTACAAACTATTACAGATTTGCTACCTCCTGCAATTATTCAGGATACAAAGTGGGATCGAGCTTGCTGATCCTTTCTTTAACAAGCCTGGAAAAATTGATCTTTTATTAGGAGCGGATGTTTATAGTGAAATTATCCTTGAAGGATTACGCAAAGGTTCTCCAGGTACACCTACTGCTCAGAACAGCACCTTAGGCTGGATTCTGTTTGGTAATCTCTCTTCTAATGCTCCTTGTCTTAAGGCATCTTCCCTAACAATAAGTGCGAGATTCGAACAAGATAGTTCACTTGACACCTTATTGCAAAAATTTTGGGAAAGTGAGGAAGTAGTGTATCAGGCTAAACAGTCTGCATCAAAAAAAGAGTGTGAAGATTTTTTTGAAAAAACACACACTCGAAATATAAATGGTCGGTATGAAGTTCGCCTACCATTCAAGAATGGGGAGCCAGAATTGGGAGATTCGCGAAATATGGCTGTACGCAGATTCCATGCATTAGAAAGAAAGCTGAATTAAGACCCTAACCTTCGCAATGAATACAATAAATGTCTCCAAGAATATGAAACTCTTGGACACATGAGACGTACTACAAAGGATGATAATCACAAGGACAGTTATTATCTTCCACATCATGCTGTGCTTAAAGAAAGCACAACAACTAGGGTCGGGCTAGTATTTGATGCATCTGCGAAGACTACAAATGGGAAAAGCTTGAACGAACAGCTTCACGCAGGTCCAGTTCTGCAACCAGAACTTTTCACTCTGTTGTTAAGATGGAGAAAATACGAGTATTCAATGTCAGCAGACATTGAAAAAATGTTAAGCATGGTCAATGTGCAAAATCCAGATCAGAAATATCAGAAAATAGTTTGGAGAAATAACCCGTCAGACACAATTAAAGACTATATTTTAACCACTGTAACCTTCGGAACTACTTCAGCGCCTTACTTGGCTATAAAATCATTGCATCAACTAGCCAAAGACGAAGCTAAGAACTATCCAATTGCTGCTAAGATTGCCACCAGAGACTTTTACGTTGATGATATGATGACAGGTGCAGACTCTATACAAGAAGCTCTGGTAATTCAAAGGGAACTTCTTCAATTATTGAATGACGGAGGCTTCAAGTTAAGGAAATGGGTTAGCAACTCATCGGATCTCCTAGAAAACATTCCAGAGGATTACAGGGAAATTCAACTTCCTTTGCGCTTCGCAAGTGATGATGCGGTTAAAACTCTGGGTATCTTTTGGTACCCAGTCGGCGACTATCTTACATTGCAACACCGACAAACAATAGATCGCATACCCACCAAGCGTTCTGTTCTGTCGGAAATTGCCACATTATTTGATCCACTTGGCTGGATATCTCCAATAGTCGTAACCGGGAAAATTCTGATGCAAGCCTTATGGCTCTGCGGATGTTCCTGGGATGATCCGATTCCACCTAATATCAATAAACAATGGCAACAATTCAAAACCGAATGACAGTACATTGACCAGATTCGCATTCCAAGATGGTTGCAAACGAAAAGTAATTTTCAAGGCTGTCAAATTCATGGGTTTTTAGACGCCTCAATTCATGCGTATTCTGCCGATATTTACATTCGAGTCATCGACAACGAAAATAATACTCATGTAAACTTGCTTTAGGCAAAAAGCAAAGTAGCACCTGTAAAGCCGGTTTCCCTTCCCCGATTAGAGTTGTGTGGCGCAGTTTTATTAACTCGTCTAATTAAACGTGTAAAAACTGATCTAAATTTAAACCGAGTACCAATTTTCGCCTGGACTGATTCGTCAATTGTTTTGTCATGGATTCGCAATCACGCAAATAAATTCAAAATATAAGTCGCGAATAGAATTGCGGAAATACAAGAATGTATTGACATTGATTCATGGCAACATGTGAAATCTGAAGATAATCCTGCAGATTGCAGTTCTCGCGGTATTAAAACGTCTGTCTTAAACGGACATAATCTTTGGTGGCACGGACCTAACTGGTTAAAAGACCACGAAGAAAATTGGCCAAAGACTAAGGTGCTAGGAAATATATCTGACGAAATTGAAGAAAAAAGGATTACACATGTTGCAAACGTAAAATCAATGCAAGACGAAGTTACAATCAGATTCTCGTCATACTTTAAATTAATACGCACAGTAGCTTATTGTATAAGATTTTTTAGTAACTGTCGCAAACAAAAACATCAGCGAAAATTGGATTTTCTTTCAACAGGCGAAATACAAACTCAAAATTGGCGTTAATAAAACTGGTCCAAAAAATTTCATTTCAATTTGAAATTGAAAACCTTCAAAAAGGCCACCAACTACCCGCTAAAAGCGCTCTTCTATCTCTCAATCCGTTTATAGACACAAACGGCATTTTACGTGTTGGAGGTCGTCTACAAAATGCAAATATTCCGTATTCTCAAAAACACCCAGTATTATTACCAAAAGATAGCCACTTTACTTCCCTAATTATAAGACATTTTCACAATCAAACGCTCCACGGAGGAACCCAATTAGTGCTTACTACTTTAAGAACCGAATTTTGGATTCCTCAAGGACGAAAAACGGTTCGAAACATAATCCATAAATGCATTACTTGTTTCAAACAATCTCTTCAAACATCAAATCAATTCATGGGAAATCTACCTTTCCATCGCGTCAACATATCTCGTCCTTTCCAACATACTGGAATTGATTATGCAGGACCGATACATTTGAGAATGTCGAAACATAGGGGTAATCGAGCATATAAGGGCTATATCTGCATATTTATTTGTATGGCCACCAAAGCTATTCATATAGAGCCTGTTTCTGACTTGTCAACAGCAGCCTTTATTGCGGCTTTCAGACGCTTTTGCAGCAGAAGAGGACTGTGCTCCCACATATATTCTGACTGTGGCACTAATTTCATTGGCGCTAGTAAGATGCTGCAAACTGAATACGGAATTGCAATAAAGGAAGCAAATAAGGCAATTGCTGAAAGTATAGCAACTGAAGGTATAGAATGGCATTTCAATCCTCCATCTACGCCTCACTTCGGCGGTTTATGGGAAGCAGGAGTGAAATCTATAAAATTTCACCTTCGAAGGGTTCTAGGCAATTCACTCTTAACATTTGAGGAATTCGCAACAGTCTTGGCTCAGATAGAAGCTTGCCTTAATTCCAGGCCATTATGTCCAACATCCGATGACCCTGATGATTTGGACGCCTTGTCACCCGGTCAATTTTTAATTGGTAATTCAATAATTACACCTCCAGAACCATCTACTGTAAAGCATACATCCCTAACATCTCTCTGGAATCACCTGCAATTGTTACAACAACAATTCTGGTCGAAATGGTCTAAGAACTACTTAAATTTGCTACAAAATCGTCCTAAGTGGAAAACACCAATTTTGAATCCCAAAATTGGAGATTTAGTCATCATTAAAGAAGATAATTTACCATCTTCTCGTTGGCTAATTGGCAGAATTACAAAAATTCATCCAGGTGCAGATAATTTAGTTAGGGTAGCGACAGTCAAGACAAAAAATTCTGAATTAAAAAGACCAATTTCCAAAATATGTTTATTTCCACAATCAAATTAATCAAAATCAAATTGTACAAAATTTTCAAATTCAAAATTATTAAATCAAAAATCAATGTCAAAAATCCAACATTGCTCAAAAATTAAAATTCATAAATTAGACAAAATCAAAATTTTCAAAAATTCAAAATTGAAAATTCTTCAAATCGAATTTCACAAAAATCCCGAAATTAAACTGTATTTTCCATTTGAAAATAAAATTACAAACGAATCCGTTAAAACAAATCTGAAATCAGAGACAAATCGTCCGTTACATTTACATATATTCTGCTCGCACGACAGCAAAATTTTAGTTCGATCGCTGCAACCCATTGACGCGTTTGAATTTAAAATAAAAGTATAATTGTAATTCAGTGTAATTATGGAATCGCGCAAATTAAAATCTAGTGAAAATTTTTCAATAACACCAGAACAAGAAATTGATCAGATCGTGAAAGAATTAAAACGACCTGAAACACCTGGAAGGGAGAAGAAGTATCGTAGAAATTCCGATGATGATATTCTATTGACTTGAATAAAGATTTCCTATCACTTTATTCTGGGTTTTCGACTAGAATAGAGATTTCCTTACACTTTATTCAGGGTATTGACTTGAATAAAGATTTCCTATCACTTTATTCTGGGTTTTCGACTAGAATAAGGATTTCTTTACACTTTATTCAGGGTATTGACTTGAATAAAGATTTCCTATCCGTCATTTTTAGTATACGACTTAAACGATCAAATTGCAATATAATATTAGATATACTACTTTAATATATAAGCGACTATATTAACACAGTCATCGTATATTTGAACTTTTCTATTTCTTGAATTTATACTTGCTCCAGTCTTGAAATTTCTTGCACTGCTTTATTCTCAGGTATTATAAGAACTTTGTTTCGTTGATTAGATTGTAAGTTAACTAATAGTGTTTATTGTAAGTGAAATCTGTGATACAATAAGGAGAACAAAAATATATATTGAACTGTTTCCGAAATTTTCTTTTCTTTTTCTCTTATTTTGCGTGTTCGTCCTGTTACGGGCAAAACAAAATTATATATAAATAAGTCCAAACAAATTCAGAATTACTGTTCTGCTGTTTTGGTGGCTTCCTGAAAGAAGAAGAAGAGATTTATAAAAAGAAATTCAAAATTAGGTTTTTGAATTGTAAAATAGAAATAGTTTTCTATTTTGATGGAATGCAGAGTTAAGTTTCTGCAGGAAAAATACAGAAATGCAGAATTAAGTTTCAGCGGGAAAAATACAGAAGTAAGTTTCTGCGATAATATTTACAGAAGTAAGTTTGTGACGTACTTCCCCGGTGCGGTTACTCGGGCGCCAACGCAATGCGATTTTTCTGTCGGTACGGTAGTGGGAAAGTCACAAAATCAATTGCCTGGGTAGTTGCAGTGGAGAAAGGCCAGGGTCTATCAACGCAGTGAGAGAGAGAATTTGGCTTGGGAGTTAAAGGGTTATTAATTAGAAAGCCCGGTTCTTCGTAACACTTAATTTATTATTCTTAACCTCCAACAATTCAGTTTCTATATCTTATCTTACTATTAGAATCTTACTTCCACGGTTCTTATTTCTAAGTAGCTACGTCCCTTAGACCATTCCACTCAACGCGCGTACTAGGCCCGAGCAATTAAGATTGCCCTTACTCTACTTATATCTATGTAGCTAGGTACCTTAGACCATTCCGCTCAACACGCGTACTAGGCCCGAGCAATTAAGATTGCCCTTACTCTACTTATATCTATGTAGCTAGGTCCCTTAGACCATTCCGCTCAACACGCGTACTAGGCCCGAGCAATAAGATTGCCCTTACTCTACTTATATCTAAGTAGCTAGTTCCCTTAGAGCATTCCGCTCAACACGCGTACTAGGCCCGAGCAATTAAGATTGCCCTTACTCTACTTATATCTAGGTTGCTACGTCCCTTAGACCATTCCGCTCAACACGCGTAATAGGCCCGAGCAATTAAAATTGCCCTTACTCTACTTATATCTAGGTAGCTACGTCCCTTAGACCATTCCGCTCAACACGCGTACTAGGCCCGAGCAATTAAAATTGCCCTTACACTGCTTAAACTAAGTAGCTAATTCCCTTAGACCATTCCGATCAACACGCGTACTAGGCCCGAGCAATTAATTGCCCTTACACTACTTATATCTAATTAGCTTAACTACGGTCTATCCTATTCCCTGAGCCGTTCCTAAGCTTGCACCCGTACTGAGCTCAAGCTGCGTACTGCCCTTAACCTACTGCAATTCTAGCTACAGGAGTTAGGTTCTGGAAGGCGGGATCTCGTCTCGTGGCTGGCGCATATGGCCTAGCTTTCACTTTGACGAGTGGAAACTGGGATAATTCGAACAGGAAGGTCGGTAGAAGGTATATGAGAAGGTGAATAGAAGGTATATGAAGGGTCTTGAAAAGGTGATTTTTGCCAGTTCGGAGTCTGGTACTTATAGCAAAAGTTTCAATTTCTCGTGCGAATTATATGAAGAAAAATAATATTCTCGCTTTATACTCCCAGTTGGCTTCACAGACAACTTTAATATTGGGGTCCCGTGTTCGATTCCTAACAAATCCTCGCTTTTTATTTTTCTATAATGTGGTTCGCAAATAGATTTCTTGAATTATATCACCCAATTTGGGGTTTTTAAGTGGACAAAGGGTTTTAGTGCGCTTTTAGGCTTTATAATTTCTAGCCGAAAATTAGCTTCGTTACATCTCCCCCCCCACTTCAGAAGAAAATTTTGAACCAAGAAAAATTTTCGGGATGGGTAGCTGAATCGAAAGACGATAGCGGAATAGTTCTTTATTGCAACGTAAATATCTCTTACAGACTCCAATGTGACAAAATCGTGATAGGTGTTTGGAAATAGGAAATTCCTACCACTACTGTTTATAATTCAGTGATCTTAATTTATGCCTACATATATATTTATTATTTCAACTTAAACTTAAACAACTTCAATAATATAAAAGAAAGAATACAATATAATGCCTTCTTGGCCTTAAACTAAATACTTAAAATACCCATAGTTCCGGGTCTTCGTCTTCCAGGGTTATGGGGGCTCGTTCTCGTGATGCTCGTCGGCTGGTGCCATCGGATCGGCGGTATCGCCAACGGTGTCGTCTCGTCTGTCGGGGTTTCTTCATATTGGCTCTCCACTTTGGTCGCACCGGTTTTGGTTTCGCTCTTGCGGCTACAGCAGGGTGTGGATGTGCTGTCGTCATAAAGGATAACTGCTGGTTTGTCTTCCTGCGTTCATCTGACATGGACATCTCCGGTTGGAGGCCGGTTGGCTTTATAGCGGGCGGCGGCGGGGACTTCGGTCTCTTCGAGCTGGACGGAGGCTTCGGCTTCGCGGTGACTGGCGGCTGCGGGGGCTTCGGTTTCGCAGCAAATGGCGGCTGCGGGGGCTTCGGCTTTGCAGCAAACGGCGGCTGTAGGGTCCTCGGCTTCGCAGCGAATGGCGGCTGCGGGGGCTTCGGCTTTGCAGCAAACGGCGGCTGCGGGGGCTTCGACTTTGCAGTAAACGGCGGCTGTGGGGTCTTCGGCTTCGCAGCGAATGGCGGCTGTGGGGTCTTCGGCTTCGCAGCGAATGGCGGCTGTGGGGTCTTCGGCTTCGCAGCGAATGGCGGCTGTGGGGGTGCTGGTGTCAGTCGGGTTTTCTCGATCGACCTAGGCTTGATCTTGAGGTCGATGGGCTCTGTATCGGTCAGTTAGGTCTTCGTGGTGGTTGGGTCTTCCTTCATGTCCATCGGGGTTGTTGGCTCTACATGGGACCTTTTTGGGGTCCTTGGGACTGGCTGTAGTGGACCTATCTCCGGTGGTCCTCGTCGCTGGCCGGATGGCCGCAGGGGTTTGGCATCGATGAGAACCACGCGCCGGCTCTCGGGTTGCAGTTCCCACGCGGTATTCCTCTACGTATTCGAGGGCTGGCCGGTCTCCCTGATGGCGTGCAGCGGCATCCTTCGTGGTCTTCCCGTTAGAGGACGTAGGGGTCGCATCGGTTTTCTGGCGCAGATGCTTTCTGTTATCAGCTTACCACTTGTTCCAGGATCCACAGCCTCGTTCACGGTCTGATGACAACTGACTTCCAGCGGTTGGCTGTAGCCAGCTTTTATACTTTCTGAGTGGTACTCGCGGAGGTCTTTTACGTGTATAACCTGCGTTCTCCCTTTTCCGTTGTCCGCAGGAGCAATTTTGAACATTACTGGGGATATGACTTGGGCAATTCGGTATGGGCCGGAGTATTTCGGAGCCAACTTAGCGCTGAACTGCTTAGATGCATCGGAGAGGGGATATTCCCTTTTCAAGACCAGGGCACCCTTGCTTGGTCTCCAATCTCGTCGGCGCAAGTTGTAGTGTTTTTGTTGTGTGGTAAATGCGCGGCTCATATTCTTCCGTACTAATGCGTATATCTTGAGTTTTGTCTGTTTCTCCAAGGGTCCCTCATGGTTATCTTCAGGTAGGTGGGGGTCTCCTGGAGCGGTCAGTTCTCTGCCGTAATTGAGATACGCTGGTGAGAAACCGGTGGATTGGTGGACGCTAGTGTTAAGGCAGAACATAATGGCTGCTAAGTGAGCGTCCCACTGACGATGGTCATCTCCGGTGTATTGGGCTATTATGGTCCCAATGACTCGGGTAATTCTTTCGGTCGAGTTGGCTTGCGGTGTGTAGGCCGGTGTTAGCCTGTGTATGATGGCCAGTTTTCGGAGTTCTTCTCGGAATATATGACTGGTGTACTGGGTTCCGTTGTCGGAAATCAGGGTTGCGGGACAGCCGTGGCGATAAACTATTCGCTCTCGGAAACTTTTTAATACGGCTGCGGCGGTTGCTTGGCGGAGTGGTTGTATTTCAACCCATTTTGTAAACTTATCTTGAAAAACAAGTATGTGTTGGAAGCCTTGTTTGCTTCGTGGAAGCGGTCCGATGAGATCGGTGGTGACGATCTGCCAGGGTTTGTCGACTTTCGTCCAACACATCAGTCCTGGTTTCAGTTGTTCTGGAGGCTTGAATTGTTGACATTTCTTGCATCAACGTACGTAATTAGTGGCGTCTCGGAACATACCCGGCCAGTAATATAGGCGGCTGAGTCGTCCAAATGTTTTAGCGATGCCAAGATGTCCGGCGGTTGGTGGGTCATGACAGCGTGATAGCGCCTCGTTGCGTTGTTCGGTAGGTAGGCATAATTTCCAGGCGGTTGCCTCTCCTCGGCCGTCCATGTCCCGGTGGTCTGGCATTCGACGGTATAGCTGGTTAATCTCGATTTTAAAATCGGGTTGTAGTGACGGGTTACTGCTTACTTCTTTCCACTTTCGTCTGTACCACGGCGGTCCCACGTTGCATAAATCTTGCCTTACTGGGGTGTTCACTGGTTGACGGGAGAGTGCATCGGCAGCTTTATTCATCGCTCCTCGTCGATACTGTACGGTGAAGTCGTACTGCTGTAGATCTAGGGCCCAGCGTGCTAGACGGCCACTGGGGCTTTGCAGGGAGTTCAGCCATTTCAGTGCCAGGTGGTCAGTGATAACCCGGAATCGGTATCCCTCTAGGTACGGTTTCATCTTGTGTATGCCCCACAGTACGGCGAGGCATTCTTTCTCGGTGGCGGAGTATTTTCGCTCGGTTTCAGTCAAGGTTCGGCTGGCGTATGCGATGACTCTCTCATTTCCCTCCGTATGCTGTGATAGCACTACTCCTAGTCCATCTCCACTGGCATCGGTCTGCAGTACAAATTCTTTTGAAAAGTCCGGGCAGGCGAGGATTGGTGCTTCCGTAAGGAGTTTCTTTAAATTCTTAAATGCGGTGTCGTGTGCTGTGGTCCATTCCCATTTCTCTTGTTTTTTCAGCAAACGATTCAGGGGTGCGGTTATTCTGGAGAAGCCTGGTATGAAGCGTCGGTACCAAGACGCAGCTCCGAGGAATTGTCGGATCTCCCTACGATTTTGCGGCGGTTTTAATTCCCGTATGGCAGTAACTTTATCTGGGTCCGTTCGGATACCTTCCTTGGTAATGATATGGCCTAGGTATTTCAGCTCGGGGAGGCAGAACGCGCATTTTGCGGGGTTCAGCTTAAGGTCGGCTTCTCGGAGTTGTCGGAAAACCTTAGATAGATGCTCTAGGTGCTCCTCAAATGTTCTGCTGAACACTACGATGTCGTCCAGGTATGCGAGTGCGAAGGAATCCAATTCCGGACTTATCACTCGGTCTAGTAACCTTTGAAATGTGGCGGGTGCGGAGTGTAGTCCAAAGGGCATGACTCGGAACTGGAATAAACCTCTTCCAGGGACGATGAATGCGGTTTTCGGTTTACTTTCTGGTTCTAGCGGGATTTGCCAATATTCATGCTTCAGGTCCAACGTGGATATAAACTGTGCCCCTCTCAACTTATCTAGCGTCGGTTGAACTTGCGGAAGTGGGTAGGCGTCTCGAATGGATATTTTATTAATCCGTCGGAAATCCACGCAGAATCGGTTCTCTCCATTCTTCTTTTTAACAATGACTACCGGAGAGCTGTACGGGCTGTTTGACGGTTCGATGACCCCATCCTGTAACATCTGATCAACTTCCTTATTAATAATTTGTTGAATGGCCGGGTTACGAGGGCTATAACGCTGCCGTACAGGTTCGTCGGTCGTGAGGCGTATTCGGTGCTGGATCAAGTGTGTAGTCTGCCTCAGTCTGTTGAATTTTGGGAGTTCGGCGGCCAAGAATGTTTCCAGTCTTTGGTCCGTTAGCGCGGTCGGTTCGTGCAGGCAACTCAGGGGTGACTCTTTATCGTATGAAGCGGTGAAATCGAATAGGTGTATCTGTAGTTTGCCTTTCCGCAAAATATCCATTCCTAATACCATGTCTTCGGCTAGCGATGGCAGTACATAGAATTGATGCCATATTTCGTTACCATGTATCCGGACGAGTATCGTAATCTCTTGTTTTATAGGTACTCGTTTTCCGTCGGCTAGCGTAACGTCGCGAGTTGTAGCTTTGGTGAAGAATCCGGGATATTCCTTATATTTTTGGAAGATACAGTCGGAGATGTATGAGTTTCCGGCACCAGTGTCTACTAATGCGTCCACGGTTTGCCGCTTATCTGTACTTCCACAAAAGCTCTTCCGTCTAGAATCGGGTCGGTCTCCATTAGCGGTGTTGGTTCGGTATAGGGTCCACGAGTTGTTGCTGGTGGCTCCCGGCTCGTCGGTTTTGATTTCTTTATTCGCTTCTGACGGTGGTGACTCCTCCCTTGGTCAATTGATACGGCTTTTGTTATTAGCATCGGTCGGCGGTGTGTTGATGACGTTGTCGCGATATCTGGTACGGCTTTTTCTGGACGGGTATCGACGACGACGGTATCCGGTTCTGGTTTCGGTCGGTTGTGCGTTGCCGGCACTTTCGGAGTTACTGGTACGGTTTTATCTGGACTGGTATTCACGGTGACGGTATTCGGTTCTGGTATCGATCGGTAGTGCGTCGCTGGCACTTTCGGGGTTACTGGTACGGTTTTAGCTGGACTGGTATTAACGGTGACGGTATTCGGTTCTGGTATCAATCGGTAGTGCGTCGCTGGCACTTTCGGAGTTACTGGTACGCTTTCAGCTGGACGGGTGTTGACGGTGACGTTATTCGGTTCTGGTATCGGTCGGGAGTGCGTCGCTGGCACTTTCGGGGTTACTGGTACGGTTTTAGCTGGACTGGTATTAACGGTGACAGTATTCGGTTCTGGTATCAATCGGTAGTGCGTCGCTGGCACTTTCGGAGTTCCTGGTACGCTTTTAGCTGGACGGTATTCGGTTCTGGTACTGTTGACCCTTCCGGTTCGGTTTCTATTACTGGTGTGTGTATCTCTGGGTTCTTCTGGTAGGAGAATTGCCTGGAATTGGGCGAGAGGGCTCTCCATGCGCTCTCGCCCGTCGCAAGTTTCCCTGGCGGCAGGCACAATCCTTAGTCAGTATTCCCGTAGTGCCGCAATATGAGCAGAATATACGGGATGGCCCTTGGCACTGAGTGCGCGTGTGGCCAGGTCGGCCGCATCTCCAACAGCAGTTCTGGCGATTGTATTCCTGTATTACAAGCATGGCGTTTTGTCTGCTAGTCGTGCCAGCGGTTCTCGAGGTTAGCGGCCTGCTTTGGATGGGTGCGTTACTCTGTCGTCTGCTGGTTCCCTGGAGGTCTTCATACTCATCGCATAGCTCGATTAAGGTCCGTAGGTCGGTAAAATCTCGTCGACGGATGTAGTACTTATATTCGACCGCCAGGTTTATGTAGATTCGTTCGAGCTGTGCTTCGGGGGTGAGTTCGGCATTCCGTCTCATTAATGTCTGCATTTCAAGAACATAAGCACGCGCTCTTTCGCTAGGTCTCTGTTTGCGGTTCGCAATCTGTTCTAGCAGAGTCTTCTGGTATGGCCGTGGGAAGAAGAAGGCCTGGAACTCTCTGGTGAATGTGGTCCATGTATCGAACAAGTGACGGTTATTTCGATACAAAAGTAGTGTTCTTTCTCTCAGTAATTCTGTTGCGGCGACCAATAGGTCTGCCTGGTCAAATCCATAACCATCCGCTAACTCGTGTACTCTCTCGAGGAATGCTACAGCGTCTCCGGTCCCATCAAAATGTACATTCCATTTACGCGCCTTCTCCATCACATCAGTCCGTCTTCTCTGTGGCGGTGGCTCTACGGCTTCCACTTCGGCTGGGTCTACGGTTGGCTGCGGTGAGATACCTCGCAGCCAATTGGTCAGTCTCTTCCTCAGGTCCTCCACGGTTCCGGTGGCATTCTGGCAGACGTCAGACAATGCTCCTTCTAGGGCTTCTTTGCTCAGCTTGTAGACCCAAGATACCTTCACCTTCTCTTTCTGGTTGCAATCCACCTCGGTCATTACCTCACTCTCTGCTGAGTCTGTGGACATACTGGTCGTCCGTCTTCCATCCATTGTACCCGATGTACCTTCCCTCGGTGTGCTCAAGTCATGGCCTGCATTTTGCTATGGGGCGGTATCTCCCGCTGATGCAGTCCTCTTATGGGCCAGTGTCTTTCCTTTCGGTCCCATTTTCCCTCTGAGGACTTCCCGCTCTGTTAGGCCTTTATTATTCCCCTCCTTTAACGCCTTTCTCCCTCTCTTTATTCCTTTCTCCGTATCCGTTTGGTCCCTACTCGGGCGCCAAATTTGTGACGTACTTCCCCGGTGCGGTTACTCGGGCGCTAACGCAATGAGATTTTTCTGTCGGTACGGTAGTGGGAAAGTCACAAAATCAATTGCCTGGGTAGTTGCAGTGGAGAAAGGCCAGGGTCTATCAACGCAGTGAGAGAGAGAATTTGGCTTGGGAGTTAAAGGGTTATTAATAAGAAAGCCCGGTTCTTCGTAACACTTAATTTATTATTCTTAACCTCTAACAATTCAGTTTCTATATCTAATCTTACTATTAGAATCTTACTTCTACGGTTCTTATTTCTAAGTAGCTACGTCCCTTAGACCATTCCGCTCAACGCGAGTACGAGGCCCGAGCAATTAAGATTGCCCTTACTCTACTTATATCTATGTAGCTAGGTCCCTTAGACCATTCCGCTCAACACGCGTATTAGGCCCGAGCAATTAAGATTGCCCTTACTCTACTTATATCTATGTAGCTAGGTCCCTTAGACCATTCCGCTCAACACGCGTACTAGGCCCGAGCAATTAAGATTGCCCTTACTCTACTTATATCTATGTAGCTAGGTACCTTAGACCATTCCGCTCAACACGCGTACTAGGCCCGAGCAATTAAAATTGCCCTTACACTGCTTAAACTAAGTAGCTAATTCCCTTAGACCATTCCGATCAACACGCGTACTAGGCCCGAGCAATTAATTGCCCTTACACTACTTATATCTAATTAGCTTAACTACGGTCTATCCTATTCCCTGAGCCGTTCCTAAGCTTGCACCCGTACTGAGCTCAAGCAGCGTACTGCCCTTAACCTACTGCAATTCTAGCTACAGGAGTTAGGTTCTGGAAGGCGGGATCTCGTCTCGTGGCTGGCGCATATGGCCTAGCTTTCACTTTGACGAGTGGAAACTGGGATAATTCGAACAGGAAGGTCGGTAGAAGGTATATGAGAAGGTGAATAGAAGGTATATGAAGCGTCTTGAAAAGGTGATTTTTGCCAGTTCGGAGTCTGGTACTTATAGCAAAAGTTTCAATTTCTCGTGCGAATTATATGAAGAAAAATAATATTCTCGCTTTATACTCCCAGTTGGCTTCACAGACAACTTTAATATTGGGGTCCCGTGTTCGATTCCTAACAAATCCTCGCTTTTTATTTTTCTATAATGTGGTTCGCAAATAGATTTCTTGAATTATATCACCCAATTTGGGGTTTTTAAGTGGACAAGTGGTTTTAGTGCGCTTTTAGGCTTTATAATTTGTAGCCGAAAATTAGCTTCGTTACAAGTTTCTGTGGTAGGATTTGCAGAAGTAAGTTTCTGCGACAGGATTTTACAGAAGTAAGTTTCTGTGGTAGGATTTGCAGAAGTAAGTTTCTGCGACAGGAAATTTTCAAATTAAGTTTTGAAAATCACGGGTGGGATCGTTTCAGTTTGAATACTGAACAAGGAATGAGGTGCCATACTGAAAATCTCGCCAGCTTATATAGCTCCAGGTTAGCGGATTTAAACTCTTTTCATTCATGAGTTCGCCTGGTAGTACTATTTTACTTTAAATGTTAATGTCATTCACAAGTGGAAATGTCAAGTGACATTTGCAAAAGTGAAAAGATGACAGCTGGGTAGGAATTCTCACGAAATTTGTTGTTTCATTGCCTTGTAATTACGCAAAATTGTAAATATGTGTAGAGCTTAAATTTAACAAGTGTGTGTTCAATCGGTTGAAGGAAATGCAAACCGTTTTACAAAATTTTTACTCATGGCAGTCCAAACGCTATGAAGTGTCAAAATCACACGCCAGCTCCCAGCCAGGCGACTGAGTATTTAGATGCAAGCTTCGGGGAACGGCATGGGAGAATTACAGATCATGCGCACAAACTTGACATATTTATTCGTTGCTATGAAATATTTTTCTGTTGCTACAAAATTTTTTGGGCATGCGCTTAATTTATTGAAACGGTTAGGCAACCAAATTGTGTGAATCGCTACCCTGATTTGGTGGCAGAAATTCTGGTAAGTTTTTATTTTGCAAAATAATTATAAATTTATTAATTTTTTGTTCATTTCAGCTGATAAATTTTGTTGGAGGGATTGTTGGAGAAGATTAGGAAATTAATATGCACTTCCCGTGCATTCAGATAAGTATTTGAAATTATAACCCAAAGTTTTGTTTACTTTGTGGGGTTTATATTTGCAGATTTTAAAGACGAAAAAAGGAGTACGAAGGAAGTAGGAGGACAACATTTGGACAACGGGGGATTGTTTACTAAGTATTATTTATATGAAATTGAGTTTCCAGTAAATCTTTTTTCTTTTTAGGAAATAATTATGGAGGGACTGAACATAACAGTATCATTATCACAGCATTTATTATAGAGCGGAGATTTCTTAAGCATCCGACTATCATGCATGCTGCCTGGTTCTCCAACATGTATATCAATAAAATTTTTATTGCCGTCTACAACTGCTTGCAACAAAATGCTGTAGTACTTCTTGCGATTGTAGTAATCTGCTGGATTTGTTCGTGGTTTAGGGATACGTAAGTGACAGCCATCAAAAGCTCCTATTACATGAGGAAACTGCGTTATTTGCTTGAATCGAAATTGAGAAACATCTTTTTTTGATTCCTCAGCTGGCCATCGAATGTACAGGTGAGCGCATCTTACGAGCCAATGTGTTACTCCTGATATGCATCTGTGGGCCGAACTCATGCTTACACCGAAGAGATTTGATATTTCACGGAAGGTGTTTGTGTTAGATAAATACCAAATTGTTATTAATATTTCTCTCTCTGCGCTGATTTCCTTTCCAGTTCTACTAGACCTTAATGTACTGCTTCTGTACTTCTCTGAAAATGGTCTAAATTAAAAATACATTCATGTAAGTGTAGATGCACTTCTTACCTATTAATAAATACACAACAGTTCTCGTAAGGCGAAAATGGCTGACGAATTCTTCATTTGTATACTTTATAATTGTTGCTTTAAAATCTATTTTCATCCGTTGGGTTTGCTCCATTTCATCTTCTGATGATGTTGAATACTCTGAGGAAACATACTGTAAAATGTCCTCAGTACTGGAATCGCTTGATTCATAAAATACCTATGGAAAAAATTACTATAGTAACCATCACATAATTATTATATGACTTATATTATTTACTTGGAACATTTTAGTAATAGTATTTTTTTTTAAACAATGCGAACCATAAATTTATCAACTTTTGACAATTCCATGTAACCTCAATTTGCAAAAAACCATCTGTTGAAATGAGTTTAACATCATATTCGCCCTCTGGATTAAAAATTTAGCGTAACTACTCGCAAGTACTTGAAAAAAACTGCTTGAGCAGTTCAGAGCAGTTGATTTAGCGTAGACAACTACCTTAAGCACTTGCAAGTACTTAAATTGTGCCCTTGGAAAGCAGCTAATATAACATTTTTAGGTATGTTCTTTAACTAGCCCTGGAGCGCTCTAGAGCGCCCCAACGCGTTCTGAACCACTTGGAGCTGCTCCGAACTCATAGTTCTGTGTTCGACGAGAACTTCGTAGCTGCTCGGAAGTGCTCCCAACTTGCCCGAGGAATATGTTGGAGAAAGAAAGTAGAGCTGTCATTTTGTTTAGCTGGCTGGAATCATCTATTAGCAACCCAATATTTCACTCAACAGAGTTATATTAGTTGCATCCATTTCACAAATATTACTTAAAGTCCCAATAAACACAACTTTCGTGAACTGTCACTTTTGCCACGATGACAGTTCTCAATCAAACTTGCGTTCGATAAGATTGTATCTCCTGGGGTGCCCCAGGCTTTTTTGACATCTCTCAAAAAATCACGAATTCCTCCAGACGGCCGCTTATCGAACAAAGCTATTGATTCCTGCTTGGACCCCGGTGTTTTACTTTTCTGGCATTCTGTTGGAATCGTTTTTGAAAAAGACGAAGAAACAACATAAAAGATAAATAATTATCTTTTTCAAATAATGTATTGAATATTCTGAAGAAATCTTATTAAAATTAATTTCTAGCCTGTTTTTTATAGTTTGTCGGTTTTTATGCAATTGGCGGGAAGTGCGTAAAGTTTTTAAGGATTCGATTTTTAATAAATCTCTAAAAAGCCAAACAGCTGCAATTGTTGTATCTCTTTCATTCTTGTTCTTCATAAACCAAATTCGGCAGCTATCACTTTCTTCCAAAAAATTAAAGCGAGAGAATTTTACTGTTTGGCTTGAAGAATCCGTGCGCATAAAATTCAATACATTCTCAGGTTATAGTGTCCAAAGCAGTTCGAAGGCCAATGGCGTGTTGAAAGTGTAATGTGAGCCCATGTCTTACTTTTTCGGTACGAACATACCAGTTTATACCAGGTTTGTGCGTCTACACGTGTAAATCAATAATCTACATCGACGTGTGGAGTATGTGTAAATTAAGTAGAGTATGTATTATGTAGAGTATTGGTGTAGATTATATAAATTGCGAATTACGACTGCGTAAACATGATGATGCATTCAGCAGCGAGTCTTTACAGAGAGATGGTGTTTCTACCGTAATTCTTTTTCTTGTCTCATTCAAAACAAAGATATTATGAAGCAATTAGCAGCCGATCCTAGTCTCAGAAAAATTAAACAAAGTGTCTCACTATACTTATTTGATGATAAATTCATGAAGGAGTTTACGGACTCAATTAAGCTTCTCGATCCAGTATGTGAACTTGTCAATTTCTTCCAGAACTCTTCTGTTTTTATCGCAAATTCAATTTATTGTGGCTAAAATTAGAATTACCAGAAAAATTCAAGGACAATTTAAAAAGAAACGAAAGGAAAAGTCTTTAAATGTGTACTCTTTAGTGGCATATTACCTTCATTATTCACATGACAATGCGTTTTTGACTATTGAACAACAAGACATCATAAACGATTTTCTTTTCTACCATCTAGATACCAACGGTACTGAAGACTGGCATCATTTTTGACAACAATCAGGGCCTGTTTTTCCAAAATTAGTAGAGAAAAATGTTGAAAAATCTATTGCATTTTGGAGCATGGCTGAATTTAACCATCCAGCTTTATCTAAATTAGCCATTAAACTTCTGCAAATTTCAGCTTAATCGGCTGAACTGGAGATGTCCTTTTCCAATTGGGCATACGTTCTCTCACCAACAAGGAATAGATTATCTTTTGAACATTCAAAAAAATTGTTACATGTATACTTTACCCTAAGACTAGCAGACTCAAATGTTACAAACGAATACTAATTAATAAAGTAAAAGTTATGGGCTATATAAACGTTAATACCTGTTCATGAAATCTTGTAAAAAATCAAAATTATGTATTTACTTTACGTGTAGATGTAAAGTATCCCATGTAGATTGCGTGTAGATTATACTTAAATTATCGTGTAGAGTACACGATGTAATCTACACGCACAACACTGGTTTATACTCTGTGGTTGTCATCCCTGTTAGCTGCCGCGGATGTGATCTTTTGGTGAAGAAGAAGAAACATTTCGCGACAGCTGCCAGCGAACCGACGATGACAAGAGGTAAGTCGAAAATTATTATCAATATTTTCCAAATTTATCGGAGCCATCCGAGCTTGGATAAATTTGTTTACTAAGTACAACCCACAGCGAAAATATATACGATTTGGGCAAACAAAATTGTAACCGGAAAATTTTCTTGTCAACGTGAACCGAATATTCACAGAGAAGGGATTACTTCTTACGGCAGACTAGTACTTCAGAAGGCATCTGAACTCGGATCATGGAAACATACGGGAGGCGGCTGTTTTGCTGTGTAACGTATATCCCGCTCTGAACTCCGCAGACAGTGGCCATTTGAAGTGGAGCCCAGAGTGCTGGCTCACCTTTATGTCGGCGTCATCACGATAGTGAGGCCCATTTGTTCCCTAGCGGCCCCAAGTATTGCTCCATAGCTGCCTTTCACGACCAAGATCCAGTATTGGCTTTTCCCAAAAAAGAGAAATAAGAGAGTAAGCTCTCCACAAGGCGTTCTCCTTCCAGCGTACACGGGATCTTCTAATCTTTATTTTATGGTAAATTTTCTGATTATTCTAAGCGTGGTAGAAATCTAAGAAAATTTCGTTTGTTTTGCCTCATTAGGAGAACAGGGTTGAATTAGGAAAATTCAAAAACAAGCGCAAATTCCAGCAGGAGCCCCATCAAATTTCACCCTACCCACATATACAAAAAGGACTCCAGTAAGCGCCACTAAATAGGACAGGCAGATAAGTACTCAGTTCTATTCTTATTATGCAATTCCTGTAAATCAGTCAGCCTATTAGAAAAGTTCCTAGGTAAGCGATATCACAAGCACGTTGTAAATCTTTGTACAGATTCTATTTTGTCCCATTATTCCAAATTGTGTCTTATTTATGAGGTAGAAGATTGTACTGAATCTCAGATATGATAAGATAATGATAACTGCAAATCAGATACTGTAAAGACAGGCATTCGGCTCCAAATCTATACCGAAATAATTCAACATATCTTTAATATTAGTCAAAACCTTGAATTCGATTAGGATTTTAGCGTATTTAAAAAGTGTGCAGTTCCCGGATTTTTTTTTTTCAAAACATCTTAAGCTACTTAAATAGTTAAGTTTTTTCAATTCTTTAAATTACGTTATTTTCACAAAAAAAAATCATATTTGTTACAATATTCAACCCGTGCAGACCATTTTTTTTGTTAAAGTGAAAATTTGAAGATCCACTATATATGGATGCTGTTACAAGTTAATTTTCTATTCATGACCGTATTCTGTAACATCATGCTTGCTTGGATTAGCGCACATTATGTCCATAATTGCGGAGGTGTCTAACGCTGTGGTACACATGTTATTGGGCGCCAGGTCCCTTGAGCAAAACAACTCTGCCTCAGATGTAAATAACGAGCACGGGCATTACGACATCATAATACCGCTCTCGCGGTGGTGGGTACCAACAATTTGTTTACATCTGTACCACAGTACCGATCTCTCGTTTACCTCCAAGTTGCTGGCTCTAGCTCGTCGGCGGTGGGCGTGGGAAGAAGGGAGAGATCGGTTATTCCGAAAATCAGCTGCGTTCGTGACATTAAGGCATTGGAGGAGCTAGACAAGGTGACTATTCAAGTGACTAAGTAAACCATAAAAAAAACTTTCGGAGCATTCCCGTGGGCCAGTCTCGAACCCCGGTTTGTTGACTTCAGCCAACAAACTCTTCCTCGTAGCCATACTCTGACCTGAAGATTTGGTTCGGAATCGTGATTTAACCGGTTTCATATCTAGGTTTGGTTCGCTGAAAATTGGCGGAACTTGGGTAAAATAGATTCACTCACACATTCTGCATAGAGGTATCCAACGTTTTATTTAATAACAACAAAAAAATCAAGTATCTCCAACAATTAACAAGGAAATTCGGTAATAAGAAAAAATGCAATTAGGTTATAATTATCCTACCATAATTCATACGTTACATGACAAAATAATTCCCCTCTATCCTCTACTTTTGCAGCACAAGGAGATCAACCTTATCGCAAGACTTCCATTTAATTCTTCTACATTGAATATAATCAATCAAAGCTTGACCATCCGCAATGCAATAACTTAATAATTCGCGTGAACATTTACACTTTAACTTAACAATACCGGTGAAAGCAATCTGTGACCTTGATGTTCAATGAAATAATTTTGCTCGCTAACTAAATTTATCCAAATTAAAATCAATATTTGTTATGCTTGGGCTTTGTAAAGCAAATTCAACAATAAAAAAAATATTGCAAAAAAATTATAAATATAAGCAAGTAAGATTAATAATGGTAACTAAATTTATCCAAATTAAAATCAATATCTGTTATGCTTGGGCTTTGTAAAGCACATTCAACAATAAAAAAAATATTGCAAAAAAATTATAAATATAAGTAAGTAAGATTAATAATGGTACTTACCCGGCGATTCCAAAAGCTTTTGGGGGGGCCGGTTGCTGCTAATAGTTTAATATGAAAATTCAAAATATCTTCCTTTTTCTTAATTTGAGAATTCAACACTAAATTTAGAATATAATTAATCTAGAATCCGGATCGGCTTATGATGACATTGCAGATGAAGTTAGGATGTTAAATTAAGCTCATGCCACGTTAAAGTTGCATAAGTCCGCTATCCAGCGTCTTATGTTGACACTAACGAGAAATTTACGCCTGGGTAAATCTAACGCATGCCGATGAATTGGGTCATATAAGTCCAATACCCAGCAGCTATGACAACACTACTAAATGTTTACAATCTACTGGATGGTTCGCAGACAATTGCGGTCAAATGGTGATTCGGCACTTAGACAGGCTTCGAGGTTAAACCTTGGCGCTTTCTTTAGATTTCTATTATACCCTGATAATAATCTGGAAATTTGGTTTGATTTAGTTAAATTAAATTCGGGAGGTTGCACATTTAGTTGGGTACTCGCTCACCTTAATCAATCCTAATATGCGCGAATTTCAGTTGAACCGGTAGGCTGCACGTGGTGAGAAGGTAGGTTTCTTGCCAATCTGTGATGATCGAAATGCGATTTAGATAAGAATAGCGATTAAAATGCTATAACTTACAAGTATGCACGGGTATCCTTGCGGAAATGTGGGCTATCCTATATCCTGATATTTTTTCCAGATTGGTTCCCTCACACAGGGAGTACTCTTAAACAAGCACTGGTAATTTAACACGGCACCAGGAACTTGGTGAAATAATTTTAAATTTCACTTCACCTGGGAGATTATCGCAGCACTAATTAAAATTTTTCCTAACCAATTCACTTGCACTAACTTTCTTTTATTCCTCCAAGTACTCTTACTTGAGTATTTTGGCCAACCCGTGCACTGCTTAACTTTGCCACCGATCGATTAAAACTGGATAACTGACGGTGATCAGACTAACGCCAGCAGTCTTGAGCAATACCTTACTAAGTCGAATTTCAAACAAAGGTTGGAATCAATTCACGAATTAAGTTAATTCAATTTAATTCGCCCGGTTAATGAAGTGCAATTATTGGTGCCGGCTACCAAATTAAGTTGCATAATCGCCACTTGAATTGCCCGACACTTTTAGATATAAAATTCGAAATTTTATATAAAAGCTGAAATCTGATAGCAGGGGTGCAAACCCACTCCATGCGACGGAATTTTACTTTCTTACCACCACAATTAATATAATACTACAGTTGGTGCACTTCTGACAGGAGCTTTATTTCAGGTAGCTTTTGGTCTGCTGGTGTGAGAACTGATTATTTATCTCTAAAAGTTTTCAAGCAACATGAAAAGCGAATAGAAATAATTTATGGGAAAGCTCATATTGATAAGAAAGAGATAGCTAGTTATTAAAAACCACTTCTCTCAATTTTTATGACGTCAACGTGATCTCTTGGATGCCATCTTCTTTTTGCTCTATTCATTAAGAGGTTTCAAGTAAAAGTGCCACATACAATCTCAGGTTATAGGTACCCCTATAGCTGTAGTAAATTTTTGATGCGTGGATACCAGAAAACTTCTTGTAAGATTAACATGTGTTAGTTACTGTTTGACAGTTCGCACAGCCAGAGTATTTTTATTTAGCTGATTTTTCAGAAAAATTAAATATTTCGCAAAAGACGTGTTAGCATAGAGATCATTAAAAGGATCGCGTAATTAATATAATAGTTATGGATTTCGGCTTTACTTAATAAAAGAAAATAATAAATTTTCCATTGTTTATTTATAAAAAAAACTGTGTATTAGTGTGGTGAATTGAAATTTAAAAGAAACAAGTTTATTAATTAGAGTGGTTAGATTTTAGATATCGCATTTTCAATAGCACTCAGTCTGTGTTCACTAATTGATTCCTGCTGGGACCTCGGTGTTTTACTTTTCTGGGGTTCTGTTGGAATCTTTTTTGAAAACGACGAGAAAACAACATGAAAGTTCAATAATTATATTTTTTTAAATAATGTATAATAATTATATTTTTCAAATAAGTATTTAACCGAACATTCCAAAACTGGCTCCTTTGAAATCCGGCAATCCCGAATTTTTAGACATCCATCGTCTCCTCCCGTAACAATGTGAAATTGTTTATTTTGATTACAATCCAAATCTCAAACAAGATGCCCGTGAGAGTCCTCAATTGTACAGGCACGGTGATATAGATCAACAATTTACTTTGCAACTACAAGAGTTTTTGACTCTGGTCAGTCAAAGATTAGAATTTTATTATCTACAACTGTAGCAAGAATTTTGTCATCAGATGGATGAAATTCTATTGTCCTCACTTCAGTCCCATAATCTTAAAATAAATTTTATCTAATAATTGTGAAGTTCACTTTTAAATTAATCTTACCTCTATATGTATATCAGTAATATCTTGCCTGAAATTCCAGTCCATATATTACCGAATTATTTTTATCCATTGCGGGCAAGTGCTTCCAAGTACTTTCCGTTCAGATTAGTAAAAGTAAATTGACTGCCCTTCAATTTCAGAAAGCAAAAATCAGTTCTATCGTTGCTAAAATTAATGTTACACTTTCCTTAATAATAAATATATTATAATATATTTATAAACAAAACATTTCATCAAAATCACCATGAACAAACTCACTCACAGTGGGATGGACTTTCAACAGGCACTTGATGATTTGACGTTTAATAAAGCAAACAGCTGTTAATTGTTGTATCCCTTTCATTCTTATTCTTCATAAGCCAAATGTGGCAGCTATCGCTTTTTTCCAAAAATTAATGAGAGGGAATTATACTCGTTTGCTTGAATAATCCGTGTGCATAAAATGCAATACATTCTCAGGTTATAGTGTCCAAAACAGGTCGAAGGCCAATGGCGTGTTGAAACACTAGATCCATTATTTCAGCGACATCTACTAGAATTATTATGAAATAGTTCTGGGATTGCTTGTTTAATTATTAAATTGATAAAATTCATTTGAGGGGATTGATTAAGGCTTGCAGACATTATTTGTCAGGTAGTAGTGTGTCGATCTTTGGTAATTTTTGTTTAATAACTTCGAAATTAATTTAGCAACTGTTACAATTCTTATGAGACTTAAACTTTAAAACTGTAAAGTACATCTAGATAGAAATAATTGATTTTAGAGCCTTTATGTTATTGAATTTTATTATGTGTGTACACAAACATTCGTATAGAATTGCAGCCCGACATCTAAAAGATGTAATTTAATTACAAGGGGATAAAAGTCAATTATTAAAGTTTTTTTTAAATCGGGTGTCGTGAATGCAGTGAATTCCCTAACGCTTCTTCCCCATCTTGCTTTCCTCATCCCTTCCCACTTGAACATCCTGCGGCAACTTCACGTTGCTCTTCCGCATACACATACATTTCAAACATGTCGCCCAATGTGGGGCCTGTCTTCCCCAGGGAAGGCACATCAGCATCTTCTGATGCGCTTCGCGCCTCAAAAGAGATGGCAGGTCAGCTTAGGCTGATCCGCTTGTCCTTCTCGGACTTAGGCGATGTTGGCCTGAACGGCTGTTGTCTCTTAACGTATTTTTGTAAAGCACCTTCGAGGCTTAGTACCTCTGTCCTGGCATGCCTTAAAGTGTCCGTAGGTATGCCAGGTATGTATGGCCTCGATGCTGTCCTGGTATGTCTAGTGAAAATACTCGGTCAGCTTGTCTAGGTTCAGGATAGCTCCTAGCTCCACAGGCAGGACAGACGTTCTGGGTTTTGGGAACCTCATCAAGGTTCACACATTGCAATTTTTTTTTAAAAGAAAAAAAAATTTTTCTTTTCCCTCTTTCTTTAAATTTTTATATATTCTTTGGTGAATACCGTAAATTCTTTTTATTTTTTTTAAACCCCCTTTTCCTTTTTTTCCTTTCTTGATTTTTTTCTTCTGTTTTGAATTTTGTTTTTGTGTTTGATTCCTTCCTTCTTTCCCTCACACCCTCGCCAACCTCATGCAAGATGGAGAAGAAGCTTCTGGGGAACCTGAAATTATTTTGGTTGATTTCTTTGGTTTTATTTCAAAAATATTTTGGTTTTTTTTTATTTCGGATGAGTTGAAATTTTTTTTTGAATGTTGATTTTTTTTAAATTCATTTTTTTTTTAATTCTTATTTTGGCTTAATTAAGTTTTTATGCAGTTTTGCTTGTTTTTTTTGCAGTGGGATTATTTCTAAAATTTTGTGCTTACACACATTTTTTCTGATTTATCATAGCTCTTATTTGTTTTTGTTCTTTTATTTCTTTCTATGATTTCTTTTTTTGGTTGTCTTCAAACTTGATTTTGTGCTGCGACTTCTTTGTTTTTTTTTTGCCTTAAAACTTGTTTTTGTGCTATGACCTTAGGAGTTGTACTCCCGCATCTTTTTCCGAGACCTTCTGTCTCAAATAAGTTTTCCTTGTAGACGCGGTTACATATTTTGATTACAATCCAAATCTCAAACAAGATGCCCGTGAGAGTCCTCAATTGTACAGGCACGGTGATATAGATCAACAATTTACTTTGCAACTACAAGAGTTTTTGACTCTGGTCAGTCAAAGATTAGAATTTTATTATCTACAACTGTAGCAAGAATTTTGTCATCAGATGGATGAAATTCTATTGTCCTCACTTCAGTCCCATAATCTTAAAATAAATTTTATCTAATAATTGTGAAGTTCACTTTTAAATTAATCTTACCTCTATATGTATATCAGTAATATCTTGCCTGAAATTCCAGTCCATATATTACCGAATTATTTTTATCCATTGCGGGCAAGTGCTTCCAAGTACTTTCCGTTCAGATTAGTAAAAGTAAATTGACTGCCCTTCAATTTCAGAAAGCAAAAATCAGTTCTATCGTTGCTAAAATTAATGTTACACTTTCCTTAATAATAAATATATTATAATATATTTATAAACAAAACATTTCATCAAAATCACCATGAACAAACTCACTCACAGTGGGATGGACTTTCAACAGGCACTTGATGATTTGACGTTTAATAAAGCAAACAGCTGTTAATTGTTGTATCCCTTTCATTCTTATTCTTCATAAGCCAAATGTGGCAGCTATCGCTTTTTTCCAAAAATTAATGAGAGGGAATTATACTCGTTTGCTTGAATAATCCGTGTGCATAAAATGCAATACATTCTCAGGTTATAGTGTCCAAAACAGGTCGAAGGCCAATGGCGTGTTGAAACACTAGATCCATTATTTCAGCGACATCTACTAGAATTATTATGAAATAGTTCTGGGATTGCTTGTTTAATTATTAAATTGATAAAATTCATTTGAGGGGATTGATTAAGGCTTGCAGACATTATTTGTCAGGTAGTAGTGTGTCGATCTTTGGTAATTTTTGTTTAATAACTTCGAAATTAATTTAGCAACTGTTACAATTCTTATGAGACTTAAACTTTAAAACTGTAAAGTACATCTAGATAGAAATAATTGATTTTAGAGCCTTTATGTTATTGAATTTTATTATGTGTGTACACAAACATTCGTATAGAATTGCAGCCCGACATCTAAAAGATGTAATTTAATTACAAGGGGATAAAAGTCAATTATTAAAGTTTTTTTTAAATCGGGTGTCGTGAATGCAGTGAATTCCCTAACGCTTCTTCCCCATCTTGCTTTCCTCATCCCTTCCCACTTGAACATCCTGCGGCAACTTCACGTTGCTCTTCCGCATACACATACATTTCAAACATGTCGCCCAATGTGGGGCCTGTCTTCCCCAGGGAAGGCACATCAGCATCTTCTGATGCGCTTCGCGCCTCAAAAGAGATGGCAGGTCAGCTTAGGCTGATCCGCTTGTCCTTCTCGGACTTAGGCGATGTTGGCCTGAACGGCTGTTGTCTCTTAACGTATTTTTGTAAAGCACCTTCGAGGCTTAGTACCTCTGTCCTGGCATGCCTTAAAGTGTCCGTAGGTATGCCAGGTATGTATGGCCTCGATGCTGTCCTGGTATGTCTAGTGAAAATACTCGGTCAGCTTGTCTAGGTTCAGGATAGCTCCTAGCTCCACAGGCAGGACAGACGTTCTGGGTTTTGGGAACCTCATCAAGGTTCACACATTGCAATTTTTTTTTAAAAGAAAAAAAATTTTTTCTTTTCCCTCTTTCTTTAAATTTTTATATATTCTTTGGTGAATACCGTAAATTCTTTTTATTTTTTTTAAACCCCCTTTTCCTTTTTTTCCTTTCTTGATTTTTTTCTTCTGTTTTGAATTTTGTTTTTGTGTTTGATTCCTTCCTTCTTTCCCTCACACCCTCGCCAACCTCATGCAAGATGGAGAAGAAGCTTCTGGGGAACCTGAAATTATTTTGGTTGATTTCTTTGGTTTTATTTCAAAAATATTTTGGTTTTTTTTTATTTCGGATGAGTTGAAATTTTTTTTTGAATGTTGATTTTTTTTAAATTCATTTTTTTTTTAATTCTTATTTTGGCTTAATTAAGTTTTTATGCAGTTTTGCTTGTTTTTTTTGCAGTGGGATTATTTCTAAAATTTTGTGCTTACACACATTTTTTCTGATTTATCATAGCTCTTATTTGTTTTTGTTCTTTTATTTCTTTCTATGATTTCTTTTTTTGGTTGTCTTCAAACTTGATTTTGTGCTGCGACTTCTTTGTTTTTTTTTTTGCCTTAAAACTTGTTTTTGTGCTATGACCTTAGGAGTTGTACTCCCGCATCTTTTTCCGAGACCTTCTGTCTCAAATAAGTTTTCCTTGTAGACGCGGTTACATTGCCGACTTTTTGCTTGTGTAATTTTTCATAAACCTAGAAATGTACAGGTCTCCGATTGCAAAGCGGACAAATGATCCTGAAGACCAGGGAGCAAAGCCTAAGCAGGCATTAGCACTTCCATCACCTCCGACGACGAGAAGTAAAGCACAAAAGTCTCTGAATAAGACTTACGGCACGGCACGTATGTCCTGAGACTCTACCTTGAGTACCACTTGCCCTGCCAGACCAGATATTTCAAAACCTCCCCCAGATTTTATTGTATCGACTAGGTCGAACGAACAGGCGAGGCCATTCTCAGGTGACCAGGCAGTTAAGAACTTCGGCTAAAACCTGTCCTGGGGCTTGGTCCGTCCCTCCCATTAATCAGGCCCAGCCGCTTGATGAATTGCGCAACGCCAGGATTAACCCTCCGGCAAGTACGGCTCCCAATCCAACAGAGGCCACAGTGATTACTGCAGATCAATTGGCAATCCATATGGCCGATTTTAAAAAAGAAATGTTAGGTTTGTTAAGCGCAATCCATTTTGGAGAGGTTGGGTTCGGCCTGTAGTCCAGTTGAAGCTCACAATGGTCACGCCGCCTCGTTAACTAACACCCGGCAGTACCATAGTCACGAACCAGCCTCGCCTGTACATCCAGTTGATGTAAGCCCGCGATGGCAAACCGAGGCCTATGAGCACCAACCTGCACAGACATCCTATTTTAGACCAAGACCCGCACCTAGAGTGGCAGGCTACCAAGCTAGACGCCCGTCTATTATGGCGTCCTGGAGGATTCATTTCAGTGGTCGTAGCCCGGCTTTCTCGGTAGATGATTTTTTGTTCCGCGTAGAATTATGCTGAAATATACACCTACTATTTAAAGATAAGGCCGAACAATGGTTCTGGAATCAGTTCTGTCGCTCCTCACCGAACTTTGACTGGGAGCTATTCAGAGCTCGCATCAGGCAAGAGTTCGGCTCTGCTTAAACAGACCTCGACCTGATGCGGACTCTGATGGAACTCCGTCAGAGTTCGGAGAGCTGCGAAAGCTACCTCCGAAGAGAAAACGCTATCATCATACACATGAGAACGCCACCTCGTGAGGCTGACGTAGTTCAAATAGTCCGAGACAATTTGCATCCCCGTATAGGGCAACAATTTTCCACTGTCACCGTTAGGTCAATGTACTATTTGCAAAACTTATGCCTTATGGCTGGACGTTGGCTACAACGACGCGACCTGTATAGGCGATCTACGAGACCAGATGTTCACGAACTCGATTTTGACTCAGCCCAGGAGGCACAGGATTTATCTGGTTTTCCTGAGGCTGGAGTGGAAGAAGTAAGGCGCACCCCTGAAGCTGAAGGTCGCATGACTTGCTGGAACTGTGGCGTAGCGGGTCACTCATTCCATTCCTGCCCAGTGAGACCAGGAGATTTTTTTGCTATATCTGTGGACAGCCTGGAGTAGTGCCACCTAATTAAAAATGCCAGGGTGAGTGTTGGAAACAGGGGACCCCACTCGCTGAAGATAATGATCAGCAAGGCGACATCGACGAACCCCTGAATTTCCTTCCTAAGACACAATGCACCCAGACTGACCCCACTCATAGAGAGTGTACCACCCTTTTGCCTTATGCAAGGAATGTCCTTGCATGAGAGAACTAAACTATGAAAAAGTGAGAGCTCGCATTTTTGCAGAGCTTCCACTCAACCGACGGAGGAAATTCAGAGAGAGAAAGCGCGCATTGAAGAAGACTCGACAGTCTTTAGTCTCTACGGTAATAACTAGCCAGGACGACGGTCTGTTATGTACAAATCTGGGGTGCATAATTTTATGCCGGGTAGCATGGAGAAGGGGTGGGCTATGATACAAATCTCCCGGTGGGTGAGTCTACGAACTCGGTAGAAATGACAAAAAAAAGTCGGCTCGTATAAAATATATTTTCTTAAGATTAATAATTAAACAATTTGAAAAAGAAAAAAAAATAATATGTAGATCTCAGCTATGAATATTATTTTAGAAATTAAAATGGCAGCGCACGAAAGATATCAATCAAAAATCTTTCCCTAAAGAAACTTACTCTGGCCTTTTAAATGATTAAATTAAGGATATAAACGAAGTAGTTATCTTTACAATTTTCTTCTCTTCATCCATAAAACTATTGTCCTGTCCAGTCTTCCGTTTTCTTCGTAGTTTCGGATCTCCAGTTCATTTATCCTCCAATACTTCTTTATCGATTCTTCTTATTAACTTCCAACTGTCTTGAAAATTTAACTCTTTTTAACTTGATTCAAAACTTGAACTGTCACTTTCTTATAATTCACTTTATAATTACTTTTTCGCAACTCACCTTGAACTGTCTCCTTCACATACCAAGGACCTCTTTTTTATAGTTTCGCTCCCCCTCTTTATCTTATACTGGAAATCATTTTTCCAGATCGGTTTGAAACGGTTGACTTTTATTAATAATAATTTTGCGTTTTTCTTTTTAAAAGATACTCCATAGTTTGCGTTTCCATTTGATATCATCCGGTATATAAATAAAATTCGGGAAGTTGTAACATTTTGTGAAAAAACTCGGATGTTGACAGCAGATTTCACGTGTTCAATATTTTGTCTCGAATCCTTTTCGGGGCTCCTTCTTTGCAATTTGTATTCCTTTGGATTGGAAACAGTCCAATTCGTCACATATTTTAATCCGGTACCTTGAAGTTCACATAAAATTTTCGAGTTTTCCTCGATGTCTGATCTAGGTTATGTGACGTGATGATTAAGTGCTTTTTGTAATTTTCAGAAAGAGAAGTCTGGACTAGGTAAGTAAACCTTAAACTTAATTAACTATTACCAAGATTACCATCATATCTCTCTATACTTACTAATTTTCTTCCTTTTAGAGGTTCGTGTACTGCCTTGTTCATTTCACACTGCAAGTTACTATTTCAAGAACATTACCATAAATCCTAATACTGTCTAAATTACCTAAATATTCAAAATAATAAATTCTTCTTTTTCAGCTTTCCTATCCACTAACATCTATTCCTACCCCAAATTTCTTAAATCTACTTAATTATTTTTATTATAACTTAACAAATAGTTACACAAATTCAATATGGTTACAATATTTATTACTTAATTTATTGCAGGATACTCAGCTTCTGACGTAAACATGATAGTCTTCATCGTACCAGGTCAGTATTCAAACTCAACCTTTTAATCTTTTCTTTTTGTTCGGTCTAACTCCAAAAATCCTCTCACAGGTGAAATTATCATCATCGCCTGTTTGAAAAGCAAAACCAGGAATACGGGCGTAAATATTAAGTACATCCCCGGAAACAATTTGAGGTTCATTCCTCGTCTCATCAGTGCGAAATTTGAATGGACATCCGCAGTAGGACCAGTGAGGCTATTAATCCCTCAACGACATTAAATCATCAGGTATATTTCTCATTTTATTGGACATCTGTAAATTAATTTTCTTTGCAGCATCATTGAAATATTTTGCAACGATTAAGGAGACAAAACAACACGGCTAAGTAAGTTTCTTTTTATTTGAATTTATTTAACTTTATTTTATTTGAGGTGTCTTCAATTTTGGACGTAACATTGCCTCCCTTTCCTCCGGGAGATTTTCCCGAAATCTTCTGTCTTAACCAAAAACAACTCAAGTCAAATCTTTTCACTACAAATTCTATAAAAAAAAAAGATTATTGTGACACACTCTATAGAAACCTAAACTGACAACACTTCGACTACTCGTCGACACTATTAGGATCGTATATCTTCAGATCCTTCGAATGCTAAATACCTAAGCTTTTGCCTGTGTTATCTTGTAGCTCATACGTCCATGGTAAAACGCTTCTTGCTACTCGAAATGGACCAATGAACTTAGGTGCCAACTTGGCATTAAAATACTTGGAGGCGTCCGATAGGACGTAGTTTTTACCCAAAACACTGTCATTCACACGTAAAACTTTTGATCCTTCCTTCGGAGATTGTAAGACTGTTTTGACGACTGTGCTGCCTTCTCTCGTCTTGCTCTCACCTCACTCCTAAGATTCTCCAGTGCTTTGGACTTAGCTTTGGCGTCAAATACAGTATCGTCTTCTTTATTATTATAAGCTTCCCCATTCGTTATCATCTCCCTTCCGAAGTTAACGAAAAATTACGTTAGTTTCAAAACTTCGTGTACTTCGGATTGCGCAAGCTATCTTGGCTACATATGTATCCCACACCCTGTGGTTTTCCGCCACATAAGAACGAAGCATAGTAGTAGTATAAATATGTATGTTCTGGACCAATGTGCAATGTGCAGGTCAAAGGTCAAGGTTGCTGATTAGGTTTTCGGTCTTGGAGGCTACAATTGAGAGATAAGGAAAAGAGATAAGGATTTTCGGTCTTATAGGCTACAATTGAGAGATAAGGAAGAGAGATAAGGATTGTCGGCCATCTTGGATTTTGGGTTTTCGGTCTTATTGGCTACAATTGATTGGCTACAATTGAGAGATAAGGATTGTCGGCCATCTTGGATCTTGGGTTTTCGGTCTTATAGGCTACAATTGAGAGATAAGGAAGAGAGATAAGGATTGTCGGCCATCTTGGATTTTGGGTTTTCGGTCTTATTGGCTACAATTGAGAGATAAGGATTGTCGGCCATCTTGGATCTTGGGTTTTCGGTCTTATAGGCTACAATTGAGAGATAAGGAAGAGAGATAAGGATTGTCGGCCATCTTGGATTTTGGGTTTTCGGTGTTATAGGCTACAATTGAGAGATAAGGATGTCGGCCGTCTTGGATTTTGGGGTTTTCAGTCTTATAGGCTACAATTGAGATATAAGGAAGAGAGATAAGGATTGTCGGCCATCTTGGATTTTCGGTATTCGGTCTTGGAGGCTACAATTGGTCTTCTTCTTCTTTGGTTTGCACCTGGACTTAGATCTAAACCTTGGATCTGAACCTGGATTGTTTAGTAAGATAAGGCACCTGTCGGCCATCTTGAATATTGGGTATTCAGTCTTGGAGGCTACAATTGATGTTGAAGATAAGAGTTTGTTGTTTTGAGTCTTTAATTACGAAGTACAGCTTTATCAGCTAAATGAAATAACATGATGCGAATTTAATTGTGTTGAAGATAAGAGTTTGTTGTTTTGAGTCTTTAATTACGAAGTACAGCTTTATCAGCTAAATGAAATAACATGATGCGAATTTAGTTGGAAAAACAGAATATTGCGTAATAAAAGATTTCACCACTTTGAGTAAATAGATGAAGACTATTTTTTAATTTCTTTTGCAAATTCTTATTTCTATGATATCATTTGTTTTCAAGCAAGTTTTAACATGTTTTTCGATCCCATTGATTTTTGGGAGTAATGATTACGTCATTGCTATGGATGTGAAATTGTGAGAGGTTGGATCGAGTGCTGATTGAGCGTGTGGAAATAATTAATTATTAATTTTCGATTATCGATTTAATAGAATATTTATTGATAGTTGAGTGTTATTAATAAATAACCGCATGCACACACATACGCACATACGCGCCAATGTTAAATATAATTAGTAATACAGGGGTATTTAAATTTTGACTACCAGGCGATCATGAATTTAAGTACAAGAAAGCAATTTTCTCGCAACCTCAAAGCTTTTGTTATGGTCAATACGATGTGATCGCACATGTAGCTTATCATTAGACGGCGGCATAATATTCTTACTATGACCAAAGCATGGCTCGCTAAAGTGAACAGCGTTATCAGCAAATTTTGCCCCGAAAAACTTATGAGTAACATAAAATTCTGTTGGTTTATATGATTCAAACATGGCTTGATTACGAAACGTTTTGCACAGCTGATTGTGTTGCATGTGTTTATGACTGCCTGGTTTTAGCCATCGAATAAAATGCGCTAATCGTGGGTTATGAATATGCGAAAAAACCCTCTATGTGCTGAATTTAATGAATTTGTGGTTTTGGTTCAATTTTGAGGTCTGGGTTTTCGGTCTTGGAGGCTACAATTGATTTTGTTCTTCTTTGATTTGCACCTGGACTTAGATCTGGACTTGGACTTGGATCTGGACCTGGACTTGGGTATTCGGTCTTGGAGGCTACAATTGGTCTTCTTCTTCTTCTTCTTTGGTTTGCACCTGGATCTGGATCTGAACCTGGACTTAAAAATAGCATCAACAATTTTGTCTAAGTTCATTGATAAATAATTAATAAATATCTGGTTAAATTTCCTTTAACATAAAAAATCCGCTGATAAGTAGTAGTAAACATTTGGATTCAATTCGTTAGCGTAAAAAATTTGCCGATAAGAGTTGAATGGCCCAGAATGTTTTGGGATGATAAGAAAAAAAAACGATTCGCTGTAGTAACCTCGAACTTTAAAAGATTGTCATGCAATTTCTTTTTCAGATCTAAATATAGACATTAATTCGAGGTCATATTATTAAATAATTTCGTGTTTTATGCAACTAGCAAGTAAGTCATTCTACCGATTACGTCATCTTGACCTTGATTACTAGTTAAAATAACATCATTGAGGAATAGCCAAAAGAATTTCTGTAATTAATGGAAAAAATCTGATGTTTAAAAATAACATGCATCGCTTTGCATAAATCCGTTGATAAGTAATAAAACGTCTAGTCAAGGTAGCTGGAATGGCTTCTTTCGGTACTTTGGAGAGGTTTATCATGTGAAGAACTTAAGAAAATAGACCCAAATTGTGATCTCACCGAGTTCAGTTTACTTTGAGTTTGTCATGTAATTTAGGCAAATGTCAGGTTCCGGGCTTGTTGTTTTTTAAATTTTGGATGAGAAATTTTCCAAACATGTTCTTCATAATATATATAGATTCAAAAGGAAATTGCGGCTCTCAATACTTTTTCATTTCCAATCATGTTTTAACATATCCGAAATAGCCTTCATTTAAAAGGAAATTGCGGTTATTAGAATTTTGTTTGTTATTATCCAAATATATGTTTTATTACACTTAACCTCTCCGAATTCTTTATTTTTGTGTCTATGAAGGAGGGTGGAACAATTTTAGGATTGTGAATGCGAGTATGAATCCTAATGATATTTTAGAGGAGTACATGCCTCCAGAAGATGGTAACAGGAGTCTAATGTTATGGTTGAGATCTGACGAGCCGATTTCTTATACATTTCATTTTGAGTTCATATTTCAAGAGTTTAGAAAATTAAGTGATGTAAGTGAGTATATGCAAACCAAACATATTCAAGCATACTGCTATAAAGTTCAATATTGCATTATTTTGTGAATTTATTAAATATGCTAATACTGATGATGTAGATGAAAACGAAATAGCTTTAGATATAAAATCTTTTCAGGCTAAGATGAACATAGCATAGATAGAATGTTGAAATAAATTATTGTAAAATCTGAAGAATTTCAAGAAAAAGATAGCGGCTGGGCTCTTCTAAGAATCATCCACATTGAAGTGGAAGTAGGATTATCGTTTATTTATTAGAGCCTTAATCTGAAAAAGAATTTATATTGCAAGAAATCAAAGTATAGAAATACGATTTTTAGATTCATATAGATTAGATTTCTCTGGCGTAGATAAATTAGCGAATAATTCATCTGATGAAAACTTAATATTAACCAGATCCTTTTATAAAAATGACGATTTATTTAATTTAATGAATACCTTAATTGCTTTGAAAAATTTAGTGGAAATTCATTGCCTATGCAAAAGTAGTTTGATAATAAATTTACAGATAGGAAGTGTTCTGATAATGATTATGCGCATTTAACAAACGTTTGGAAAGCATTTGAATGTAAAATATTTGTAGACTATTTATATTGTCATACAAAGTATACAAAGATTGAATTACAATAATTATTAACTGTCGTTAATATGTATAACTTTATATATTCTCGCAGGAATTCTACTGCTAATAATAAGCATATGGAAAATGTTATCCCATCACAAAGCTCAACATATTTAATTTACTTCGATACCAATAATTTTATGGGTGGGACATGTCTGAATTCTTACTATATGAGGAATTTCAATGGGATAGAAAATACGGATATCGATATAATGAGCATTCCTCAAAGTTCAGAAATTGAATATATATATTTGAAGTAGATTTAACTTATCTAGAATCACTTCATGACTTACACAATGATCTACCATTTTGCGCAAATAATATAAAAATCCCCTGAATTAGGCTCAAGGAAATTGATATATGACTTAGAAGATACATTTTATTACATAATCCATTATAGAAATCTCCAAAAAGTAGTTTAAAGTATGAATTGAAGTTTTCATGCATTCATAGAGCTCTTTGATTCAGACAATGAAATTGATTAAAACAATATATTGATCTTAGTACTTTGCATAGATCAAAAGCTGTTAACACTTTCCGATCTTAAGTTCTTATGATGGAATTTGAATTTATCACGATGAATGACACTAATTTTGTGTTCTTAAGTATATTCAAATGTTCAACAGGTGCTTACTATTGGCAAGACTTATTCTAATATCACCATTAAATCTTTTGGTTGGAGCACAGTTCGACGAATAACTTATCTGATTCTGAATTTAAAAATTAAAACTGTTATTAGTAAGATTACGTTAGAATGTATAGGATTGAAATCTAAGATCTATTCTTTACAAGTAGGCAGCAAGAAAGATATTATGAAAGCTACATTTGAAACTAATTGTTAGATTAACTAGAAATTGTGAAAATGAGAAAATGAGAATCATTAAATTGAATCAAATGAATATAGAAAAATAAAAAAAATTACATTGGTAAGATTACGTTAGAATGTATAGGATTGAAATCAAAGATCTATTCTTTACGAGTATAAAGCAAGAAAGATATTAAGAAAGCTACATTTTAAACTAATTTTTAGATTAACTAGAAATTGTGAAAATGAGAATCATTAATAAATTTATGTAGAATGAAAAATAAATGACTAAATTAATAAAATGCTATTTTAACATTACCAGAAAGACTTTTATTAGTATAAAATAGACATTTAATTATTATTTATAACTATTGCTTTTCTAGAAAATTTCTTAAAAGGTAAACATTTTCCCTTATGAATTAAACAGCATCGCGCTTTATACAAAAATTTAAGAGAGGATACATTTGGACACTGCAATTCTTCTTCCATATTATATACTTCATATGGGAGTGTTTCAGAATTTAACCTTAATTACAACAAGTCTTCTTATACAATTTTTTTCTGGTTGGTTTATGAAGTTCATTAACTACTTGTATTTCATTCATTTTGTAGTTGTCAGAGATTCTACATTAATCAACGCTATTAAAGTTTCTTTAATTTTTCCTATATGTAGAACTATATATTTCATCAACTTCTGCTGAGCATCAACAATTCATTCATTTGTATACAAATCGTATGCTATTTTCAGTTTTCCTTGTAGAGCCGCAATTTATTCATTTCTAAGTAGCTCAATTTAATAGCATACAGATAGATCCACTGATCAAGAACTCCTCAAAAAATCATCCAAATTTGTCAACACTGTATGATTAGAGGGTAAACGATCAACTAATTCATTAGGATTTTCAAAGTAAGTATAGCCAGTATTAGTCTTTGGTATTTGTATTAAGCCCTGACCTTTTGGGGATGTGAGCTTCTTAATGATGGTTTTATACTTCTTGCTTCTGTTTCCTTTTATTCGATCATCATCCATATAATTGCGTTTATAAGCATTAGTGTCATTCATAATGTTTCTGTAGTTGTTCATATCATCTGACGTGTATAGTTGTTTAGGGGTTTTTATGAAGAGCAATTCGAGAAGTCCTGGAGTAATGCTATATACTTTTTCTTTAAGAATGATATTGTCACCATCAACTTGAAGAATCGAGTTGCCAATTTTCCAGTTGTTACCATCAAAGTAAACCCCATAAGATTTATCAATTTTTGTGCTCTTGTTTTCATATAATTTAATGTATTTCGAAATTGAAGGGTTATTGGGCAAATCATCGATAGAAAGCGTCTTTGTTAGAGTAGATGAATTTGGAGGTGTAGCAAATTCTTCATTATCATCATCTTCACTATTAGTAGAGCTATCGGAAATTCTAGAATAATCTCCAAGTTTACTTGAAGTACTAGCTGGCTCTGCTTTGAAGTATTTATGTTTAGGTTGAGGTGTTAAAATTTCACTGTTATTATATTTATCAATACCAGGATCCATTTTCAAGAGTTCAATCCCAGGATCCATTTTCAAGAGTTTACGTTTATATGAGTTTATTGAAGCATCGCTCTTTGACTCATCCTTGATTTGTGCAACAAGTGTCTCAAGCGGCTTGGTGATGGACTTAAAAGTTTGCTCTAGCTGAGTCTCTGTTTCCATTTTTCCCATCTTAAGAGCTTTAAACTTTTTTCTGATGGCATTTCGCACCCTCGCTATTTCCTTAGTAAGCTTCTCATCCATATTGATCGTAATTTTCTAAACGTCATATCTGTACCCACATGATCATAATATATATGTTTAAAATAGGTATCACTTGCAAATACTTTTTGCAAAGGATCGCTGCAAAGAATATCACAAAGTTGTAGCTGTAAAGTTCTTATTTTTCTCATATATTCAAAGATACAGTTCACTTTTCAACGCCTAAAAAAGCCCGATAATTAATAGTACTTATGAAGTTTACTTAGGTGACGATAACGAATGGAAAATTGGAAATTCAAAGATTGCAATTGAGGAAGATTAGATTAGGTCTATGTAAATTGCTTTTTATGAAACAACCTGTAAAACTTTGTATAGTATGGATGAGTTGAAAGATTATCAAGATATCTTAGAAGAGAATACAGGGTTATAAATATCGACTTCAACAGATCATTTTTAGTGTTTAGATAACCACCAATATGTTTAAATGCATAGAATGCAACAAATTCTTTAGCCGGAGAGATAGTCTTTTAAGACATAACAGACGGTTAATACATTTATTGAAAGAGAAAAATCGTGAAGACGAACATAGCAAGTTTATTGTGAAGGAAGGGGCAATTTTGACAAATGGAAACCAAATGCAGCACTTTATTTTTCAAACTCCATTTAGATTTAAGGATTTCACAACTGAAAAGACAAAAGAAGCACGGTCAACACATTTATTGAAAGAGAAAAATCGCGAAGACGAACATAGCAAGTTTATTGTGAAGGAATTGGCAATTTTAACAAATGGAAACCAAATGCAGCACTTTATTTTTCAAACTCCATTTAGATTTAAGGATTTCACAACTGAAAAGACAGAAAGAAGCGAAGTGATTGCATCATAATTACCATGGATTCAATTGGAACGATGGATATATCCCCTAACATCAAATACGTACTATAGTGACTCCTTTAATAAGAAACAAAGTACTTTATGTGAAAGGCTGTGAAAGGTTTGCTGGATCAAAAATACATTTGATGAAGGTGTAATAGTATATAATATGGAAGAAGAATTGCAGTGTCCAAATTTATCTTCTCTTAAATTTTTGTATAAAACCCCATGCTGTTTAATTCATAAGAAGAAAATGTTTACCTTTTAAGAAATTTTCTAGAAAAGTAATAGAAGATAGAAATAAGAATTAAATGTCTTATTATTTAATACTAATAAAAGTCTTTCTGTAAATGTTAAAATAGCATTTTATTAATTTAGGCATTTATTTTTCCTTCAACATAAATTTATTAATGATGCTCATTTTCACAATTTCTAGTTAATCTAACAATTAGTTTCAAATGTAGCTTTCATAATATCTTTCTTGCTGTCTACTAGTAAAGAATAGATCTTAGATTTCAATCCTATACATTCTAACGTAATCTTACTAATGACATTGGGATTTGCAATTAAAGCACGAAGACCTAAATGTTTACCTCGACTTTCCCATTCCGTAGCTATTACATATATCTTATGATCATGTGGGTACAGATATGACGTTTGAAAAATTTCGTAATGCGTGTGCTGAATTTTGGAAGTATAAATATGGATTTTTGGTGATTAATAAAAACAACGCAATGTGTAAGTGGTGCTACCGAAAGGGATTTGATGTCTTCATGATACGTACTATAAAAGGAGAGGGATGAACAATGATTTATTAGCTAATACTAACACTTTGATGGAAACGGTTCAACTTCACATAGGTAATTATTGTTTCATGTTACATGTTTCATGATTCATGATTCTTGTTTCATGTTTCATGTTTATTGTTTATTGTTTTATGACTCATGTTTATTGTTTACTGTTTCATGTCTTTTAGACTTGGTTCTTAAATAAGATCAATATGGATGAGAAGCTTACTAAGGAAATAGCGAGGGTGCGAAATGCCATCAGAAAAAAGTTTAAAGCTCTTAAGATGGGAAAAATGGAAACAGAGACTCAGCTAGAGCAAACTTTTAAGTCCATCACCAAGCCGCTTGAGACACTTGTTGCACAAATCAAGGATGAGTCAAAGAGCGATGCTTCAATAAACTCATATAAACGTAAACACTTGAAAATGGATCCTGGGATTGAACTCTTGAAAATGGATCCTGGTATTGATAAATATAATAACAGTGAAATTTTAACACCTCAACCTAAACATAAATACTTCAAAGCAGAGCCAGCTAGTACTTCAAGTAAACTTGGAGATTATTCTAGAATTTCCGATAGCTCTACTAATAGTGAAGATGATGATAATGAAGAATTTGCTACACCTCCAAATTCATCTACTCTAACAAAGACGCTTTCTATCGATGATTTGCCCAATAACCCTTCAATTTCGAAATACATTAAATTATATGAAAACAAGAGCACAAAAATTGATAAATCTTATGGGGTTTACTTTGATGGTAACAACTGGAAAATTGGCAACTCGATTCTTCAAGTTGATGGTGACAATATCATTCTTAAAGAAAAAGTATATAGCATTACTCCAGGACTTCTCGAATTGCTCTTCATAAAAACCCCTAAACAACTATACACGTCAGATGATATGAACAACTACAGAAACATTATGAATGACACTAATGCTTATAAACGCAATTATATGGATGATGGTCGAAGAAAAGGAAACAGAAGCAAGAAGTATAAAACCATCATTAAGAAGCTCACATCCCCAAAAGGTCAGGGCTTAATACAAATACCAAAGACTAATACTGGCTATACCTACTTTGAAAATCCTAATGAATTAGTTGATCGTTTACGCCTACTAATAGCATCAAAACAGGCTGGTAATAACAGTCATAACAATGAAATAATGTTAATAATTAAAAAACTGAGAGAAGCTGACATTATAGTATAAATATCTCAATATAGCTTTTAACCCTCTAATCATACAGTGTTGACAAATTTGGATGATTTTTTGAGGAGTTCTTGATCAGTGGATCTATCTGTATGCTATTAAATTGAGCTACTTAGAAATGAATAAATTGCGGCTCTACAAGGAAAACTGAAAATAGCATACGATTTGTATACAAATGAATGAATTGTTGATGCTCAGCAGAAGTTGATGAAATATATAGTTCTACATATAGGAAAAATTAAAGAAACTTTAATAGCGTTGATTAATGTAGAATCTCTGACAACTACAAAATGAATGAAATACAAGTAGTTAATGAACTTCATAAACCAACCAGAAAAAAATTGTATAAGAAGACTTGTTGTAATTAAGGTTAAATTCTGAAACACTCCCATATGAAGTATATAATATGGAAGAAGAATTGCAGTGTCCAAATGTATCCTCTCTTAAATTTTTGTATAAAGCGCGATGCTGTTTAATTCATAAGGGAAAATGTTTACCTTTTAAGAAATTTTCTAGAAAAGCAATAGTTATAAATAATAATTAAATGTCTATTTTATACTAATAAAAGTCTTTCTGGTAATGTTAAAATAGCATTTTATTAATTTAGTCATTTATTTTTCATTCTACATAAATTTATTAATGATTCTCATTTTCACAATTTCTAGTTAATCTAAAAATTAGTTTAAAATGTAGCTTTCTTAATATCTTTCTTGCTTTATACTCGTAAAGAATAGATCTTTGATTTCAATCCTATACATTCTAACGTAATCTTACCAATGTAATTTTTTTTATTTTTCTATATTCATTTGATTCAATTTAATGATTCTCATTTTCTCATTTTCACAATTTCTAGTTAATCTAACAATTAGTTTCAAATGTAGCTTTCATAATATCTTTCTTGCTGCCTACTTGTAAAGAATAGATCTTAGATTTCAATCCTATACATTCTAACGTAATCTTACTAATAACAGTTTTAATTTTTAAATTCAGAATCAGATAAGTTATTCGTCGAACTGTGCTCCAACCAAAAGATTTAATGGTGATATTAGAATAAGTTTTGCCAATAGTAAGCACCTGTTGAACATTTGAATATACTTAAGAACACAAAATTAGTGTCATTCATCGTGATAAATTCAAATTCCATCATAAGAACTTAAGATCGGAAAGTGTTAACAGCTTTTGATCTATGCAAAGTACTAAGATCAATATATTGTTTTAATCAATTTCATTGTCTGAATCAAAGAGCTCTATGAATGCATGAACACTTCAATTCATACTTTAAACTACTTTTTGGAGATTTCTATAATGGATTATGTAATAAAATGTATCTTCTAAGTCATATATCAATTTCCTTGAGCCTAATTCAGGGGATTTTTATATTATTTGCGCAAAATGGTAGATCATTGTGTAAGTCATGAAGTGATTCTAGATAAGTTAAATCTACTTCAAATATATATATTCAATTTCTGAACTTTGAGGAATGCTCATTATATCGATATCCGTATTTTCTATCCCATTGAAATTCCTCATATAGTAAGAATTCAGACATGTCCCACCCATAAAATTATTGGTATCGAAGTAAATTAAATATGTTGAGCTTTGTGATGGGATAACATTTTCCATATGCTTATTATTAGCAGTAGAATTCCTGCGAGAATATATAAAGTTATACATATTAACGACAGTTAATAATTATTGTAATTCAATCTTTGTATACTTTGTATGACAATATAAATAGTCTACAAATATTTTACATTCAAATGCTTTCCAAACGTTTGTTAAATGCGCATAATCATTATCAGAACACTTCCTATCTGTAAATTTATTATCAAACTACTTTTGCATAGGCAATGAATTTCCACTAAATTTTTCAAAGCAATTAAGGTATTCATTAAATTAAATAAATCGTCATTTTTATAAAAGGATCTGGTTAATATTAAGTTTTCATCAGATGAATTATTCGCTAATTTATCTACGCCAGAGAAATCTAATCTATATGAATCTAAAAATCGTATTTCTATACTTTGATTTCTTGCAATATAAATTCTTTTTCAGATTAAGGCTCTAATAAATAAACGATAATCCTACTTCCACTTCAATGTGGATGATTCTTAGAAGAGCCCAGCCGCTGTCTTTTTCTTGAAATTCTTCAGATTTTACAATAATTTATTTCAACATTCTATCTATGCTATGTTCATCTTAGCCTGAAAAGATTTTATATCTAAAGCTATTTCGTTTTCATCTACATCATCAGTATTAGCATATTTAATAAATTCACAAAATAATGCAATATTGAACTTTATAGCAGTATGCTTGAATATGTTTGGTTTGCATATACTCACTTACATCACTTAATTTTCTAAACTCTTGAAATATGAACTCAAAATGAAATGTATAAGAAATCGGCTCGTCAGATCTCAACCATAACATTAGACTCCTGTTACCATCTTCTGGAGGCATGTATTCCTCTAAAATATCATTAGGATTCATACTCGCATTCACAATCCTAAAATTGTTCCACCCTCCTTCATAGACACAAAAATAAAGAATTCGGAGAGGTTAAGTGTAATAAAACATATATTTGGATAATAACAAACAAAATTCTAATAACCGCAATTTCCTTTTAAATGAAGGCTATTTCGGATATGTTAAAACATGATTGGAAATGAAAAAGTATTGAGAGCCGCAATTTCCTTTTGAATCTATATATATTATGAAGAACATGTTTGGAAAATTTCTCATCCAAAATTTAAAAAACAACAAGCCCGGAACCTGACATTTGCCTAAATTACATGACAAACTCAAAGTAAACTGAACTCGGTGAGATCACAATTTGGGTCTATTTTCTTAAGTTCTTCACATGATAAACCTCTCCAAAGTACCGAAAGAAGCCATTCCAGCTACCTTGACTAGACGTTTTATTACTTATCAACGGATTTATGCAAAGCGATGCATGTTATTTTTAAACATCAGATTTTTTCCATTAATTACAGAAATTCTTTTGGCTATTCCTCAATGATGTTATTTTAACTAGTAATCAAGGTCAAGATGACGTAATCGGAGAATGACTTACTTGCTAGTTGCATAAAACACGAAATTATTTAATAATATGACCTCGAATTAATGTCTATATTTAGATCTGAAAAAGAAATTGCATGACAATCTTTTAAAGTTCGAGGTTACTACAGCGAATCGTTTTTTTTTCTTATCATCCCAAAACATTCTGGGCCATTCAACTCTTATCGGCAAATTTTTTACGCTAACGAATTGAATCCAAATGTTTACTACTACTTATCAGCGGATTTTTTATGTTAAAGGAAATTTAACCAGATATTTATTAATTATTTATCAATGAACTTAGACAAAATTGTTGATGCTATTTTTAAGTCCAGGTTCAGATCCAGATCCAGGTGCAAACCAAAGAAGAAGAAGAAGAAGACCAATTGTAGCCTCCAAGACCGAATACCCAAGTCCAGGTCCAGATCCAAGTCCAAGTCCAGATCTAAGTCCAGGTGCAAATCAAAGAAGAACAAAATCAATTGTAGCCTCCAAGACCGAAAACCCAGACCTCAAAATTGAACCAAAACCACAAATTCATTAAATTCAGCACAGGGTTTTTTCGCATATTCATAACCCACGATTAGCGCATTTTATTCGATGGCTAAAACCAGGCAGTCATAAACACATGCAACACAATCAGCTGTGCAAAACGTTTCGTAATCAAGCCATGTTTGAATCATATAAACCAACAGAATTTTATGTTACTCATAAGTTTTTCGGGGCAAAATTTGCTGATAACGCTGTTCACTTTAGCGAGCCATGCTTTGGTCATAGTAAGAATATTATGCCGCCGTCTAATGATAAGCTACATGTGCGATCACATCGTATTGACCATAACAAAAGCTTTGAGGTTGCGAGAAAATTGCTTTCTTGTACTTAAATTCATGATCGCCTGGTAGTCAAAATTTAAATACCCCTGTATTACTAATTATATTTAACATTGGCGCGTATGTGCGTATGTGTGTGCATGCGGTTATTTATTAATAACACTCAACTATCAATAAATATTCTATTAAATCGATAATCGAAAATTAATAATTAATTATTTCCACACGCTCAATCAGCACTCGATCCAACCTCTCACAATTTCACATCCATAGCAATGACGTAATCATTACTCCCAAAAATCAATGGGATCGAAAAACATGTTAAAACTTGCTTGAAAACAAATGATATCATAGAAATAAGAATTTGCAAAAGAAATTAAAAAATAGTCTTCATCTATTTACTCAAAGTGGTGAAATCTTTTATTACGCAATATTCTGTTTTTCCAACTAAATTCGCATCATGTTATTTCATTTAGCTGATAAAGCTGTACTTCGTAATTAAAGACTCAAAACAACAAACTCTTATCTTCAACACAATTAAATTCGCATCATGTTATTTCATTTAGCTGATAAAGCTGTACTTCGTAATTAAAGACTCAAAACAACAAACTCTTATCTTCAACATCAATTGTAGCCTCCAAGACTGAATACCCAATATTCAAGATGGCCGACAGGTGCCTTATCTTACTAAACAATCCAGGTTCAGATCCAAGGTTTAGATCTAAGTCCAGGTGCAAACCAAAGAAGAAGAAGACCAATTGTAGCCTCCAAGACCGAATACCGAAAATCCAAGATGGCCGACAATCCTTATCTCTCTTCCTTATATCTCAATTGTAGCCTATAAGACCGAAAACCCCAAAATCCAAGATGGCCGACATCCTTATCTCTCAATTGTAGCCTATAACACCGAAAACCCAAAATCCAAGATGGCCGACAATCCTTATCTCTCTTCCTTATCTCTCAATTGTAGCCTATAAGACCGAAAACCCAAGATCCAAGATGGCCGACAATCCTTATCTCTCAATTGTAGCCAATAAGACCGAAAACCCAAAATCCAAGATGGCCGACAATCCTTATCTCTCTTCCTTATCTCTCAATTGTAGCCTATAAGACCGAAAACCCAAGATCCAAGATGGCCGACAATCCTTATCTCTCAATTGTAGCCAATCAATTGTAGCCAATAAGACCGAAAACCCAAAATCCAAGATGGCCGACAATCCTTATCTCTCTTCCTTATCTCTCAATTGTAGCCTATAAGACCGAAAATCCTTATCTCTTTTCCTTATCTCTCAATTGTAGCCTCCAAGACCGAAAACCTAATCAGCAACCTTGACCTTTGACCTGCACATTGCACATTGGTCCAGAACATACATATTTATACTACTCATAGTCTTTATTACCTGGTTGGTTCGGCCGGGTTCGCCTGAGGATGATAGAACGCTGTGTAGGTTATCTTGCACCCATATTCCCCACAAAGTCTTTTAAATTCTCTGCTCTTAAATTGTGAACCATTGTCGCATATCAAAGTTTTCGGAACCCTAAATAATAAGAAAACGTACTCCTCGAGAGCTTTACAGATTGAGTTTCCGCTTGCTACACGTAAAGGGAACAACATAGAGAATTTACTAAATGTGTCCACTATAGTCAGTATATACTTAAATCCCCGAGTGGATCTAGGCAAAGGGCCGATCAGATCTATAGCTACTGATTCCCAGCTTGCTAGCGATAACTCGAGCGGCCCTTAGACCTTCTTCTTTCTTCAGTTCTGGCTTTACTGATTGGCACGTTAAACACCGTTTTACGTAAGATGTTATATCAGACTTCATTTTTGGCCAATAGAATCACTACGCTACTCGGTGGTAAGTTTTCTAGGCTCCGCAATGTCCAGAAATAGGCAGATCGTGTGCTTTGTATATAATATCTTTCCTTTCTGATTTAGCGACTACTTGTTTCCATGAATCATTACTAAATTCGACGTCTGGATACATGTGACCTCGGTGTTTCCAAAGAATATTATCTGACGAATTCAAAACACTTAAAATTTATTAACAAAATAAGAAAATTTTAAATAAACTATTTAAATGGAATTGTTTCCTTATTTTTTTGCAAGAACAAAAACTGCTTTAAAATCTTTTGCTTTTATTTTAAAGAAAAAGAAAACAACTTATACGTACAACAATGACTGCAAGGTAAAACTAAGTGTCATCTATCTATGTCAATGCGCACACATTTCAGTCATAAACTTGAGATAGTAAAAATGCAAAATCCGTCTACTTAACTTATCCTGTTCCTTTCCTCCTCTGCTTTTCTTTTCCTTAAAAGAACACTGTCGCTTCTCCTTTTCTTGTTGATTACTTCTTCCTTTATTTACGCTTAAACTCTCCTCTTTCCTTTTTGTTTTAAATTTTTATAAACTTTTCACTTTTACTTTTACTACTTTCTCTCCAAATACTTTCACTAGACTGTCCCCTTCACCTACCCAAGAACGTGGTTTTATCGAATTTTTACCCCTATCATGTCACATTATGACATTTTCCCGAGTAAATTCCTTAATAGGGATAATTAAAAAATTTCAAAAAATTATATTTAATATTTTTGTATTAAAACAATGTCTCCAATCGCGATTACAGCCGGCTTTCCGGTCAAAATTGTTTGGATATCCAATACTTTACTGCCAGTCATCTTTTCTCCAGGTAACCATTCATTTTTGCTTTAATTATCTGTAATTAAGACGAATTTCTTTGCAGCATAATTTCAATATAAATGAAGGGACAGCACATTTAACAAGTAAGTATAAATGTATTCTTGGTTTCCTTCTTTCATCCAACAATTTTATTATTTTCAGATCGTCGCAGGATTATTAAAAAAACAGAACGTAACATTCCCTCCCTTCCTCCTTGAGATTTCCAAGAAATCTCAAAACTAATCTTTAATCTTTGGGAACGACAAATCAAATATAGCTGTTTTCTTGAACTACATATATGAATTTTCAAATTACTGTGTTGATAGAATTAATCCTTCTAACTCAGAAGGCGCACTTCATAGGCAGAAGCCTAGAATCAATTGACCTATTCACCAGAATGTAACGTATATTGAGATGAATGAGGCTCCCACAACCCATGCAATAAAATACTAGTAAACAAAAAAACAAACAAAAAACACAAAAATCCAAAACACGCCCACAGAAACAATCAGGGGTGCACAGACAACAGAGATCGTTTCAGCAAATCCTTACTAAGAGTCAGGTCAAAAACAGGACACATATTCACGGCTCTACACATGCGACTTATAGGCTCATGCATACCATAGTTAGACCGAGAGTGAACAACATGCAGTAAAGGCAGTTCGTAAGCTATACGGGGTATGCATGTAAGAAACCATAACTGCGAGAGTGCAAGAGTCTATGTTCGAGTTCAAAAGCTGGTGAATAAAGACTAGGTCAGCAACTCTACGTCGTTCTTCCAACGAGTGCATATTAATCAATTGGAGGCGATCCACATAAGGAGGAAGCCTAAGTGAATCATTCCATGGAAGGTCTCTTAGTGCGAACCTAACAAAGTTCCGCTGCACCGACTCAATGCGTCTGGAATGAACAGCATTGCAAGGTGACCAAACCTGAGATGCATACTCGAGAACCGGTCAAGGATAAAAATAAGTAGATACTCGGTATTACCTAACCCAGCTTTTCCAATTTAAGCATAATCACAGAGTGAGGGAGCCAAACAAACGCCTTGCTAAAGTCGGTGTAGACGCAGTCGGTCTGGAGACCTCGCTGGAAGGCAGAGATTATGTGGGATGTAAATTCAAGCAGGTTAGTTGTCGTCGATCTACCAGGCAGAAAGCCATCCTGATTAGATGAGATTAACCCCTTACACTGCCCAACAAGCTGCGAATATATAACAGATTCGAACAATCATCATCAGCACCAAAACAAAAGTCAAGTTTAAGCTCATTGATAGCATCCATGATAATATCACGAGATATAATGGGCAAGGCAATGGAGGCAGCGGGACGGTCCTGGATATGACCAAACTCATCCAGGGAAGGCACAAAGTCTTCAGATGAAAAGGCGCCCTCAAAAAATAATGCAAAGTTATCGGCTATGTCGGGCGCACTGCATTTAGAGGTTCCATTATACCACATTGTAGATGGGTAATTATCAGATCTCTTCTTCATATTAACGAATTTGAAAAAAGTACGAGGATCATTATGCAAGTTATCGCGAACATTATCAAGGTATTCTCTGTATAATGAAGAAGATAATGCGAAAAATCTGTCGTAGCAATCAACAAAATCACAATAAGCTGACGTGTTTCTACAACATAAGTAAGTTTTCCATAGTCCATTTTTTTTATTCTTAAGGCTCCGTAGCTCACTAGTATACCACGGGGGAGAATGATAGGATGGTCTCGACCGTTTGAGTGGTACACACGAATTAAACAGATCATAAATCATATCATAAAACACGGAAACGCACTCATCGATATCGCTATCTTCAAAAACAGATGCGAAATCGATCGAGAGGATCCTGTTTGAGAGAACAGAGAAATCCGCCCTTTTAAAATTAAGAACATACTGATTCACGTTGGGGTTGGCAGTATAAGAGCCATCGTAGCAAAACGAGATGAAAATGGGCGGATGCAAACTGTCGATAGCGGATAAGCTACGAGAAGCCGATTCGACTATAGTATTACTCGAGTCAGAAGTAAAGATAAGATCTAACTGTCTTCCCATAGAGTTCTTTACATCACTCATTTGGTGTAAACCAAAGGAGGAGATGGCATCAAGAAAAAGGGAGTCTCTAGCAGTAAGACAATTTAAGGGAAGGTAGTCATCGTCATCAGTGTTCAATACCCATTGAACATTGGGTAAATTAAAGTCACCAAGAAGGATGATTTCATCCTCAGGGTTCGTGATATTATTAATAAAATCTAAGCTATGAATTAAAATGTCAAAGAGACTACGACCGTGTTCATCAACGCGGTCTGTCAAATTTGGAGGAATATAACAACAGAGCAGGTAAAAGTTCTTCTTAAAAAGAGAGAGCTTAAGAGCTAATAGCTCAATTATGAGCGTGTCGGAGAAAGAAGGAACATCAATCAAGCTGCAACCCAAGTGGGACTTGCATCCAACCAACACACCGCCACCAAGAGCTACAGAGTCAGAGTATCTATCCCTACGAAAAACCTGATAGGAATTGTCAAGAACTTCAGCATCATTTAAACCGTGGTGAAGCCAAGTTTCGGTCAGAGCGATGACATCATAACTGCAGGCTTGAGAAGCCTAAAATAGCTGGCCTATTCTTGTTCTTAATCCCCTTACATTTTGGTAGTAAAGGGATAGCGTGCTTAGTTTTTTTGGTTATTGACAGTGGCTCCATTGCGAGTGCCGCCCGCGACCTTACGACGGGGCACAAACTCATGTGCGATTATATTCTCAGGCCAGAAATCGGGGGCAGACATTATCCCAAAAAGATCTGGGGAGGATATCAACCTGAAAGATGACATGAGTCTCCGAGAATTACGAGAACCAAGAAGCTGACATCGGAGGAGTGCAGAGTCATCAGCCCCACTCTTCTGCCTCACGTAATTAATTACGTCATCAACAGATGTAGAAGGATCGAGACGAGAAACGAAGAAAGATTTCGGTAATTGCGCTATCCTTAAGCGTAAGTAAGCGCAGTGGAGACGCGTCCGTCGGCAGATATGCCAGAATGAGGAGGAGAAGGGGCGGTTCCCGTGGATTGGAGAGCAAAATCGCCACCAGCAGGTTTGGCGTTAGCACAAACGCCTGAAGGGTGAGGAGCCATGTTGCAATTAAGAGGCTCAGGGGCCGCAGAGGAATCGTGAGCAGCGCCACGACGACGCCTCCGCAAGCGCGTAGCCCGGGAACGGTGCGGGGGCCGGTCCCTAACGGTCGGTGGGATGTCCACAGAGGGGGAACAGGTTGGCTCATCATCCCGCAGTGCGGGGGCAGGGGAGCAGGACTGAAGGACAGCAGGGGGCGGGGGAACAACCAAAATAGGAGAGACAGGGCAGCAAGAGGAAACGGGGAGCGGAGGATTGGGCTGAACGACAGTACCGGACGAGACGGAAAGCGGCTCCGAAGAGGCCGCATGACGAGAGGACAGGATCCTCAAATCGGAGGCGATAGAGCCTAGAAGCTGGGAATTGGCTGAAACAGTATCAGACCAAGCGCAAAGGTCCCCCTTCACCTGTTTAACGTTGCGGAGAATATCATCAACGATGGGAATGATAGGAGAAGGGCCCGCGGAAGGAAACAAGTTGGGGCCAGCAAGCGCAGAGTGGAGACACAATAGCGTAAACGACGCGAAGCAACCTGTCCATTTTGGTGTTAAGGGCTCCAGTATCCTCGGACAGAAGCTGAAAATCAGCCCAGCGTGAAGAAAAAGAGCTGACTATATCCGCAACCAGAGTCAGATCGCCGGAAAGCGACTCCATCATGTTCCTCACGAGCATGGCATGGATTTATATCCGAACATTCTCCACAGGTCGAGGAGCTCGAAGATCTTGTCCCGCGCCCTAAACAAACCGGATGGAACTGCGAACCGCAAACGCCATCGCAGGCGACAACAATCACCTTCCCACAGGCGCCGCAGCAGGCCATAACATAAAAGAAAACGCAGCAATCAAAAAGAGCGACAATAAAAACAGCACCAAGGAGGGGCAATGTGACCAAATACAAGGAAAGTAAGCAATAATATATATAAAAAAATAAATAAATGAATAAATAAATAAAAATAAATAAACAAATCAATAAAAATAAGTAAACCACAGAACGATTAAATAAGAGATTTAAATAAAACCAAACAGGGCAACGCGATTGGGTCCCGGAAACCGCAGCAAAAAACCAAAACAAAAAATCTCACAATTAAAAATTAAACCGGCAAAGCACACATCATAAATAAATAAAAACATCAAAAAAGAATTACACACAAAATTAAAAGAATCGACAGAAACGGTAAAAACGCAAACACAACAAAAACAAAAAATTCCACAAAAATTCAAAAATCCAAGCAAATACCGCAAGCAGACAGCACCGCAACTAAATCAATCAGACTTCGACGGCACAACGGGATCACATCAAATCAACAAATTCACAGAAAACCGATAAAAGAACGATCAGAATAAATAACAAAGAGTAAATAGAATAAATAACAAATAGCAAACCAGGAACACAAAGTCACTAACTCTTTTTTGAAGCAATATAACTTTGACTTTGGCTACCTAGCATTTCGACTAGATGACTGCCATGTATTGACCTTAATTTAATTTCTCCAATCATAGCAAAAGCATCTTACACTATTCTTAAGGCAACTATTAGTTCATATATACTTAAAAGAAATCCTGCGGCTACGAATCTCTTACACGCTAGAAGTACAAAAGAGTATCCCCCGCAACTAAGTTAAGCGGCTTCTTGGAACTCTATAGCTTGCCAGTGAGGCTGGGTGGATGCCTTTTTTGGGCTACCAGAATCAGTTTTTAAGTTTCTGTGTCTTGTCGATCGCCGTGATAGATCTTTTCTTTTTGTTCGGTCTAACTCCAAAAATCCTCTCACAGGTGAAATTATCATCATCGCCTGTTTGAAAAACAAAACCAGGAATACGGGCGTAAATATTAAGTACATCCCAGGAAACAATTTGAGGTTCATTCCTCGTCTCATCAGTGCGAAATTTGAATGGACATCCGCAGTAGGACCAGTGAGGCTATTAATCCCTCAACGACATTAAATCATCATGTATATTTCTCATTTTATTGGACATCTGTAAATTAATTTCTGATAGATCTTGAGATCCTTTGAATGCTATATCCCAGCACTCTTACTATTTTTGTCTCCCAACTCGTACGTCCAGGGCAACACTACTTTTATCACCTTAAATGGTCCTACATATTTCGGAGCGAGCTTAGCATTAAAATACTGGGCGGCATCAGATAACACGTAGTTTTTGCGCCAAACCATGTCATTCACTAAGAACTGTTGATCCCGTCGGTCGCTTTCCTGACACAGCTGCTTTCAGCAGCCTTTCTCTTACTTCTTTCCAGACTATTTCGAAAGCGTTTGAATGGGTTGTTGCATCAAATGGCTCCTCGCTCTTGAGGTACTTATGATCGGAACCGTGCGTAACCATTTATTTTCAGAAGTTAACAAAATAAGGTGTGAGCCTAGTAACATCATGAGTTGGCGTGCGGATTGCACATGCTACTTTAAGTAAAAGCAAATCCCAATTCCTGTGGTTCTCTGATATGTATGCGCGAAGCATTGTCTTCACTACTTGGTTGGTGCCCTCCGCAGGATTCACTTGTGGATGGTAAAATGCAATGTATCTAATGTTGGTTCCGTATTCAGTACATGGGTTCCTGAACTCTTTACTCCTAAACTGAGTTCCATTATCGCAGACTACTGATTTAGGAACCCCGAAAAGTAAAAATACGGAGTCTTCTAGTGAGAGACAAATTGAAGCGGCGGTCGCTGACCTTAGTGGAAATAACATGGGGAATTTGCTGAAAGAGTCCGTCACCCCGGTACCCCTTTGATGATCTGGGAAGGGGACCGATTAGATCCACATTTATTGACTGCCAAGGCTGGATGGGAATAGTTCGCGTTGCCATTAATCCCGCAGGCTTTTTGAGCACCGGCTTGATAGCTTGTCAGATAGTACAGTGTTTCACATAATTAGCTACATCCACCTTCATTTTGGGCCAATAATATTTTTGGGCTATGCGATCGTAAGTTTTCCGAGCGCCTTGATGTCCTGCGTTTGGCAAGTCATGTGCTCTCGATATCAAAGCTTTTCTTTCGCGTTTTGGTATTACTTCCTTCCAAGAGTCGTTAAATGTTGCCAATTTCGGGTATTTAGGATGATGATATTTCCACAACATATTCTCCTCGAATTTCCAGTTCACGTATTTAGAGGGATCTTTTCTTATTTCCTTCACTAGCTTGTTGTACCTGTTGAATCCTCAACCTAAAAAAGAATCGAGATTAAAAAAATGTACTTATTAACATATTTACCTACAAATACCAATCCCTACTTCTTAAGTTGTCCTCTCCATCCCTCAGTACTCCAGTTCCTATAAATTAATAAAATTTATTAAAATTCTAAAAATCTCCAACCAAAACAAACTTACCTTTTGACATTCCCTACTATTTCTAAAACTCATATGAAATACCATTCGAAAAGCAGCTACGGGACTTTTCCTATTTAATCAACGCTTTTCGAATGATATAAATAGAGTGCGCTCAGCAAGCAAAAATCATTCTGCTTTTAGAGTTGAGACCGACTGGTCAACTTAAGCTGATTTCGGCTATTAGAGATTTCTCTACAAAAGTATTGCTGGTTTCAGCATTTCTGTTAATTCTTTATTTTATTTAAGGATATTATTATACTTTATATTTGATTTCCTTTTCAGCTAATTTTCCTCTCCCTTTTCCTTTTATTTTTCCTGCGTGTTGTTTCAGATTTAGAGGTGTTGTTTTCGGCCATAATTTCGTGCTGTTTTCAGTATTATACTTTTTCATTTCATTATATCTAAACTCGCTTTCTCTTTCTATTTCACAGAAAAATAATTTGGCTCATCGGCTTTTCATTTTTTTCGTTGAATTTATTATTTTGTATTTATTTTTTTGAATTATTATTTTGTATTTATTTTTTTGAATTATTATTTTGTATTTATATTTTGGATTATTATTTTGGATTATTTATATATTTATTATTGAATATATAATTTGAATTTTTATTTAGTTTTAAGTTAGTTTCGATTAAATAAACATATTGAATTTAAAACATTTTTTTGGTCTTGTCATTTACTGACCCGGCACCCCTTTTTCGCTAAGTCTCATCATAGGCTTAACAGTACCATTTGTCTACTTTGTGATTGGCTCAACTACTGGGACTGATCTAGAAAGTAGATCCGGTAAGATGTGCTCCTTACCTTTACGGTGTATAATTTCATAATCGTATTGCTGAAGACGCATTACCCATCTCGCTAATCGTCCTGTCGGGTCCTTGAGATTATTCAGCCATACAAGCGAAGCGTGATCGGTGACGATGGTAAAATTTTTTCCCTCTATAAAAGGCCATAACTTTTCGATCGCCCACTACACCGCCAGACATTCGCGTTCAGTCGTCGAATAGTTTCGCACACATCGATTTAGAGACCGACTCAAGTAGGCAATCACTCTTCTTTCTCCTTCTATTTCTTGGGTAAGCACCGCACCTAAGCCGTATCCTGAAGCATCGGTATGAATAATGAATTGATGTGTGAAATCCGGGCAGTTTAATATTGGTGCGCTAACCAAACACTCTTTGACTTTTCTAAATGCCTCCTCACACTCGCTGGTTCAGTCAAACCTTCTTTTCTTTTTGAGAAGTTCCGTTATTGGTGCGATCAGTGCTGAAAAACTAGGCACGAACCTTCTATACCATGCTACTGTACCTATTAGCCACCTTACCTCGGTAACATTCTTCGGACTCGCGATCTTTAGAATGCATTCCACCTTCTCTGGATCGACTTGTAAGCCATATTCACCTACTATATACCCCAGATACTTTAGTTCCGGTCAACAAAACTCAGATTTATCATAATTTATGACGAGGCCAGCATTACACAGTACCTCAAGCACCTGTTTTCACGTGGCTATGTGATCTTCAAAAGACTGAGTGACGACTATTACATCATCTTGCTTTCGAGCTCTCCGGATAACACATTGTCTATCAGCCTTTGCCACGTTGCAGGAGAGTTGCTCAGGGCGAAAGGCATCCTTCGAAATTGAAACAACCCTCTTCCTGGAACCGTGAATGCCATGTATTGCTTTGATTCCTCTACGAGAGGAACTTGCTAGAATGCATATATACTTGGCATCCCTCAATTTATCCAATGTGGCGGAAACATAAGGCAATGGGTAGGCGTCTTTCTTTGTGACTTTGTTTAATTTTCTATAGTCGACGCAGAACCGGTACGTTCCATACTTCTTCCGTACCATCACTACTGGGGACGCCCAAGCGCTATGCGATGGCTTCACAACCTCTATTTCTAACATTTGGTCTAGTTCTGCATTGATAGCTTTTTGTATTGCAAATTGAGATTGATAAAAAGGGGAGATGTTTCGTTTTAAAATGCGCAGTTGTTGCGATTCTACCAAAGGATCTGTTAGACGAGAGCAAACATATTCGCCATCATCGCCACGTAGATTCCGATCTGCTCATCTTCTAATAGACGATCGTCATAGTCTGTTGGCAGAAATTCTTTCTTTAGACCTTTAACCAAGTCCAACCAGGAATGGAATTTGGTTTTATTTGCAGGATACCATATAAGTGCTTTTCCTGTAAACAGGTCTAGGGCAGAGCGGAACAGTTGACCTCGGTTTATACCTCGCGCTTCCGCTTACCGCGCTTACCCTCTCCAAAAATGAGTTCAAAGATTGTGCTTGCTCTCCAGAGAATTTGATATCCCATTTATGTACCTGAACTCTTGAACGCGTATTAGTAACGACTGCAGTTGTTAGCGAAGGCTCCTCAGCAGCATCTGAAAAATCGTCGTCCTCATCCCCCTCAACCTTTAAGTGTAGACTACCTAATGCTAGGATTAGTTCTGCTCTTATTTGTGATCGTTGCTTCATTTTATTTTCATCTTTTGCGTTGACCCTGTTCAATCTGGCTAATCCCCATTCCAGTTTTGTTAATATTTTTGCATAATCAGAGGAACTCGAATCTCCATCAAAACTATCCAAAAGTTCCCTAATCTCTTCTACCTTCTTTCTTAGAGCTTGAATATCTTGGTCGAACGTAAACGGATATGGTGATACTATTGTAGATTTACCCTCCTTCTCTACCTTTAAAGCTGCTCGAAAATAGGCACGCATATAATCCACTTTTTCTATAGGCAACCCTCGGATGGAGAGCTCGTAGGTTAACTCCTCTTGGTTTAATCTATTAATCTCCATTCTGATTCAGTTATACTGTAATACGAAGACAAACGAATCCTTAACTGTTTGAGGATGTAGTCGCAACCCAGGAATTTACGATAATAAGTCTTAAAAAAATATATCAGATGTTTTCCCACGGTGATCCACAATGCATAATCATGACAAGCTTAGGTTACTATTTAGGAGATAAATAAAAAAAAGAATCGATATTACTACTTCAGTATTTATTTTGCTATACCACAGATATATTTTACCATGACGAAAATATTGTGTTTAGTGTATTATAATTAATACTACAATCCAAAAAAAAGGATGAGACTTACAAAGAAAATATTAACTTTTATTAGGTGGGATTGAATATAGTACGTAGCCCAATTCAAACGTGTATAAAATTAGAATATATAGAAATATATAGAGCGATGTAGCTAGTGGAAGGTTTTTGAAACTTTACCAGAAATAACTAATAATCAATTTTGCCAAAGTTAGGTACCATTTATTTTCTAGTACCATAGGCGCACCTTTTCTCATTTACTAGTATAGATTTCCATAAAACAACTTACTCTTAATAAAAATATTTATCAATTCTAACCTTAATCCGAAACCTCAAGCTCGTATCCATTAGTCGTAAACAAAATGGTTCTCCAAAATGTATCCACACATCTGATATGACTAAAGAATAACAATCCTCACGTTTATGTGTGACGTAAATAAAATTTCCGATGAATAGTAACAACAGCTGAGTAAATTGGGTTAAGAGGGCAAAATTGTAAACAAATTCAATCTCCCAAAACTAGGTCATAAATTGTCGCATATCAGTACAGCGTGATCGTTGTTTACAATAAACTCACACTCGTTATTTACAATCGCTCCGAATTCATCAATAACTATTCCGCATGTAGTGAATAGGATTATCCTCAACCAGATTCATTTTGTGCTTAGTAACAACAAGTAAACTATAGCCATCGAATATGGATATCACGTGAAACCAGAAGTGACGCTGAAATATTATTCGGTAATAGGTACATATATCGCGACTATAAAACTCAGTTTGTGGAAAATTTTTTAATACAACAAAAAAAGTGTTAAATTCTTAAGTTGCGTTGAAATATCATTAAGATATGTGAAAGTGATGTTGTGATGTGTGCTTAACTATGGGTGCAAATAAAATAAAAATAACATACCACTGCGGATCTGAAAATAATGGATCATGAAAGGAAACACAAAAATCATATATAGTTTTCAAAAATTTTCTAAGGTGAGTTGCTATAAAATAAAGAAAAGATTTCAGCAACCTTTGCCCTTCCCTACAAACATTTCGAAATATCGTGTTTATATATATTTACATGAAACTTTTCGCCGCCAACTTGTTTCTAGGAACAAATCAAGAGCAACACATTTGACACTTGTTTCTAGACATGAATTCTGAGTTCACTCGCAACAGATTTGACACTTCGCCATCAACAAATTTCTGTTTTAATTGATTATATCCACTATTTAATTAAATTGCATGCACTTTTCAGGTGTTTTTAACCCTTTTGTTATGCTTTCACCTATAAGAGCATAAAGGTGCACTAGCTCGAGTGGAGAAAGGTATGGGTTATTTTGTTTTGGGCGCCATGTAGTTTGAGAGTCTACGAACTCGTTAAGTTGCCGGCAAAGGAAAATCAAAATGACGAATTCAAAAACACTGAAAATTTATTCACAAAATAAGAAAATTTTAAATAAACTATTTAAATGGAATTGTTTCCCTTATTTTTTTGCAAGAACAAAAACTGCTTTAAAATCTTTTGCTTTTGTTTTAAAGAAAAAGAAAACAACTTATACGTACAACAATGACTGCAAGGTAAAACTAAGTGTCATCTATCTTTGTCAATGCGCACACACTTCAGTCATAAACTTAAGATAGTAAAATGCAAAATCCGTCTACTTAACTTATCCTGTTACTTTCCTCCTATGCTTTTCTTTTCCTTAAAAGAACACTGTCGCTTCTCCTTTTCTTGTTTAAACTCTCCCCTTTCCTTTTTGTTTTAAATTTTTATAAAATTTTCACTTTTACTTTCACTACTTTCTCTCCTATCATTTCAAATTATGACATTTTCCCGAGGAAATTCCTTAATAGAGGGTAATTATTCAAATTTTCCAAAAATTATATTTAATATTTTTGTATTAAAATAATGTCTGCAATCGGTGGATTATTTTGCAGCTACGGGAAATATTTTCTGTTCCCGAAAAGTCGGTCAAATCGTCGTATAAACTTTCAGGTGACATCTCCTTCCACGTGTGATATCAATCTTGAGGCGTTATGATTTTGATATCTTGTTGTCTACCACGTTTATCTTTGAGTTAGGAACAGCCCAGATATTTGTCTCGTTCAATCCTGAATTTGAAGTTTCGGGTGATTTTTGCTGATTTAATTATTGAGTTTATTTTCAGTGCTTTTAAGTGTTTTTCTCAACTCCAGGAAAAGCTCAGGACAGGTAAGTACAATAAACAAATAAATTCGCCTAAACTTTACATTGTAACTTAAACTGAAGAGTCGTGTGCATGACCTTTCTAAAGCTCCATCTTTACTTAATGCTAAACTTTTATGCGTTAATTAACTATCCAACGTTACATTTTCCGGCCTCTATTTTTACTAAGATATTAATCCTAATCCCTACCTACGGTTTACTAATCAATTCATTGCTACTAACTACATTTCTGTGACCTCCTCAAATGTAATTTACTAATTCTAATTTAATTTACAATCAGCTGTCTCAAAAACCTTTAATTAATTAGTTTCTTTTCCCTTACTTAATTTTCTAAACCTATTTGAACTTCTCCTTAAAAAAAATTCCATTAATTGCTGATTTGTTTCTTATCATCTATGTTGCAAGTTTAAAGTTAAGCTATATTAACTAAAATACTTAAATCCTCTATTTCCGTTATAATTAGCAATCTGCTTAACATCTATCTGTCTACTCTACTATTTAACTAACCTTAACTAGATTCCAAATAATGGTCCACTTTTATCCTCCGCCACATTTAGGCAGTACTAAAGGTAAGTACAAATTGGGTGCTTGCACATTTATGTGACTCTTCATGAATTTTGTTTTCCAGGACATCTTCATCGTCATTCATCCACAAGGCGTGATATACCTAACTGGTCGTGCACTATCATCCGGAACATTAACCCAAGGTAAATCCAAAGCATTAGTTTTGCGAAATTCTCAATCATTTTCTTTCCCAGGGTATCTCCATCGGCGCTCATTCACAGTGCTTGCTATATGTAGTAAGTAAATTTATCGTCTTCTAAGTCCAAGGTGTCGATCCACAAATGCGTGACCCGTTCAGATAGAGGCTCTTAAGCTCCAGTCGAGTGATCATAATACTCAAAGGTAGCTTTTCCAAAAGTATCTTCCTCCGTCTTTACATCGGTATCGCGATTACAGCCGGCTTTCCGGTCAAAATTGTTTGGATATCCAATACTTTACTGCCAGTCATCTTTTCTCCAGGTAACCATTCATTTTTGCTTTAATTATCTGTAATTAAGACGAATTTCTTTGCAGCATCATTTAAATATAAATGAAGCACAGCACATTTAACAAGTAAGTATAAATGTATTCTTGGTTTCCTTCTTTCATCCAACAATTTTATTATTTTCAGATCGTCGCAGGATTATTAAAAAAACAAAACGTAACAATTTGCAGATATCTTTCTTATCATCCCAGTAAGCCACTTATCTGCATTTCGATCCTTAAGCTGCATAGAGTCAACTACTGGAACAGAACGAGAGAGCCAGTCCGGCAACAGGTGTTCTTTGCCTTTGCGGTGAACTATGTTGAAGTCATATTGCTGAAGGCGCATGGCTCATCTTGCCAACCTTCCAGTAGGATCCTTCAAATTGTGAAGCCAAACTAATGAAGCATGATCCGTCACTACCGTAAAATGGCTGCCTTCAACATGTGGCCTCAATTTGTCAATCGCCCATAGCACAGCAAAACATTCTCGTTCGGTTGTAGAGTAGTTACGTTCGCACCTATTTAACGACCGACTTAAATACGCAACAACTCTTTCCTCTTCGTTAACTGCCTGGGTCAGCACTGCCCCTAACCCATAACCCGATGCGTCCGTATGAATTATAAATCGATAATTGAAGTCTGGGCAAGTTAAAGTCAGTGCGCTAACGAGGCTATCCTTAACTAAGCGAAATGCCCTTTCGCAGTCTTCCGACCATACAAACTTGTTCTTCTTTTTCAATAAGGCTGTAATTGGTGCGATCATGGAGAAGAAATTTTTTACAAACCTCCGATACCAGGCAATCATCATTATCGGGGTCAACCTGCAAACCCTGTTCGCCAACTATATAGCCAAGGTATCGGAGCTCTGCTCGACAAAATTCGCACTTCTCATAGTTTATAACGACAGAGACTGCCTTACATAGTCTAGTCAGCAAGATTGAGAAAGCTCTTCATCACAAAGAAATAGCATTATGTGCTTTTCTTGACATAGAAGGTGCTTTCGACAATACTAGATGTGGGTTCATATCTAGAGCTCTCGTACGGAGGGGTTTGGACTCGCAAACTGTGAAGTGGGTGGATGCGATGCTTAAAGAGCGAGAAATGATATCCACCCTGGGCAACACCTTTGTGTGTATCAGGGCAGCTAAGGGGTGCCCACAAGGCGGTGTACTGTCGCCGCTGTCCTGGTCTCTAGTAGTAGACGACCTCCTAAGCAAGCTGAGTGAGCTTGCCATCATTATCACGCGGACGACCTTGCCATCATTATCACAGGGAAGTTCGACTCTACTGTCACTGATCTAATGAGATCAGCTCTGCGCACGGTCACTGATTGGTGTGCTAACGAAGATCTTACGATCAATCCTGCCAAGGCTGTTCTGGTGCCATTCACTAGAAGGCACCATCTGGACCTTGATCAAATACTGATCCAAGGCACGGCTATTGAGTACTCCAATGAAGTCAAATACTTGGGAATTACGCTCGACAAAAGACTAAATTGGAACACTCATCTCAACACCACCCTAAATAAGGCTACACGAGCCTTATGGGCCTGTCGAAGACTCTTCGGAAGGACTTGAGGTCTAACCCCGTGTGCTCCGTAACGGATCACATGACCAAGGAGCTGCGCTTTGGCAAAAGGTTCAGGACCATTTTCCCTGAACGAGCAGACTGGGACGGCGGTGGTCCAAGTCTGGATCCCAGATGCCTCAAATGGTATACTGATGGCCCTAAAATGGCACACAGTGCCGGTGCTGGCGTCTTTGGACCCAACACTAGGATTTCGCTCGCATTGGGTAGTTGGCCCAGCGTTTTTCAAGCTGAAATCCATGCCATTGAAACTTGCGCCATTCTCAACGTCAATAAAGGACTGAAAGGTGTGGACATTACTATCTTTTCTGATAGCCAAGCGGACCTTAAGGCCCTATCCTCATAGAGTTTCTCCTCGAGGATTACTAAGGAGTGCTTCGACACCCTCCAGCTACTGGCCACCCACAACAGGGTCACGCTCTGTTGGATACCAGGTCACTCTGGTATCGAGGGCAACGATATCGCTGATGAACTGGCCAGGAAAGGCTCATCCTCTCGCTTCCAAGGTCCCGAACCCTACTGCAGCCTCAGTTGGGCTTCGACGAGAGCTGTTGTAGAAAATTGGGGTAGGAGTCAACAACTGCTGTACTGGAGGAACGTCTCTGGGCTTCGCCAGGCCAAGGCACTTGTCAGACCCTACGCTTACAACGATATCACCGCCCTAAGCAAGGCGGATCTCAAACTGCTTTGAGGCTACCTATCTGCCCACTATGGGCTTAGGTATCATCTACACCGAATAGGTCTGTCTAGCGTGACGGAATATCGGCTTTGTTTGGAAGACGACGAAACAACTTTGCACATTTTGTGCTCCTGTCCTGCATTAGCATGGCTTAGAAGGAGGACCTTCAGTCGTGAATTTCTGAATCCGGCTGACGTTAGATCCTCCCCTGTTAAAGACCTCCTCACTTACCTCAGGGTGGCTGAGCGTCTCTTGCAGTAATGGGGCTCTGGCACAAAAGACCTCCATGGTCGCAGTGCCCACCATATGGGTAATCCCCCCTATAATAATAATAATAAATATAAATGGTTTATAACGAGACCTGCGTGGGATAGTCGTTCAAGGACATCTTTCAGTACTTTTTTATGCTCCTCGAAGGACTGAGTCACAATTATGACATCGTCTAGATACACAAATACTTTGCTTTCCAGGTCACCCGAGAGTACCGTATCGTTGCCACGTCGCTGGTGAATCTGTACTTGCTATCCTACTTCTTAACCATGACAATCGGTGACGCCCATGCGCTGCTACTCGGTGCTACTGCTCCTGCATCTAACATCATGTCAAGTTCTTTGTTAATAACCTTCTGCATAGCTGGCGGAACAGGGTAGTACCGCTGTTTAATAGGCGGGGAGTCAGTCTGTATGATGTTCTCAACCCGGTTAGTACAACCCAGACCTGTACCCATTTTAACTTTCGCCTCGTTAATAATTAGTTCGAGCTCACAGTGTTCTCCCAAGGATAACTTTGATTTACATTGGAGGAAATTTATCGGATAATCTACAACCGTATCTAAAAACTGCCATGAATTGTCACGAAAATTTGCTTGGATATCCATCTCGCGCCAGAAGTCAATGACAAGTATAACAGAAATTGGCAACTCTGGTATCACCAGTACGTCGAAAACCTTTACACGATCTCCTAGTTTTATTGGTATAGTAACCTCTCCGAATACATCCACTGTGCCGCCGTTTGCCAAACTAATTCTTTTGGCTCCCATGAAATTGAGAATTAGATTCATGTTCTTTAAGGATTGCCAACCTATGCTTCCAACAACGTCCGTGAAGCACCTGAGTCCAGCAAACCACACAATCTTCTCCCAAAAATAGAAACTTCAAGATGAGGACGCATTTCGTTTCCCGCTTGTGCGAAAATAAAATCCACTAATGTGTAATATGGGTCATCACCTCTTGGTTTCTCTTGGCTTCCCTTCACTCGCAAATCCTCGACGGTGTCGGCTTCTTGGGGATCATTCGACTCACCGCTTAAGTTCGAGCCCCAGTCGCGTTTCCCGAATTTTGATTCGTTGTATGCCTGGCCCCTGAATGGTGTCTCATATTGTGTGGATGATTACAGTTAGTGCAGTTAGTTCGTATTATGCCTGGCGCTCCACATCCGGAACACCTAAGCCTCGTCCTGCAGAAGCTTGCTATATGACCGGCTTTTCCACATTTGAAGCACTTTTGGATGTTCGAATTATAAGAAAAGGGTTCTTTATTTGACACAGCTGAGACATTGGAAGGATCAGCAGAAACATATGCCAAGTCAGGCTCTAGGAGCTGGTTACTTTTTCTGGAAGGAGGTGGTACAAAGGCTTCAATAGAAGCTCGCACGGATTCTAGACGTCTACCAAACTCAATTAAGTCCTGGATGTTGTCTATGTCTGTCAGCCCTAACTGAGTCTGATAAAGAGACTTATATTTTTTCTGAGTATGCGCAATTTTTGAGACTCTGCTAAGGATCTGACAGTCTGGAGAACATATTCGCCATTATTGCCACATACATGCCCACAGTTCATCTCGACCCTGGGTCCTTCTTTTAATTTCTTCTAATAATTTGTCATCGTAGTCGACCGGGAGGGATTCCTTCTTAAGTTCTCCGACTACATCAAGCCAAGAATGGAAATTATCTTTATTTGCCCTATACCAGATCAAAGCGCGACCCGTAAACAGATCTAGCGGGGATAGAAAGAGTTGTTGCCTATTAATTCCTCGGGCATCCGCTAATTCCTGAACCCTATCTAGGAATGAATTTAGAGATTACCCTGGTTAACCAGCAAACTTTAAGTCCCATTTGTAAAGAGGTACTCTAGAACGGTTGCCAGTAATGACAGCAGTAGTCATTGATGGTTCTTCAGCAGCATCAGAGGTCTCACTTCCATCTTCATCACCATCTGCTTTGAGTTGAAGTGACCCTAAGGCTAAGATTAGGTCGGCACGAACCCTTGCCTTATCTTGTGTCTGCGAGTTCTCTTTCGGAGAAGATCTTTGTAATCTACCAAGAGCCCATTGAACCTTAGTGACTACTTTCCTCTAGTCTGCAGAACTACTATCACCATCAAATACATCTAATAACTCCCTTATTTCAATGACCTTTCCTTTAAAAAACTTCGATATCCTGCTCGAAAGTAAAAGGATATGGACTAATTACTGAGCTGCGCCCATCTTTTTCTAATCTAAATGCCGCTCGTAAGTTCACCCTCATATCATCGACTTTTCCCTGAGGCAGCCCTCTAATCGTGAGTTCATAGGTGAGCTCATCCTGGTTTAGTCGATATATTTTCATCTTTAAAAAAAATCCTAGTAAAACTTCCAGTAAAAGTTAACTTCCTAACTAGCTACCAAATTTAAATGCTGGGTAATAATCGAGATAGCGACACTATGCGCAGTTTCCAATACCGTCGGAGAAGAAGAGCTAAACAAAAAACGAGGACAACAATTTCCCAACAACTGATTTAACCGTAACTCCGATTTCGATTGTAACAAGAACAACTTATCTGTCCAGGAAAAATTCATAATAATTTACACCACCAATGATTCAGCCCACTATATGTACTAATTTATTTCATATACTAAGATAAGGTATTAAACAGTAGACATTTTCCGTGAAGCAATTACGTATCCAACTTATATCTTAGCGGATCGGGATCAAAATGCCGCTTCTTATACAATAATCGCTAACATAAGTAGCACCTAGTAAAATAATTATTCTTAATTCATAAAGATCTGTATTCATGAATGTACTACAGTACTACATGAATGCCAATTCTAAATCGGAAGCACCCATAAAATAGAGGCGTGTCAATTCAAAAATCAAAATCGAAAATGTTTACAATTATTCCTTTGCAACAAATTTCGACCCACACACTTCAAAAGTATTATTAACTTCCCACATATAGGAAGTTATTGTAATGGGCCCGATTTTCAAAATTTTTAGTTTTAATTTTTTTTACATTTCAAAGTCAGCATAGTGTTTTACGCATGTTTTTGAACACATGTATGTGTGTTTGTGTGTGTGTGTGTGTGTGTATGTGTGTGTGTGTGTGTGTGTGTGTGTGTGTGTGTGTGTGTGTGTGTGTGTGTGTGTGTGTGTGTGTGTGTGTGTACGTTCGGACCCACTTTTTTCGACAACGAAATCTCGCGAACGAAAAATGATAACGACTTCGCTATGGTGCCATTCGAAGCGTACGAGCTGAAAGAAATTTAATCAATTTCGGTTCAGCCGTTTTTTTGTTTAAACAAAAAAAACTGAACAAAAAGTTGATTTTAGACTTTCTTGAAAAGGATTTTTTCGATATAATTTGTTCTGATGACGATCGGGACATCAAAAAGTCGGATAATAACAATTTATTATGAACAGAAATTGTTTATAATGATAAAAAATTGTTTATAACAATAAATAATTGTTTATAACAATAATAAATTTATAATGATAAAAAATGATTTAACTTAGTTGAAAATTGATTATGAAAATTGGAAATTGAATACAAAATTGAAGATTGTTCATAGCAATTGAAAATTCTTATAAACAATTAAAAGTTTTGTTACCACAAAAAATTTCTTTTATGAATAAACTTTGTTTATATCAATTCAAAATGGTCTATAACAATTAAGAATTGTTTATATCAATTATAAATTGTTTATAATCATTCAAAATTACTAATAACAAATGAATTCCAAACAGAGTGCATTTATTTGGTTTTAAGTAAAAAATAGTGCTATAACGGAATAATTTTTTAAAAAATTTTCGCATCTAATTAAACGAAATTGTCATGATAAATTAAATTCATTAGTTTATTGATTTATAAATTTAAAATATCAATTTTTTAAGTATTTTTAAATGAGAGTGGGCGAAAGTTTTTTTTTGAAAAAGATTCAACTGATCTAATTGGTTCTGATACAACTCGATACTTTAAAAAACCCAGAACTTTAATAGTTTTTTGTAACATTAAAAAAACCATAAATAGTTGATATTAATGTATAGTATGAATTTTATTGAGTTTTCACTTACTCGTTTGTACTATGATCATGAAATTTATCGCTATTAACAATGAAATATTGTTAATAATAATTGAATATTGTTAATAACAATTAAAAATTGTTATTAACTGGGAAGTTGTTCGTGTGGACCTCAAGGGTCGCACCAATGATGCGATACCCAGAATCTGGACCCACCCCACTAGTTTTCAAATATAGCAACGGAGTTCATTTCTAAAAACTGGGTCACTTATTAGCCCAGGTCAGTTCTAAAATGCATTAAAAATCTTAACGGATGGCAATCATATGGTAGAACAATAATGTCGTCATCGCTGTGCAATATTCGCTAATTGTAATTGTTGGCTTAGACCGGGAACTGTAAACAAGGTGAGGATTTCAGTCTGTCCTCGAAAGGTGACTGCAGTTCTTATTGTGCCGGGGACGGACTGGCTAGTACCGTCGGCGGTACGCTGGTCAAACTCTAGGCAATTCTCAATGAATTGAACTTTCTTCTGTGTTTGTGACATTCCCCAGTTAGTGAAAAATGTTTGACTTCATTCAACGTTTGTACTCCGAGTAGTGAAGTGTCGCGAAATTGTCGATTTTGTTTAATTAAAAGTGCTAAAAGAAAAAAAGAAAACAATGTGCAATAAAATTGGAATAGTTAAAAATTTATGTGCAGTGCAAAATTTATTAAGTGTTTTGAAAACAAAATTAAAATTATTAAATGTACTTAAAAATTAAAACGCGGTAAAAGTGACCAAATTTTGGAAAAATTTTAAAATGCTAAATGTGAATTTTATATTTTATGTATCGTGCAAGGTGAAATATTACGGATAACGTTCGATCTTCATTGGAGTTCACGGTAAGTCGCCATCCAATATTTCTTTTTCGAAATTTTCAATAAATTTATTCCTACATCAAGCTGCCATTTTTATTTCATTCATTTGCACTTCGTCGACTTATAGAATGTTGCAAGTTTGTATTTACACAAAGTAAAATATTCCCATACAAACGTAATATCAACACTTCGAAAATGTCGTAAATGTTCCTATACAATTGCTGCCAAGTGATTCAAGTTGAGCAACATAACCTTGTCATTTCTTTATGACAAAAATTTTCTAATTTGATTATTTTAATAATATACTAATTTAAACGAGTGATTTTACCCCTTTATGCTCAACGTTGGGCGCCGTATTTGTTATGCACTAATCTGAGGTGCATAATTGTATCTACCCGGCATGGAGAAGGGGTGGGTTATGATACAAATCACCCGGTGGGCGCCACGTAGTTTTTACCTTGAGTCTACGAACTCGGTAGAAATGACAGAAAAAAAGGGCTCATACAAAATATATTTTCTTAAGATTAATAATTAAACAATTTGAAAAAGGAAAAAAATAATATGTAGATCTAAGCTATGAATATTATTTTAGAAATGAAAATGGCAGCGCACGAAAGATATCAATCAAAAATCTTTCCCTAAAGAAACTTACTCTGGCCCTTTAAATGATTAAATTAAGGATATAAACGAAGTACTTATCTTTACAATTTTCTTCTCTTATCCGTAAAACTATTGTCCTGTCCAGTCTTCCGTTTTCTTCGTCGTTTCGGGTCTCCAGTTCCTATATCCTCCAATACTTCTTTATCGATTCTTCTTATTAACTTCCAACTGTCTTGAACTATCTCCAAAATTTGAACTCTCTTTAACTTGATTCAAAACTTGAACTGTCACTTTCTTATAATTCACTTTATAATTACTTTTTCGCAACTCACCTTGAACTGTCTCCTTCACATACTAAGGACCTCTTTTTTATAGTTTCGCTCCCCCTCTTCATCTTATACTGGAAATTTCATGTCATTTCTCCAGATCGGCTTGAAACGGTTGACTTTTATTAATAATAGTTTTGCGTTTTTCTTTTTTAAAGGATACTCCATAATTTGCGCTTTCATTTGATATCATCCGGTATATTAATAAAATTCGGGAAGTTGTAAAATTTTGTGAAAAACTGCGGATGTTGACAGCAGATTTCACGTGTTCAATATTTTGTCTCGAATCCTTTTCGGGGCTCCTTTTCAATTTGTATTCCATTGGGTTGGAAACAGTCCAATTCGTCGCATATTTTAATCCGGTACCTTGAAGTTCACATAAAATTTTCGAGTTTTCCTCGACGTCTGATCTAGGTTATGTGATGTGATGATTAAGTGCTTTTTGTGATTTTCAGAAAGAGAAGTCTGGACTAGGTAAGTAAACCTTAAACTTTATTAACTATTACCAAGATAAGAACCCCATCATATCTCTCTATCCTTACTAATTTTCTTCCTTTTAGAGGTTCGTGTACTGCCTTGTTCATTTCACACTGCAAGTAACTATTTCAAATTCCATTGATATTCATTTTAACTTCATGTAAAATCCTATTCTCCTGTTTACATTACCATAAATCCTAATACTGTCTAAATTACCTAAATAATAAATTCTTCTTTTTCAGCTTTCATAACCACTAAAATCTATTCCTACGCCAAATTAACTTACCTTAACTTAACTAATAGTTACACAAATTCGATATGGTTACAATATTTATTACTTAATTTATTGCAGGATACTGCAGGATATAATATGATACTCTTCATCGTACCAGGTCAATATTCAAACTCATCCTTTTAATCTTTTCTTTTTGTTCGGTCTAACTCCAAAAATCCTCTCACAGGTGAAATTATCATCATCGCCTGTTTGAAAAGCAAAACCAGGAATACGGGCGTAAATATTAAGTACATCCCAGGAAACAATTTGAGGTTCATTCCTCGTCTCATCAGTGCGAAACTTGAATGGACATACGCTGTAGGATCAGTGAGGCTATTAATCCCTAAACGACATTAAATCATCAGGTATATTTTCATTTTATTGGACATCTGTAAATAAATTTTCTTTGCAGCATCATTGAAATATTTTACAACGATTAAGGAGGCAAAACAACACGGCTAAGTAAGTTTCCTTTTATTTGAATTTATTTAACTTTATTTTATTTTAGGTGTCTTCAATTTTGGACGTAACAGGTCGTCCTTACGTGAAAGTGCAAATAGGCAACGAGTCCATCTTAGGCTTGCTCGACAGCGGTGCCAGTGTGAGTTGCTTGGGACGAGGTGCCCTAGAGTTTGACCAGCGTACCGCCGACGGTACTAGCCAGTCCGTCCCCGGCACAATAAGAACTGCAGTCACCTTTCGAGGACAGACTGAAATCCTCACCTTGTTTACAGTTCCCGGTCTAAGCCAACAATTATATCTAGGCGTAGACTTCTGGCGAGCCTTTCAACTCGCACTAAACATCATCTCCTCTCTCGAAGAACAGCCTTCTTCTTCGGTTGAGACGAACTTTCACTCCCTGAATAACTCAGACGGAACCAAACTATACACAATCATTGCTCAATTCCCTTCATTTACAGCTCTAGGTTTGGGAAAGACCCACCTAGAAGAGCATGTCATTGATACCGGCGATGCTTTGCCAATAAAGCAGAAGCACTATCTTATTTCTCCAGCAATCCAAAAGCTGATGTACGGCGAACTCGACCGTATGTTGGAGTTAGGGGTAATTGAAGAGTCCAACAGTCAGCTGTTACAGTGTCTGGCAGGCCATTGCATCAATACACCGTTATGCCTTTTGGGTTGTGCAATGCCCAACAGCGCATGTGTCGTTTGATGGATAAGAATATTCCTGGTCGTTTACGTGAACACGTCTTTGTTTATTTGGATGATTTACTTGTCGTATCTCCAACTTTTGATGCCCACCTGAAAGAATTAAGAGAAGTAGCTGATTGTCTGCGCAACGCTAAGCTCACAATCAATGTAGAGAAAAGCCGCTTTCGCGTCAAGCAGGTCCGCTACTTGGGTTTCATGATTGGAGATGGAACTCTGACAGTGTGATACTAGCACCTCGGTTGTAGGTAGTGTACTATTTCGAGTCGACGATGCAGGCGTTGAAAGACCTATTGATGACATGTCAAAAAAGCTCAGCATTACTGAATTGGAAAGCTGCAGGCGTTGGACTTCCTCGGACCTTATACCCGAACTAAACGCGGAAGTACAGTTAATTTCGTAGCATTAGACGGCTTTACTAAGTTCGTCCTAATTAAGCCTATGCGAGTAGAGCGAGTAGGCTTAGTATGTCGCTTCCTCGAGGAAGATGTCTTCTCTGTCTTTGGGGTACCTGAAACCACCTTCTCCGACAATGGCCGGCAGTTTGTCTCTACCATCTTTCAGAAACTGCTGAGCGACTATGCCATTAAACATGTCAAGACCGCTAAGTATTTGCCGCACCCTAATGCCTCCGAGCGAGTCAACATGTCCATTCTGTCAGCCATCCATGCATACCTGCAAGATGACCATAGTTCATGGCATTTACACCTTCCCGCCATTGGGAGTGCCTTGCGCACTTCAGTTCATCAATCCAGTGGCACAGACCCATACTATGCTCTCTTCGGCCATCACAGGGTATAGCAAGGCACAGCATATCCAGTCTTGCGACAACTAAATCAGCTGAAATCTGGGGAATTCTCAGTCCTGCCCGGGGCAGACCGTCTCCAGTTGATTCGCTCACGTATTTATAACCACCTCCAAAACGCACACGAAAAGGCCTACAATACGCGCTGTCGCGACGTCACATACACTCCCGGTCAGGAAGTTTACTGTAGAGTCTTTGCACAAAGCGACATGCCGAAAGGTTTTAGTGCTGAGTTGGCCAACAAGTTTGCGAAGGCCAGAATAGTCAAGCGTGTTGGACAAAGTTTATACCAGCTGGAGGATAACCAAAGCAAGGCAAGCCCATTGGAACCTTTGTTATGTATTCGGAATTCTTTATTGTGTGTAATGTCTAAACTTCTTTTGTTTTCCCTTTATTTTGTAATGTCGAGAGGGGAGCTCTTACCGGGCTGGCCCAAAATCAAATCACCATTGAATATTTTACAACTTTCAATATAAAGTAATTTATTTGTGTAGTATTAGAACTATTCAATTCAATGAGCACAATAATCACTTAGAATATAGAAACTTAATTGTCTCTATCGTGTTTACTTTTTAAAACATAAAGTAAGTACTTAGTATTAGAACTATTCAATTCAATGAGCACAATAATCACTTAGAATATAGAGACTTAATTGTCTCTATCGGGTTTACTTTTTAAAACATAAAGTAAGCACTTAGTATTAGAACTATTCAATTTAATGCGCACAATAATCACGTAGAATATAGAAACTTAATTGTCTCTATCGTGTTTATATTTTAAAACATTAAGTAAGTACTTAGTATTAGAACTATTCAATTCAATGAGCACAATAATCACTTAGAATATAGAAACTTCTCTCTATCGTGTTTACATTTTAAAACATAAGGTAAGTACTTAGTATTAGAACTATTCAATTCAATGAGCACAATAATCACTTAGAATATAGAGACTTAATTGTCTCTATCGGGTTTACTTTTTTTTTAAAACACAACGTTGACAACAATCAATTTACTCAGGCTGTAAAAGGCGCGACTCCTTTTTTCCGTTACCACTAACAGACTCGTTTCCGCGGTTGTTTTGGACAGACTCTCTGATTCGACGGTTTAAAACAGACTCACTAGTTATTCCTTTAAGAAGTACTTGCAACCGATCTACATGAAGAAAAGCTTTCGCGCTTTTTCTTCGTTTTTTGGCTTTTGCCCTTGATGTAGATGGCTGTGGGCAAAGCCGCTGTAGATCGTTGTTTTTCTCGCTGATTAAGCAAATTTCTTTTGCTTATCGTGTACTTGGCTACCGTGTGAAAGTAATGTTGTTGTTTAATTTATGTGTTCATGAGTTGGATTTGAATATGTTGCAACTTTGTTGTAACAAAATTCGATATTTGAAATCCAACTCATTAGGCTTTTTACGATTTATTTTTATAAATGTCAGATTGGATTCGATAGAATTTGGCTTATCTTAAAATAAGCGAATCCAATCTGTAACATTTACTTCCCCCCGCGAATAAGATGATTATTCTTTGGAGAGGAATAATCATCGCACAATTGCTGGGTAAGGGATTTTGTTATTTCCGTGGTACTTAAACTTCTTAAACGTTTTCTTTCGTTCGTAAGTAGTATGAATATGGCGGTTCTGGCTCATGAGAAAATCGAGCCGAAAATGTGCCAAAAAATGTGCTATGGGGATTCTGGCTCATGAGAAAATCGAGCTCAAAATGTGCTTTGCCGATTCTGACGCAATCTTGGATTTAGGGTATTCGGTCTTGTAGGCTACAATTGAGAGATAAGGAAAAGAGATAAGGATTGTCGGCCATCTTGGATTTCCGGTATTTGGTCTTGTAGGCTACAATTGGTCTTCTTCTTCTTTGGGGATAAGGGAATGGGGTTTCGAAGGTCAAAGGTCAAGGTCGGTGATTGTTTAGTAAGATAAGGCACCTGTCGGCCATCTTGGATTTTGGGTTTTCGGTCTTGAAGGCTACAATTGATTTTGTTCTTCTTTGATTTGCACCTGGACTTGGATCTGGACTTGGACTTAGATCTGGATTTGGACTTGGGTATTCAGTCTTGGAGGCTACAATTGATTTTGTTATTCTTTGATTTGCACCTGGACTTGAATCTAGACCTGACTGGTAATTCTCAAAGGGGATTCCCTGTTGACAAGATAACATCCGGTTGCATGACGTCATAGGAGGGAATTCCCTGACGTCACATTTTGGCTAGTCATCTGTTGGCTAAGTTAGTGAAATTTAATTAAAAAAGCAGAGGTATCTGGATTTGAACAGCGGACCCTGAGTTTCACAAAAAAGTGCTCTAACCATGGGGTTATCAAGCTAATTGGCAATGGTACTTCTAAGTCGGTGAATGTTGGAGCTAAAAATAGAAAATTGGATTTTAACTTTAATTAGTGGAAAAAGCGATTTAAAAATGACATCAACAATTTTGTTTAAATTCATTGATAAATAATTAATAAATATCTGGCAAAATTTCTTTTAACATAAAAAATCCGCTGATAAGTAGTAGTAAACATTTGGATTCAATTCGTTAGCGTAAGAAATTTGCCGATAAGAGTTGAATGGCCCAGAATGTTTTGGGGTGATAAGAAAAAAAAAACGATTCGCTGTAGTAACCTTGAACTTTAAAAGATAGTCATGCAATTTCTTTTTCCAGATCTAAATATAGACATTAATTCGAGATCATATTATTAAATAATTTCGTGTTTTATGCAACTAGCAAGTAAGTCATTCCACCGATTACGTCATCTGGACCTTGATTACTAGTTAATATAACACCATTGAGGAATAGCCAAGGAAATTTCTGTAATTAGGGAAAGAAATTTGTGATCTCACCGAGTTCAGTTTACTTTGAGTTGATCATGTAATTTTGGGAAATGTCAGCTTCCGGGTTTGTTGCCGTTGCAGCACTTTCTAAAAATGACCTCAAAAACTTTGAATTGGGAAGATAGAACCAACAAAATCGAGGTAGCTGGAATGTCTTCTTTTGGTAATTTAGAGAGATTTATCATATCAAGAACTTAAGATGACATTTTCAAAATTTATAGAGAAATGCAGCTGAACCAATGAAAGAAATTTAAAGCGCATTAAACAGAGGCTATAATATTCGTATTGAAAGCTTTCTATTGGAAAAGGATGATGAAGGAATTTTGAATCCAAAACAATTTTTCTACAAAATCAAACCTCGAGTTATAAATCTTCTTGAAGCAAGTTTACAGAAAATCCTCTGAATTAGGCTCAAGGAAATTGATATGTTACTTAGAAGATACATTTCATTATATAATCCATTATAGAAATCTCCAAAAAGTAGTTTAAAGTATGAATTGAAGTTTTCATACATTCATAGAGCTCTTTCATTCAGACAATGGAATTGATTAAAACAATATATTGATCTTAGTACTTTACATAGATCAAAAGCTGTTAACACTTTCCGATCTTAAGCTCTTATGATGGAATTTGTATTTATCACGATGAATGACACTAATTTTGTGTTCTTAAGTATATTCAAATGTTCAACAGATGCTTACTATTGTCAAGACTTATTCTAATATCGTCATTAAATCTTTTGATTGGAGCACAGTTCAGATTACTAAAATTATTAACTTTATTTTTGGTTTGTCTTTTACTTTGTTTGCATTTTAGATTCATATAGATTAGATTTCTCTAGTATAGAAAAATTAGCGAATAATTCATCTGACGAAAACTTAATATTAACCAGATCCTTTTATAAAAATGACGATTTATTTAATTTAATGAATACCTTAATTGCTTTGAAAAATTTAGTGAAAATTCATTGCCTATACAAAAGTAGTTTGATAATAAATTTACAGATATGAAGTGTTCTGTTAATGATTATGCGCATTCAACAAACGTTTGTAAAGCATTCGAAGGCAAAATATTTGTAGACTATTTATATTGTTATTATTATATAGATTCAGGATAATTTTGAGGTGCTATACTTAAGTATTGAAAGATTGAATTACAATAATTATTAACAGACGTTAATGTGTATAACTTTATATGTTCTCGCAGGCATTCTACTGCTAATAATAAGCATATGGAAAATGTTACCCCATCACAAAACTCAACATATTTAATTTACTTCGACAGCAATAATTTATATGGGTGAGACATGTCTGAATTCTTACTATATGAGGAATTTCAATGGGATAGAAAATACGGATGTTGATATAATGAGCATTCCTCAAAGTTTAGAAATTGAATATATATATTTGAAGTAGATTTAACTTATCTAGAATCACTTCATGACTTATGAGCATTCCTCAAAGTTTAGAAATTATATATATATATATATATATATATATATATATATATATATATATATATATATATATATATATATATATTTATATATTTGAAGTAGATTTAACTTATCTAGAATCACTTCATGACATACACAATGATCTACCATTTTGCGCAAATAATATAAAAATCCCCCTGAATTAGGCTCAAGGAAATTGATATGTGATTTAGAAGATACATTTCATTATATAATCCATTATAGAAATCTCCAAAAAGTATGATTTTCATTATAAATATGTGAAACCTAAATACAGACAAAATGTAATGCTAAATTACATGGATACTGATTCCTTTATATATACTATTTTTACTGATGACTTTTATAACGATATTTTAAATGATATTAACCAACATTTTGATACTTCAGAATATGCACTCGATAACCCTTACCAAATACCTTTAAGAAACAAAAAAATTGTAGGGTATATGAAAGACGAAGTAAATGGCAAAATTATAAAAGAATTTATAGGACTAAGAGCTAAAATGTATTCATTAGACGTTGACAAATGCGATTTAATAAAAAAAGCCAAAGGGGTAAAGAAAACTGCGTTAGATAATATTGATTTAAATAATTATAGAGACTGTTTGTATAAGAAGAAAATAATATATGGAAATATGTATATCTTTAAATCTATAGTTCATAATATATACACGCAAATTATAAATAAGGTAGCCTTAAGTTATTTAGACGATAAAAGATTTATTCGGGATGATGGCATTTCCACATATTCCTGGAATCATTATAAAATTAATGAAATGGATGTTGAGGAATAAAATTAATAAAAAAAATAATATTTAATTTTAATAAGTCTTTTTATTAATATGAATCCTATATATTTCTTCCTTATTTTTTGCTATTATCTAAAAAATTGTTAAACAGGTATACATTTTTTTGAGCACATTGTCCCTGATGACATAAACAGCAGGGGGTGTTGCTATAGAAAGATTTTAAACATTCTAAATTAGGACACTGCAATTCTTCTTCCATATTATATACTATTACACCTTCACCAAATGTATTTTTGATCCAGCAAGCCTTTTCACAGCCTTTCGCATAAACTACTTTGTTTCTTATTAAAGGAGTCACTACAGCATGTAATTTATGATAGGGAATATATCCATCGTGCCAATTTAATCCATGGTAATTATCATGCAGCCATTTCGCTTCTCTTCTCTTTGCAGGTGTTAAATCCTTAAATCTGAATGGAGGTTGAAAAATAAAGTGCTGGATTTGGTTTCCGTTTGTCAAAATTGCCAATTCCTTCACAATAAACTTGCTATGATCGTCTTTAAATCCTTGGATATCCACAATTGCAGCCATTTGTAGCCTTAAATTATTTTTCTAACTTCACTCGTCAATGAACTATATTCGACTATTCTGTCATGCAAAAGCAAACAAAAAGCGGTTGTGTTTGCGGGAATATTACTAAGTGTTTTAAACTGTATACGAATATCGACTGGTCCTGATTTGATTACCTCGTTTTGATGTGAGCAATCAATAACAGCAATTGGAGCGTTTTCCTTGAACTTCTCTCGGGTAAGCAGCGGTTGATGCATCCGCCCATAATACGATTGTTGGAATTTCGTATACATACTATACAATAGAGCATATCTCTCACGATCAAATTTAATGTTTAAGTCTTCATATGGAAATGTTTCAGAATTTAAGTGAAGCTTCACATCTGAAAGATCGCAACGATCAAACTTGCTTGCATCTTTACTCTTCTCGTTTTTTCGATCCGTTTGAAGTGCTAAAATTACATATCGAGGTTTTTCTAACTGAGTAGATGTTTTAATTGTCCAATTATGATCAACAGTTGTAGGTAATATAGGATATTCGTATATATCCCAACTACGAAAACTCATTTGTATTGGCCGTCCAGTATCGATTAACTTAAGCAGCGATAGTTTTTCTTCATCAGCTACACTTATGTGGGGTACTCGCCATTGTAGTTTGAAAATATCTATTTTAACTTCATCGTTTGGTGATATAAAAGCATTTTCATCGCCTCTACTTCGAATCAATATAAGTTCATGTTTAGCATTTATAACAATTTTCTTATAGTCTTCAGCAAAGCCGAGCAACAACTTTAAAGGAATGCAAAAATTGAAAAATCCTCTTATAGGTAATATTGAATTATCTGGAGACCAGGAAGCATTTAGTAACACATTGCTTTCATTTTGATTTAAAGATATATAATTTTTTATTGTTGTAGCAAATCCCAGATTTCTCGTGCGATCAATTTCTACGCCATTTAATTCATAGCGAATTTCGTCAAATAGAAAATTGCGTTATTAGTTAATTTTGCCGTTGTTGAGGCCAACCCATCTGATTTTGTTATCGCGCCTTCTATATATAAGGAGCTTTCACTTGGTAAAATATACAAATCCTGATGTTGTAATGATATTCGAACTTCATCGCTATTCTTATATGATGCTAAAAACGGAGAGTAGCTGTGATACTCAACTTTTGTAATACTATTATCATAGCTAGCACCTTGAGTAATATCGAGTATTTCACTCATTTTTTAACTTAAGACCAAGAGTTTTTAAGAATTGCTTGTTAGCGCCTGTTAGCTTTATTCCTGACTGTTGCGTGGCTTTAGGCTGACTAGAAGAGTTAACACTTTTGTGTTTGTATTTATTATCAATGGTATTATTGTATATTAACATGCTGCGGCTTCAAATGCAATCTCACTGTAATCGTTTCTCCTCTAAAATCAATTAGATCACCATCTTGATCTACGAACTTCAGTGTAAGAGAACTTATCCGTTTGATGTTCAGTGGCAAATAAATGACATTCTTGGGAACTTCAATTATTTTAAATCCCGGACCTACCGTAGGAGAAAACTCGTGTAATGTATGCACCTGTTGATTATTTATAAAAGAGCCTGATACTATATTATATTCAACTCGAATCACATTAACTTTTATTATATTTACTGGTAAATCAGATTGATATGAAATATTAGGTTCTAGAACGCGTTTACTAAATCCTAATAATGATCCAATAGAGTTATTTTTATTTAAAAATACTCGGGTAGAACTTTTGATTTCTGTTTTCAAGTTGTTATTATTAGCTGTTATTTGTACTATAGGTTTAGTTTTCGTCTTAGCTAGTTCCTTTTTGATAAATCCTGCAATATCATCAATTTCATAGGAGCCTTCTGGAATTTTAATTTCATCATCATCATCCAGATGAAGTAAGTTATTTCTATTGTCCACATTAGGAATTGAATTATATGTCTGTAAATCAATAAGTCCGCAAACGTATTCTGAACTTAAGTCCAACGGAGGAAAGTATTCAACTGGATGAATCCCCAGTCAAAGTCAGTGTTAATGACATAGTAGCTCAAAGTGAAATGCAGATGTTATTTTATGTAAAGTTTATTTATAGTTGTTATCTTACAATGTATAATTATACTATTAAATTTATAGTTACTTATTATTATTGTAATGATTATATAAAAATTCTAAAAATAGACCGCAATTTATCATATTATAATTTTGGTAAGACTTATAATTGTAAACAATGTTTTTTCCTAAATAGCTTAATATTTCCTTTGGTGGTTGCAAGTTTCCAAAGCTGTCAAAGTATTCTTTTTCAGATTCACTTTTGTAATATGCTACCCAATGACTACCAGGACCTGATATAGAGTCCAAATTTACTATTCCACACTCATATTTTTTAGGCTTTTTGGGGAGAGCATCAAGCATAAAAGCACCTCTAAAATGTGGTAAATTATTCGCATATTTATATAAATCGATTTCATTTAATGCTCGATTAGGTAGCAGTTTTAGACGTTTTTTGAAGGTGGATTTAAGAATAGAACAAGTCCTTTTCTGTATGGCTTCAAATATAAGCCGCTTCCCTTTTTTCCTAATGCAATAGCTTCCATCGTATTATTATGTCGATTGCTCTCCTTTAGCTGTTCTTTAGCATTTGTTGCAGCATTAACAGCCTTTGCGACACCCGATACTCCTCCCACTAAAGCACCTAGTGCTGAAAGACCAGCAAAAATTGGAATTAGAGGTAGCACTCCTCCAGCCTTTGGAATCGGAATAATTCGAGGTGGTCTTACATCCTTCTTCTTTCGCTTAAATACACTTTTAGTAGCAGCAAGTGCAAGACCTATAGCTTCTTTTAAGGAATCAGGCTTTTTTAACTTTAAAATATTTCTTGCTTCTTGAACTCCTTTTTGTAGAGTTAATTTTCTTTTTGGCTTCCTAGAGTGAATTTTAGGTTTTTTTCTTAACCCCATTCCAAATTTTACTTTCGCCTTCATAGCGTTTGTTACAAGCCAGGCGTTGCTACGTTCACCAAGGGATGCCTTTGAAGATCTCACTCGTTCCCAAGCTTTACCAGATAATATACGATCAGCAATATGACGATCTTCGATATTTTTATGTTGAGAATATGCGATATCGTGATCTCTACAAGCTGCGTCAAGAGGATTAATTCCAGGGTCACCCCTTGCTAATCTTTTTTGTAGTTTAGTACCAGGACCGCAATATTGATATCCAGGCAAATGAAATTCAAATGGTAAATTGCTAATTGCTGTATTTAGCAAACCGCCTCTTCTTCGACATTTACGTTGGCGAGAACGATTTTGATTCTTTGAATGATCAATCATTCAACTGATAAGATAAACCTTTTAGACGTCCTCACAACAGCACATTGAGTTGATGACTGATATAAAAGTTCAGTGTTGTGTAATAAATATTTCAGTTCTAATAATGAAGTTCGTGAAGCAGAAGGACTCTTTATCAATAAAAAATCTTGATATTAAATCTACAAATGAAGTCAAAAGACATAGCTCGCTTATACCTAATAATATAAGAGGTATTCTTGTGGGACCTTCAAACTGCGGTAAAACCAATCTTATGATTGGTCTTATAGAACATCCAAATGGACTCAAGTTCGAGAATATCTAAATCTACTCAAAATCACTCCATCAGCTTAAATATCAATATCTGGAGCAGCTTATAAGTCCTATTACTGGTCTGGGCTACTAGACGTTTTCTAATAATTGCGAAGTCATACCTCCTGAGGACGCCAAACAGAATTCTGTTTCTATTTTCGGTGATGTAGCATGTGGGAAACAAAATAACATACGTGATTATTTTTGCATGGGTCGACATAATAATATTGATAGTTTCTATCTCTGTCAGACTTACACCCATATACCGAAGCACTTAATACGTGACAACGCTTTCTTATTTTATTTAAACAAGATGATATGAATCTTAGGCATATATATAATGATCATGTTAACACAGACATGATCTTCGAAAAATTTCGTAGTATTTGCGGTGTTTGCTGGAGGGACAATTATGGCTTTTTAGTAATTGATAAAGATAGTTTGTTGAACAAAGGACGTTATCGAAAAGGAATCGATAAATACATTTCGCTATAAATTTAGAAGATCTAGTAAAGGAAATCAGTTAAAGCTGTTTATGGACCTGCTAATGCTGGTAATAGATCTGTTAAAGCTGATAGTAGACCTGATATAGCTGTTCATACACCTGGTAAAGCTGTTCATAGACCTGATAAGAGCTGTTCTTAGACCTGGTAAAGCTGTTCATAGACACGTTTGAGCTGTTTTATAGAGCTGGTAAAGTTGTTCACGGAGCTGTCAAAAGCTGTTCACAGACCTGATAAGAGCCATACATAGACCCATTCAGATCAGTATAACCCAGTTCACAGACCAGTTCAAATCTCATTACAAAGATGGTTAAAAAGAGAGACGAACTATTAAAAAATCTTATCAAAACTAGAAATGCTATTAAGAAGAAATTTCGCGCTGTGAAAACTGGACGAGTTGAAACTGAAACTCGTCTTGAGGAGACATTTAAGCCCATAACAAAACCACTTCATGAGTTCATAACAAAAGCAAAGCATGAGACTAAAATTAAAGATGACTATGGAGATGATGATGATGATGATGATGATTATGGTAATATAAAGCTTACTCCTAAAATGAAACTTCCGAAAATGGAGCCGACCAGTACACCTATAAAACGTTCAGATTATTCCTTAATGTCGGAAGATGATAACTTTGCAACACCTACACATTCTAGAACTTTGATGGAAAAGAGAGATTCTCCTCTTAATTTATCAAGCGGTATAGTTGATAAATATTTAGAACTATACCTTAAAAAAAGCCCGATAATTGACAACACTTATGGAGTTTATTTAGATGATGATAACGAATGGAAAATTGGAAATTCCAAGATTGCAATTGAGGAAGATTTATTACTTATTAACGGAAAATCGTATAAAATAACGCTAGGTCTATGTGAATTGCTTTTTATGAAACAACCTGCAAAAACTTTGTATAGTAAGGATGACTTGGAAAATTATCAAGCTATCTTAAAAGAAACTAACGCCTATAAAAGAGACCATAAAGCGGCTGGTCAAATAAAAGGAAGTAGAGCTTTAAAGTACTTAGAAATTATAAGTAAACTGGTTTCTCATGAAGGCAAGGGTTTGATGCATATACCCAAGAATAATATTGATTACGTTTATTGGAATGATCCTAATGAACTTGTGGATAGACTTCGTCTTTTAATAGCCTCACAAAGTGCTGGGCATACTAATCACAACAATGAAATTATATCAATTATTGAAGAGTTAAAAGAAGGCGGCATTATAGTATAAATAACATCTTTAATCATATTCAGTTTTAATGTAATAATGAGTGTCGACAAGTTTGGGAGATATTCTAAAAAGGTAAAGTTAGGATCTACTGGCAAGCGTGGTCCTAGAGGCTTACCAGGCGAACCTGGTCCTCAAGAGGAACAAGGAATACAAGGTCTAAGTGGTGTGGGCTTTAAGCTCACTGAAAGTGGAGATTTCAATCTAAGTTTTAAAAATTTGAAATACCTTAAGAGCCCTCTAGAAAGGGATGATGCAACCAATAAAACATATGTTGACGATGAAGCTGACAAGATCATACATTTAAGTAATTCCTACGTTAATGAAAAAATCCAGTTAGTCAGCAACAATCTAACTGAGCAAATACATAAGGAAAGTGCTGTACTACAAAGAGAATTAAAGGAGTTATACAACATAATCAATATAACAAGTGAAAAAGATAAAAACACTAGTCAATTGTATACGAATGAAACAATTACGAATCTGCAAGAGCGATTGAAGAGAGCAGCCGAATTATATGCAAATGAAGCAATTGTTGACGTTAATGAGAAGTTGATGAAATATATAGATCTAAATATACAAGAAATGAAAGACACTTTAAAGGCGTTAATTAATGTAGAATCTCTGACAATTTCAAAATGAATAAAACACAAGTAGTTAATGAGCTTCATAAACCAGTCAGAAAAAATTTTATAAGAAGACGTGTTATAATTAAATGAATAGATGATCTATGGCAAGCCGACTTAGTTGAAATGGGTGCTTATACTACAAGCAATAATGGACATAATTTTTTATTAACTCTAATAGATGGGTTTTCTAAATATGCATGGGCAATTCCTATTAAGAGAAAGACTGGTGTCGAAGTTACTCAAGCTATGAAATCCATACTAAAAGAAGGTCGGAGTCCCACAAATTTACAAACTGATGATGGAAAAGAATTTTTCAATAGCTCATTTCAAAACTTAATGAAAAACTCCTGCATTAATCATTTTTCTACATATAGCCCTTTAAAAGCATCTATAGTTGAACGATTTAATCGAACATTAAAAAGCATGATGTGGAAAGAGTTTAGTATGCAGGGTTCATACCGATGGATAGATATGGTTAAGAAATTACTCGTAAAATATAACTCAAGTAATCATCGAATAATAAAAATGAGACCACGTGATGTAACAAAGCAGAATGAGAAGAAATTGCTATCAACAGTTTACAATCATTTAAAGACGTTTCATTTGCCAAAATTTAAGATGGGATTGTTCGCATTAGTTAATATAAACATGTATTTGAAAAGGGGTATACACCAAACTGGACTACAGAGATCTTCAAGATCACAAAAATTCAGATAACGAATCCTGTAACATATTTCTTGGAAGACCATGAAGGAACCGCAATAAAGGGTAGTTTTTATGAAATGGAGCTCCAAAAGACGAAGAATCCTGATGTTTACCTCGTAGAAAAAATATTGAAGAGAACCGCAGATAAAGTTTATGTTAAATGGCTCGGATTTTCATCAAAACACAACTCTTGGATTAAGAAAGATAATGTATTATAATATTGCTATACAAATATATATTTTATATTAAAAGTACTTGAGTTCTTATTTTATTACTTTATTTTAAATTTTTAAATCTTAACCTATAAATTTTATTTCTATGCGAGATGAATAAAATGGGGTCCAAAACATCCTTCATATTTCGAATTCGCTCTTGAAATCGAAATCTGTCCAACGCAAATGTTTGCCAGTGATCCTTACGATCGTATATTGGAACGAAATGTATCTTTGGGATGATATTGAATTGAACTACTTTTTCTCCAACTACTTTGGTCTTCTCTTCTTCTTTTTGTAGCAAAAGCAAAACATCTTGAAGATGCAAACTCCTACAAATATCCTTGAATTCTTTATATGCTGCTGAATCAGATTTAGAAATCTTAAGAAAGAACCTCCCATGCTTTTGATAATCGTTAAACAAAAGTTCGTTCTACCAAAAATAATAATTATAATATATATAAATAAATGAAAAATGATGTTGGCTTTACATTTATAACCTCTTTGATAGCAGGAGTCAATAAATCTCGCTTTTTATATTCAGCAATAAGTTTATTATAATCTGTTAGTTCAATTAAATTGCAAATATTATCCAAAATTATTTTTGTATGAAGATACTCCATAATAATTTTAAAATGACTTAAAAACGGATTAGACTTTCTTTTATAGCTGCTTATTTAGAAATATTCATTTGATATGTTTGTTTCATTCCTCTCAAATTCACTAATTCCACATCGCTTTTATAATTAGCATCAACTTGTTTCACCATCTCTACTTCACAACTACTTAGAATTCTTTCAGTTTCAAACTCGCGATATTCATAGCATGATATCTTCAATGAGCGAGTTACGTAATTACTGTCATATGTACAACGAATGGTTAGCATAGTTTCGTCATCGAATTCAAGTTTAAAGTGCCTATAAAAGATATCTTTGCTCTCAATAATTCCTGCAATATCCAATTCTTTCTTATAGTTCTTGCCTGAAACCTTCGATGGCCTCGTCAATAGACACAAATTTCTTTTTAGGATTATCATTCGTAGTGATCCTTGATGTGGTAGTAGGAATTTGCTCGTCATTACTTTCTTTTGAAGTAGAAACTACATCTTCTTTGGGATTGCTAGCGTTATTGTAAGTCATCAATTTAAAAGATAAGCCAATTTGTATAGTATCGTTATTGGGTAGAGTTAATGCAAAATCTAAATTGCTACTACTTTGATCCATTAGGTTTACACTTAACGGGATCTGTAAGCTATTGATGTGTAAGATGCATAGTGATAAAAGCAAAAGACTTGCTGAACGTCTAGCCATTTTTAATGTTAATATGTTGATTTGAACTCAAGAACTAAATGAATTTTATGATGTTGGTATATTTATAGCATCCCCCTTTATTTTTTTATTTTCCATTTTAATTTTCATAGGATGATTCCAATTCCAATCATCCTCATCACCAAAGGGACAGTTCCTGGGGAAATGATTTGTAGCTTTATATCTAACTGTGCGATCTTGTGATTCACCAACCAATACAATGTCACCTCCTAAAATCAATATAAGGAGAGATATTTGCTTGATTCTATACCAATTCAATTACCCTAGACTTCAACTTTACATGCTGCCAGGGCGTAAAATTAAAATCAAAATGAAATGTGGAAGAAATCGGCTCGCCAGGTCTCAAGCGTAATATTAGACTCCTGTTTCCATCTTCTGGAGTCATGTATACTTCTAAAACATCATTAGGATCCACACTTACATTAACAATTCTAAAATTGTTCCACCCTCCTTCGCAGACACAAAATTTACTGTCTGCCTTTACGGTTTCAGACCAAAACATCTTTTCTAGACTGACGTTTTTTTATGAAGGTACAGGTATTTATAGCATCCATTCAAAATCTCTTAAGAATTGTGACTTTTAAAAGTACTCCACTGACCCCGCGGTTCAGCAGCTAGATTAGGAAATTATTAGACCGCTGGCGACTTGTTGAAGTATTTTTTTACAGATTCAAATCTCAATCAAGCAAAATTTTTGGACTTTTTTAACTTTAGCTAGAGAATTCAAGGAGGTAAAATGAAACAAAAACATATATTTAATAAAAGTACTTTTATTTATTTATTTATAAATTTAAATAATAGCCAGTGCTAGGTGCTATCTTAGAAAACATTAAATTAAAAAAGCTGCCACCTGCTGCTTTCCTTTCAACAAAGAAGCCTGCATCGTTCATTTTTCAATTGTATGATCAGAAATTTTAGCGTCGAACCTAGGCGGCAAAAAAAACATGGTACTTCTCCAGTTCTAAAAGGATCCTGGGTCCATATTTTGTTGTTGTTCTTCTGCAGCTTATGATTTTATAATTCTGAGACTCTTCCATATCTTTAACAGCGAGTGCAGGCTTAAAATTTGCAGAATTTAACTCCTCCAATACTTCGAAGTCTTCGATGACTGCTTCGTTGATCGGTTGCTGATACATTTTAAAATTTTTTTTATTATTTCAATCTGACTTAGAGCACGAATTTTAAGTATAAGAATTTCACTGGTTGACTTCACTATGAATACTAAAAGACTACCTAAGAACGCTTGATATTTATACAAGAACTCAATATTCTGTTTTCCAATTAAATTCGCATCATGTTATTTCATTTAGCTGATAAAGATGATAAACCTCTTCAAAGTATCGAAAGAAGCCATTTCAGCTACCTTGACTAGACGTTTATTACTTATCAACGGATTTATGCAAAGCGATACATGTTATTTTTAAACATCAGATTTTTTTTCCCTAATTACAGAAATTCCTATGGCTATTCCTCAATGGTGTTATATTAACTAGTAATCAAGGTCCAGATGACGTAATCGGTGGAATGACTTACTTGCTAGTTGCATAAAACACGAAATTATTTAATAATATGATCTCGAATTAATGTCTATATTTAGATCTGGAAAAAGAACTTGCATGACAATCTTTTAAAGTTCAAGGTTACTACAGCGAATCGTTTTTTTTTTCTTATCACCCCAAAACATTCTGGGCCATTCAACTCTTATCGGCAAATTTCTTACGCTAACGAATTGAATCCAAATGTTTACTACTACTTATAAGCGGATTTTTTATGTTAAAAGAAATTTTGCCAGATATTTATTAATTATTTATCAATGAATTTAAACAAAATTGTTGATGTCATTTTTAAATCGTTTTTTCGACTAATTAAAGTTAAAATCCAATTTTCTATTTTTAGCTCCAACATTCACCGACTTAGAAGTACCATTGCCAATTAGCTTGATAACCCCATGGTTAGAGCACTTTTCTGTGAAACTCAGGGTCCGCTGTTCAAATCCAGATACCTCTGCTTTTTTAATTAAATTTCACTAACTTAGCCAACAGATGACTAGCCAAAATGTGACGTCAGGGAATTCCCTCCTATGACGTCATGCAACCGGATGTTATCTTGTCAACAGGGAATCCCCTTTGAGAATTACCAGTCAGGTCCAGATCCAAGTCCAGGTGCAAATCAAAGAAGAACAAAATCAATTGTAGCCTCCAAGACTGAATACCCAAGTCCAAATCCAGATCTAAGTCCAAGTCCAGATCCAAGTCCAGGTGCAAATCAAAGAAGAATAAAATCAATTGTAGCCTTCAAGACCGAAAACCTAAAATCCAAGATGGCCGACAGGTGCCTTATCTTACTAAACAATCACCGACCTTGACCTTTGACCTTCGAAACCCCATTCCCTTATCCCCAAAGAAGAAGAAGACCAATTGTAGCCTCCAAGACAAAACACCGGAAATCCAAGATGGCCGACAATCCTTATCACTTTTCCTTATCTCTCAATTGTAGCCTACAAGACCGAATACCCTAAATCCAAGATTGCGTCAGAATCGGCAAAGGACATTTTGAGCTCGATTTTCTCATGAGCCAGAATCCCCATAGCACATTTTTTGGCACATTTTCGGCTCGATTTTCTCATGAGCCAGAACCCCCATATTCATACTACTTCCGTAAAAGTAATTTAGCGCGTTTCAGCCCACCCCGGCCCGTCGTTTGGACTATTCGGCTGGCCAATATAGCCTGGGTGGATCCCGCCGGAGACGGTGTGGTAAAATTATGGTGGAAAGCGCCCGGCGGTCGATCGCTTTGTGTGGGGGCCTCGCGCGCCGGCGTCGACACCTCGCATCCTCTAGACCTCTTCCTCACCTGTCACGGTGAGTCAATTAATACTTCGGGTAAGTCAATAATTCACCTTTATATTCTTGTCCACTTGTCAAATGCATTCTTTCTTTCTTTTACAGGCGGTGTACTTGTGCTGTCCGGCAACACACACTGCTGTATACATTGCTGGTCGGACCCCGCAACAACAGCCTACAAGCCATCGAGCCCGCGTGGCGGTCGTGTCGCTGGCGGCCATGCGTCGACCGAGGAAGTCCTCACCCCACACTACGATGCCGCGGATGACGCCGCCACAATTCTAGCAGCCCACGCCTTTTCGTCCTAGGGGGGAAAAGTCTATGGCGTGGAATATTTTTTTCTTTTTTAAAATTTTTACTTTTATCCTTTCGCCCTTTGCTTAATATTTTTGTTTATGTCATTTATCCCCTATATGTAGCCCCAACAATTTTATATCAATAATAAGAATTCTAAATAACTTAAAACGGTTGTCTTTTTCTTTGTAGGTAGACGTTTCATACTTTCAGGTTGGTTAGGACTCCGCGTGCCTGGCCTTGTTTTCTTCTTGGCTTTTCTGTGGTTTTGTTACGCCGGTTTTTTAGGTGTGCTTAATATTTATTTTTGTTATTATTTCTGTCTTCTTTTTGTTTTTTGTTTAATTGTTTGTATTTGTCTTGCGCTACGGTCTCGTCTTGACGGTCGATTGTGGTAATATTCCACGGCGCGTAAATTTTTACTTTATTTCCTTATATTATTTAGGTTTCTTTATTAATCTAGGGTTGTCTAATAAATTTTATATTGACCTCCTTCTAATTTATTTGTATCTGTTGTTTAGACCAGACTGCCCTGGGCAGTGTTTGTGGCCGTTGAGGCCGCTCTTTTGGTCCTGAGACTGCCTCTTCTAGGGGGATTTCGGGCATGGGCGTTTGATCACGCCGCGTAGTCCATGCCCTTAGTGGAGGTATGGCGTATTTGGCTGTCAAGTAAATGACGATGAACAGCAGCATTAGACCCGTAAGTGACAACGAAGTTGTTGAGAGTATGTGGGGTGCTTGCGTACGTAATGACTGCGTACTCTCGTGCAACATTTCGTTAGTGTTGTCACCTAGTAGAAGCTTTGTGTATGGTGCCTCCGTCCTAGAATGCTGCTCGTATTTAGCCATGAAGGAATCTAATTCCTTTGCCGTTTCATTTGCTTTCGGGAAGTACGCTGGTTGCATGAAAAGTAGTGGATGTGTATTTTCAGCCTCGTAATATAGGGTGTGTGGTCCTATTTGTAAATGGCAGGGTTGGTTAAGTACCAATATTCCCTGTCCAGAGAGGCGATGCGTGAGCAATTGCTGGGTGCATATAATATGTACAATGGTTGTTGTCTTCAATGCATACAGCCAGGAATTTGGCCTATTTAATTTAATTAAAATGTCCCTGGGAGGTATTTGCACTTTTAGCGAACACCTAGGGTTTTCATTCAGGGGATTGAAGAGCAAGTTGATCACGCATTCATCCGTTTGTGTTGCTTTTGTTATCGGCGTATTTAGCAAACCAGCGTAAGTATCCTCCTCGACATCTCGAGTGACTTTCCGATATGCTTTCATGTTCTCCGGTTTAAGTAATAGAAATTCCTGAGTCGAAAGTTGACTCGCTATATGGGAATATTCTATTTCCGGGACTAGTGAATGATTTGCTTCCATGTGTATAGGGAAGCACCTTATTCGTTTCAACTTCATTTTTGGAAGATTGAAGATTAGCAATGTAAGCAATGTTTTCTTGCAACAGGTGTGTTCGTAATAATGCCGGTTGGTGGAAAATTGATAGACAGTTCTGGTCGTTTGAACACGTGGCATGAGATTTGTGATAAATCTCAAGGAGTGAATCAGGGGCGATCAGCAGGGGATGAATTTGGTTGTTTCGGCTAGAGGTTATTATATCCAGTAGTGCCTGCTGTCGAAACTCAATTTCTACCATTTGTAGCAACAGACTAGAGACTATTTCCTGTCTCAATTGCCTTGCTACGAGTTTGTCTGATTAGTTTCCAACTCATCCAGGCGACTGTAGACTTCGCGTTCGCTGGCACTATCCATGGTACCGAAAAGGTAGTGCATAGCGTTTTCGATGCCGTCAAAGATGGATCTCGGTTTACGAGATTTGGGAACAGCTTGTTTAATTACCTTTGTGCGTTGTTTGATGTTTTCCATCAGCGCGTGCATATGTTTTTGTTGAAGTTCGCAGAGGTCTCCCACCGTTTTGTTTCCACACAGTTGATGCACGTAGTGTTCAGCTCGTTCCGCAATCGTTGTTTGATTGTCCAACTCGGTCAGGTCCAATTCCGTGAGTATATTCCATGTGGAGTGGTAAACCATAAGGCTTCCTAAATCCTCGAATAGCACTCCTGTATTGTTGGGTGGGCTTACCGAGTAAGTCTCCGACATGCTACTTCCAATAGTGGACATGATTAGTCCGAGGATGATAGAGTTTTGTATCATACCTGGGAATATGGTTAATGGAGGTTTTTAAATTAATTTTCTTATTTACTAAGCGTAGATTTTCCCTAAAGAGGTTTCCAGCGAATGTTATATTTCCGCGGGTGTACCTCAGGGCGAAGGCTGTCAGGAGAAATTCCTGTTATATCCCTGGAGGCGAGGGTGATAAAGGGTGGCTCTAGTGCCAATTTCTTGTTGTTGGGAATGTGGTGGAGCCATAATTAGCAACTTTTTAAATATGGCGAGTTTTTGTTTTTAGTTAGTCGGGAGGGTTGTAATTTACTTAACGTAGACTTCATATGTATTTTCCAGTGTAATGTTCTGAAATTGTTTGATGCTGGTTTTTATATCCGCAGGTCGACTGTGGGAGACGGGGCTACCAGGAAGAATTTTCTGGTGAGTCACTGGAAGTGGGGAATAATAGTTGGTTACCTTTGGGTAGTTGTTTTGATATTTACTGTTGAATACAGTATTTTGAAGGCAGTTGAGGAGGACCTCAAGGCAAGGGACTACCAGGAAGAAGTTCCTGTCTCGGCCTCAGAGGCGAGAAAAGGAAGGGTTAGGAGGTAATGTAAACTCCAAAGTGGACGTAAATCACTATACATCCGAGTAGATATAATTAAAGGGTGAAGGGGTTGCCTTAGACAAAATAGAGTGGATAAGGCATTAAAAGAAAATGTTATTATAATTATCCCTTTATTCGCAGGGTGTAGAAGCCAAGTAGGGCGTAACAGCAACTCAGATTGCCGTCAGGAGGAGCTTCTAGATATAGCATTAAGGAGAGGGATTTTTGGTGGTTCAGTCTCTGACGGAATTTCACAAGAGTTGTTTTGAATTTGTAGTTTAGGGTTCGACTTTTGGTAATAGTCGTTCTTTTAATTATGTGGTGCTGCGCTCAAACATAGTGAAGTCCTGTTGCTTGGTACTGCATAGTTTTAAGCACGTTTAATAGGTGAAGTAGGAGTCTTACGTTAAGTGATTAGAAATTACGTAAAAAGGTTATAAAAATTTTTTTTTTAATTAAGGTTGGTTTGGACCCGATTGGACCGAGTTGTTAAAGGGCTTTTCTTTTTTCCTTTCTTGATTTTGTGCTGGCTTTGCGTTACGATCTTCATCTCGACCGTAAATTGTGGTAGCACGCCACGACGCGGTTTAAAAAAAAATCCTCAATTGGAATTTTCTATTCATAGAATTGCTTAAGACGGATGTTGTGAACCGTAACGGTACGCTTGCCCATATTTAGGGTTGTATTCACTGATGATGGTATACCTATTACCAGATATGGACCTACCCAGATTTGAGAGAGCTTATTTTTCGACTTTCGCTCTTGAGTAAGACTTTGTCACCTATGTGAAATGACAGGGGTCGAACAGCTTTGTCGTAGTATAATTTCAACCGTTGTTTGCTAGCGAGCATATTTTTGCCTTCCGTGGCATAAGACCGTTGGAGCTTGTATCGTAGGATCTGATAGTAGCTCTCGTGATTATACACGGGTTCAGGGTCTCGTTTTAAATTTGACGGAAAATCCGCTGTGAAGCCGTAAAGGCAGTCCATGGGAGTTAATTTCGTCCCCTCGTGTACACTGTTGTTGTACACGAATGCAGCGGTTCGCAGATATTGATCCCATGATTTGGGATTCTCGTCCACTATGGTACGCAAGTATTCGATTAACGGCCTGTGTGCACGTTCAAGTGCGCCGTTTGACTCTGGGTGGTAGGCAGAAGTTTGTAACTTCTTCACCCGTAGCAGTTTACATACCCTTTTATACAGGTCACTAACGAAGTTGCTTCCTTGATCAGTGACTATTCGCTTGGGGATGTGGTAGCGCGCGACGATTTCGTCGAAAAAGGTTTGTGCTACAGTGACGGCTTCCGCGTTAGGTATGGCGAACCAATCGACAAATTTAGTCAGGTTATCCTGGAAAGTCAAGATGTACTTGTTTCCGGAGTCAGTTTTCTCGAGTAGACCTACAATGTCAAGATAGAGTTTGTCAAAGGGCTGTTCTGCGATGTCCGTGATGACCATCGGCATCTTAAATTGAGGTGATGCCTTCATTTTTTGGCATTTTGAGCAACGCTTAACGTATTTCTTGATATCGCTAAGCATGTGCCTCCACCAGTACTTCCTTCGAATCCGCTTGTATGTTTTATTTACGCCCTGATGGCCGCCAAAAGGAGAGTCGTGATAATCATGTAAGATCGTTTGTATCTCCTTGGGGCATGTGATTATTTCAGGGGGCTTTGGCTTATCGTCACTTAGCGGATTAGTATCTGACGGGTTTTCTGTAGTGACATCTTTTTTATTTGGAATTATTTCGTTTTTTTTTTTTAAGCCTGTGATCCCGTATTTCGGGGCTTTTAGACTCTATTTGAGCGTTTTTCGCTTGAGCGGGTCACAGCGTTACATTTTAGGCGATTTTTGCGAATAGAGGTTATTTCATCCTCCGAGTCCGAATCCATTTTATGGTGGACTTGCGCTTTAACTATTACGTGGGTCTTTTTCAATAGTTGAGTAGTTGCGGTCCGCCTTGTTTAGTTTACGGCTGGCGTAGGCAATGGGTTGGTCGTGTGCTACTTCTCCTTGCGAGAGGACGGCTCCTAATGCCTCGCTGCTGGTGTCCGTGGTTAAATTGAACGGTTTCGAGAAATCGGGATATATAAGGAGTGGAGGGGAAATTAATGAGGTCTTGATTTTCTCGAATGCCTCCTGGCACTTCTCGGTCCATGTGAATTTGACATCCTTGCGGAGCAAATTCGTTATCGGACGCACAATTTTGGAGAAGTGGGGGATGAATTTTCGATGGTAATTGGTAAGTCCAATAAAGGATAGAACCTGTCGTACAGTTCTGGGGACTGGGAAAGTTTGGACGCAAGCCGTTTTACTGGGGTCTGGAAGTGCTCCTTCACTGGAACACTTGAGGCCTAGATAAACAACCTCTTTCCTCAGAAACTGGCACTTTCCGGCTGCAGTTTAAAGTTGTTCTCTCTCAAACGATTGAATTGAAGACTTTGTGGAGCTTGTTATTGTTGTATGCAAGGTTTTTACCGTAGATAACTATGTCATCTAGGTAGACAAAACATTCCAAGCCTTGTAATCCTGTTAGGACGAAATTCATTAAGCGTTGGAATGTGGCCGGAGCTCCTTTGAGCCCAAATGGCATACGCCTAAATTCATAGTGGCCGTAATTGGTGCTAAACGCGGTCTTTGGTCGATCTTGAGGATCGACGAGCACCTGGTGATAACCGTTGGCGAGATCGAGGGTGGTAAAGTACCGAGAATGACCTAGTTGGTCGAGAATATCCTCGATCCGAGGTAGCGGAAAGGCGTCTCCTATCGTCTTTTCGTTTAATTTACGAAAGTCGACGCCACCTTTTTTCACCGTCTGGTCCCGCCTTCTTGGGGACGACTAGGAGAGGTCAATTCCAAGGGCTTTTACTTGGCTGCACTATGTCGTTTTCTGACATTTCGCGAAGCTGTTCGTTTATTACATTTCGCTGCCTCTCTGGCAAGCGATACATTTTCTGGTTGATTGGTGCTTGGTCTTGCACCAATGGTATATCATGAGTGATGGCGTTTGTGAAAGTTAGCCGATCACCTTTGAGGAAAAAGATATCATTGTACTCGTAACAGAGTTGGGATATCGCTTATTTTTCCTCCGCGATCAGATTTACGTCCAGCCTGAGCTCTTCGTCTAACCTGACGAGACGCGGGTTATTGCTTGGTTCTTCCTGTTCTTCATAATCCTGGAATAAATATTTAATATGCTGTAAAGTGGCCATTTTTTCGGCGCTAGAAATATTTTTACCTTTACCTTTATTTTTATTTTTACATTTACTTATTTTATTGAAATCAGAAATATAACTCTTAAACTAAAAGCCGATGGAGTTGGGGTTTCTGAACCGCCGTAAATTGCCATATTTAAGGCGAACTCGCTTTCGTCTTCTAATAGGCTCTTGCGCCGTGGTTTGCTTACTGTGAAGGATGATTTTGGAGCTTCCGTCCCTGTGGTGATTGTTTATTTCCTCATAATCCTGTTTCAGTTGGACGACGGTGTAGTTGTGGACAGGGACTAGTTGCAGACTAATGGTAGTCAGAACTACTTGTGAATTGTGTGTGTTGAGAACTCCAACAGACACTGCTTTCAAACCAGCGGGGAGTAGGTCATTCGCCAGGAAGACTCCTTGATCTATTTCTCTTGATAGACAGAGCATCTCCTCCTGCAGCTGCAAGGGAATCTCGACTATGTTCTGTGACCTAGCAGGTATGCATACAGGCTCTTTCAACTGTATTTGTTGCTGCCTCATCTCGCAGGTCAAATCACTCTCAGTCGATTTGTCCATCTCGCATTCCAGTGTTCAGTGGTCATTGTTCTCCTTTTGAGAAACTTTTGGAGTACCACAGATTGTCAGATTGGCCTTTCTGGGCTCTGCGCTATCTGTTCGGGTATTCATTTTGACCATTTGTTCAGAACACAGGTTATCCAAAGCAGCTGTTAATGGAACAGCAAACTCCTCAGGGTTGTTTTCCGTTCGAGGGAATCGCAATGCCCTATTTGGGCCCTCAACGTTACAATTCTTTGCTAGGAAGTCATTTCCTAGCAAGCCGTCGTCGGAAAGGCCGGATAGGTTTTTTATAACCTGAAAATTGCAGGGAATGTTGTTCTTTAATGTAAAGTTGCCCTGCATGTTCCCAGCGTCTTTCCGGTACCAAATGGTGTTTGTAATGTATATGTTTCTCCGGTATTTATATCTTCGGGCTTTTTAATTACTTTTTTTTTATAATACTAACCTCAGCGCCAGTATCTACTACAAGTTTGGTATTGCCGCTCAGGCTAATATCCAACGGAAGGCTAACTGTAGAGATACAGGGTTCGGGCGGCTGAGGTGACCCTTTATTAAATTTTTTTGTTTCTAGTGTCGATCCGGGGTCTTTTCGGTCGACTGCTCGTCGTTTCCCTGGCTCTTAGCGTCCCATTTTTGTTTTTGACGGCATTCCTCTATGGAATGGCCGCGACGGTTGCAGAATTTGCATTTGAGTTTTATGTTAAAAACTCGAGGACCAGCGGAAGGTTGCTGATCCTGAATCCGTCGTTCAGGGTGCCTTGTCTTGTTACTCGGGCCCGGAACCTGGCGATTGTTCCTACAATCGCGAACATCATGCCCATATATCTTGCAGTTAGAGCAGAAGGGTGTGTTTTTACGCTTCATACAGTCGGCGTAAGTGTGACCTCTTCGCTGGCAAAAATTGCATGTGATGTTTGACCTTATTTGGTCGAGGTTCTGGCGGCGGTAGTCGATTTGAGGGGGAGACAAGCGTTGAGGTGGAGTCGTATATAGTGGAGTCGGTCGGCGGAAACAGTTGATATGCTCCTCCACGAAGTCTTGTGGGGAGGATCTTGAGGAAAGCTTCTTGCTCCCCTTCGGAGAGACACTGTTTGGCCTGGCGGCAGCAACCCAGGAATATTTGCAACTCTGAACCGAGATGCGGGCCTGGTTCACCTGAAAAAATGGGCACCATTTGCGCAGTTAATTTTACGATTTTTCCATAATCGGTCGCCATAGTGGAGTTCTGATTCGAGTCGGTGTCGGATGAGTCTTGTGCGAGAAATCGATTTAGATCTTGTTTTAGGTTGATTTCTCGCAGGGAGTCTTGTAGGGATTGTCTGAGGTTTTCCTCAGTTGTGCGTTCTAAATTGTCTAGCTTGGCTTGAAAAGTGCGGCTTCCTTTTGAAGCCTTTTAATCTTTCTTCGCTGGACTTGGTATTCCGGTATTCGAGAAGGTTAGAATAGAGAGTCGCTAGGTGTTCGGATTCTCGCGCGGACTCGTACAAATTGTTAAAATTATATTTATGGCTTACTTGGGTTTGATTTACTCGTTGGAGGACAGTCCCGCTCCTGAGGGTGAGTCCTTCTGAACTCGGTCCTGGTTGTGCTGGGGTGATCTGGTGTTCGCTGACCTGAGTTTGGTCCGTGAATACTGGTGACTTCCTCAGTGGTGTCCTCCAATGTCAGCGACGTTGCGAGGAGTTCTGCTGTCGACTCCTCGATGGGTGATTGCACGAGGGTGGAGTGCTTGTCTTCCGACATAAACCACTGCGGGTAACTGGGGAGTTGCAAGGGGGACCTTGTTGGCAGTACTATAGTTGTGTTGGGGAAAGATGGGGCTTTTGCCTGATTCAACGATTCCCTTTTCCAACCTGCTACTGGTGTTGTGTTGATTCTTAATCTTGAGTATTATCTTCTTCTTCGGGCTGGGACGGAGCCCACACAGTTCCACCGGTGGTGCTGGCTTGCACTTTGTTGAAGCGTTGGGGGTGACTCCTCAGGGCTATTGGCTACCCGGGAGTGCTTAAAGGTACCGCGTTTTGTTCGATGTAGGATAGAGGCTTTTAAAGCTGTTACGTTTGTATAAAACACGCTTCCCCTATCCTACCGGCTGCGCCAATTTTTTGTTATGTATTCGGAATTCTTTATTGTGTGTAATTTCTAAACTTCTTTTGTTTTCCCTTTATTTTGTAATGTCGAGAGGGGAGCTCTTACCGGGCTGGCCCAAAATCAAATCACCATTGAATATTTTACAACTTTCAATATAAAGTAATTTATTTGTGCAGTATTAGAACTATTCAATTCAATGAGCACAATAATCACTTAGAATATAGAAACTTAATTGTCTCGATCGTGTTTACTTTTTAAAACATAGAGAAAGTACTTAGTATTAGAACTATTCAATTCAATGAGCACAATTAGAATATAGAGACTTAATTGTCTCTATCGGGTTTACTTTTTAATACATAAAGTAAGCACTTAGTATTAGAACTATTCAATTTAATGCGCACAATAATCACTTAGAATATAGAAACTTAATTGTATCTATCGTGTTTACATTTTAAAACATAAAGTAAGTACTTAGTATTAGAACTATTCAATTCAATGAGCACAATAATCACTTAGAACATAGAGACTTAATTGTCTCTATCGGGTTTACTTTTTAAAACATAAAGTAAGCACTTAGTATTAGAACTATTCAATTTAATGCGCACAATAATCACTTAGAATATAGAAACTTCTCTCTATCGTGTTTACATTTTAAAACATAAAGTAAGTACTTAGTATTAGAACTATTCAATTCAATGAGCACAATAATCACTTAGAATATAGAGACTTAATTGTCTCTATCGGGTTTACTTTTTAAAACATAAAGTAAGCACTTAGTATTAGAACTATTCAATTTAATGCGCACAATAATCACTTAGAATATAGAAACTTCTCTCTATCGTGTTTACATTTTAAAACATAAGGTAAGTACTTAGTATTAGAACTATTCAATTCAATGAGCACAATAATCACTTAGAATATAGAGACTTAATTGTCTCTATCGGGTTTACTTTTTTTTTAAAACACAACGTTGACAACAATCAATTTACTCAGGCTGTAAAAGGCGCGACTCCTTTTTTCCGTTACCACTAACAGACTCGTTTCCGCGGTTGTTTTGGACAGACTCTCTGATTCGACGGTTTAAAACAGACTCACTAGTTATTCCTTTAAGAAGTACTTGCAACCGATCTGCATGAAGAAAAGCTTTCGCGCTTTTTCTTGGTTTTTTGGCTTTTGCCCTTGATGTAGATGGCTGTGGGCCGCTGTAGATCGTTGTTTTTCTCGCTGATTAAGCAAATTTATTTTGCTTATCGTGTACTTGGCTACCGTGTGAAAGTAATGTCGACGGTAACCCGAGCGCGTTGTTTATCCTGAGTTTGATTTGAGTACATGCCAACTTTGTTGCAACGTAACTCGATGTACGAAATCCAACTCATTACATTTTTGTTTAATTTATGTGTTCATGAGTTGGATTTGAATATGTTGCAACTTTGTTGTAACAAAATTCGATATTTGAAATCCAACTCATGAGGCTTTTTACGATTTATTTTTATAAATGTCAAATTGGATTCGATAGAATTTGGCTTATCTTAAAATAACCGAATCCAATCTGTAACACCTTTCACACCAAAGACATCCGGCAGTGAAAGTCACCCAATCATAGACAGTCCAATTTCAATCGTCCGTCCGTCCGAACATGTAAAAATCGTCCGAATTTCATTGTTAGTCCGTCCGTCCGCCGTCCTAGACAGGAATGCCCGGCTCAGTCGGTAGAGCATGAGACTTACTCTCAGGGCCGTAGTCGTGCCACACGTTGTTTTCATTGAGCAGCGAGGAAGATCTAAACTCTGCAGCTTCTCATTAGAGCTTGGAGAGGGAAAGATCTGACTCTCTGTTCGAGGTGGAAGTGACAGACTATCCTCCTTCCTCTCATTAGGGATGAAAGTGGTTTCGGGGACTGCCACGGCAGCGTGCCAACGCCAGATCCTGGGGTGAGCTAATGCCTCCAATGGATCCGGACAGATCCTGTTTAACTGTCTTCAGCTCCTCTCTCATCGGATCGCGGGAGCTACAGGCCTTGAGAGAGAGACCTGTGTTGTAATGTGAGTCCATGCCTTACTTTTTCGGTACGAACAGTTCATACTCTGTGGTTGTCATCCCTGTCCGCTGCCGCGGATGTGATATTCTGGTGAAGAAAACGAAACATTTCGTCACAGCTGCCAGAGAACTGCCGACGACAAGAGGTAAGTCGAAAATTATTATCAATATTTTCCAAATTTATCGGAGCCATCCGAGCTTGGATAAATTTGTTTACTAAGTACATTACAACCCACAGCGAAAATATATACGATTTGAGCAAAAAAAATTGCAACCGGAAATTTTTCTTGTCAACTTGAACCGGATATGCACGGAGAAAGGATTGATTCTTACGGCAGACTAGTACTTCAGAAGGCATCTAAACTCGGATCAATTAAACATACGGGAGGCCGCTGTTTTGCTATGTAACGTATATCCCGCTCTGAACTCCGCAGACAGTGGATATTTGAAGTGGAGCCCAGAGTGCTGGCTCAACTTTTATGTCGGCGTCATCACCATAGTGAGGCCCATTTGTTCCCCAGCGGCCCAAGTATTGCTCCATAGCTGCCTTTCACGCCCAAGATGCAGTATTGGCTTTTCCAAAAAACAAAAAAAAAGAGAAATATAAGAGTAAGCGTTCCACAAGGCGTTCTCCTTCCAGCGTACACGGGATCTTCTAATCTTTATTTTATGGTAAATTTTCTGATTATTGTAAGCGTGGGAGAAATCCAAAAAAAATTTCGTTTGTTTTGCCCCATTAGGTTGTATACTCGTACCAGCAACGAGAAAAGGGTTGAATTAGGAAAATTCAAAGACAAGCGCAAATTCCTGCAGGGGCCCCGTCCAATCTCACCCTACCCACATGTACAAAAAGGACTCCAGTAAGCGCCACTAAATAGGACAGGCAGATAAGTACTCAGTTCTATTCTTATTATGCAATTCCTGCAAATCATTCAGCCTATTAGAAAAGTTGTTAGGTAAGCGATTGTTACGGTTGAAATTTTGCGGATACAGCAACCTGCAATAAAAGGCGATTAGTTTCCGAAAGGAAAGGTATAAGAATACTCCTTTACTTACCTGTTTGGTGTTGTCCCTATTGAAGATGCTGTTGATGCTGTGTAGATTTCTTCATTACAGATGAATTGCCATGACCAAAATCTGGAGGAGCCGAAGCACAGCTCGGATGCCGCAAGTGATCCAAAGTCTATAAGCCATTTGCATTAGTATCAGCAGCAGCATAATGAAAAGGATGAGGCATTAGCACTTACCGTGTATAACACTCCGTATATTTGCTTTTGACACCAATCACGAAAGATTGGAAGTAAAGACGACCTCCTGGAAAAGATGGACTCTACACACCTGTCTTATTTATTAAATACAAATCTTGGAACCGACCTAGAAGAATTAGAACCTATATCTGAAATACATACCTTTTATTATGAATCGAAGGATTTTCCTGTGGATGAAATTTATCTGGAATTAGAATAGATTAAATTATAAATTTTTCTGGTAGACGTAAGATTATATTATTTTAAGGATCAATTTTCTTAGAAGTCAAAATTATTTTATAGAACAAAAATGAATTAAACATGTCAACATTTAAAATAATATCAACAAGAATTTGAAATAAGGTAGAAAATTCAAAATATTATAATATTCATGCTTAAATAAATAGAATCAATTAAAATTAAGCTACATTGAAATTAAGTTCGTTAGGTTTAATGAAATATTTCCGAGTTAGGTTGAGATCTATTACAGAATTTAATTGAGTACAGCCAAATTTATAATCAACCAAACGTTAGTTTAAATTTCACTTAATTGATAAAACATTGCAGTGATAAATATTTACCTGCGTACGAAAATGTTGTAAGCTGAATAGGGAAGCACACAGGAAACCAAATACCTGAAATACCAAAGCACAAAAATTAGCAATCCTTATCTTTTGGTAAAGTAATAAAAATAAAGGAAATAATTACCTGGCCCGGATTCTTTTTTGGCACTGCATCCTGGAAGGCACACAAAGTCCACTGGAGTCGCCAAATAACACTTTGGAGGTTAGCACCAAACATATCCAAAATGAAAACTATTCTCCATACTCCCGGAATATTAAACGAAGAAAACTCGACGTTGTCGCGAAATTAAAGGCCCGAAAAGGAGCACCGAAAGAATTTTTAGCACGTGAACACGCCTGTCAAGATCGGAGTTTTCCTTGAAAATTGTCACTTCCCGGAGAAAGCCCGAAGTCAATAGAATATTTTAAAACAAAAAAACTGAATTTTAATTTTAAAAGATTTCACCAATATCCATAAAATTGGAAGATTTTACATGGCCTTGCGGAAAAACTGGAAATAGGGGTCAAAAGTTAATAAAAATAACGTCTTGGTATGTGAAACAAGGCAGTCTTGTGTCGAAATTTGAGAAGTTATGAAAAGTCAGTTAATGGGAATTTTAGAAAGGTCAGTTGAAAGTCAGTAGAAAGTTTTGAAAAGTCAGGTGGAAATTATAGTCTGGAGTGAAAATTGTGGGAGTCGTGAAAAGTTAAAGAAAGGCAAGCAGCAATAAAGAAGAGGAAACCGCTGAGGAAGAATTTGGAAAAAAAGGCAGTGCAGGGAGGAATCCGAGCGCAACATAAATCTCAGGAATCAATCAGGAAAAAAAAACATAAGTGTTGGCAATTGTTTTATATAACGATATTTTTATTTAGATGCTCTTCATATATGTTTTTTTGTTTTGTGTGCTTTCCTTTCGGAGATTATCTTTCGTTATTTTCCTTTTTTCCTTTGTTTGGCATAAAATTTTTAGATTTTCGAAAAGTTAAGGGATTAATCCCAGTAGTGAATTCTTTTGATATTTATTAAGTTAAGTGACACAAATTTGAGTGGATTTATTTAATTAAGCTTAAGAAATTGGATTTTGGATTTATTCGATTAAATTTAAGTGATTGGATTCTTGATTTATTTAATTAAATTTAAGTGATTGTGATTTGTTGTTGTTTATTTCTAATTTTGAAGTTGACTTGCTCGAGTTCGTGGACTCGGCGAAAACACCACGTGGCGCCCACGGATGTTTTAAATTAAAACCCACCCTTTTCTCCATCGCTAGCGGGCATAACTTATGCTTGGACGATCGAGCATATAACATTTTGGTGCCCAACGTGGGGCCTAAAGGGGCAAAACATCCGATTAATTTAATAAATTTTAATTCGAAGAAATCAAATCGTGAAATATGCAAGTCAACTGTCAAATTTTTTTTTAAATGTTTCGCAAGATTTATTGCTACACAGAACTGGAGAGAAGCATTTGTTAAGAGCAATGGAAATTGAATTTTTGCAAAAGTTTTGGTATGAGTTTAAGGGAAAACAATTGTCATTGAAAGCGAAATCTTAAGAGAACATTTTGTTTACTTACTATCAAGGAATTTTTTTTTTAATTACCCAAGCGTCATCACATCCATGTGGGTTGCTGTATCCATGCAAATAATTGAATAATCCACGTGTATGCATTTTTTTTATTAACTAGTTAAGCACATATTTAATAAAGAATTTTACAATTCCACTTTCTAACTTTCACAGGCACTTATTTTCGTTTTCACAGGTACACATTTTCACATTTCCGTATTGGTTTGATTTTCTTTATATATTTTAATTGACGAGTTTTACTCAACTTCTTTTTAACTTTTGCCACTTTGGTTAAACTATTTATTCATGTGTTCACTTCGCACAGTAAGCGCACTAGGAGCACCATTCTAATTAATGTTTACCAATTGCTTAAAGTACTGATCAGCTAACTATAGCTGTGGGAACATCGACTACGACCGCGTGAACAAAACTAACTGGCTTGGGAAATTTTGATAACAGCCAAATTTCATTGATGAGTTATACTCATTCAAAGAGAAATCACGTCTAGAATTTTGGATAATACTAACTCGGTTATATCGGATGTATTGTTGCGAGCGTAATTGTTAGTTCATTCAGAATAAGTGCAGGCAATTTCCGACCTTGGATAATGTCGACCCAGTTCTTTTAGAGAATTCTCTTAGAGTTGCAGAAATTTATTTATCAGCTTGGATATACTGTCAATATTTTGTATATATTTTGTATTGTATAGGAAAGTGGCACATGTTATTTGAAAATTTGCGGTTCATCATTTTAAAAATTGGGGCATTTCACGCGAAGCGGACAGCGAAAAAAATGTCAGGTTCTGGATTTTATTTATATTTGGTTTAATTGTATTTTTATATGTCCTGAATGAATGTGCATTTTTATTTTTTTTCTATGAAGCCTAGTTGCCCTTTTCTAAGCCTTTAAAGAATTGACAAAATTTGAGGAGCGGGTTTTTTGAAAAAAAAGTTTGCTATTATTCATAGTGATAGAAGAAAAGTAAATAGTGTTATATTAGAGACGAATAAATGTGTTTCTTGGCAGTTATTACAGAGTTGAAAAAAAAACTTTTTTCGGATAAAAAACCGGAAGTAAACATATCAAATCAGATTTTACTTAACTTCGGTATTTTTAAAAATTTTTATTTTTATCTCAAAATTTATCTTATAGTTCATAAATAATATGTGTAAAATTTTAGAATGGGATCTGCATTCGTTTCGGAGATAGAGAATTTAAACTTAAATTTCTTAATGCTTCCATACAAAACAATCGCACTGGTCAAACGCCGACTACGCGCTGCACTGTGTTCAAATGCAGATCCCATTATGGAACTGAACAAGCAGTTACTGTACATTTGAAGTTATTTTTTGAGCTATTTAAAAAAAAATTAAAAATTCCGAAGTTTGTCAAAATTTAATTTTAAGTATTAATTTTGGTTTTTTTACATGAAAAAAAATTCAATTTCGAATTCGATACCACGACTGTGAAGAGCATGCAATTTCCTATAAGAATCACTATTTTAATTATTTTTATATAAGTTTCTTAATATGATTAATTGCATTTGAAACAGGTCATACATAACTTCTTCAAAATTGTTGGTTGTCCGCTTCGCGTGAAATGCCCCAATTGTCAACAGTAAACAATTCTGTTTTTATTTGTTTAGCTTGAATATTTATCCAACGAATATTTCGTTGTCAGTTTAGAGTATTAGGATTATTGAGCATTTTTGAATTGATTAATTAATAGATTTTGAATTATACGCCATTACATTTACATATTGAATTAATAGTGCTTGGAGACGGCAAATAAGTATTTAGATTTCTACGTGAACCTAATCTGTTGTTTTATTGAATATCAAATTATATTAATATTGAATCAAATTTAGTAATTGCATCGGAATTCAATATCGTTGCAGAATTCAGTTCCAGTAGATATAGCTTTAGTTATATTTGGGTGATTTAATTTGGCAGCTGGCAGACATACACGTAAGGTGGAAAATAAAACGGTCAGTAAACATCCGACGACATAACATATTTATTGTCTTCGTTACTTCGGTCTTTCATTTTCTAACTATAACTTTTTGGGTTTCATTTGGTTAAACACCACATTTTAAGCAGTCTTCTGGAAAAAAAACTCGAAATGGAGGTCAATAGACTTAACCAGGAAGAGCTAATTTATGAGCTTAAAGTCAGAGGTCTACTCGTCGGCAAGTTAGATGAAATGAGGGTGAATTTGCGAGCAGCACTAAAGCTGGAAAAGGAGGGTAGAAACACATTAGTATCTCCTCACCCATTCACCTGCCAAGAGGACTTAGAGGCACTGGAAACCAAAATCAAAGAAATAAGGGAGCTATTGGACGCTTTTAAAGGCGAGGCGGGATCTGGAGAATACAGAAAAATCGTCACGAAAATTGAATGGGCTCTAACCAGGCTTGAAAGAACAGTTGCAGTCGATGAGCAACAAAAGAAGGAAAAGGCCATAATTCGCGGAGAATTACTGTTATCTTTAGGTTCGCTAAAGTTGAAGGCAGATGGTGAGGACGACGAAAGTGACTTCAGCGATGAAACAGAGGAACTTTCTAGGACTGCTGCAATTTTATCAAATTCACTCTCGCGAGTATTCTTTATTTAATTGGGATGTTAGATTCACGGGAGAACCTACCCAGTCACTCAATTCCTTTCTCGATAGAGTTCAGGAGATGGCCGATGCCCGAGGAATAAACAAGCATCAGCTATTCCGGTCAGCACTTGACCTATTCTCCGGAAGAGCCTTAATTTGGTACCGAGCGAATAAGGCAAAATTCCATTCGTGGCAAGATCTAATGAAGGAAATGAAGAAGGAATTTCTTCCTGCAGACTACGATGACCGGTTTCTTAAAGAGATGAAGAGGAGAACCCAAGGGAAGGACGAAACGATGGGCATGTATGTAGCTGTCATGACGAATATGTTCTCAAGGCTGACGGATCCATTAACCGAAGCTCAAAAGTTGAGTATATTAAAAAGGAACATAAGCCCGTTTTACCAGACGCAATTAGGATTGACGGAAATTGAGACTATGCAAGACCTCGTTGACTTCGGTAGAAAGCTCGAGTCCGCACGAACTTCGGTGGAGGCTTTTGTCCCTCCCCCTTCGAGGAGAAATCATCAGTTTTTAGAACCAGATTTAGCGTACGTATCCGTCGAGCCGTCGACTATAGCTCCTCGTCCTAGCAACCCAAGAGTTACCAAATGTTTTAAGTGTGGGAAGTCAGGACATATAGCCAGATTTTGTCGATCGGAACTTAAATGCTATGGTTGTGGAGCCTTAGGCGTTATTACGCCAAATTGTAATAATTGCAGGAGAACACACAATAGTACCAGCCAGAATTCACGAGATTCGGGAAACGGAAGTGGAGCTCGAGTTTAAGCGGCGAACCGAGTTTTCCAGAAAGAGCCGCCACCGGAAGTAACAGAAGAAGTTTTGAAGCTCAGATAGGAAGCGAGATAGAGAACGCATATAGCACACTAGTGGATATGGTGTTCGCCAAAATGGGGAACGATATGCGTCCTCACTTAGCAGTTAGTATTTTCGGTGTGCGTTTCTATGGATTGCTTGATTCAGGCGCATCTCGTACGGTAATTGGTGGAAAAGGATGGGAGCTGCTGAGGGGATTGAAGCTGACACTTAGAGCTGACGGAGCAAGAAGAGTAAGTTTAGCCAAAGGCGGTACGGTGAGTGTCCTCGGGGAAGTGAGTATCCCAATTGAGTTAGAGCACCGTGTGAAGATTTTCGAAGTACTCGTGAACGTGTGAAGATTTTCGAAGTACTCATTCTCGGTATAGATTTCTGGCGAGAGATGGCCATACAAGCAGATTTTCAAGAAAATTCGTGGAAATTCCCGGATAACTGCGGACAATATCAAATTAACCCACTTCAATGTCAGTCAACGCTGACACTACACGAAAAGGCTGAGCTTGATGTATTAATTAAAACGGCAAAAGCGAAGATGGGCACTGGTCTGGGCTGCACAAATAAGGTACAACATATAATCCAAACGGACTCCGCGCCGTTAAAACAAAGATACTACCCGGTTTCACCGGTTATACAAAAAATAATCAACGACGAATTGAATCAGATGTTGGAAATGGGGGTAGTAGAACCCAGTAGTAGTGCGTGGGCATCACCTGTCGTGATGGTCAAAAAGAAGGACGGAAAGTACAGATTCTGTGTTGACTACAGTAAGCTGAATAAGGTCATGAAAAAGGACGCCTACCCTTTACCATATGTATCGGCAACTCTCGATAAGCTCCGCGATGCGAAATTTCTGTCTTCCTTGGACATCAAGTCTGCGTTCTGGCAAGTACCCCTCGAGGAAAAATCAAAAGAGTACACCGCATTCACAGTGCCAGGGAGAGGACTCTTTCAATTTCGCCGCATGCTGTTTGGATTGAGTAATTCCCCAGCAACATGGCAAAGATTAATAGATAAGATACTGTCAGGGGACCTAGAGAGTAGCGTCTTCGTATATCTAGACGACGTTATAATCGTGACTCAAACTTTCCAAGAACACAAGAGGGTATTAGAGGACGTCCTCAGTCGGTTATGTGATGCGGGTCTCGTAATTAATTACGACAAGTGCGAATTTTGTCGCGCCGAACTCCGTTATTTGGGATATGTAGTCGGTGAACAAGGTTTGCAGGTAGACCCGGATAAAGTCAAATGTATCCTGGAGATACAAAATCCGACGAACCGGCTTGGTACCGGAGATTTGTTCCGAACTTCTCAACTGTAATTGCTCCAATTACATCCCTTTTAAAGAAAAGGAATAAATTCATCTGGTCTTTGGAATGCGAACAAGCCTTTCGCTTAGTTAAAAATAGTTTGATAAGCGCGCCAATACTCGCTTTCCCTGAATTCAATCACCCTTTTATTACACATACCGATGCCTCTGGATATGGATTGGGCGCAGTTCTTACTCAACACATTTCTGGAGAAGAGAAGGTAATTGCATATTTGAGCCGTTCATTAAATAAAAATGAGAGAAATTATTCAACGACAGAGCGAGAGTGTCTGGCAGTATTATGGTCAATTGAGAAGCTACGGCCCTATGTAGAAGGCAGTCACTTAACTGTGGTAACAGATCATGCCTCTTTGGTATGGCTGCATAACCTCAAGGATCCCACAGGATGACTTGCTAGATGGGATATGCGTCTACAACAATATATTTTCGATATAATTCACAAGAAGGGTAAAGAGCATTTACCACCAGATTGGCTTTCCCGTTCAGTACCAATCGTCGATTGTCTTCAACACAGCGAAGGAAAGGAAGATAGATGGGTCGCGATATTGATCAGGAAAATTAACGAAAATCCGGCTCAATATCCAGATTGGAAGTTCGAGAATAACATTTTGTGGAAACATTGCCGCAATGAATATCCAGACCTGGGCTCCGGTGAGGACAATTGGAAACAGGTTGTTCCGAAAACTCAAAGGAAGGATATGATATATAAGGCACATGATTTGCCGACTTCAGGACACTGCGGGGTTCAGAAGACTTATGGTAGGTTGAAGCAACGGTTTTATTGGCCTAAGATGAAAAGCGATGTAAGTTCTTACGTTAAACGATGTTCAATCTGCCAAACTACAAAGCCAGAATTGAAGAAGCCGGCAGGTCTGATGGCTTTAAGAATGATATCAAATAAACCGTGGGAGTGTATTAGTTTAGATTTGATTGCGCCCCTTCCTCGTTCCACTCGCGGATTCAAGTATATTTTGACAATAGTTGATTCTTTTAGCAAATTCCCAATGCTTTTTCCCTTGCGTTCGGCCAGCTCCAATTCAATCTGTCTGTTTTTGCTCTTCGGAGTTCCGAAAACTGTAATTTGCGATAATGGGGCACAATTCAAAGGCAACGAATTTAAAAAAGTGTGTGGAGAATATGGGGTCAAAATTAATTTTACGGCGTTTTACCACCCACAGGCAAATCCGGCCGAGCGGACAAACCAAGTCATAAAAACTATGCTCAGAGCCTATGTTGCAGAAAATCACAGAGTGTGGGATAAGTACTTGCCTAAGATAGCCTGTGCCATTCGGACTTCAGTCCATGAAGTCTTAAAATATACTCCATTCTTCGTTAACTTTGGAAGAGAGATGAAAACGCATGGTGATGACCATAACGATGACAACGATGAGCACGAATTTCAGGCTGAAAAAATAGGCGAAGCATTAGAACAGGTTAGAAAGGATATAAGAAACTGGTTAGTGAAGGCAGCGAAATGGGCAAAGAATTCTTATAACCTCCGACGAAGGGATCAAAAGTTTCTAGCCAACGATAATGTTTTACGTAGGAATTATGTGTTGTCTGATGCCTGTAAATATTTCAACGCCAAGTTAGCTCCGAAATTTATTGGTCCTTTTAAAGTGGCAAAAGTTGTCTCGCCGTGGACTTATGAGTTAAATGATAGTTCTGGTAAAAGCGTTGGTGTCTGGCATGCAAAGGACTTAAAAATATATCATCCCCAATTAGTAGATAATGAGTAGTTCATTTGTGCATATTATATGATAGATTTATTTTTTTTTATTAAATTTGCAATTATTTACAATCGGGCCATATGAGCCGCAAGTTTTTTTGGTTTAATGTTAGATTTCGGGGAAATCTCCCGAAGGAAAGGGAGGGAATGTTACGGTTGAAATTTTGCGGATACAGCAACCTGCAATAAAAGGCGATTAGTTTCCGAAAGGAAAGGTATATGAATACTCCTTTACTTACCGTTTGCATTAGTATCAGCAGCATAATGAAAAGGATGAGGCATTAGCACTTACCGTGTATAACACTCCGTATATTTGCTTTTGACACCAATCACGAAAGCTTGGAAGTAAAGACGACCTCCTGCAAAAGACGGACTCTACACACCTGTCTTATTTATTAAATACAAATCTTGGAACCGACCTAGAAGAATTAGAACCTATATCTGAAATCTAGCCGAAATGAAATTTGACTGGAGTTTACATACCTTTTATTATGAATCGAAGGATTTTTCTGTGGATGAAATTTACCTGGAATTAGAATAGATTAAATTATAAATTTTTCTGGTAGACTTAAGATTATATTATTTTAAGGATCAATTTTCTTAGAAAGCTAAATTATTTTATAGAACAAAAATGAATTAAACATGTCAACATTTAAAATAATATCAACAAGAATTTGAAATAATTTAGAAAATTCAAAATATTATAATATTCATGCTTCAATAAATAGAATCAATTAAAATTAAGCTACATTGAAATTAAGTTCGTTAGGTTTAATGAAATATTTCCGAGTTAGGTTGAGATCTATTACAGAATTTAATTGAGTACAGCCAAATTTATAATCAACCAAACGTTAGTTTAAATTTCACTTAATTGATAAAACATTGCAATGATAAATATTTACCTGCGTACGAAAATGTTGTAAGCTGAATAGGGAAGCACACAGGAAACCAAATACCTGAAATACCAAAGCACAAAAATTAGCAAGCCTTATCTTTTGGTAAAGTAATAAAAATAAAGGAAATAATTACCTGGCCCGGATTCTTTTTTGGCACTGCATCCTGGAAGGCACACAAAGTCCACTGGAGTCACCAAATAACACTTTGGAGGTTAGCACCAAACATATCCAAAATAAAAACTATTCTCCATACTCCCGGAATATTAAACGAAGAAAACTCGACGTTGTCGCGAAATTAAAGGCCCGAAAAGGAGCACCGAAAGAATTTTTAGCACGTGAACACGCCTGTCAAGATCGGAGTTTTCCTTGAAAATTGTCACTTCCCGGAGAAAGCCCGAAGTCAATAGAATATTTTAAAACAAAAAAACTGAATTTTAATTTTAAAAGATTTCACCAATATCCATAAAATTGGAAGATTTTACATGGCCTTGCTGAAGAACTGGAAATAGGGGTCAAAAGTTAATAAAAATAACGTCTTGGTATGTGAAGCAAGGCAGTCTTGTGTCGAAATTTGAGAAGTTAGTCCTGTGTCGAAATTTAAGAAGTCAGTCTTGTGTTGAAATATGAGAAGTCAGTTAATGGGAATTTTAGAAAAGTCAGTTGAAAGTCAGTAGAAAGTTTTGAAAAGTCAGGTGGAAATTATAGTCTGGAGTGAAAATTGTGGGAGTCGTGAAAAGTTAAAGAAAGGCAAGCAGCAATAAAGAAGAGGAAACCGCTGAGGAAGAATTTGGAAAAAAAGGCAGTGCAGGGAGGAATCCGAGCGCAACATAAATCTCAGGAATCAATCAGGAAAAAAAACATAAGTGTTGGCAATTGTTTTATATAACGATATTTTTATTTAGATTCTCTTCATATATTTTTTTTTGTTTTGTGTGCTTTCCTTTCGGAGATTATCTTTCGTTATTTTCCTTTTTTCCTTTGTTTGGCATAAAATTTTTAGATTTTCGAAAAGTTAAGGGATTAATCCCAGTAGTGAATTCTTTTGATATTTATTAAGTTAAGTGACACAAATTTGAGTGGATTTATTTAATTAAGCTTAAGAAATTGGATTTTGGATTTATTCGATTAAATTTAAGTGATTGGATTCATGATTTATTTAATTAAATTTAAGTGATTGTGATTTGTTGTTGTTTATTTCTAATTTTGAAATTGACTTGCTCGAGTTCGTGGACTCGGCGAAAACACCACGTGGCGCCCACGAATGTTTTAAATTAAAACCCACCCTTTTCTCCATCGCTAGCGGGCATAACTTATGCTTGGACGATCGAGCATATAACACGATATCACAAGCACGTTGTAAATCTTTGTACAGATTTTATTTTGTCCCATTATTCCAAATTGTGTCTTATGTATGAGGTAGAAGATTGTACTGAATCTCAGATATGATAAGATAATGATTACTGCAAATCAGATACTGTAAAGACAGGCATTCGGCTCCAAATCTATACCGAAATAATTCAACATTTCTTTAACATTAGTCAAAACTTCGAATTCGATTAGGATTTTAGCGTATTTTTATGGTGTACAGTTCCCGGATTTTTTTTCAAAACATCTTTCGCTGCTTTAAAAGTTAAGTTTTTTCAATTGTTTAAATAACGTTATTTTCAATAAAAAAAGACTGAATACTATTCGTATACAATATGACAGCCGTATAAATATCCATGAAATATTGACGAACAAGATCTTAATATCTTAATAATAAATCGAACCTTAATTTTTTTTATTAATCAAAGTATATTTAAGTTTCGCAACATAAATAATATTTAATATTTTGTTTACAAATAATATTTAATTAAGAATTCAAGTAGCGTAAAAGTTGAGTGTGTATATTAGTAATGGACTGCTAAGTTAACCTGATTAAGTATGGTTTATATTAATGTTTTTTCTTATATCTTAGTGAATTAAATACGTTATGAATAACTTCTTTTAGTTTCAGGAATTCCCTAACGCTTCTTCCCCTTCTTGCTTTCCTCATCCCTTCTCCCTTTATCCCAATGTTTTGATTTATTTTTTTTTTCTTCAGCATTTTTTACAGGTTGGGCCTACACCTTAACCAGGTGTAGGAAAGTGGTGGGTTAGTATCTGAACCATCGCATATGGGGGTAGTTTGTTTCTTGTTTTTGCGAATTTCAAGACGGTTCAGTGTGGCTAAGGGTAACAGGTGACACCAGACCTGTTGCTCTTCCTTCTGTTTTTCTGTTTCTCGTTTTATTTTCCTTTCGTGAAAGACCTGAAGGAAGGATTCCACCACCTTCTTTCGCCACAGGCACGCGGAATTCTGATTGTAGATGTGTGATGATGTTGAAGGACTCACACCCCATACCGACGAGCTAGGACGTGCTGCCAGCTAGCGCGTGCCACTTGAACATCTTGCGGCAACTTCACGTTGCTCATCCGCACACACATGCATTACAAACATGGCGCCTAACGCGAAGCATGGCTTCCGTAAGGGGGACACTCCAGCATCTTCTGGAGGCTTTTCGCCTCTGAAGAAATGGCTTGTCAGCTTAGGCTGATCTGCTAGTCCTTCTCGGACTTAGGCGATGTTTGGCCTAAACGGCAGTCATCTCGACTTTAATTTTTTTTGTAAAGCACCTTCGAGGTCTAGTGCCTCTGTCCTGACATGTCTAAGAGTGTCCATAGGCATGTCCGCTTTTAGCAAATGGGACACACTTTAGATAACTCTGCTCTATCCTCGACATGGGATGACTGATGTTCGGGATTAGTCTTGGTGTCTTTAGAGATGTCCGATGTTGCTCCTGACATGCCTAATCTCTGGGATCAGTAGTCTCTCATGTCGTAGGGAGCTGGTGAGTCGGACGAACGCCCGACTTAGGCAGTAACCAACGAGACACTTCACAGGTCGGTTTTTTTCTTCCTGTTTCAAAATTTTTCTTTTTGGTGAATACTTTTAGTTCTTTTTCAGTATTAAAACCTCCTTATATTTTCTGCATTTCTAAAAATCCTTTTTATTTAGTTATTTTTCTCTTTTTGTGGTTGTCTATCTCCTTCCTCCTACCTTTTCTTATCCTTTCCCATCCTAGCAAGATAGAAGAAGAGGCTGAACATTGGGGGATACCAGAAATTATTTCGGTTGATTTCTTTGGTTTTCTTTCAAAAATATTTTCGTTTTTTTATTTCGGATAAGTTGACATTTTTTTTGAATTTTGATTTGTTTTAAATTAATTTTTTTTTAATTCTGATTTTGGCTTAATTAAGTTTTTATGCAGTTTTGCTTATGTTTTTTTTACAGTAAGATTGTTTCGGAATTTTGTTCTTATACAAATTTTTTTTTCTGATTTATCATAACTCTGATTTTTTTGTCCTTTTATTTCTTTCTCTGATTTCTTTTTTTTGCTACCTTCAAACTTAATTTTGTGCTGCGACTTCTTTGATTTTTTGTTGTTGTTGCCTTCAAACTTAGTTTTGTACTACAACCTTAGGAGTTGGACTCCCGCACTATAAGCGACACCTTCTGTCTCAACTTGGATTTTTTTATAAACTTTAGGAGTTGGTACTACCGCACATTTAGCAGAGACCCCCAGTCTCGTAAGTATATATTTTTCTTATGATTCCTTCGGTATAAGCAGCTAGCTGGCGGACTTTAGCTAAGTAGCTTCCTTGAAAAGAAAATTGTTTTATAATGTTTCGTTCACCCGTGGTAAAGCCAGGGACTGACTCGGACTGTAGTGTTGCAAGGCCGAAACAGGCGACAGCTGCCTCCTCTCCTCCGGTTACCAGAAGCAAGAGGCAGAAGCCTCTTAACCAAACTTTTGCACAGGAGAGACTGTAGACCGACTCTGCCACTGGTGTTGTACAGGCGTCAAAGCCCGATTTCTCTTAACCCCCACCTCAGTACAACGTTAGTAGGCTTCCAAGCGAGTCAGCCAGAATATTACCTAGCCTGAATAACAATCCTGCGCAGCCTGTCTTTGGGTCAAGCCAGTCATTAGACGGGGCTTGTGCGTTTCCCCCTCCGGAGCAGGCTCGACAGCTTAAAGACTTGCATCAGTTTCGGCTTTTCCCCACCAAACTGGAGCTCCTAGTAACTTAGAGACAGCAGTACTTACTGTTGAGCAGTTAGCCACACACATGGCGGATCTCAAGAAGGAAATGCTGGGTCTGTTAAGGACGAACTTGGCCCAATCAATCAATCCAGTAGACCTGCAGTTGCTGAATATGCAGGGCAAGCCCCTTCAGTAAATCCTCGCCATCATGAGAACAATCTAGCCCCATTCAAACGACCCGCTTCCAGAGGTCGATCAGTACACGACAACCCGCATTGGCAATCCCAGGCTTTTGGGAGTGACCCTCCTCAGCCGCCCCTACCTAGACAGAGGGCCGCAACTAGAACTGTAGGTTACCAACCCAGACGGCCTTCCAACTTAGCGTCCTGGGTGATTCATTTCAGTGGTCGTAACCCTGCGTTCACCATAGATGATTTTCTGTTTCGTATAGAGCGACTAGACTTCAGCTCCCGAGTTTCTGACGAAGAACTCTGTGGCAACATTCACCTCCTACTTAAAGATGAGGCCAAACAATGGTTCTGGAACCAGTTTTGCCGCGCCTCACCGGACTTTGACTGGGAGCTATTCAGAGCTCGCATGAGGCAAGAGTTCGGCTATGCTGAAACAGACCTCGACCTGAAGCGGACTCTGATGGAACTCCGTCAGAATTCGGAGAGCTGCGACAGCTACCTCTGCAGAGCCAAAGCTATCAGCGGACACATGAGGATGCCACCTCGGGAAGCTGACGTAGTTCAGATATTCCGAGACAGAGATTATCCACTGTCACCGTTAGGTCAATGGATCATTTACAAAATGTATGCCGTATGACTGAACGTTGTCTACAGCGCCGAGAAATGTTAAGGCGATCGAAAAGACCTGACGTACATAAAATCGATTTTGACTCAACCCAGGAGGTAGAGGATTTCTCTGATTTTCCTGAGGCTGAAGTGGAGGAAGTGAGGCGCACCCCTGAAGCTGCCGGTCGCATGACTTACTGGAACTGTGGCGTAGCGGGTCTCTCCTTCCATTCCTGCCCCAGTGAGACCAAGAGACTTTTCTGCTATACCTGTGGACAGCCTGGAGTAGTGTCACCTAAGTGCTCCAGATGTAGCCCGGAAAACGCCAGGGCGAGTGGTCGAAGCAGGGGACCCCACTCACCAAAGAAGATGATCAGCAAGGCGACTTCGACAACCCGCTGAATTACTCTGCCTTATCACAATATACCCAGACTGATCCCACTCATAAAGAGTGTACCACCCAGACAGATCCGTTTTGCCTCATGCGAGGAATGTCCTTGCATGAGAGGTAACTTAACTATGACAGAGTGAGAGCTCACATTTGTGCAGAGGAAGTGATGCTTCCACGCAGTCGAGGAAGACGACGTTGGAGAAGATTCCGAAAGAGAAAACGCGTAATGAAGAAATCTCGACAGTCTTTAATATCCACTGCAATCACTAGCCAGGGCGACGGTCGTCCCTACGTCAAGGTGCAAATAGGCAACGAGTCAATCCTCGGCTTGCTCGACAGCGGTGCCAGCGTGAGTTACTTGGGACAAGGAGCCCTAGAGTTTGTCCAGCGCTCAGGCTTAAAACTCTCCGCATTGGCAGCCTCGCCGATGATACCCGGCACAATAAGAACTGCAGTAACCTTTCGAGCATAGACGGAAATCCTCACCCTGTTTATAGTGCCTGGCCTAAGCCAGAAATTGTATTTAGGCGTCGACTTCTGGCGAGCATTTCAACTTGCTCCAAGTATCATCTCTTCTCTCGACGTCCCGCCCTCTTCTTCGGTTGAGACGAACTTTCACTCCTTGAGTAACCCTGACAGAACAAAACTCGACACAGTCATTGCGCAATTCCCTTCGTTTACAGCTCTAGGTTTGGGAAAGACACACCTGGAAGAGCATGTCATCGACACCGGCGATGCGTTGCCGATCAAACAAAAGCACTATCCCATTTCTCCAGCAATCCAAAAGCTGATGTGCGACGAACTCGATCGTATGTTGGAGTTAGGGGTGTTATATTCTAGCCCGCCGTGCTCTATGAGAGCGAAATACACTCCCTTAGTCTTTGAATTTCCCCTTCTTTTTTGGTTATCACCTATATCCCTAGAGAATAAAGACTCCAATTTTTTCAAGCTTATAACTTTATTATGGACTGCTATAATTATAATTTAAAACGTCCGAGTTTATTAAATATCCTCTTCTTAATTATTACAATTTTCACATTAAATTTTTATTAACACTTTATGGAACTTTTCTTCTGATTATAATAAATTGTCACATTAAATTTTTCTAACACTTTATGGAACTTTTCTTTTCATTATAATTTATTTTCACATTAAATTTTTATTAACACTTTCTGGAATTTTCTTTTGATTATAATTAATTTTCACATTAAATTTTTCTAACACTTTATGAAACTTTTCTTTTTAGTCGTGTTCTCTACTCTCTCGACCACCTTCAACACCCGACTTTTTCGATCGCCTTCAACAGACCCAAGCAACCAAAAACCAAGCTCAAGGCCTTCCCCATGTCGGCACCTCGAACCGATCATCTCCAGACCTCCCTACAGGTATCATCATTACAGTCACTTACCATAGGCAAAACTTGCTGCATCAGCTTTTACTTCACGATGCACTAAATGTGAACATGAAGGAATGTGTAATTATATGCACTTCTAGTGCATGTGAAAAGCTTTCAAGAACAAGTAATATGATGCTTACTTATTTGCTTCATTTAAAACATTTTCGTGAGAGCGAAAATGTTTTGGAATGAGGAATTTCACTTAATGCTTAATTGCATTTTATGGCTGTAAATTTTTCACATGAATTGAATGGGATTTTCGTGCGGTAAAAAATTAAATAAATTTTGCCTTACAGGAATGGAATAAAAGGAGAACAAAAGTTGAAATCGGAAATCGATATCTGATGGGCATCGGTTTCCTATTTTAATAAAAGAAGGGGGACGATCAATACCTGATGAGTATTGATCGTTATAAAAATTAAAGGTGTGACACCCGGGTCACAACATCCCACCCCCCTATGGACAACAAAGTTTTATTCTCTCAGAGAAGGAAACTTTCTTCTAATGTAAGGATTGAGATCGGTTGAGTTGGCGCATTCTGGGCAGCTTTATCGGTCTCTTATAATATACCAATATTATACGTTACACACTAGTGTATATATAAATGTATTTATCATATTACATTAATTGATATATATTTGTATTTTAATTATGTATTATGTATATTCTTGTTTTTTTCAAATTTTTTTTCTTTTACTACTACATATTTATAAATTTAATGTTATTATTTACTTGATATGAATATAATTTTTTTTCATTTATTCATATTTTTTTTTTGCTCAATAAGAATTCTTTACATTACTTTCTATATACATATTTTCTTATTTTACTTTTTTTTAAACAAAAATAATATGTTTTTATTAATATATTGTATGCGTAACAATGGTTAATTAAATTTTCATCCTGTCCAAACATTCTTGATAAAATAGGGAAAAAAATATAATTTGTATTTGTTTTGAATATCCCGTTCATGCCAAAAAAAAATTGTATTATTTTGTGGGACTGGTGTTTTCTTTTTGGGGATAGATACGGGATTTTGCGTGGCTTTTACTTGTGGATGAAGTGTGTGGGATTTTATCGTGGTCTTTTGTTTATGTAGTCTACTTCTTTTTTTTGGGTAATCATGATGTGAGCAGATAATTAAAACGGGAGAAATTAAATGTTTCTGTCGCTTTATTAGACATTCTCCGAAGTTTTTCTTTTAGGTGCCGGAGTTATTTTAAAGTTTATCCTCCTAGGTGCAGGTCTAGGGAGCTCTTCCAGTTCATGCTCAGAAGACGTATTTTCTGTTTTGTGGTGTTTTTGTTTGTACTTCACGTACAGGTAACCGCACATAATGCCTATCACTATTGCCAATGTCACATATGATATTGCATAGTGATGAATATGGTGATCATTTATGGGGTTAAGGGGGGGGGGGGGGGGGTTAAGGGGGGTTAATTCTTGAGCTTTTTGGAGGCGGATGGATTTTAGAAGTTTCTCTAGATCCTCGTTGTTTGTGACGTTCACGAAATTTGGCTCGCCTTGTATTTCTTTTGCGTGGGACGGCATGTTTGTTAGTATGCTGGAAATGTTTATTGTTGGGATAAAATGAGAGTTGGATTTTGATACTTTTACGTTATGTCCGTACAAGATGAATTCTTTTCTCCGTACATAACAACCTGGGTAGATATACATTGTACCCGTATTTCGAAGTGTTTGTGTGTTAATGGCATCTTCGTAAATGGCGTCTATTTGAAGGGGTTCTTTTAAGGAGAAAAGCCAGGCGTTCTGCTGCGATAGCTGCTTCCAATAGGAAGTTTGTTTTAAAGATGAAATTTCACATTTGGGATTAATTGTTTCTTTCTTTATCAAATTAACTTCTCATTGATTTATGTTTGTATTTGTATTAAGGATAGGTGATGAAATTCTACAATATAGATGTGTATGGTCTATTGTTGCACAATTGTGGATATCTGGAAGTTTTAGTTCAAGATAGTGTTCACGATTTCAGTCTATTAATATGTATTCCTTTGAAGGTTTAATATATACGAATGATCCTTTCAAGAGTGTAGGTAATAGTATTTCTTTAAAAACTTGATAAGGTTCCTTGAATGGAAGAGGAAATTTTAAATTTGTGTCCCTATATTATCTCTGGGATTAATAGGAAGCATAATTCAATTTGGTAATTCTTGTCTGATTTTCAATAAAAGTCCTTCTATTTTTCTAGGGGATACAAGTGTAGGATGAAACTTCCCATGCCTCAAATCGGTTAAGAAATCGATCATTTCTGTTTGAGTGTTTTTGTATCTGGATGTCATTAATGTAACTAATGAAATAAGTGATTCTAGTTCAATAGATAATTTATTATCTAATGTTCTATTTTCTAACCTTGTGGTTGCCATCAGTATTGACGTTAGTTTGTTATGCATAACCGAAAATTCCTTTTCAATTGCAGATTTTGTTTTGTTGAATATATGGGCAGTTGCTTCAATTATCGCAGTCTGGCTTTTCATTAAGGATAAGAGGGTGTTTTAGTTTAGCGTGAGGTTGCGAATCTGCTCATCGTAAAGTTTGGCATCGTCTTCATCTAGTGTGCCGAAAAGAGATTTGGCAAGTATACCTATTGCGTTAAAAAGAGATCTTTGTTTCCTATTCTGTGTAGTTAATAATATGTTCTTGTACTCTATGCCTGTTATTATTAAATTTATTTGTGAAAAAATACCGTTACAGGTGTGCGCTATAGCTGAGCTGCTTTCCGTTTTCTGACATATCTCTGTAATGTGTTGTACGACGTATTGGATGTTTTTGAATTCGGATTTGAAATCTGCCAGATCGTAAAATGTCACAATTTTCCACTCCCTGGTGTAGAAATTTGCTCTGCCGATTTCTTCGAAATAAATGCCTGCACTTGCATTTAGTTGGTTTACCTCTATCCCTGAGCCATGGAGATTGGAAGACAACATTATTTTACTTGCTAGCAAAAGTTTCTTATGGGGATGAAGTTGTTGTGGAAGTCGCAGAAAAGTTTTAAGTCATTGTTGTGAACTCTCTTATTTTTATTTCTGATTTTGATTGTTGTGTTCTCGGTGGAATTAATCTCCATAATCTCATATGGGCCAGACCATAGTGGTGAAAATTTATTGTCTCGTACTCTGTTTTTTAGCAGGACTTTATCACCAACTTTGAAAGACTTCTTGACGGAGTTCTTGTCATAATATACTTTAGATTTTTGCTTATTGGTTATGGCTATGTCCTTCGCAATTTTGAAGCTGTGCTGAAGACGCGCTTTCAACTCGTTCGCATAATTATCATAATTATAGCAAACAGTTGGAGAAGATTTAAGATTATTCGGGATTTCGGCTGGGAATCCGTAAAGGAGTTCGCGAGGAGTATAGTTTGTACTCAATTGAGGGGTCGTGTTATATACAAACATGGCATACAGAATCCATGTATCCCAGGCTTGCGGATCTTTTACTACATAAGATCGAAGGTATTCTGCTAGAGTTCTGTGACTCCTCTCCAGTGCACCATTAGTTTGCGGGTGGTATGGAGTAGTTTTCAGTGTTTTGACTTTGAGAAGTTTGGATACCTCGGCAAACATGCCGCTTATGAGGTTAGAGCCTTGATCCGTTAGGATACTTTCCGGAATACCATGTCGATAAACTATAGTTGTCGTGAAAACTTCAGCTAGAGTATTCGATTCCGTGTTTGAAATTGGGATAGCTTCTGAAAATTTTGAAAGGTCGTCTTGGAATGTAAGGAGGAATTTATTTCCAGAATGTGATACTGGGAGAGGTATACTCTCTCGAATGGCTTGGAGCTTATGCTCGAGATTTTCATTGGATTTTGGAATTGCGGGATACTTTGTTTACCTAACAAAGTTTGCATTTCCTCACATACTTTACGACATCGTCTGACATGCCACCCCAATAGAATTGTTTTTTAATTCTTTTAATTGTGCCGGAAATGCCTTCATGGCCTCCCGTTGGTAAGGAATGGAAATCTTTTAAAATCTGTTCAACTTCTTCTTTATCCGATAAATATTTAATGGAATCTTGATGGAGTTTAATGCTAATTTTTTGATTAGCGAATACCTTGTTGAGGGTATTTTTTACAATTACAAGACGTTGTGGGTCCAAAATAGGGAAGGAGATATTTATTTGATCTAATTTATTAGATTCGGTGTAAGAGCATATTTTAGTTAAAATTGTTTCGAGATATATTTTGTCTCTTGGTGATCTACAAGGGACATTGATTTTGAAAATAATTATCGCTGAGTCTTTTTTCTTGAAGAAGTTAAGTTCATTAAATAAAAGTGGGGATTTATCTGGAAAATTGAATTTGGAATTTAACACTCTTTCAAGTTCTGTATCTTGCATTGGTAAGATGAAAATTTTAAGAGTTGCATTCTTTGTCAGTAGCGATGGGATATTTGTTTCGGTTATTGTAACTGAAGAATTTTTTACTGAAGTTGGAGTTGAACCTTGATTTGTAGTTTTATCGGAAGGAGTTGAGTTTGCTTGAGCTTGGATTGATTCCTCGTTACCACATTTACAGAGGTGGTAGGTTCTGCTGAATTTTCGATGTTTTCCGGAATAGCTCTGCTGAGAGTGTCTGCATTGGTATTGAGCTTACCGGATTTGTGGACGATTTTATGATCGTATTCCTCGAGTCGTATTCTCCATCTCATCAGCCTGGAGGAATGGTCCTTTAAATTCATGAGCCATACTAACGGTTTATGATCAGTTATGATTGTAAACTGTCTGCGTAAATGTATAGTCTGAATTGTTCCACTGCGAAAACTATTGCCAAGAGCTCTTTTTCTATTGTTGAGTAACGAGTCACTGCGTTATTAAGAACTCGGCTCACATAGGCGATTGGATGATCTCCTTGATCATCGATTTGGGAAAGGACTGCTCTGATAGCGAAGTCGCTAGCATCGGATGTGACGAAGAATTATTTATCGAAATCGGGATAAGATAAAATATGGGCCGATATAAGTTTGTTTCTTAGTTCGCAAAATGCTTCATCGCAAATTGCGTCGAACTTGAAAGGATTATCCTTTTTAAGGAGATTAGTTAGGGGCTTGGCTATCTTTGAGAAATTGGGAATAAAGCGGCGATAGTAGCCGACGAAACCAAGGAAAGATTTTCTATCTTTTTCTTTCTTGGGCCTTGGATAGCTCTGAACTGAATTTATTTTAGATGGATCTGGTTTGACCCCATTTTCCGTGATGACGTGCCCTAGATACATAATTTCCTTTCTTAGGAAGTGGCACTTATCGGGTTGAAGCTTGAGATTCGAGTCGCGGAGACGGCTAAATACTGCTTCGAGTCGACTATTGTGATCCTAAAGATTGTATTCATGGACTACGATAGTCCATGTATACGAAACAATACATGCCTTAAAGATCAGACAAGACATTATTCATGGCTCGCTGGAAGGTTGCAGGGACGCCTTTCAAGCCGAATGGCATCCGATTGAATTCGTAGTGGCCACATGGTGTGCTAAAGGCGGTTTTTTCCCTGTCCTTATTGTCCATTTTGATTTGATGGAATCCGCTGGCTAGGTCGAGTGTGGTGAAATATTTGGACTTTCCCAACTGGTCTAATATATCTGTTATATTAGGCAGTGGGTATGCGTCGCCAATTGTGAGTCGTTGATACGACGAAAGTCTACCACTACTTGCCACCTTTTGTTCCCGTTCTCGTCTGGATTCTTAGGAACCAGAAGGAGGGGACAATTCCATGGGCTATGGGATGGCCAGATGATGTCCAACTCGAGCATCTCTTGTATCTGCCTATTTATTTCTGTTCGGCTTGTCTCAGGAAGTCTATAAGGCTTTGTATAAATTGGCGGTCTGTTCTGGATTGTCTCGATTTTTTGTGTTATCGTATCTGAATATGAAAGGAAATCCCCTTCTAAGAAGAAGAGATCATTGAATTCCTTACAAATATTGCGAATCCTCTCAGGTTCCTCCGAATTAAAGTGATCCAATTTAATAAGGTTGTGCAGTTTCTTTATTCTGCCCTTAAATGGATCTCTTTCAGAGTCTGTGGAGATCACCACAAAATCATTCAAGTCCTGGTATACTGGATCTACCTCATGAGGTGCCAGATCGGCGTCCTCTTCACTTGTGTTGAGGATTAGGACTTTTTCCATACCGTTAATTGGTTCGACGATCGAGTTTCCTATGAACAGCCCTGCTGAAGAAGTAATGGAGTTGGAATTTCGATTACTGATTCTGATCGAGCTGGAATTTTAATTAACTTAAATTGCTTTGATTTGTTCGGATTTTTTGAATGAAGAAGATGTGGTTCCACTCTTTGTTGAATATGGAAGGAGTTAGTTGATGATTCCAACTCAATAGAATTTGATGGGGATATAAGATTTTCTGAATCATTGTGATTCTTAATCGTGTTCTTCTCTGATTTCAGAATCTGTGAGAATTTTAATGGAGATTGATTATTATTCACCTCACTGTTGGAGAACGTCATCTCCGTGTATAATAGGCTTTTTGTTTGAGACCCATTGTTTGACGTTTCACTTTTCAAAGAAACGTAAGGATAATTTAAATAATATTGCTCATACGGGTAAAATTCTTGGGATTTGTTGACTTCTAACGATATATATGTCTTTGTAATTAATGCTGGTGTTGTACCTTGCCAGAAAATCATGGCCAAGCAGGCTATCGTGTAAGAGAATGGAGCTATCTCCCACGATCTGAACAATGCAGTTATTTTGGTTTTTTGATTCCAATAATAATTTTGCAAAAGTGAATCCCTCTGTAGAAGTGGACTCTGTAAATAAAGTGTTAATATTACAGATAGCATTTCTATAGTAGATACTATGTGGTTTTATAGGATGGGGTTTTATTAGACTGATCTCTGCCCCTGTGTCAATTAGAAACGTAAGTTTAGGGGTAGAGCATATATCAACTGGTGAGGAAAGAGTTAGGGAATTTCTGTTAATTTGGATGGTGATATGAATTAGTGTTCTGTCAATATTGTCTCTGGACTTCGGTGAACTTGTGCGTTGGTCCAAATTTGCGAGGGGTTGCCAAAGTTGACCCCCCGCCGCATCACGTTTCCCTGTTAGGACGATGATACTTCTCTTGCCGAAATATTGGCATTATTGTATTTCGATGAAGATCGATTTTCGCGTATATTTCGTTGCCCTGACCTCTTAGTTTTCGCCTGTCCATTAGGCGTGTTTGCTTCCTGAACTCGTGTTCTCTTTGCAGAGTATTGCTGTTTTCCGCTGGATTTGACAGCCGAGCATTGTTAGCTGCTCGAGTTCTGCAGTCATTGATTGAATGTCCAATCCGATGGCAATATCGACAAGAGATTACTTGTGATGGAAATGTAGAGTGCCCCATATTTGGAGGTCTCTGTAATCGGGAGTTTAATCTATTGTAAGGGTTAAAATTTGGAATTTGGTGCTGTTCATGCTTGCAGTTTGAGGATAAATGCCCTTGCCTATTGCATTTGTAACAGCGAAGGTTTAAGTTTACATTTGAATTAACTCCGATGTTCGTTTGAATTTTGGGTTGCCTTTGCTCTAGGCGTGATGCGTGCTCTAGAATATAGGATTTAAGGGATGAAAGTGATTTATCCGTATGGACTTTTGCCAACGTTTGGAGTTGTGTATTCGACAACCCGTCTTCAATTGCTCGTACAGCTTGGTGGTTATAATAAACATTTCAAGAGCAATCTATCTGTAGTGTATGAGTGCGTAGCTTCATTAAGTTTGGACAATGTTGTGTTGAGTCTTTGGAAAAAATCCTTTATACTTTCGCCCATTCTTTGTTTGGAATTGGTCAATTGGGACTAAAGGGTTGACCGTGAGGTTTTGTCCTCGAAATGTTGTATCAAGAATGGCTTTAATTCGGGCCAATCTGATATCTGGTTGCATCTGAATACGTTGTAAGCTTCTGCAGATAATTTACTTCTTATGAGGCTTAGAAGGGCGCGTTTTTCATTAATTGTCGATGTTGTTGCGTATACGTCGTCGCAACTACATATAAATTTGTGGAGATCCTTTTCGTTTCCACTGAAAGGTGGTATTAGTGATTTTGCGTCGGATAGGGAGAAATTTCTGTGCTCCCTGAAGGATACATTAACAGATTTCTCTTGGCTTTGTTGTGCACTGTTTGTAACCGTAGGGAATCGAGTGTCCAGTTCCTCCTGGAGTGCGATTATTGTGTCCGTATAGGATGTTTCCATGCTAAAGTACACACTATATTGTTGTAAAAATTTTAATTTTTGGGTAAGATACGTTCGACTGGCAGTTCGAAGTGTGTTTTGGTCGATAGACTGAATTAAGTAAGTAAGACTTAAGGGCGTCCTGGCCGACGTTTTCCTGGTGTCCTCCTTCTAGGCACTTCTTGTTGAGGCAGGGACCTCGCAAGGGTCCCCCGTTGTGGCACTCTGGCGCCGAGAAAATTGTTGTTTTGTTGTGTTTTTTTTTGCTGCCACTGGTTGCTGTTTGGCAGTTTTTTTTAATTTACTTCACCAAAATTTTTTTTTAGTTGGTAGGATTAAAAGGTTCTAAATTTACTTTTACTATTTTTTTCACTGTAATTTTTGTAGTTCTAGTACTGTACACTTGTTCTTTAATTTTTTTTTTAGACCGCTGCCTTTGCTTTTTGTTGTAGTCGGCAGGATCAGTTTTAAATTCACTTTTATTATTTATTTTTCACTATAATGTTTGTAGTTCTAGTAAAGGACACTGGTATTTTATGTTTTTTTTAAGACCGCTGCCACCAAATTGTTATATTGTACCCTATTGTGCTCTATGAGAGCAAGATACACTCCCTTAGTCTTTGAATTTCCCCTTCTTTTTTGGTTATCACCTATATCCCTAGAGAATAAAGACTCCAATGTTTTCAAGTTTATAACTTTATTACGGACTTCTATAATTATAATTTACAACGTCCGAGTCTATTAAATATCCTCTTCTTAATTATTACAATTTTCACATAAAATTTTTATTAACACTTTATGGAACTTTTCTTTTGATTATAATTAATTTTCACATTAAATTTTTCTAACACTTTATGGAACTTTTCTTTTCATTATAATTTATTTTCACATTAAATTTTCCTTAACACTTTATGGAACTTTTCTTTTGATTATAATTAATTTTCACATTAAATTTTTATTAACACTTTCTTTTGATTATAATTAATTTTCACATTAAATTTTTCTAACACTTTATGAAACTTTTCTTTTTAGTCGTGTTCTCTACTCGCGCGACCAACACCCGACTTTTGCGATCGCCTTCAACAGACCCAAGCAACCAAAACCAAGCTCAAGGTTTTCCCCATGTCGGCACCTCGAACCGATTATCTCCAGACCTCCCTACAGGTATCATCGTTGCAGTCACTTCCCATAGGCAAAACTTGCTGCATCAGCTTTTACTTCACGATGCACTAAATGTGAACGTGAAGGAATGTGCCTCTAGTGCATGTGAAATGCTTTCAAGAACAAGTAATATGATGCTTACTTATTTGCTTCATTTAAAATATTTTCGTGAGAGCGAAAATGTTTTGGAATGAGGAATTTCACTTAATGCTTAATTTCATTTTATGGCTGTGAATTTTTCACATGATTTTCACATGGGATTTTCGTGCGGTAAAATGTTGAAATCGGAAATCGATGTCTGATGAGCATCGGTTTCCTATTTTAATAAAAGAAGGGTGACGATCAATACCTGATGAACAGGGGTAATTGAAGAGTTCAACAGTCCCTGGAAGTCCCCACTTGTACTTGTACGAAAACCTGGGAAGGTCCGGCTCTGTTTGGACTCTCGCAAGGTGAACCTAGTAACAAGGAAGGACGCCTACCCCTCCATCGATTTGAAGGACGCCTTTTGGCAAATTCTTTTGGAGAAGCAGTCAAGGGAGAAGACAGCGTTCACAGTGCCCGACAGGCCGCTTTATCAATACACCGTCATGCCTTTTGGATTGTGCAATGCCCCTCAACGTATGTGTCAACTTATGGACAAGATAATTCGTGGTCGTTTACGCGAACACGTCTTTGTATACTTAGATGTTAGATTAGTCGTATCACCTGACTTTGACTCCCATCTTAAAACCTTATGAGAAGTAGCTGATTGTCTGCGCAGCGCGAAACTGACTATTAACGTCGAGAAAAGCCGCCTTTTCGACAAGCAGCTCCGCTACTTGGGTTTCATGATTGGAGATGGAACTCTGAAAACTGACCCCGAGAGAGTAGCAGCGGTGGCTACCCTGGCAGCTCCGATCACGGACTGTTTAAAAAAGTGCAAAAGTTTTGTTTGGACTTAAGAGGCACAACAAGCTTTTGAAGACCTCAAACAAGCTATGTGCAGCGCACCTGACTGCTCCAAGAAATTTTATATCCACCGTAATGCTAGCACCTCGGGTGTAGGCAGTGTACTTTTTCAAGTTGATGTGTCAGGCGCTGTAAGACCTATTGCTTGCATGTCCAAAAAGCTCAACCCAGCACAGCGCAACTATATATTACTGAATTGGAATGCTATGCGGCTGTGCTAAGCGTAAAAAAATTTAGACCTTATGTAGAATGACATCCATTTACCATCATTACTGATCATGCTAGTCTGAAGTGGCTGATGAGTCACTCGGATCTCTCCGGACGATTGGCTCGATGGAGTTTAAAGATGCTGGCTTTTGACTTCCAGATCGAGCATCGTAAGTGTTCGTAGAATGTGGTCCCTGACACTTTGTCCCGAGCACACACTGAAACGCCATTCTACGACCACCCATGGGCAAGCCTATGGAAGCTTCCTCGAGGAAGATATCTTCTCTGTCTTCGGGGTACCTGATACCATCTTCTCCAACAATGGCAGGCAGTTTGTCTCTACCATCTTTCAGAAACTGCTGAGCGATTATGCCATCAAACATGTCAAGACCGCTAAGTATTCGCCGCACCCTAATGCCTCCGAGCGGGTCAACATGTCCATTCTGTCAGCCATCCGTGCAAATCTGCAAGATGACAAGATGATAGTTCATGGGATTTACAACTTCCCGCCATTGGGAGTGCCTTGCGCACCTCGGTACATCAATCCATCGGCACAGACCCATACTATGCTCTCTTCGGCCATCACATGGTACAGCATGGCACAGCATATCCAGTCTTGCGACAACTAAACCAGCTGAAATCTGGGGAATTCTCAGTCCTGCCCCGGGCAGACCGTCTCCAGTTGATTCGCTCACGTTTTTACGACCACCTCCAAAACACTCACGAAAAACACGAAAAGGCCTAAAATACGCTCTGTCGCGACGTCACATACACTCCCGGTCAGGAAGTGTACTGTAGGGTCTTTATTCAGAGCGACATGCAGAAAGGCATCAGTGCGAAGTTGGCAAATAAGTTCAACAAAGCCAGAATCGTTAAGCGTGTTGGGCAAAGTTTATACCAGCTGGAATACATTCAAGGCAAGTCCATTGGAACCTTTCACGCAAGACATCAGGCAGTGAAAGTGATCCAATAGTAGACAGTTCAAGTTCATTAGTCCGTCCGTCCATTCTTAATCTGTCCGAAAATTTTTTTTTGTTAGTCCGTCCGTCCGCGTCCTAGACAGGAATGCCCGGCTCAGTCGGTAGAGCATGGGACTTACTCTCAGGGTCGTAGTCGTGTCACACGTTGCTTTAATCAAGCAGTGAGAGAGATCTGAACTCTCCAGTTTCTCATTAGAGCTTGGAGGGGAAAGATCTGACTCTCTGTTTGAGGTGGGAGTGATCGGCTATCCTTCTTCCTCTCATCAGGGAATGAAGTAGTACCGGGGACTGCCACGGCAGCGTGCCAGCCCCAGATCCTAGGATGATCTTGTGCCTCCATTGAACTCGAGTAGATCCTGTCTCATTCTCTTCAGCTCCTCTCTCATCGGATCGCTAGAGCTACAGGCCTTGAGAAAGAGACCTGTGTTGTAATGTGAGCCATTATTCGAAATATTTCGCGCCATCTGGGTGCTGAAATGGGACGTCACTTTTACACACAATTTTAGAGTTACCAAGTACTTCTGTAGTTGTCGTCACCGTAAGCTGCCATGAATGCTGTGCTTTTGTTAAGGAGAAGCATACATTCCGTGACAGCTGCCTGAAGACGACAACTGCAAGAGCTAAGTGAATAAAAACTTTTAACTTTATCCCTTTTTATCCGCGGCATCCTTTATGTGGAATGAAGGTAATATTCTATTAATTTATTGTAGGCAAACGATAAATTCGAGAAGCCATCGGTCACGGTCAAAATCTCGAACACCACGAAGGTACAGAAATAAGTACTCAAACAGCAGAATACGATCAAGGTCGCAAAAGTTAAAGAAGCCGCTGCAAAAAAGTGGAGATTTCTGCACTTCTTAGGATGAGTGCAGGCAGATATTTGACATTTCTCAGACAATTGTCAAACAAAGCCGGTCGTAATTGAAGTGATTTTAATTAATTATCAGACGAGTCACACATGATTTCTTGCATTAAAGTCGGTAATATATTATTTTCCATTTTATTTGTGATATTAAACAATTGTATTAACCAAAACACGTTCCGTTAAATATTATTGACAGAAAGTTGCACATAAAACGTTTGTTTCGCTGACGTTAGTGTAGAGCAAATTGCTACACCTTTGACGTCACATCGATTACACTCTACACTACTTCTGCAATTTTCTGGCAGCGAAAAAAACAGACCTAATCTCGAAGTCCTTTATCTCAAAGACGAAAGCTTGTTGGAACAAGGGAACATCCTCAATAGAGTTGCTGTTTAGGAAAATTTGGATTGAGCATTTATACGACTGAACACAAAAGTAAGGAGATTTTCTCTAAATTTGGGAAAATCGAACGTGTACACGTTGTTATTGCTGTCAAGAGTGGAAGATCTGGAGGTTTCTGCTTCGTATACATTGAGAGCTCCGAAGATGCCAAAGTTGCAAAGGAACAGTGCTCAGGTATGGAAATAGATGACAGACGAATTAGGGTTGACTATTCCATCACAGCGAGAGCTCATACACCTACGCCTGGAGTATAATGTATTTGTTTATTTACATATTAATATATTTATATTTATGCATTTGAGTCAAGTAAGCATGGTATAGTTAAGAAATAAAGTAACTAGACCAAGTAGAGTATATAACAGCAGTAACGAAAACACGCAGAAGTACAGTGCTTTATAAAGCTTATCTTAGGTGATCAATAGTTCTACTAACCTAAAAAACGGATATGGATACACTATTCTGTTTCATGTGATCTACTTGTGCTTGTGCTTAACTGAGTTTTAGTGGACAGTTTTTATTGCAAGCAAAATGGTGATCTGAAAATGTGGAATTCCTGTAAGTCAGTCAGCCTATTATAAAAATTGCTTTGTAAGCGATATCACAAGCACGGTGTAAATCTTTGCACAGATTTTATTTCGTTCCATTATTCCAAATTGTGTTTTATTTAGGAGATGAAAGATTGTACAGAATCTCAGATATGCTGAGATAATGATTACTGAAAATCAGATACGATAATGACAGTCATTCGGCTCCAAGTCTATGCCGAAATAATTCAAGCATATCTTTAATTATTAGCCAAAACTTCGAATTCGATTAAGACTTTAAAATGTGCAGTTCCCGGATTTTCGTTCTCTACTTTAAAAGTTAAGTTTATTTCAATTGTTTAAATTACGTTATTTTCAAAGAAACAAGTCATAATTGTTACAATATTCAACCCGTGCAGGCCAGTTGTTTTGTTAGAGTGAAAATTTGAAGTTATTTGATTCTTTGATTTATTGGCAATCCACTATATATGGATGTTGTTGCAAATTAATTTTCCATTCATGACCGTATTCTTGTGAGACTTAAACATTAACACTGTAAAGTATATCTAGATAGAATATAATTGATTTTAGAGCCTTTATATTGGTGAATGTTATTATGTTTGTGCACAAATATTAGTAGAGAATTGCAGCCCCACATCTAGAAGATGTAATTTAATAACAATGGGATAAAAAGTCAATAATTAAAATTTTAAATCGGGTGTCGTGAATGCAGTAAGTGACTACATATAATAATGAGATGTAATACTGCAATATCTAGAATCTTTTGAGAATTGTTTTATCATTTTATTTATTAGCCAGATGTAGAAAAGTGGTGGGTTAGTATCTGAACCATCGCATATGGGGGTAGTTTGTTTCTTTTTTTTGCGAATTTCATGACGGTTCAGTGTGGCTAAGGGTAACAGGTGACACCAGACCTGTTGCTCTTCCTTCTGTTTTTCTATTTCTCGTTTTTTTTTCTTTCGTGGCAGACCTGAAGGAAGGATTCCACCACCTTCTTTTGCCACAGGCACGCGGAATTCTGATTGTAGATGTGTGATGATGTTCAAGGACTCACACCCCATACCGACGAGCTAGGACGTGCTGCTAGCTAGTGCGTGCCACTTGAACATCTTGCGGCAACTTCACGTTGCTCATCCGCACACACATGCATTACAAAATATTAACAAACAAAGCTTAATAATAAGCCGAACCTTAATTTTATTTTATCAAAGAATATTTAAGTTTTCTAATAGGTTTATATAAATAATATTTAATTAAGAATTCAAGCAGCGTAAGAGTTAGCTGTGTATATTAGTAATGGACTGCTGAGTTAACCTATTTAAATATTGTTTATATAAATTTTTTTATATTATATCCTAGTGAATTAAATATGTTATAAATAACATCTTTTTGTTTCAGGAATTCCCTGACGCTTCTTTCTCTTCTTGCTTTCCTCATCCCTTCCCTCTCTATCACAATGCTTTTGATTTAATTTTTCTTTGTTCTTTTGTTTCAGCATTTCTTATAGATTGGGCCTGCATCCTAGCCAGATGCAGGGTAGGTGTGGGTAAGAGACTGAACCATCGCATATGGGGGTAGTTTGTTTCTTGCTTTTGCTATGGGTCAGTGCGGGTAAGGGTAACAGGTGACACCAGACCTGTTGCTCTTCCTTCCGTTTTTCTGTTTCTCGTTTTTTTATCCTTTTGTGGCAGACCTGAAGAAGAAGAAGAAGATACCACAACCTTTCTTCGCCACAGGCACGCGAACTTCTGTTTGTGGATGTGTGATGATGTTCAAGAACTCACACCCCATACCGGCGAGCTAGGACGTGCTGCCAGCTAGCGCATGCCACTTGAATATCCTGCGGCAACTTCACGTTGCTTTTCCGCACACACATACATTAAGCGGGTAACTTTCTCAACTTTGCCGGCTTTTGACAGCCCCAGCTTTCAGAATTTTCTGAAAATGGACAGAACACAATTTCAACTTTGCCAACTTTTGACGGTACTGAGAGGTATTTTTGTAAAAAAAATGAAATAATTAATTAAAGAAAAAAATAAAGTTTCCTTAAAAGACATTTTTAATTATTGTACTTCATAAAATTCCAAGCCTTGCTCGAAATAAATTCAAAAGCTGACTGTCACACTGGAAATAAATGTCAAAATTCAGCAAAGTTAGAAATAAGTAGAAACTAGCCCTACTTCGAACTTGCCAACTTGGCCGACTCATACTACGTATACATGCAGAGTTGAAAAATTGAGTCGAGTTGGTGTTGAGATTTCAATCTGCGTATATGCGTTCATCAGGTTGAAGAGTTGAGTTGAGATTATGTTGAAATTGGGTTGATTTGACATAATGCTCAATATAGCTTCTGTTTCCTCTTATTCCCAAATATTTCTCCTTTATATCTTAAAAGCTTCACAAACACAAAACAACCTTTACAAAAATCAGTACTAACTGCTGTGACAAAATCAAAAACAAAAATAACTTGTCAAATTACAATGTGTCACTTCAACTCTTCAACCCGCGTATACATGCAAAAGTTCAACTTGACTCAGCCAGATTACTTGAGTTGAATTGACTCGATCCACTTTGAACTCAACTTCGGTATACATGAGAGTTTAACTTGGGTTCAACCTGGCTTCAAGCCTGCATGTATACGTAGTAGACGACAGACGACATTATCCCTTTCCTCACTTCATTACGTGTGTTTTAGTCTTAGAACACAAAACGAAAGGAAGTGCACCATGCTCAAAAAGTTTCCGAATTTTCCTTATGTGTTTGAAAGGTCTGAATGTGTTATTTTTCAACATGGAAGTAGTAAATTTCGAAGTGATCTTCGCAAACATTACTACCATTGGATGGTATATAATCATTTCTACCGATGAATTTTAACCACAGTTCTTATCTTTTGGAAACCTAAAATACCAAAGAGTAGAAAAATATTTTAATATTTTTGAAATTTTATTAGAGCCCCCAGGCAAAAACTTCCGTCAGCTGAATCCAAACCAAAGCGACCCAAAACTCTGATGTATCTCAAATTTAAAACGATGACTGTTATTTATTTATTTAAGCTTAATGCAAGCTGTTACATAATACTACAAAATAACAAAAAAAAATACTACAAACTAAAATAAACAATAATTCATAACAGATAATGTTGTGAACAAACGAACACCGTCAAATATTTATATTTTTTTGCCAATTTAGCTCTTATTTATACAACACATATTTCAAAGAAAATGCTATATAATTGCTTATTATATTATTTAACTTCCCTAAAAAATGATTTACAACAAAATACCGCACACTTCATCACGAAAAATGTTCAAATCAAGAAAGTCAGATTCTTAGTAAACTAAACCAAAACAATCTTTTAAATGTTAGTTGTCTTACTTTGTAAAATTACACCACTTTTAATAACTGAACATTGAAAATAATTCAATCAACACTCTATAAACGCTTTGAATGTGCACTCTTCAGGAAGCCCACGTCAAATTGACATTTCGAAGGCGTACTGTACCCTCTTCCTATACCTTTCCAATGAACAGAAAATCGGAAAACACGTACACGTTTTATACACGGTATTGCACTTCCTTTCGTTTCCTGTTCTAAGGTTTTAGTCGTGTTGTCAAAAGTCGGTTAAGTTGAAAGTTGAGAGAGTTACCATTGTGTTTCCCGCTTTAAGCGGTATTGTGCTCATTTAAGCCCGGTATTGTGTTGATTTAGCGGAGAAATTTTTAGCGGCGGATTTTTTTTTTCACGCTAAATTGTTGACAGCAAAGTTACCTATAGGTAGCTACTTGATATGGATGAAGATATGGTCCTGGTCAGATAAATCTGAAGCTAAAACATACAATTTGGGAAACAACTGCCATCTAAACACTTTTAGCTGCTAAAAACACAATACCGCGTTTTGGCTTAATATTTAGCGAAGAAATTTCGCAGCGTAATTTCCATACAAAATTTAGCCGCTAAATGAACACAATACGGCTTTAAGTGCGGAACACAATGTGGTGCTGCCGCGGTAGCCAGACCTGTCAATAGTTAAAAATATGGAAATTAAAAGATGGCGGTCCAATGTGTAGTTGGCGCTGTAGCGCAAACTTAGAATAAAGTACGAGAGGAAAGACTATCTCAAGTAAATGGCCTGTACGTGTATAAGCATTTTGCTTTTAGGCAAAGTGGCGAGGGGTTAAGTTAAGTGTCGCCACGATTGTCAAATTGGACAAATCTATCCAATCTGATCTGCTCAAGTTGTGTTTTCAATTTTTGTCGCCTTATGAAATCATAGTCGTCTCTCTAGTATTGAAATATTTGGGGGCATAAGCAAAGTGTATTTAAATAGTAAAATTAAGTAAATTAATAAAATATGGTCGGGCAAAGTAATATTATATTAAAAATGTTAAATGTTAAGAATATATTTTAAAAACACCTAATTTAAAATATTATCAAAATGAGTTAACCCCTCCTGCATACAAAAATAATTTTACTACTTTCATGTTCACCGTAAACTACAAGCCATGAACTGGACTTTTAAATGGGGTCGTAAATGGTCTTACTGAATGGTCATATTTACATTGGTGATTTTTCTCTAAACTCGCTCTCCCACCAAAACTATTAGTACTATGAAAAAAAGACTAATATTAACTTAAAGCAGACTAAATGATCTTTCTAATAAAGTAAAAACATGTACACTTTATTAAGTAAAATAACAATAAATCTTTGATTAAATGTGAAATTTTAGTCGTGAAATTTTTCTTTCCTATCTTTTTTATATGATTATTCTAGATATAGTAAATTTACGATAGATTTAAGTTACCAACCCCGACAGATGGCATTTTATCCATTGTCGTAGTTTATAGTTATATAGGCAGATACTGGTCGTTATTTGTATTATTTGTTTTCCGGTTTTGACGCGTGTCATCTCGGCCTCTGGCCGGCGCGGCGGTAGTTTTCCCCTACATCGGGCGTAATGTTAAGACTTCGGGGATTTGTCATTCGTTCGTTATGTCCTTATGTATTGTCTGTAGCGTCCTGTCCGTAGTTCAGGAATTTGCGAACCGTTCGGCAAGTGTTAAGAACAACCGCTTTCTGTAGTGTGTGTGTAGTATTTTTAGTGCTTGTATATTTGTGATTAGTGTTTTCGGTACAACGGCTGTGGAAGACAAGATGATTGGCACGATAGTCACTTTGTCCATTTTCCACATCCGCTGAACCTCGTGTGCCAAATCTGTGTATTTCGTAATCTTCTCCCTAAAAGTGTTCTGCACATTGTTGGTGTTGGGTACTGCAATGTCAATTAGGTATGTTGTTTTGCTGTGTTTATCTATGAGAGTAATATCCGGTCTATTGTGGTGTATTGTCCGATCAGTTATTATTGACCGATAATAATATATTTTATGTGTGGAGTTTTCAAGAACACTGTCTGGTGTATATTTGTAATATGGTGTGTATGTTGCGGGTGTAATAAGGTTGTGTTTTAGGGCTAACTGTTGGTGTATGACATTGCAGACCTGGTTGTGCCTATGGAAGTAATCTGTTTGAGTAAGGAGTTTGCATCCAGCCGTTATATGTTCTATTGTTTCAGAAGCTAAATGACAAAGTCTACACTGCCGCATCCTTAAGGATGTGTTTCCTATAATTCCTCGTGCTAATGACTTTGTCTTGTATAGCAAGCATGAATCCCTCCGTCTCAGGGAATAAATCACCGCGACTGAGCCAAGCGTTCGGCGCATCTTTATCGACATGATTTTGGTTCAAGTCAGCGTAATGTCTTCCGTGGAGAGACTTCTGTTACCATGCTTGCTGTTTATCTGTGTGTGTGGCTATGTTAAGGGTATTATCCAGCATTTTGTTGTGCAAATCAAGTGGTGTTTGCTTGTTGTCGGCTTTGATCACTGCTGCATGCAATGGAGAGTTATCTTCTTTGCTATAGAAGTATTCTCTGATAGATTTCACTTGTTTATAATGAAGTGACTTTATGTCTATCAGGCCGCGACCCCCCTCGCACCTCTGTAGCGTTAGTCGTTCGGTACAGGAGTTAGGATGGTGTGCCCTGTACCTTGTCAACATCGTTCGCGTTCTTCTGTCCAGTGCTTCTAAGTCCGTTTGTGTCCATTTAATTATCCCAAAGGAATAAGTAAGGACTGGAGCCTTAATGAGATTTTTCCCATTAAGGCTAGTTTTCAGAAGACTGTTCAAGCGGCCTGTATATTTGGTCTCTAGCGCTCGCTTTATGTCCGTGTGAGGTATATCACGTGATTGTTGGAATCCAAGATACCTGTAGAGTTCGCCCTCCCCCATTGGTTCAATAGTGTCCCCGGATGGGAGATTGAATCCCACAAGTTCATGTTTTCTCCTCGTCACATGAAGCGTCCTACATTTGTCAACTCCGAACTCCATCCGGATGTCATTGGAAAAATCCAGAGTAGTCTGCAGCAGCTGTTGCAGATGAGGTTTCGAGGAAGCGTATAATTTGATGTCATCCATATACATGAGGTGCGTGATTTTATCAATATTTTCCCTGTCGTGTCGTATATTATACCCATAACCGGTGGCATCCAAGGCACGTGATAGTGGATTCAGAGCGAGACAAAACCATAGCGGACTCAAAGAGTCTCCCTGGAATATACCTCGCCTGATTGGTATTGGGGGTGTTGTAATCTGTTGGTTTGGTGTTTTTATGTTTATTTTTGTGTTCCAGTATTTCATTGCGTGTTGCAGAAAGTGGATGAGTGTTGGATGTATTTTGTATACATTCAGTATATCGACCAGCCAACAGTGCGGGACAGAGTCATACGCCTTCTAATAATCGATATATGCTGCATGTATATTCCGGCGAGCAGTTTTTGTTTGTCGCAGGATCACAGAGTCTATGAGCAGTTGTTCTTTACAACCCAATGACCCTTGTCGGCATCCCTTTTGCTGCTCAGACAATATTTTATTTTGTTCTGTGTGTTTGTGGATTAGTTTACTGGTGCAAGAAGTTATAATCTTATAAAATGTCTGTAGGCAAGTGATCGGTCTATATTTGGATGGATCTGTGGTGTTATTATTGCCTTTTAGTAGCATGTACGTGATTCCCTCCGTTAAAAACTTCGGGAGGGTTTCCGGGTTATTGAAAAAATTATTAATGTGGTGTAAAAGGTGCATATGTGTAGATGTAAACTTCTTGAACCAGTAATTTTGAATATTGTCTGTGCCTGGTGCTTTCCAATTATGGGTATTTTGTATGACATCCGTTAGTATCTCCATCGATATCTGTGGTTCTAGCATGTTGGGTATGTCTTGGACGCGTTGCATCTATTTGCATTGCAAATAGATGACCAAAAGTCGACCATATCTCTTTCGGAGGGTAGTTCACTTGCCGGGCTATTGTTTGTATTTTGACTGTGTGTAAGTGATCTATAAAAGTTTTTTTCATTGCGAATGAATTTTGTGTTCTGCGTTTTTCTATCCGTACACTTTCTGTATTTTTTTAATCTAGTGGAAAGTGCCGAACGTTTTTGAACTAGTGTATCTATGTGCATTGTAATATTTGTATTTATTGTGTCTCTGTTTGTGTGTATTTTTTGTTTTTCTAAAATTTTGTGAACTTTTTTAACTACCCTCTTACTTCTGTTTCCCTGTTTATACTGGATAAGTCGGCCGAGATCACAACGGATCCCGTCGATTCGCCTCTCCAGTCGTTTCTCCCAAGCCAGTTTTTTCAGCGTTGTGTTGTTGTGATTAGTTGGATTGCGCGTCTTTGAACCATTGCATCTGATGGCCGCAACAGCAGCACAATATATCGCTGTATGCACTTCAGTAAACGTTCTGTCATGTGTTAAGTACTCTGGCAGAACGTCCGTATTCAAGATGTCAAGAATGCTGGATAATTGTTTAGATGTGCCCTGTTTTGGTATTATCTGCCTTTGTGTTGCGTTTAAGTGTGCAAACTCTGTGAGTGCATCCTCAAACGCTTGTTTGACCTTATTCCTAAGAACAAGATCAGAGCTATTGAGTATGGGTGGGGTGTTTGGGTGTTGGGTTTGTGTGATTGTGTGGATATGGGCTGCATGCAAAATTTCCCCAGTATTATTGTTGTTTGGAGAAGATATGTGTACAGTTTGGTGTGAAGGTGTGACGTGATGTGGCGGTGAAATATCGCGTGGGAATGTGGTATTGTGTGGTGACGCGGTGTGGTTTTGCGATATGTTATGATAAGGGGTTATATTGGTGTTTGGTGCTATGTGTAATGTGTTGTTATTCTGCAGATCTCTAGACACTTGGTCCTTAATCTCTTGCAGAATATTTGGTGCAAGTAGGTTATTCCTAACTATTACTCGTCTTTTGTCGGCAATTCTCTGCTCTGTTACGTTTGTATTAGAGTATTCCGTCATGAATGCCCTATGCAATTCCTGTCGATATGCAGTCACGTCTGTTTCCAAATTCGTTATCCTGTAGTATGTGCGCATGATGAAGGTATTCACTTCAGGTGTCCATTTCATGCGCACACGAGAGATTGCCGCTCTGGTGGTCGCTGGCAACAATGGATTTGCTGTCTGCGAAACACTTTGAGCAGGGTCCGGGGACGTTCTTGTGGATGGCCTACCATCCCGTGAGACAGTGCCACTCGCTCCACTGTCTAACACGGAGGACTGAGTTTCGGTGCGTCTGAGTCCAGTCCGACTCCTCGGCGCACCCCGATCCGAGGTAATTCTTTCATTGTTCTCCATTAAAAAACGGGCTGCATTTTATACCTACTGCCAGGATTAGTAAAACGGCCGCACCTGGTTCCGCGGGGTTGTCAAGCCCGTGACTTCATGGAAGTCCCCCTGCGGGGTTATTTGCAGAAGGTCATGGTCCGACCATACTCTGTTGCTTGGGTTTTCTTTAAATTTCCACTTCCGTATGTAATGCGACCCATGCCTTATCTATTCAAAGTGCATTTTACACCCTGTCGTTGTCGCCCCTGCTAGCTGCCACGGATGTAATCTTTTGGGGAAGAAGAAGATTGTTTCGTGACAGCTGCCAGAGGTGATCAGCAACAGGAGGTAAGTGAAAAAGAAAAACTTTTACTTTTATCTTATTTTATCCGCGGCATCCTTTATGTAAGACAAAAGTAATATTCTGGTAATTTATTGTAGGAAAACAATAAATTCGAGAAGCCATCGTTCACGGTCAAAGTCTCAATCACTACGAAGGTACCAAAATAAGTACCTAAAAAAGCAGATCACGATCAAGGTCTTAATTACCACATGATCGCAAAAGTTACAGCACGGCCAAAATCATAATCCCGTCGCATTTTACCACATCGACGACGGTGTGTTGGACGCAGGGAACCTCCTCAACAGAGGGCCTATTTAGGAAAATCTGAATTAGGCTATCCGACTGAAGACAACAGTACGGAGATTTACTCCAAATTTGGGCAAATCGATGTTCCTGCTTCGTAAACTTTGGGAGCTCCGAAGATGCCAATTTTGCAAAGGAACAGTACTCCGGTATGGAAATAGATGACAGACGAATTAGGGCTGACAATTCCATTACAGCGAGAGCTCGTACACCTGCCCCTGGAGTATAAGCTTTTTGGTTTATTTACCTATTAATATATTTATACATTTATGCAATTGATTTAAAAAGGCATGGTATAGTTAAGTTTTGACATATTAAACCGAATAGACTATATAGGAACAATAGCGAAAACACTCCGTAGTACAGTGCTTTATAAAGCCTATCGTAAAAGATCAATAGTTCTATTAACCTCAAAACGGATATGGATACACTATTCGGTTTCATGTGATCTACTTGTGCATAACTGAGTGTTAGTGGACAGTTTTTATGGCAAGCAAAATAAAAAGGCGAGCTGAAAATGTTCAATTCCTGCAAGTCAGTCAGGCTATTATAAAAATTGCTATGTAAGCAATGTCACAAGCACGTTAGGTAACGAAATATTGTACCGAATCTCAGATACGCTGAGATAAGGATTACTACAACTTCAAATATGACAAAGACAGTCATTCGGCTCCAAGTCTAGGCCGAAATAATTCAAGCATATTGTTGATCATCAGCCAAAACTTCAGATTCGATTAGGATTTTAGAGTATTTTTAAAGTGTGCAGTTCCCGGATTTTCTTACAAAACATCTTTCGCTACTATAAGAGTTAAGTTGTTTCAAGTTCTTCTTCTTACATTAATTTCAAAACGAAAAGTCATATTTGTTGCAATATTCAACTTGCGCAGTTCATTTTTTTTTGTTGGAGTGAAAATTTGAAGTTATTCAATTCTTTGATTCATTAGCAATCCACTATACATAGATCTTGTTACAAATTAGTTTTCCATTCATGACAGTATTTTTGTGAGACTTAAACTTTATCACTATGAAGTATATCTATATAGAATATAATTGATTTTAGAGAGTTCAGCTTAGTAAATGTTATTATGTTTGTGCACAAACATAAGTTAAAGAATTGCCTCCCGACATCTAAAAGATGTAATTTACTTACTATAGGAAAAAAAGTCGAGAATTAAGAATTTTAAATCGGGTGTCGTGAATACAGTTGTGAGTTGTTGAGTTAACCTATTTAAGCTTGCTTTATATTAATTTTCCTTTTTTTGTCTAATTAAATTAAATATGTTATAAATAATTTCTTTTAATTTCAGGAACTCTCTAACGCTTCTTCCCCTTCTTGCTTTCCTCATCCCTTCTCCCTGTATCACAATGTTTTTGAGTTAATTTTTTTGTGTGTGTTTTTGTTTCAGCACCCTTTTTAGGTTGGGCCTGCATCCTAGCCAGATGCAGGATAGATGTGGGTTAGTTCCTGAACTGTCAGTAAAGGGAGTAAATTTTCTTTTTGTGTAATTTCTCATGACAGTTCAGCGCGGCTAGGAACAGCAGGTGACACCAGACCTGTTGTTCTTCCTTTATATCTGTTTCTCGTTTTTTTTATCTTTTAGTGGCAGACGTGAAGAAAGGATACCACAATCTTTCTTCGCCACAGGCACGCGGAATTCTGACGTGGATGTGTGAATCGGATGTTCAAGGACCTACACTCCATACCGACGAACTAGAACGTGCTGCCAGCTAGCGCGTGCCACTTAAAAATCCTGCGGCAACTTCACGTTCTACATCACGCACACACATACCTTACAACATGGCGCCCAACGTGAGGCCTGTCTTCCCTCGGGAAGACACATCAGCATCTTCTAATGCGCTTCGTGTCTCACAAGAGATGGCATGTCAGCTTAGGCTGATCCACTAGCCCTTCTCGGACTTAGGCGATGTTGGCCTGAACGGCTGTTGTCTCTTCCCTTTTCCCTTGTTAAAGCACCTTCGAGGTCTAGTGCCGCTGTCCTGACATGTCTACGAGTGTCCATGTCAGTTTTAGCAATAGGGACACACCTTATCCAACTCTGCACTGTCCTCGGTCTGGGATGACTGATGCTCGGGATTAGTGCTGGCGTCCCAAGCGATATCCGATGTCGCTTCGGATGTGCCTAATCTTTAGGATCATCGGTGTCTCATGCCGTAGGGAGCTGGTGAGTAAGACGAACACCCTACTTAGGCTGTAAACAGCGTGACACTTCGTAGGTCGCATACGCTTGTACGGCCCTGATGCCGTCTCGGTATGACCGCGAAGGTGCTCGTTGTTAACTCCTCAGGGTTAACTCCTAGCTCCACAGGCAGGACAGATGTTGTGGGTTTTGGGAACCTCACCAAAATTTTTAATTTTTTTTCTTTTCCTTCTTTTTTTCAACAATGTTTCTTTGGTGAATACCGTAAATTCTTTTTATTTTTTTTTTTAAAAACCCCTTTTTTTGCTTTTTTTACTTTTCATGATTTTTTTTTCTTTCTTTCCTGTTTTGGAATTTTGTCTTTGTGTTTGATTCCTTTCCTCCTTTCCCTCATACCCTCCCCATCGTTATGCAAGATGTTGAAGAGGCTTCTGGGGGGAACCTGAAATTATTTTGATTGATTATTTTGGTTTTTTTTTCAAAAAAATTTTGTTCGTTTTTTTGAGGTGTTGAACATTTTTTTTGAGTTTTGATTTTTTTTTCGAAAATTAAATTTTTTTTGCTTTGATTCTTATGCCTAAATTTTTTTTGATTTATCATATCTCTGATTTTTTTTGTACTTTTATTTCTTTCTCTGATTTAATTTTTTTTGCTGCCTTCGAACTTTATTTTGTGCTGCGACTTTTTTATTTATTTTTTTTTTGGTTGCCTTCAAACTTGGTTTTGTGCTACGACCTTAGGACTGCCGCACTACTTGCAAGACCTTCTGTCTCAAATTCATTTAATTTTTTTTGTGTTTGAAAGAAAACTTTTGCAGTTGTGACTCCCGTATTCATGGCAGAGACCCTCACTCTCATAAAATTTGTATTTGTTTTAAAACTTTTGGAGTTGTGACTCCCGTACTAATTGCGAGACCTTTTGTCTCAACCTTTTTGGCATATAAGCGGCTACATAGCTGCTATCAAAAAATTTTTTTACCATTGAGTTACCGTGTAACCAGAGATGTTTCATGCCCCAGCTGGCAAAGCAACCACTGCTCCGGACGACCAAGGAGCAAAGCCTAAACAGGCTCAAGTCGTTGCCGCTCCAGTGGTGACCCGAAGTAAGTCGCAGAAGGTCCAAATGGCCTTAAATAAGACATGCGGGACGACGAGACTGTCTTCGGACTCGGTCCAAGGCACCGCTGCTGCGCAGCAGCTTGACTTGTCTAAACCACCGCCGAATTTTGGGTCAAACCTATCACTGAATACGGCCTGGGCATTCCCTCCTCCCGGACAGTCTCAGCAGATCGAGGATCTCCGCCAGCTTGAGATTACATCCCCTCCTTCCGTAGGCCCTCGTCACCAAGGTGCCGCGGTAGTCACGGTCGATCAATTGTCGGAATATCTGGCGGGGTTTAAAAAAGAGATGTTAGGCTTGCTAAGGACGAACTTGGCCCAATCCATCCTGGAGAGGTCCGGTTCTGTCAACAATCAGGCCGAAGTTGATGCCGTTTCCCCTGCCAATGCACCAGCTGTTCACCTACTACATGCTGAACCAAGCCCGCTACGACAACTCCAATCCTATGAGCGCGAGTCTCCTCAGCCAACACGACATAGGCAGAGACCGGCCTCTAGAGCGGCCTGCTACAATACAGGACGCCCTTCCATCCTGGCGTAATGGGATATACATTATACGGGTCGTAACCCAGCCTTCTCGGTGGATGACTTCTTGTTTCGGGTTGAGCGACTTGCAGTCAGCTCTCGTGTGTCTGATCAGGAATAATGCGGAAATATACATCTCCTTCTCAAGTAAGAGTCGGAACAATGGTTCTGGAACCAGTTTTGCCGCGCCTATCCGGAGTTTGACTGGGAGCTATTCAGAGCTCGCATCAGACAAGAGTTCGACTCTGCCGAGACGGGCTGAGACCTGATGCGGACTCTGATGGAACTTCGTCATACCTCGGAGAGCTGTGACAGCTATCTCCGTAGAGCCAACGCTATCATCGGACACATGAGGATGCCGCGGCGTGAAGATGACGTCGTTCAAATAGTTTGCGATAATTTACATCCCAAAATAGGACAACAATTCTCTACTGTTACGGTCAGGTCCATGGTCCATTTGCATTTACGCCGTATGGCTGAACGCTGGCTGCAGCGCCGCGAAATGTTTAGGAGATTAAATAAACCCGATATTCACGAAATTAATTGTGACCCCGCCCAGGAAACAGAGGAGTTCCTTGGATTCCCTATGACGGGAGTGGGGAAGATGAAGCGCACCCCAGACGCGGCAAGTTATGTGACGTGTAGGGACTGTGGCGTTGTGGGACGCTCCTTCCACTCCTGTATTGAAACGGACACCTCTATCTCCCACCCAAGCAGTCAACATGGAGTGGAAGAAGTGAGGCGCACCCCACTCGTTTCATTCCTGTCCCAGTGAGACCAGGAGACTTTTTTGCTACACCAGTGGTCAACCAGGAGCAGTGTCATCTAAGTGCTCCAGGTGTAACCCGGAAAACTCCAGGACGAGTGGTCGAAGCAGGGGACCCCACTCGCCAAAGATAATGATCAGCAAGGCGACTTCGACGACAACCTGAATTACCCTGCATTGTCACAATATACCCAGACGGATCCCACTCATAAAGAGAGTACCACCCAGACAGATCCCTTCTGCCTCATGCGAGGAATGTCCTTACATGAGAGGCAACTGAATTATGACAGAGCTCGTATTTTTACTGAGGAAGTGACTCTTCCCCTCAATCGAAGAAGACGACGATGGAGAGAATTCCGAAAGAGAAAACATGCAAGGAGAAAGACGCAACAGTCTTTAATATTTACAGTCATTACCAGTCAAGATGACGGTCGACCTTATGTAAGAGTGTAGATAGGCAGTGAATCCATTTTGGGTTTGCTCGATAGTGGTGCCAGTGTGAGTTGCTTGGGACAAGGAGCCCTAGAGTTTGTCCAGCGCTCAGGCTTAAAACTCTTCTCATTGTCAGCTTCAGTTCGTACCGCCGACGGTACTAGCCAGTCCGTCCCCGGCACAGTAAGAACTGCAGTCACTTTTCGAGGACTTCCTTCATTTATAGCTCTAGATTTGGGAAAGACCCACCTGGAAGAGCATGTTATTGATACTGGCGATGCTTTTACAATAAAGCAGAAGCATTATCCCATTTCTTCAGCAATCCAAAAGCTGATGTACGAAGAACTGGACCGTATGTTGGAGTTAGGGGTGATTGAGGAGTCCAACAGTTCCTGGAATTCCCCAGTTATACTTGTACGTAAACCTGGGAAGGTCAGGCTCTGTTTGGAGTCTCGCAAGGTGAACCTGGTCACGAAAAAGGACGCCTACCCCTTACCCCACATCGACGGATTGCTCGGTCGACTGCAGGATACGCACTTCATTTCGTCCATCGATTTGAAGGACGCGTTTTGGCAAATCCCTTTTGAGAAGTAGTCAAGGGAGAAGACAGCTTTTACAGTGCTCGGCAGGCCATTGTACCACTACACCGTCATGTCTTTTGGGTTGTGCAATGCCCCACAAAGAATGTGTCGACTTATGGACAAGATTATTCCCGGTCGTTTACGTGAACACGTCTTTGTTTACTTAGACGACTTACTTGTTGTATCTCCAACTTTTGAAGCCCACCTGAAAGTATTAAGAGAAGTAGCTGATTGTCTGCGCAGCGCTAAACTGACCATCAATGTTGAGAAAAGTCGCTTTTGCGTCAAGCAGGTCCGCTACTTGGGTTTCATGATTGGAGATGGAACTCTGAAAACAGACCCCGAGAAAGTAGCAGCGGTGGCGGATTTCCCCATACCCCCCCCATACTCTGCTAAACAAATCCGTAGATTTCTCGGAATGACGGGTTGGTATCAGAGGTTCATCCTCAATTATGCTACCCTGGCAGCTCCGATCACGGACAGTTTAAAAAAGTGCAAAAGTTTTGTCTGGACTGAAGAGGCACAATAAGCTTTTGAAGACCTTAAACAAGCTATGTGCAGTGCACCGATTCTGACAACACCTGACTTCGCCAAAAAGTTGTACATACAATGCGATGCTAGTACCTCTGGTGTAGGCAGTGTACTTTTTCAAGTTGATGAGTCAGGCGCTGAAGGACCTGTTGCTTACATGTCGAAAAAGCTCAACCCAGCACAGCGCAACTATAGCATTACTGAATTGGAATGCTATGCGGCAGTGCTAAGCGTGAAGAAATGTAGAGCTTATATAGAAGGACACCCATTTACTATCATTACTGATCATGCTAGTCTGCAGTTGCTGATGAGTCACTCGGATCTCTCCGGACGATTGGCTCCATGGAGTTTAAAGCTGCAGGCTTTTGACTTCCAGATGGAGCATCGTAAGGGTTCACAGAATGTGGTCCCTGACACTCTGTCCCGAGCATACACTGAAACGGCAGAGGACTTGAAAGTAAGTGCAGTCGACGTAGACTTAAACTCGCCATACTTCTCCATGGAAGAGTATGAGCAGTTTAAATCGGCTGTGCTTGCTAACCCAACACAACTCCCTGATCTCTGTGTCTCGGACGGGTACGTTTACAAGAGGACCCAACCCAGAAACGGTGACTCGATGCAAGAGGACTTAGCCTGAAAGCGTTGTGTACCATCGGGTCTGGTGGAAGGTTTGATCCGTGAGGCTTATTAATCACTTCAGTCAGCGCATGGAGGCTTTCACAAAACCTTAGCTACACTCCGCGAGAAGTACTTTTGGCCTTACATGGTAACATGGAGTTGAACTACTGACGGGGACGGACGTGCCGCCGTGTCTTGCTTCCCAAAAATTTTTAAAACGGTTGCGAAAGCAAATAAAATTAAAAAAATTCAAAGTGCTAGTGCCATCTTGCCGAAGCGAAGGGCTTTTATGCTCTATTTGAAAGCACAGAGGCGGCTTTGTTTTGCATCTGTGGATCCCGTTCGTCAGTCCTTGTGTTTGTGTACGTTTTTGTTTTGTTTTGGGCAAATTAAGACCGGGAGTATGCAAAAATTTGTATTTAATTTTTGCAACATTCGTGGCTTGAAAAGTATCCATTTTTCGGTTTACTGCCACTTGATCGCGGAAAATCGGGCTGTTTTTGCACTAAGCGAAACCAAGGTTGTTTCCGATTCTGATATTAATCAGTATCACATCCCTGGTTATCACTTAGTGCCACTCTTCTCTCCTCAGAGGGGAATCGCGGTTTATGTTAGAAAAGATGTGCCATTTTTCCTTCTCCCTCAATTTTCTTCTACTAATCCAGAATTTAATTATGTCTGGATTAGATTTAAACTCTATCGGCACATCATTCATTTTTGTTTTTTATACCGCAGCCCGAATATGTCTGACACTGACACTGTGTGCTCCTCCGATAAACTGTCTTCCGATATCGATAAGATTTTGGAATTATCCCCCTCTTCTGAAATCGTTCTTGCTGGAGATTTCAACGTCCACAACACACAGTGGCTCAGGCATTCTTCCACCACAAGCCCGTCTGGAAGACACGTCGAGTTATTTAGTGAGTCTTTTAATTTACAGCAACTGGTTGAGTGTCCGACTCGTGTTCCTGATACTTTGGGGCACAACGCGCATCTTTTAGATCTATTTCTAACATCGCATCCAGAAAAATCCTCGGTTTCGGTGACGTCTCCCTTGGGTAATTCGGACCATTGTCTAATCTCCGCCCAATTCTCCATCTCCTCTCTGACAACCACTAACCTAAACTCCACCAAAAGATTAGTGTGGCATTATAAAAATGCTGATTGGGCGGGACTTAATAAATATCTCAGAGAGCTGGATTGGTCTGATTGCTTTTCTATGGAATGCATCGCTTTATTCCTCATAGCTTCAAGAACATCAAACCAACTAACACCAATTGGTTCAATAATGACTGTTTCGCAGCCATTAAAAAGAAGGAAACAGCCTTCCAGGCATATAAATTGTGCCCTTCAGAGGAATTGAGACGTATCTATAGAGATGCGCGGAATATTTGCAATTCAGCAATTAGCCGGGCTAAGTTCAATTTCGACCAGAGCATCAGACGGAAGGTATTTTCTACTCAAAAGGGTAGTAAGGGCTTCTGGTCTCTAGTAAAAACCGTAAAGAACAATTTCACCTGTTCGTCAACACCACCACTCATTTATAATGGGAATGTTTTTACTGACTCATTGGACAAGGCCAACCTGTTTGCTGCTAATTTTGCTGCTAACTCGTACTTGCCACCTTCATCGCAGCCACTTCCATCTCCATCACAGTGCACTAGTAGGCAAAAGCCGCTACACTTTCGCACTCGGGATGTTTTTAGAGTACTTTCGAAACTCGACGTGCCCAAAGCTACTGGGCCTGATGGTTTCTCGCCCCTTGTTTTAAAATGCTGCGCCTCTGCTTTGGCTAAACCTCTGCGCAAACTTTTTCACCTGTCATATTCAACAGGAATATTTCCAAGTGTATGGAAACTTGCTCATGTCCAGCCGATACTTAAAAAAGGAGAGGCATGCGACCCCTCTAACTACAGACCAATTTCACTAACCTCGATCATATCCAAAGTTTTTGAATCACTCATCAACTCTCAGTTGTTGAAATATCTAGAAAATAACCATCTTATTAACGATTGCCAGTACGGTTTCCGCGCTGGCCGCTCAACCGGAGACTTACTAACTGCTCTAACGGAGCGTTGGAATCATTGTCTCCATAATTTCGGTGAGTCCGAAATCGTCGCTCTTGATATTTCAAAGGCTTTTGATAGAGTCTGGCATGCTGCCCTGTTAGCCAAACTACAAACATTTGGTCTGCACCCAACCCTCGTTAAATGGATAGAGAGCTTTTTGTCAGGCCGTTCAATCCGTGTAGTAATGACGGAGTTACATCTGATTCCTACGAAATAAATGCCGGTGTACCTCAGGGTTCAGTTCTTTCACCAACCTTATTTCTTCTTTTTATTAATGATCTCTTATCCCTTACTCTCAATCCTATTCATAGTTTTGCCGACGACAGCACCCTTGATTTCGCGTACTCATTTGATTCTGTAATGAATTCACGTGGAAATGCTACAGAAGTCAATCGGGAACGCATGTTTAGATTATTAAACAAAGACATTTCTATGGTCCTCGCTTGGGGCAGAGCAAATCGTGTTACGTTTAATGCATCCAAAACTCAATGCTGTTTAATGTCCCTTAAAAAACGCCCAGTTCACCCCCAACCCATTTCAGTCGACGGAGTGAATATACCCAATACACCCTCCCTAAAGATCTTGGGTATTGAGATATCCAGCAATCTTAGCTGGACGGATCATATATTTGCAATCGCTAAAAGTGCGATGAAATGTTTGGGTTTTCAACAGAGATGTAAGAAATATTTCACCCCACCCGACTTAGCGTTGATCTACAAGTCCCACATTAGGCCTAGACTTGAATATAATTCCCATATTTGGGCAGGGGCAGGACACACCGCGTTTTCCGCGTTAGACAAAGTTCAGCGTAAGGCTGTTAAACTTATTGGCGATTCCTCAATCTCTGAGGGCCTTGACTCTCTGGAGCATCGACGGAATGTCGGTTGTCTCTCACTTTTTTATCGCTATTTCCATGGCCATTGTTCTAACGAAATTGCTAGCCTGATTCCTTGTAGACTCATTACAACGCGCGATACAAGATCTACAAGTCGCTCCCACCCCTATACTCTCCGGGTCAAATTTGGACGTACCGTCAAATTTCGGGAATCTTTTCTTAGCAGAACAACACGAATGTGGAACAGTTTACCATCTTCTGTTTTTCCCTCGTCTTATGAGCCTGAAACTTTCAAACGAGGCGTATATCGACACCTCCTTCACTCAACCTCCTAACCCATTTTCCCCAACCTTAAATCCTTTCCTGCCAAGGCTGTGCTTTAGCATCATAGGGCATCCCCTGAGCTTTGGCAACATCATATATAAAAAAAAAAAAAAAAAAAAAAAAAAAAAAAAAAAAAAAAAAAACACATGTACGCGCATATGTATTGAGTTGTCAGATATGTAAAGAAACTAAATCACCTAACACCATTATGCGACCACCCATGTGAAGGCCTCTGTAGACTCAACGTCCATCCTATTTCTTCTATATCGACTTTCTTGGACCGTATCCCCGCACCAAACGTGGCAACACAGTTATATTTGTCGTATTAGACGGCTTTACAAAGTTTGTTTTGATCAAGCCTATGCGTGCTGAGCGAACAGACCTAGTTAATGCTTTCTTGGAAAAGAGGTCCTGTCTGTCTTCGGAGACCCCGAGACCATTTTCTCTGACAATGGCAGGCAGTTCGTCTCCAAGAAATTCCAGAAGCTGCTGGCTGAATATGGCATTAAACATGTAAAGACCGCCAAATACTCTCCGCACCCTAATGCTTCGGAACGAGTGAACAGGTCTATTTTGTCCGCCATCTGAGCATACCTGCAGGATGACCATAGTACACACCTACACCTCCCTGCAATAGGAAGCGCTTTGCGCACGTCAGTGCACCAGTCCATCGATAATAACCCCTACTATGCACTGTTCGGCCATCATATCTGTGCAACACGGATCGGCATACCCCGTACTCCGACAACTTAACCAGCTGAAGTTGGGTGACATAGCCGTATTGCCGGCAGAAGACCGCCTGCAGCTGATCCGTTCACGTATCTCAGACCACCTCCAGCGCGCACACGGAAAGCATGAGAAGGCTTACAATACTCGCTGTCGTGACGTTACATACACTCCCGGTCAGGAAGTGTACTGTAGGGTCTTTATTCAAAACGACATGCAGAAAGGCATCAGTGCGAAGTTGGCAAATAAGTTCAACAATTCCAGAATCGTTAAGAGTGTTGGGCAAAGTTTATACCAGCTGCAAGACATGCAAGGCAAGTCCATTGGAACCTTTTACGCCTGCGATGATCTTGTGCCTCCATTGAACTCGAGTAGATCCTGTCTCACTCTCTTCAGCTCCTCTCTCAGCGGATCGCTAGACCTACAGGCCTTGAAAGAGAGAGCAGTGTTGTAATGTGAGCCATGCCCTATCTATTCAAAGTGCATTTTATACCCTGTGGTTGTCGCCCCTGCTAGCTGCCACGGATGTAATCTTTTGAGGAAGAAAAAGATTGTTTCGTGACAGCTGCCAGAGGTGATCAGCAACAGGAGGTAAGTAAAAAGAAAACATCCATCATCATTTTTCTTTGAGCGCTCAAAAAATTTTTGAGCGATCACCATCCCAAAGAAAAACTAACTTCTATTTGTGGAAGGGTAAAACAAGTGCTTTTACTTTTCATTTAAACAAATGACTTCCACCAAGGCTTTATTGAAAGGAAACTTTCCGACTAAACAATATTTAACCAGTATTGGTATTTTATGAAATTGATGGACTAAAAATCCTCTTCATAAAATTCGTACTTAGTTTTCAAACTGAGAACATATAGGAGTTGAGGTTTTTACCTTCCGTCCTGGATGTCCGTGGTGGAAAGTGCAAGCATACCACGCTGATGATGACTAGCTTGCACTTTCAGTCGAAACACCCATCATCATTTTTCTTTGAGCGCTCAAAAAATTTTTGAGCGATCACCATCCCAAAGAAAAACTAACTTCTATTTGTGGAAGGGTAAAACAAGTGCTTTTACTTTTCATTTTAATTTTATCTTATTTTATCCGCGGCATCTTTTATGTAAGCCAAAAGTAATATTCTGGTAATTTATTGTAGGAAAACAATAAATTCGAGAAGCCATCGTTCACGGTCAAAGTCTCAATCACTACGAAGGTACCAAAATAAGTACCCAAAAAAGCAGATCACGATCAAGGTCTTAATTACCACATGATCGCAAAAGTTACAGCACGGCGAAAATCATAATCCCGTAGCATTTTACCACATCGACGACGGTGTGTTGGACGCAGGGAACATCCTTAACAGAGTTGCTATTTTGGAAAATCTGGATTAAGCTATCCGACTGAAGACAACAGTACGGAGATTTACTCCAAATTTGGGCAAATCGATGTTCCTGCTTCGTAAACTTTGGGAGCTCCGAAGATGCCAATTTTGCAAAGAAACAGTACTCCGGTATGGAAATAGATGACAGACGAATTAGGGCTGACATTTCCATTACAGCGAGAGTTCGTACACCTGCCCCTGAAGTATAAGATTTCTGGTTTATTTACCTATTAATATATTTATACATTTATGCAATTGATTTAAAAAGGCATGGTATAGTTAAGTTTTGACATATTGAACCAAATAGACTATATAGGAACAATAGCGAAAACACTCAGAAGTACAGTGCTTTATAAAGCCTATCGTAAAAGATCAATAGTTCTATTAACCTCAAAACGGATATGGATACACTATTCGGTTTCATGTGATCTACTTGTGCATAACTGAGTGTTAGTGGACAGTTTTTATGGCAAGCAAAATAAAAAGGCGAGCTGAAAATGTGCAATTCCTGCAAGTCAGTCAGGCTATTATAAAAATTGCTATGTAAGCAATGTCACAAGCACGTTAGGTAACGAAATATTGTACCGAATCTCAGATACGCTGAGATAAGGATTACTACAACTTCAAATACGACAAAGACAGTCATTCGGCTCCAAGTCTAGGCCGAAATAATTCAAGCATATTGTTGATCATCAGCCAAAACTTCAGATTCGATTAGGATTTTAGAGTATTTTTAAAGTGTGCAGTTCCCGGATTTTCTTACAAAACATCTTTCGCTACTATAAGAGTTAAGTTGTTTCAAGTTCTTCTTCTTACATTAATTTCAAAACGAAAAGTCATATTTGTTGCAATATTCAACTTGCGCAGTTCATTTTTTTTTTGTTGGAGTGAAAATTTGAAGTTATTCAATTCTTTGATTCATTAGCAATCCACTATACATAGATCTTGTTACAAATTAGTTTTCCATTCATGACAGTATTTTTGTGAGACTTAAACTTTATCACTATGAAGTATATCTATATAGAATATAATTGATTTTAGAGAGTTCAGCTTAGTAAATGTTATTATGTTTGTGCACAAACATAAGTTAAAGAATTGCCTCCCGACATCTAAAAGATGTAATTTACTTACTATAGGAAAAAAAGTCGAGAATTAAGAATTTTAAATCGGGTGTCGTGAATACAGTTGTGAGTTGTTGAGTTAACCTATTTAAGCTTGCTTTATATTAATTTTCCTTTTTTTGTCTAATTAAATTAAATATGTTATAAATAATTTCTTTTAATTTCAGGAACTCTCTAACGCTTCTTCCCCTTCTTGCTTTCCTCATCCCTTCTCCCTGTATCACAATGTTTTTGAGTTAATTTTTTTGTGTGTGTTTTTGTTTCAGCACCCTTTTTAGGTTGGGCCTGCATCCTAGCCAGATGCAGGATAGATGTGGGTTAGTTCCTGAACTGTCAGTAAAGGGAGTAAATTTTCTTTTTGTGTAATTTCTCATGACAGTTCAGCGCGGCTAGGAACAGCAGGTGACACCAGACCTGTTGTTCTTCCTTTATATCTGTTTCTCGTTTTTTTTATCTTTTAGTGGCAGACCTGCAGAAAGGATACCACAATCTTTCTTCGCCACAGGCACGCGGAATTCTGACGTGGATGTGTGAATCGGATGTTCAAGGACCTACACTCCATACCGACGAAGTAGAACGTGCTGCCAGCTAGCGCGTGCCACTTAAAAATCCTGCGGAAACTTCACGTTGCCCATTACGCACACACATATCTTACAGGTATGAATATTTTTACTTCATTCGAAAGATTGTTACTTCAAGTAGAACAAAACAATTTTTTCATAGTAGCAATAGCTTAGACACTACCGCGAGTTTAAAGACAAATCATCCCCCGGCTGCCATAAGAAGCAATGTAAATTAAACGAAATGTTAGACCACTTTGGCCTAATGTGTGTGCGAAAAATTCGTCAGTTCATGGCTACGAGGAAGAAACTAATGGAGATGCCCTTACGTATATGTATACGCTGATTTTCCATGGTCAAATTTTAATGCGTGTGATGTCAAAATTAAACGTTGTGCTGTTAAATTAAGGAAGTTCTGTCTCTTTTCTGTTTACTTGAGTTGACAAAATTGTTGACCGATTTAAAAGTTCTGATTTATTGAAATTGATGTAATATATATCATTAAAAATTCTATATTGGTGAAGTGAAAGAAGATTTATATATACTTTAACTGAATTTGTTGGTTGAATAAACAAGGTTTTAGTGAAAACTTATTGTGAAGTGCATAGTGGAATTTTGTCCAAATAACGCCCTTTGTCGACTATCTGGAATATCCTATCACTCCTTAGACATGCTACCACTAACCAGTTATCTAGAAATGTAGAAAGTTTTAAGATTATTTACGAAATATTCATAATTTACGTAAAAATGAAACTTTGTTTACATTTCATTTAGAGATCACCAGCTGTTCTGCGAATATTCTGCACTGGCGGATGGAGAAAAGTTTGTCTGGCAGGGGTTTGCGAAATTTTTTATTAAATCAATATTTATGGATTTTTTTATGGTTAAATTTTATATTTTCATATGTAACTATGAATTATGCGGTTAATAAAATAAGAATACTGACATTGATTAGTTTTCTTGTACTTTAGATTTCCAAAATATGTAATTTTACCCCAAAAGTGGCTTAAAGTTCTTGGAAGAAGCTTTTCAAGACCAATTTCAACGAGAGCAGAGAAACGAGACTAGGCAGTGATACAATCCTACAAATTATATTAGCGCTGAATATTTTTAATAACTGGAAATGCTTTTTTCAGTGGCAATAGTTCTTGGAAGTTAGATTTTCATACAAGAAAGGATAAAGTGATTTGTTCAGAGCATTTTTTAAATCAAGACCTATTTCAGCTCAACGAATGAGGCTAGGAAGTGATACAAATTGAATTGAATATTTTCAATAACCGGAAATACTGTTTGCAGCTAATCTAATCTTTTCTGAAGAAATCTACACAAATTAAATGTATGAGGGAAACATTGTAATCATTGGGCGAATTAAATTCATCAAATTTAATTGAAGTTGTAATATTAAGCAATTTTTATAGCTTGATATTTTATTCCAAAATCGGTATACTGATTATTCTTTTAAATAATGCTGAGATTGAGAAGACGAACTTCCAATTTTATATGGTAAAATTTGTATTTACATTTTGTTTATTTGAACGTGTCTAAGTTGTTTAAAAAACGCGCCAACCCTCTCAAGCAAAATAATATTGCACCGCCTGCAATGCCGTTTTACTTAGTATGGGAAATATTATCGCACGCTATTAAACTTGCCACGATTTTTCTAGTGTAGGGCATCTCCATTAGTTTCTTCCTCGTAGGTTCATGGATTGTAGTTTACGGAGGTTTTGGTTCTACTCTACGAGGAAGTAACTAAAGGAGAGGCCATTAACTCAGAAAAGCGTGGCAATTTAAAGCTGGTGTGCGATTAAAATGCATACAATCTCATAAGCACAAATCAGGCGATTAAAATAGTATTTTATGTACGGGAGTTTTGCCGCGTATTTTAAAATATTAAACTAAATAATAAATTTTGATCAATGTAATAATTTCTATATAATAAAATATATTTATATAATATAATATATATTATTTCAATTTTGGCAAAGTTCTCCTCGGCTCAATATTGTGTATCGCCTACGTAAATTATAAAACTTTAATAGAACGAGTTTCTTCCGATTTACATTTTTACCTACGACGATGGAACTAAAACTACTACTAAATGACAACCATTAAAACAACAAACTTTCGTTCGATGCTTAGAGTATATAACTATAAGGAGAGGCCCTAAAGCCAAAAAACCTTGGCACTTTTCTTGACGGAGTTGAATCGTTCAGTTGTGTTTGTTTTCGTCATGGCAGTAGTAAAACAGTGACATTATTATAGTAGGGCCAATATAAATTAGAGCGTAATCGCATTTTACAATTGCCTCAAGGAATTGCGAATGATTTTCTGTTTTTAGGCGAATCTATATCACAAAATTAAATAAAAACTTTTAAACATTTTAATCACGAATTTAAGTTTTAGTGTCCCTTTATAAAAGTTAAATCATGAGCCTCCGGGTTAGCTAAGGAGAAGCAAAAAATTCGATCTTAGAAAATGTAAACAAACTAAGAACGCCAAGAAAACTTCACTTTTCTGTTCTTTTCTTTTTCACTGTTCTTATCGTGTCAATGCAATTATATCAAGTTTAAAAACGAACAAAACATTATTTTAATCAAAAACTTCCCTCAAAAACGATATTCCACGTGTACAACGCTGATTATTTGTACAACACAAAACCGCGCACTTCATTTCAACTATTTCACTATTAAAGTACATTGTCTACACTTCAAAAAGTTGAGAGCTATTAGCTTTAAAGATTTCTAATATATTGCACTAAAAAGTAAAAAAAACTCGGAACTTTATATGGAATTACAAAACAAAAGATTCAAGATTCAAGATATCTTTATTCGACTACATAAGAGAATGTACAATTTTTCTTAATACAAGCATTATTTACAAATACAAATACGGTGAGCTAAAACGTTTGGCTCAATAGATCTATCAGTACACAGTTTCAAACATACGAGCTTATGAATAATTTTTAAGTGGTAGAGATTACACTAATCTAATACAAATACATTCGTACACACTTGCGACCGGTGTGTTTAGCTTATTCAGTGACTCATTGGTCTGGTATTGCTATTTACTTCTTATCTCAAGTTAATACAATGACATGAAATATATTAGTTTTACATGGGTTGCCCTGACTAACACTTATATAATGCCTTTTTAGGCTGAAAGTACAATAACGTACACTACGGATAGAAAGTTAAAGTACAATTAACACACTTCGTCTGGTAGTTTTTGTAAGACAACGGGAATATTTAATATTTCTTATGGTTCTAAATATTCGCCCTATCGATTATGTCTATTGTAATGTAAGCCATGCCTTATCCATTCAACGTGCATTTTATACCCTGTGGTTGTCGCTCCTGCTAGCTGTAACGGAAGTAATCTTTTGGGGAAGAAGAAGATTATTTCGTGACAGCTGCCAGAGGTGATCAGCAACAAAAGGTAAGTAAAAAAGAAAAACTTTTAATTTTATCTTATTTTATTCGCGACATCCCTTATGTAAGACAAAAGTAATATTCTGGTAATTTATTGTAGGAAAACAATAAATTCGAGAAGCCATCGTTCACGGTCAAAGTCTCAATCAGTACAAAGGTACAAAGTGGGGGCCCAAAAAGCAGATCACGATCAAGGTCTTAATTACCCCATGATCGCAAAAGTTACAACACGGTGAAAATCATAATCCCGTAGCATTTAACCACATCGACGACGGTGTGTTGGACGCAGGAAACATCCTCAACAGAGTTGCTATTTAGGAAAATCTGGATTAGGCTATCCGACTGAAGACAACAGTACGGAGATTTACTCCAAAGAATTAGACGAATTAGGGCCGACAATTCCATTACAGCGAGAGATCGTACACCTGCCCCTGGGGCATAAGGTTTTCTTTTTGGTTTATTTTCCTATCAATACAATTATATATCTATGCAATTGATTAATATAAGCATGATATAATTAAGTTTTACCATACTGAACCAAATAGCCCATATAGCCAAGATAGCGTTATAACCATAAGAGTTGAAAGTGTGCAATTCCTGCAATGCAGTCAGGCGATTATAAGAATTGCTATGTAAACAATGTCACCAGCACGTTAGATGACAAAATAGTGTACCTAATCTCAGATGCGCCGAGATAAGGATTAATATAAATTCAAATACGACAAGGACGGTCATTCGGCTCCAAGTCTATGCCGAAATAATTCAAGCATATCGTTAATCTATAGCCAAACTTCAGATCCGATTAGAATTTTAGCATATTTTTAAAGTGTGTAGTTCCCAGATTTTCTTACAAAACATCTTTCGCTACTATAAGAGTTAAGTTTATTTCATGTGTTTAAATTACCTTAATTTCAAAACGAAAAGTCATATTTGTTGCAATATTCAACTTGTGTAGTTCATTTTTTTGTTGGAGTGAAAACTTGAAGTTATTCAATTCTTTGATTCATTAGCAATCCACTATATATAGATCTTGTTACAAATTAATTTTCCGTTCATGACAGTATTTTTGTGAGACTTAAACTTTATCACTATGAAGTATATCTATATAGAATATAATTGATTGTAGAGAGTTCATATTAGTAAATGTTATTATGTTTGTGCACAAACATTAGTTAAAGAATTGCAGACCGACATCTGGAAGATGTATTTTAATTCCTATAGGATAAAAAGTCGATAACTAAGAATTTTAAATCGGGTGTCGTGAATACAATAAGTGACTACCTATGTTAATGAGGTGCAATATTCCAAAGTCTAAAATCTGTTGAGAATTGATTTATCATTTTATTTGAAACTAAACATTAGTGTTATATAATATGACCGCCGTATAAAAATCCATGCAATATCAATTAACAAGATCTTAAATGGAACTTTAAATTTTTTTATTGATCAACATATATTTAAATTTCTCAATATAAATACTATTTAATATTTCTTTTTATAAATAATATTCAATTAAGAATTCGAGTAGCGTAAGAGTTGTGTATACATAGTAATGAATTGTTGAGTTAACCTATTTAAGTTTGCTTTATATTAATTTTCCTTTTTATACCTAATTAAATTTAATATGTTATGAATAATTTCTTTTAATTTCAGGAACTCTCTAACGCTTCTTCCCCTTCTTGCTTCCCTCCTCCCTATATCCTAATGTTTTGATTTAATTTTTTGTATTTTTTTGTTTCAGCACCATTTATAGGTTGGGCCTGTACCCTAGCCAGGTACAGGGATGGTGTGGGTTAGTGACCTGAACTATCGCTATGGGGGTAATCTTTCTTTTGTTTGTATGTTTCAAGATAGTTCAGGGCGGCTAGGAACAACTGGTGACAACAGACCTGTTGTTCCTCCTTCAATATCTGTTTCTTGTTTTTGTTATCTTCTTTGTGGCTGACCTGAAGGAAGGATTCCACAACCTTTCTTCGCCACAGGCACGCGAACTTCTGTTTGCGATGTGTGATAGGATGTCCAAGGACCCTGACCCCATACCGACGAGCTAGGACGTGCTGCCAGCTAGCGCGTGCCACTTGGACTCCCTGCGGCAACTTCACGTTGAACAATCACGCACAAACATTACATATATGGCGCCCAACGCGAAGCATGTCTTCCCTAGGGAAGACACTCCAGCATCTTCTGGAGGCTTTGCGCCTCTGAAGAGATGGCTTGTCAGCTTAGGCTGATCTGCTAGTCCTTCTCGGACTTAGGCGATGTTTGGCCTGAGCGGCAGTCATCTCGACTTTTTTATTTTTGTTTAAAGCACCTTCGAGGTCTAGTGCCTCTGTCCTGTCATGTCTAATAGTGTCCATAGGCATGTCAGCTTTTAGCAATAGGGACACACGTTAGCCAACTCTGCTCTGTCCTCGGCATGGGAGAACTGTTGCTCGGGATTAGTGCCTGTGTCTTTAGCGATTTCCGATGTTGCTCCTGCCATGCCTAATCTTAGCGATCATTAGCATCTCATGTCGTAGGGAGCTGGTGAGTCTGACGAACACCCGACTTAGGCAGTGGCCGGCGTGACTCTTCACTTGGTCGACTACACTTGAACAGCCCCGATGCAGTCTTGGTAGGACCGTGTAAGTGCGCGTTGAGTTCGTCTAAGTTCAGGGGTGATACCCAGCTCCGCAGGCAGAACAGACGTTGTGGGTTTTGGGAACCTTATGTTCTCACAGTCTAAAAATTTTTTTATATATTTTTTTTCCTGCTTTCAATATTTTTCTTTTTGGTGAATACCGTAAATTCGCTTCATTTTTCTTACCCCCCATTCTTTTCTTTGAATTTTTTTTTTGAATTTTGTTTTTGTGTTTGTTTTCATTCCTTCCTTCCTCCTCTCACCTTTCCCATCCCTAGCAAGATGGAGAAGAAGCTTCTGGGGGAACCTGAAATTATTTTTATTGATTTTTTTTATTTCTTTGATATTTTTTTTTTGTTTTTTTTAATTTCGGTTAAGTTGAAATTTTTTTTGAATTTTTTTTAAATCAAATTTTCTTTTTTTGAAATTCTGATTTTGGGTGATTAACTTTTGATACAGTTTTGCTTATGGTTTTTTTTGAATTTTGTTCTTATACATATATTTTTTTTTGATTTATCATAACACTGATTTTTTTTGTTCTTTTATTTTTCTTTCTCTGATTTCCTTTTGCTGCCTTCAAACTTGGGTTTGTGCTGCGACTTTCGGAGTTGGATCTCCCCCACATTTGGCTGAGACCTTCTGTCTCATAAGTTATTATTAATTACATATACGCGGCTACATTGCCCATCGTAATTTTATCGTTCGCTATTGTCTGAAGCAAGACATTTTTTTTATATAATGTTTCGTTCACCCGTGGTAAAGGCCGCTGAATCGGACTGTAGTGGTGCAAGGCCAAAACAGACAACAGCTCCCTCCTCTCCTCCGGTTACCAGAAACAAGAGGCAGAAGAATTTTAACCAAACTTTTGCACAGGAGAGACTGTCGACCGACTCTGTCACTGGTGTTGTACAGGCATCAGGGCCCGATTTCTCAAAACCTCCACCGGTGCATAATGTTAGTAGGCCTCCCAGCGAGTCAGGAAGAAAAGCACCTAGCCTGAATTACAATCCGGGGCAGCCTGTCTTTGGGTCAAGCCAGTCATTAGACGGGGCTTGGGCGTTGCCTCCTCCGGAACAGGCCCGACAGCTCGAAGACTTACATCAGCTTCGGCTTTCCCCTCGCCAAGCTCGAGCTTCAAGCAACTCGGAGACAGCTGTGATTACAGCTGATCAGCTGGCCATTCAGTTGGAAAATTTAAAAAAGGAAATGTTGGGTTTCCTAAGGACGAATCTGGCCCAATCCATTTTGGAGAGGTCAGGTACTGTCAGTAGTCCGGCCAGTGCCGCTAACGCGTACCCAACTCCCTCCAGCAGTGCAGTACCGCCCCCAGCTTTTGAGTACGACCCTCCTCAACCACCCCAACCTATACAGAGGTCCGCGCCTAGAACGGCAGGTTACCAACCCAGACGCCCTTCCATCTTAGCGTCTTGGGGGATTTATTTCTCTGGTCGTAACCCAGCCTTCACCATAGATGATTTTTTGTTTCGTATAGAGCGACTAGCCTTCAGCTCTCGAGTGTCTGACGAAGAACTCTGTGGCAATATTCACCTCCTGCTAAGAGAGGACGCAGAGCAATGGCTTTGGAACCAGTTTTGCCGCGCCTCTCCAAACTTTGACTGGGAGCTATTCAGAGCTCGCATCAGGCAAGAGTTCGGTCCTGCCGAAACAGACTTGGACTTGATGCGGACTCTGATGGAACTCCACCAGAGTTCGGAGAGATGCGACAGCTACCTTCGCAAAGCCCGGTCGATTGTGGGACACATGAGGACACCACCACCGGAAGTCGATCTAATCCAAATTGTCAGGGACAATCTGCATCCCCGTATCGGTCAGCAATTCTCGACGGCTACAGTAAAATCCATGGATCATCTGCAGAACCTATGCCGTATGGCTGAACGCTGGCTGCAAAGACGCGAATTATATAGACGCTCAGTAAGATCGGACGTACACGAACTTAATTTTGATATAGTCCAGGAAGCAGAGTATTCCCCTGGCTTCCCTGGGACTGGAATGGAAGAAGTGAGGCGCACCCCAGACGCGGCAGGTCGTGTGGCTTGTAGGAACTGTGGCGTTTCGGGACACTCCTTCCACCTTGATAGTGATACCTGCACCTGCACTTCCCACCCTAGTGGTCATCATGGAGTGGAAGAAGTGAGGCGCACCCTTGAAGCTACCGGTCGCATGACTTGCTGGAACTGTGGCGTAGTGGGACACTTCTTCCATTCCTGTCCCAGTGAGACCCGGATACTCTTTTGCTACACCTGTGGTCAGCCTGGAGTAGTGTCACCCAAGTGCTCCAGATGTAACCCGGAAAACGCCAGGGCGAGTGGTCGAAACAGGGGACCCCACTCGCCGAAGATAATGATCAGCAAAGCGACTTCGACAACCCCCTGATTCCCCCTGCTAAAACACAATCAACACAGACTGATCCCACTCATAAAGAATGCAGCACACAGACAGATCCATTTTGCCTCATGCGAGGAATGTCCTTACATGAGGGGCAACTTTATTATGACCTCGTGAGAGCTCGTATTTTTGCTGAGGAAGTGAGGCTTCCTCTCAACAGGAAAAGACGGCGATGGAAGATATTTAGAGAGAGAAAACGCGTATTGAAAAAATCTCGACAGTCGTTGGTCTCGACGGTTATCACCAGTCAAGACGACGGTCGTCCTTATGTAAAAGTCGAAATAGGCAACGAGACCATCTTAGGTTTACTCGATAGCGGTGCCAGCGTGAGTTGCTTAGGACAAGGAGCCCTAGAATTTGTCCAGCGCTCAGGCTTAAAACTCTCCGTATTGTCAGCCTCAGTTCGTACCGCTGACGGTACTAGCAAGTCCGTCCCCGGCACAGTCAGAACTGCTATAACCTATCGCGAACAGACGAAAATTCTTACCTTGTTCGTTGTTCCTGGCCTAAGCCAACAACTATGTTTAGGAGTCGACTTCTGGCGAGCCTTTCAACTCGCACCAAATATCATATCCTCTCTCGATGTACAACCTTCTTCTTCGGTTGAGACGAACTTTCACTCCCTGAATAACTCAGACAGAACAAAACTGGATACAGTCATTGCTCAATTCCCTTCTTTTACAGCCCTAGGTTTGGGAAAGACACACCTACAAGAGCATATCATCGATACCGGCGACGCCTTGCCGATAAAACAAAACATTATCCCATTTCTCCAGAAATCCAAAAGCTGATGTACCACGAACTCGACCGCATGTTGGAGTTAGGGGTAATTGAAGAGTCCAACAGTCCCTGGAATTCCCCAGTTGTACTTGTACGTAAACCTGGGAAGGTCAGGCTCTGGTTGGACTCTCGCAAGGTGAACTCAGTCACTAGGAAGGACGCCTACCCCTTGCCTCACATCGACGGATTGCTTGGACGACTGCAGGATATGCACTTCATTTCGTTCATCGATTCGAAGGACGCCTTTTGGCAAATTCCTTTAGAGAAGCAGTCAAGGGAGAAACTGCGTTTACAGTGCCCGGCAGGCCGCTCTACCAATACACCGTTATGCCTTTTGGATTGTGCAATGCCCCACAAAGAATGTGTCGATTAATGGACAACATAATACCAGGGCGCTTGCGCGAACACGTTTTTGTTTACTTAGACGATCTACTAGTCGTATCACCTGATTTCAATTCACACCTTCGAACACTAAGAGAAGTAGCTGACTAGCTGATTAACGTCGAGAAAAGCCGCTTTTGCGTCAAGCAGGTCCGCTACCTAGGTTTCATGATTGGAGATGGAACTCTGAGAACTGACCCCGAGAAAGTAGCAGCGGTGGCGGAGATCCCTATACCCCGCTCTGCTAAACAAATCCGTAGATTTCTCGGAATGACGGGTTGGTATCAGAGGTTCATCCCAAGCTATGCGACCCTGGCATCTCCAATTACGGACTGCTTAAAGAAGAGTAAAAGTTTTTCATGGACCGAAGAAGCACAGCAATCATTTGAGAGTCTCAAACAAAAAATTCTACATTCAATGTGATGCTAGCACATCTGGTGTTGGCAGCGTACTGTTTCAAGTCGATGACTCAGGTGCAGAAAAGCCAATAGCGTACATGTCGAAAAAGCTCAATCCAGCACAGCGCAATTACAGCATTACGAAACTCGAATGCTATGCTGCGGTGTTGAGTGTTAAGAAGTTCCGAGCTTATGTTGAAGCACATCCATTTACCATTATTACTGAACATGCTAGTCTGAAGTGGCTGATGAGTCACTCGGATCTTTCCGGACGTTTGGCTCGATGGAGTTTAAAGCTGCAGGCTTTTGACTTCCAGATGGAGCATTGTAAGGGTTCGCAGAACGCGGTCCCTGACACCTTGTCCCGAGCACACACTGAAACGGCAGAGGAGTTGAAAGTAAATGCAGTTGACGTAGACTTAAACTCACCATACTTCTCCATGGAAGAGTATGAGCAGTTGAAATCGGCTGTGCTTCCTAACCCAACACAACTAACTGATCTCTGTGTCTCGGACGGGTACGTATATAAGAGGACCCAACCCCGAATCGGTGACTCGATACAGGAGGACTCAGCCTGGAAGCTTTGGGTTCCGTCCGGTCTGGTGGAAGGCTTGATCCGTGAGGCTCATGAGTCACCTCAGTCAGCGCATGGAGGTTTTCATAAAACATTAGCTAGGCTCCGCGAGAAATACTACTGGCCCTACATGGTAACACATGTACGCACATATGTATTGAGTTGTCAGGTATGTAAAGGAACTAAATCCCCTAATACCATCCTGCGACCACCGATGGGCAAACCTCTAGAAGCCGAACGTCCCTTCCAATTTCTCTATATTGACTTCCTCGGACCATATCCTCGCACTAAACGTGGAAATACGGTAATTTTTGTTGTACTCGACGGCTTTACTGAGTTTGTTTTTATCAAGCCTATGCGTGCTGAGCGAACAGATCTAGTCAATGCTTTCTTGGAGAAAGATGTCTTGTCTGTCTTTGGAGTCCCCGAGACGATCTTCTCTGACAATGGCAGACAGTTCGTCTCCAATAAATTCCAGAAGCTGCTGACTGAATATGATATTAAACATGTAAAAACCGCCAAATATTCGCCGCACCCTAATGCATCGGAACGAGTGAATAGGTCCATCCTGTCAGCCATCCGTGCATACTTGCAAGATGATCATAGTGCATGGGACTTACACCTCCCCGCCATAGGAAGCGCGTTACGCACTTCGGTACACCAGTCTATTGGCATGGACCCGTATTATGCTCTCTTTGGCCACCACATGGTACAGCACGGCTCAGCTTATCCAATCCTGAGACAGCTAGACCAGCTGAAAACTGGTGATATAGCTATGTTACCTAGTACAGACCGTCTCCAATTGATTCGTTCTCGTTTGTCAGACCACCTCCAGCGTGCACACGAAAAACATGAGAAGGCCTACAATACTCGCTGTCGTGACGTTACGTACACTTCCGGTCAGGAAGTGTACTGTAGAGTTTTTATACAGAGCTGGCTAACAAATTTAACAAAACCAGAATTGCCAAGCGCTTGGCACAGAGCTTATATCAGCTGGAGGACATGCAAGGCAAGTCCTTGGGAACATTCCATGCCAAAGACATCCGGTAGTGAAAGCTATCCAATCATAGACAGCCCAATTTTAATCGTCCGTCCGTCCGAATTTTGTCGTTAGTCCGTCTGTCCGAATTTTGTTGTTAGTCCGTCCGTCCGCGTCCTAGACAGGAATGCCCGGCTCAGTCGGTAGAGCATGAGACTTACTTTCAGGGTCGTGGTCGTGCCACACGTTATTTTAATCAAGCAGTGAGGAAGATTTGAACTCTCCAGCTTCTCATTAGAGCTTGGAGGGGAAAGAGCTGACTCCCTGTTTGAGGTGGAAGTGACCGGCTATCCTTCTTCCTCTCATTAGGGAATGAAGTGGTACCGGTAACTGACACGGCAGCGTGCCAACGCCAGATCCTGAGGTAATCCCGTGCCGCTGATGAGTCCAAGTAGATCCTGTCTCACTATTTTCAGCTCCTCTCTCATCGGATCGCTGGAGCTACAGGCCTTGAGAGAGAGAGCAGTGTTGTAATGTGAGCCATGCCTTATCCATTCAACGTGCATTTTATACCCTGTGGTTGTCGCCCCTGCTAGCTGCCACGGAAGTAATCTTTTGAGGAAGAAGAAGATTATTTCGTGACAGCTGCCAGAGGTGATCAGCAACAGGAGGTAAGTGAAAAAGAAAAACTTTTAATTTTATCTTATTTTATCCGCCACATCCCTTATGTAAGACAAAAGTAATATTCTGGTAACAAACAAATTGGAAAACAATAAATTCGAGAAGCCATCGTTCACGGTCAAAGTCTCAATCAGTACAAAGGTACAAAGTGGGGGCCCAAAAAGCAGATCACGATCAAGGTCATAATTACCCCATGATCGCAATAGTTACAACACGGTGAAAATCATAATCCCGTAGCATTTTACCACATCGACGACGGTGTGTTGGACGCAGGAAACATCCTCAACAGAGTTGCTATTTAGGAAAATCTGGATTAGGCTATCCGACTGAAGACAACAGTACGGAGATTTACTCCAAATTTGGGCAAATCGAGGTTCCTGCTTCGTAAACTTTGGGAGCTCCAAAGATGCCAATTTTGTAAAGGAATAGTACTCCGGTATGGAAAGGGATGGCAGACGAATTAGGGCCGACAATTCCATTACAGCGAGAGATCGTACACCTGCCCCTGGGGCATTAGGTTTTCTTTTTGGTTTATTTTCCTATTAATACAATTATATATCTATGCAATTAATTAATATAAGCATGATATAATTAAGTTTTGCCATACTGAACCAAATAGCCCATATAGCCACGATAGCGTTATAGCCATAAGAGTTGAAAGTGTGCAATTCCTGTAAGGCAGTCAGGCGATTATAAGAATTGCTATGTAAACAATGTCACCAGCACAAAATAGTGTACCTAATCTCAGATGCGCCGAGATAAGGATTAATATAAATTCAAATATGGAGACGGAGTTGGATCAATGCGTTGAGCGGCAAGACCACCATGCCATGGGTCCCGGGTTCGAGCCCAGATGACCGTGAGCTTTTATTAAGAAATTAAAATAATCCAATCCGTCTCTGGGCTGTTGTCTAGCTCGCAGCAATGCAAACAAGACTCAAGTTTCCTCACTTCCCTTACCCTAATTCCCTTCCGGCCGAAACCATGCTAACGCATCAAAGGGTTGTCCCCTAGGATTTCGCCACATCGTATAAAAAAAAAGAAAAAAAATCCACTATATATAGATCTTGTTACAAATTAATTTTCCGTTCATGACAGTATTTTTGTGAGACTTAAACTTTATCACTATGAAGTATATCTATATAGAATATAATTGATTGTAGAGAGTTCATATTAGTAAATTTTATTATGTTTGTGCACAAACATTAGTTAAAGAACTGCAGACCGACATCTAGAAGATGTATTTTAATTCCTATAGGATAAAAAGTCGATAATTAAGAATTTTAAATCGGGTGTCGTGAATACAGTAAGTGACTACCTATGTTAATGAGGTGTAATATTCCAAAGTCTAAAATCTGTTGAGAATTGATTTATCATTTTATTTGAAACTAAACATTAGTGTTATATAATATGACCGCCGTATAAAAAAAATATGCAATATCATATGCAATATCAATTAACAAGATCTTAAATGGAACTTTAAATTTTTTTATTGATCAGCATATATTTAAATTTCTCAATATAAATACTATTTAATATTTCTTTTTATAAATAATATTCAATTAAGAATTCGAGAAGCGTAAGAGTTGTGTATACATAGTAATGAATTGTTGAGTTAACCTATTTAAGTTTGCTTTATATTAATTTTCCTTTTTATACCTAATTAAATTTAATATGTTATAAATAATTTCTTTTAATTTCAGGAACTCTCTAACGCTTCTTCCCCTTCTTGCTTCCCTCCTCCCTATATCCTAATGTTTTGATTTAATTTTTGTTTGTTTCAGCACCATTTATAGGTTGGGCCTGTACCCTAGCCAGGTACAGGGATGGTGTGGGTTAGTGACCTGAACTATCGCTATGGGGGTAATCTTTCTTTTGTTTGTATGTTTCAAGATAGTTCAGGGCGGCTAGGAACAACTGGTGACACCAGACCTGTTGTTCCGCCTTCAATATCTGTTTCTTGTTTTTGTTATCTTCTTTGTGGCTGACCTGAAGGAAGGATTCCACAACCTTTCTTCGCCACAGGCACGCGAACTTCTGTTTGCGATGTGTGATAGGATGTCCAAGGACCCTGACCCCATACCGATGAGCTAGGACGTTCTGCAAGCTAGCGCGTTCCACTTGGACTCCCTGCGGCAACTTCACGTTGAACAAATACGCACACACATTACACTATTTTACAAAATTTTTCATCATTCAGTTTTGTTTAATATAAACATTTGTATATATATATGGAATTTACGAGATTATTATATCACAGTCCTTTACACTAATTACTTGTGCTAACATTTATGTATCGCCTTATTGGTCTAATAACAAAGCGTTCTTTGGTTTAAGAAATTAAAGTATACTTAACATTGTTCGTCTGGTATAATGGCTTTACATCAAAAATATTTAAATCTTAGGGATTTAAGTCTTCCTATTAATTAAATCTATCTTAAAAATTCTTCTTAATTATCATTTTTTGTAAAAGATCATTGAGTATATATGGATTTTACAAAATTGTATCACAGTCTGAGAGTAGCTAGAACATTTCTTATAGATAAAGCCAAGCTTAATTGAATTTGTATGTCGCTTCTTTCGGTAATTTGATACAATAGATATATGCGGTAATGTAACTATTTGGTTGACCTTGTTTCTATTTATTCTTTTCATTAGTTAACAGTTTTTTTTTATGTTTACCTCTGCTAAGACTATGGTACTTATATTTTGTTTAAACACTTAGTTTCTCTCTTTTTTTCCCTTGCTTATATGATAATCTCAAGTAAAATCTTTTGACTCTAATTGTCTTAATTAAGTTCATTAATCAGCCTAGCCTAGTTTTGGCTTTAACTTGTTTGAGTTGAACCGATCTAGATTTTTTGGAGTTTAAGTAATTTTTGTAGCTCGGGCAGCCTCTGTAGCTAGCCGGATGGTTAGTTGAGCCGCAGTTGAAGCAGCATGTTAGTCGTTCCTCCCCTTCTATCTGGGGGCAGTCCCTTGAGGCGTGGTTGTCTGCGCACTTCCGGCATTTGGTATGTCGTCCGCAGTTGATCGCCAAATGTCCAAATCCTTGGCAGTTGAAACATTGTATTGGCCCTTCACTTTTGACTCTCTCCCAGGTAACTTTTTGGAGCAAGAAATATTTTACTTTTATGATGTCTCGTGGGTCAACTTTAGGGTCGAGTTTTATTAGGAAGTGGTCCAGACAGTAGTTCTGTCTTCTAGAAATGTTCGTGGAGAATCTGGATATTTTGAGGATTGTCGCCTCAGGGAAGAGTACACCAAATTATTCTTTAACTTCATTTACAGTCGTTGATGGGTGAAGGCCCTTCAGAAGTAAGCTTGTGGGCTTCTCTTCTTTTGCCGTGTATGTATAAAATTCGACGTTGTTACTTCTGATTAAGTTCAGGATGACTGCTTTTTCTTTGTTGTCCATAACGTAGATCTTACATGTCCCCGCCCTTAAGTTTGTGATTTGGGCCTTGATACCTGCCTTCAGAAGGGCGTCCCTGAGTAGACTCACATTGAGTTCTTTGGCGATTATTGGGGGGGTTTTTTTATTTTTCATGGGGTTGTCAGAGAGTTTTACGTTGCCCTCACCCGAGCTTGAGCTTTCTAGGTTCTGTTTTGTTGAAGTTTTTTGTACCTGTCTAGGGTCGTCTTTAGGTTTAATACAATTTGTACGGACAGAGTTTGAATGTATTAAAAAAATTTCTATTTCATTTTCATTTGTAACCTTGCTAAGTATATCAAATTTATTTTTGCTAACCAAGCTACAATTATCTAAAACTACGTTTTGGTTAGAATTAGAGTTAAAAAGTGTTGACTTACTGGGTCTTTTCTTAGTTGATTGATGACTCTGTGTCGCTGCTTTATCCCTTGTGTTCAGAGATGCATTAAATCTTCTGTGATTGCTTCTAACGAATTTCCAGGGGTTTGGCTCATGTTCCGGGACTCGTTCGTCTGAGGCCGCTGGTTGCTGAGTCTTGTTCGTGGTCGTCTCTGCGTGTGGCTTGGACGTATCGTCTGTAGTGTCCATCATCCCAGTCGCATTCGGTTCCCTAATTGGGCCTTCGTCAAAATTTACGTCCCTGGATAGTTCCTTGTGGAATTCAGTTATCTGCTTCAAGGCCAGAAATTCCTTTGCTGTATTTAGTTTAGTTATGCGTTGGGAGGCCTGATCTGCCAAAAAGTTGGGGATTTCTAGCTCGCTGCTGTCGCGTGTTACCGCGGTCCCGTTACAGTCGCGTTTGTCCTGGGATTTTCCCTTCACAACATTTTTTACTTTCTCTGCTGGCAACATGGTTTTAACCTTCTTCCTTATGGAAATTCTGGAGTTGATCTTGCTGTAGGGGTTTAATCTGGATGTCTTAGTTGCGATTTCCGAGTCATCAGAGACTATGGTTGGGCCGGGTGCGTTAATGGTTGCACCCGTCCCTAAATTACATTTTGCTTTGGTCTCTTCACTCTATTTATTCGACAAATTACTGATGTGTTGTGTAGTGGGGTTGAAAACTAACCCCACTCATGCCTAATGTACCGAACATAAACCAAGACTGTTTGACCTTTTAGGTTATCTTGCGAAGCTTAGCGTGGTTGTGCTTTGTATTCCAAAACTCCTTGAATTCTGGAATTCCCTCTCTGTCCTGCCTTCCGGCATTTGTTAAATCCGTGTAGGTGTCCAAAATTATTAAATCTTCCTTGGAAAATTATAATTGTTGAAAAATTGCAAATTTTGTGCGTCTGCACAAGATGGCTGTCCACCCGAAACAAAACAAAATTGTCAAACCATCGGACAATTCACAGTAATAACTTTGACAGTTCGCAAACTAAGGAGAAGAGCTCTCCGTCCTCATCTCGCCTAAAAGAAAAGTGCCGATCACACGTACACGGTTTCACAGATGATGGCCTTTCCTGTTGTTATATTTTCTAAGGTTCGATGGAGTAAGTCGAAATTTTCTTTAAAAATAGTTTTTAAAAAAAAAGTTGAACCAACTTCACAAAAAGTGCTAAAAAGCATAAAATAATTTTTAATTTTATATCTATACCGACATTTTGAAGTCGGTGCAAATCAAACAACTACAGCAAAAATATTTAATCGTCATTTCTTATGATCCCCTAAAACGTTCAGATAGTATTATGTATTATTTTCAATTATGGTTCTATAGTTGTTTTATTTGTTTAATTTGCACCGACTTCAAAATTTCGTAATAGATATAAAATTAAAAATTATTTTATGCTTTTTAGCGCTTTTTGTGAAGTCGGTTCAACTTTTTTTTTTAAAACTATTTTATTTTTCACTTTTTAGTGTCTTACACTATATACAACGACAAAGAACCATCCAAATCGGTCCACGCGTTAAAAGTTAGTTTTAACCCCCTACCCCACCCCCATTCCACTAAACTTTTTTTCTCATGGTATCAATCAAGGAACATACTCTACCTAACAGAAAAGGAAATCGGTCCACGCTTTACGAAGTTACTGCCCCTCCCCCTCTCCCACCCACTCCACCATAGGACCAAATTATTCTCCTATTAACAATGGGGGATCACACTCTATACAACAGCAAAAGAACCATCCAAATCGGTCCAAGCGTTACAAAGTTAGGTTCCACACCCTTCTCCCACCCCAACCCCACCAACAATTTTTTTCTCGTGGTATCAACCAGGGAGCATACTCTACCCAAAAGAAAAAGAATTATCCAAATCGGTCCACGCGTTACGAAGTTAGACTACTTCTCCCCCCACCCAACCCCCCACCATGGGCCAAATTATTCTTCTATAAGCAAAGGGTGATCACACTCTATACAACAGCAAAAGAACCATCCAAATTGGTCCACGTGTAACAAAGTTAGGTTCCACCCTCCCCCCACCCCACCAACATTTGTTTTCTCGTAGTATCAACAACGGATCATATTCTACCCAATAGAAAAAGAATTATCCAAATCGGTTCACGCGTTACGATATTAGACTACCCCTCCCCCCTCCCCCCCTCCCCCCCTCCCCCATACGACCACATTATTCTCCTATTAGCATACTCTATACAACAGAAAAAGAACCATCGAAATCGGACTACGCGTTACAAAGTTAGGTTCCACCCCCCCCCCAACCATCATCTCACCAAAAATTTTTTCTCGTTGTATTAACCACGGAACATACTCTGCTCAACAGAAAAAGAATTATCCAAATCGGTCCACGCGATACAAAGTTAGACTACCCCTCCGCACCCTCCCCTCACCTTAGTCCACATTTTTTCTCCTATTAGCAATGGGGGATCATACTCTGTACAACAAAAAAAGAACCATCCAAATCGGACCACGCGCTACAAAGTTAGGTTTCACCCCCCCCCCCCCCTCCCCCCAACTCCTGCTACAAAATTTTTTTTGGCATGGTACCAATCGGTGAACAGACTCTATCCAACAGAAAAGAATCATCAAAATCGGTCGACGGGTTACGAAGTTATGCTCGGTCAGACATAAAAAAAAAATTTATAAAAATATAAAAAATACGCGTCGAACTTAGAACCTCTTTGTTTTTCGGAAGTCGGTTAAAAACTTGGTTTAAGTGGTTTGCAATAGCTGTTTTTTGTGTGTGCCTTATAAAGTACCCTTACTTTGTTAAGTTTACATATGGAAAGATGTTCCGGAAAGCACTTTTCTCTGTTAATGATATTAATAAATTGTCTTAACTCTTTCAGCACTTCACAGCACAATAATTATTGATAGAGTTTCTTGATGGCACTTGTTTAAATTTTTCCATAGTTGAGTTAAAACACTTGTTCACATATAATAATATTTATTTAAAAAAATACAGAGTGCGACGCGTTTCGCCCTATTGAGGCATCCTCAGGCTATCGACTGCTTTCTATCACCGGTTACAAAAATTTTTCGGATCTAGTAACGGACTATTATTCATGAAATCTAACTGGTCATTAAGTATATTTTGTCCTATGTATTTAGCTTTCCTTATTTCAAAAATCTCTGCACTATTCAAAATTGCACCTCCATCTATGTTATGTAGTAGTTTAATACTATTCGAATTTATTTTATGTTTATTGTCTTGTAAATGTTTTGAAATGGCAGATTGTGGCATCATACTTCGAGCTCCTGCAATATGCTCAGATAATCTTCTATTTAGCGTTCATTTGGTTTTTCCAACATAAACACCGGAACAATCATCACATTTAATTTGGTATACACCGCATTTTTGCAGCACGTCCGGTTTCGGTTTTATTTTATGATTAAAAATATAATTCTGCAAAGAGTTTTTACTGAAAAATGCGGGAATTATGCAGAATTATATTTTTAATCATAAAATAAAACCGAAACCGGAATTAAATGTGATTCAAAATGCAATATCTTAAAATCTAATCACTATAATTAATAAACTAGTTACTTTTAAATTTTAATTCGTTGCACAAGTTTTCAGTCTAATGCACAATATTTTATATATAAACACTATTTTCTTCACTTAAGTAAAACCGACACCTATAAATCCATAAATGTTATATTACTTACGATCCTTTTTATGTTAATAAGTTACGATCCTTTAAATAATCGTTATGTAAACACGTCTTTTCCGAAATATATAATTTTTCTGACAAATCAGCTAAATAAAAATACTCCGGCTGTGCGAACTGTCAAACAGTAACTAACACATGCTAATCTTACAAGAAGTTTTCTCGTATCCACGCATCAAAAGTTTACTACAGCTATAGAGGTACCTATAACCTGAGATTGTATGTGACACTTTTATTTGAAACCTCTTAATGTATACAGCAAAAATAAGATGACATCCAAGAGATATCGTTGACGTCACATAAATTGAGAAACTAATTGAGAGAAGTGGTTTTTAATAACTAGCTATCTCTTTCTTATCAATATGAGCTTTCCCATGTTGCTTTTCGCTTTTCATGTTGCTTGAAAACTTTTAGAGATTAATATTCAGTTCTCACACCAGCAGACCAAAAGCTACCTGAAATAAAGCTCCTGTCAGAAGTGCACCAACTGTAGTATTATATTAATTGTGACCAAAAGCTACCTGAAATAAAGCTCCTGTCAGAAGTGCACCAACTGTAGTATTATATTAATTGTGTTTACTACTTCCATGACGAAAACAAACACAACTCAACGATTCAACTAGATCAAGAAAAGTGCCGAGGTTTTTTGGCTTTAGGGCCTCTCCTTATAGTTATATACTCTAAGTCTACGAATAAAGAACTGAAGGAAAGGCTCAACGCAAAATGTCGTGAAGCATTACACAAATACTGAAACACTTTCCACCACACGCACATATTCATCATGGCAGTAGTACAATTTTTTCTTTCAAGTGGGGGTTCATTCTTAAATTCTTTGGATAATTAGTATTTTCAAATTTTCTTTTTTTATTGAGAATTAAGAAACTATTTAACCAATTCCATATGACATTTATATATTTTACTCTTGGGAATCTATAACAAAAATTAAATTATTTTAAACGCTTTAAACAATTATTAATTAATTTTGATAATTTATTGGCCTCTCAAAACCGAATATTTACGACGTCTCTGCGCCAAAATACGCTACTTACTGCAAGAAGAACACAACTTGTAAACAATAATAATATTTAATTTTTTCATCGTCAAAAAGCTTTTTGCTTCATTCACATATACGACTTTTACGAGTTAGGGCCTTTCCTTTAGCTCTTTATTCGTAGCTCTAAGTTTGCGCTACACCGCCAGCTCTTAGAATAAAGAACTAGAGGAAAGGACATCATTCGCAAAAATGTAAGCATTTTGCTACATGTGTAGAACCCAAGCGATGTGTGCGAACATGAAAGTAGTAAAATTATGCTTGTATACAGGAGGGGCCAACTCATTTTGATAATATGTTAAATTAGGTGTTTTTAAAATATATTCTTATAACACTTTTAATATAATATAACTTTGCCCGACCATATTTTATTAATTTAATTAATTTTACTATTTAAAAACACTTTCCTTATGCACCCAAATATTTCAGTACTACGGAGACGACTTTGATTCCAAGGCGACATGCGGTCCAATTTGACATTTCAGGCGACATTCCCCCTTAACCCACTCGCCACTTGGCCAAGAAGCAAAAATGCTTATCACACGTACAGGGTTTTTACTTAAGATAGCCTTTCCTCTCGTTCTTTATTCTAAGCGCCAGCTACACACTGGACCGCCATCTCTTAATTTCCATATTTTCAACTTTTGACAGGTTTGGCTACCGCGCCAGCTGCGAGCGCCAGCACCACATTGTGTTTTGCACTTAAGGTTCTAAGCTTTTAGCGCGCGCCGAATTTGACATTTCCTTCAGAGTTATCTAAAGCAACTGTGTGTTGTCAGCAGTAGAAAGAAGAAGAACGGACTTGCTGAAATTTTAAAGTAAATTAGCGAACACTTGTGGATTATTTTTGTGCTGATATTTTTGGGGAAGTTGAGGGCAAGAGCCAAATTTGTAACAGATTAACGTAAATGTAAAGTAAAAGAAGATTGTACAGTCATAGGCGTAAGGCTTTGAAATATAGTAAATATAGTACATGACGTAAGTTAGAAAATGAATGAGTTGTTGTTATATTTTCCCATTGCCTAGGTGGTAAGAGAATGTCTAAGCACGACAAAGCAAAGCCTAGTGGGCTATTAGAAAGCTGGTTTGGTCGTCCAAAAGCAAAAACCCGAGGATATGGAGCGAATTCTGGAAGGCCTGTGTCATCTGACGGGGACATTGCGGATCTGCAAGAACTTGAAAATGAAATTAAAAGTCTCCCGGACGCAGAAGTTGAACAAAAGTTTTTGGAGCTATTTGAAGATATGAATCTTCCTGAATCAAAAATTAAGCCCTTACTCCTGAAGCATGTATCAGAGAAACGAGATATGCTTTTTATGCATTTAAAAGGTAAGATAATATGCCCTTTGGCAATAGTGAACGTGCTTATATATTTTTTATTTCTAATTGTTTGACCATTACATTATAATACAATTACATTACAATAATGCAATCCTGGAAAAAGTAAGAAAATTCTACGCAATCAATTATTGATGTACATTGATAAATGATTGTAGTTTTGTTAGCAATTACTGGCAGAGAAAAACGCAGTTTTCTTTCGATTTTCTTCAAAAGTGTCCTTTTTCGTACCGTCCTCTGAATAATTGTCAGTAATAATGAGTACCGGCCTGGAATAAACTTATAACTTATAACAGAAAACATGTGAGTACCTATACCCTGAAAGTAATAAAAATTAAGAATTCCTTTGGAAGGATCGTGAAACAGTGAGCTTTAAATAAGGTCTCTTCCCTGACTTTCAGTGAGAAAAAGTGCAGTGATGTTGGGGATAACACTTCATCTTTCAGCACGGTTTCCCTGGCGCACTGTTTCTGACACACAGTTTCTGACGTTTTCTTGTAGTGGCCCATTGATCAATGAAACATTTCTTACAGACTGTCAATGTGTGCGCACCACTGAGATATATAATACTGGAGTGACTGGTGCCATCAAATTTCTTCAAGAAAATGGTATCACTTTTCGCTAGTTGTCCCTTTATGGGTAAGCATCTTTTTTTTCAACATGGTTTTCTTAATTGCGAACGTCATGTCGCCTATTAAATGCTGGCGTTAGAAATAGATGACAATATTCACAATCATCTTACATCTCTTTCTGGGTAAGCATTATCCAGACTAAAACAACCTTTTATTTATAACATGTATTCCAGTAATTCCAATGATTTTTACATTTTCCTTACAACAATATAGAAGACTAAAATTAAATATGTCTCTTCGTATATATTTGGTTATTATATTCTACTCTGAATGGCTGCAAATTCACAGTAAACGTTGGAGATTAAAAATTGTTTTCCTCCACTGAAAGTAAAATTGTACCCATATGAGATAGCTTATAAGTCAGTCCAGTTTAATACATGTCAGTGGTGCGCACCAATAAAAAATATTTTAATAAAACGACATCGAAAATCTATTATTAAACATTTTAAAATATTGTTATATGAAAATATATCGCTTGGATAACATTTTAAGCGGAGCTTGTCAACAAACTAATTTGTAAACCACTAAAAAACCGTCTGACAATTCGAATTATCAAAACATTTTCTTTTTGTAGTTGCAAAACTGGCTCCACTGAAACCAAACCGAAGTGCCAGAAAGGGGAAATCAGTGGTCCACTGAGTCTAGCAGTTTTGCTGTCAAAAGTCCCATTGAACTGGTTTGACAGCAACACTGCTAGAATAAATCGAAACTCGTTGTGCACTGAAGTCCCATCGAGAACGAAAAATAAACAAGTAGCACTAAACTAGGCTATACGTTTGCGAATGAATAAACTGTGGAAGGTAAGGGGAGTGCAAACCCAACATGAGAAGATCGTCCAAGTATGTAATGGAAATACGATCAAGAGATTCTTTGAGGAAGAAGATTGCTGGGACTTCAAAACGGGTAATCCACATTTGGAGGCAATCTCCAAAACCCGGTTCCCGACAAAAAGTGAATGGATTAACAATAGGGTGATTCAAGAAAACACTAGCGTTTTTCATCATCCCAGGAAATGAAAAAGCAAATGAGCTGGCGCGGTGGGGCGCAAATGGACACTCCAATAATGCTCAACCTGAGCATAGCCATCCATGAAATCAGAAAGGAAATGATGGAATGAGTAACGAGGAGGCACAAAGAAAAATGGGAGGGATCCGACATTGCCAGACATACAAAGGCGTTTTGGGGAACTCTCAATGCACATGAATCTGAAAAGATCATTAAGCTTAACAAAGCCAAACTAAAACTTCTTGTTGGGCTTGTGACAGGACATGCAAGACTAAGAGCTCATGCCATAAAAATAGGAAGGGCAAACACCAGTCTATGCAGGGGATGTGGGGAAGAAGACGAGACGAGTGTTGGTACTTCGCTAACTCTACGCCGGAGGCGTACCGTTTGTGTAATACTTTAGTGTGTAGTTTACGAAATGCCTACAACGTGTCTTTAACGAAATGCTTTCAGCGTAATGTAAACGAAGTAATTTTAGCCGCTGATAAATCCTTTTCATAAAGTTCACTTTCAGACTTTTCACTGTAAAAATTTTAGCATGAGATGTATGTTGAAGTTTAACGGTTAAACTCCACTTCATCTTCGGCGCAAAATTTCTGACAGTGAAGGGTCCCATAGCGAACTGTAACTGTAAAATAAATTAATAATGAAAATCGCTTTTGAAAAATTTGGAGAGGAGAAAAGAAAGCTAATTCATTCATTCATTTATTTTTATATTTAAATATTTTCATTAACTTGTCCACTTATCGCAATTTACTAATTGTCTTATATCAACATCAACTATCACAATTAATAAAACTATTTTAATCACTTTATAATTAAAATTACACTGCAAAATTTTTCTAAACACTTTGAACACAACTGAGGATGACCACAAACTGTGAGTAAACAAATGACAGGTTTATTTTTATTTGGCACGCTTCGATACATTAGTGTTGGTGTCAGAGTGGCTCATAAATATTAAGTTTACGTTTCGCCTAGAGTGAATTCGCCAAAATGCTTAGAGGGTAGTGCTTGTTAGGGAACAGACCTATAGTTTTTCCAATCGCTTCTTGACATTTATAATGAGCATATTTATCTTTTGGGAATCAATATTTATAAAACTATTGGCGGTCTAAGTTTGTCCACTTAGACACTTACCTAACAACTGCTAATCGGTGTAATTAGGGGGTGTTCGACCTTACGACGCCGTTTTTGATACTGTTTTTCGAGGATTAGTCGTAGGGACACCAATAATGCGATTGATATGTGGTTTTTTGTGTTCAACTCGTTTATTCTTATACTTTTAAAATGAATTTTTTGAAATTTTTTAGTATTTCCGATTTGACCGTTGTTCGACCTTGAAGTACTCCTTACGAGAAGTTTATGTCAGCTCATGAAAGTAAATAATAAAAAAACAAAAAATTCGAAAAAGATTTAGTTTTATTTGGCTATCGTTTGACAAATGGAATTTTCAAAATTCAAAAATTTCGCAAAATAGTGTACATTAAAAAAAATGTTTTTTTTTCGTTCTTAGGGCTAAAAACAGCTGTAAAAATTGTTAAAATGAAAAGCTTTCGAAAAGCCTTCGTCAGACGATAGCGACATGTTTTTCAACAATTTTGATAAACGATTTAAAGTAATCGATTAATTATTTTTTGAGATTTCATGCCAACTAATTGCAAACACGTAACTTTTGGGAAATCTCATTTAAAGATGTTCATGCATGAACCTTGGACGAAAAGTTACTTACGATCAATCTGCAATGTCAAGACCGTAGAATTCATCTTCTTGTTGGAGAAGAAACTCCCGTTGTGCATCTTAGTCTTCTCCTTGTTCAATCCAAGCCCATTTTGGAGTGTCGGATATCCTTGGTATGTCCTCTTAAAACAAGTTTCCGGGCAGCCGCGACGGAGCGTTACAAAAACGTCAAAACGGCACGCGGAGCTGTGTTTTACTCTCTCTGGCATCCCGAAGTAATAAGTATTCCGTTATATCATTTCCAGGGTATGTTCTAGGGTATGTTATAGTTCTAGATTAGAAAAATCCAAAAAAATATCGATTTTTTGAATCCAACAAGGTAGAAGAACCCCTTAAAACTAAGCATTTCCGATCTAAGGAAATATCATTTATAACCAATTTTCTTCCGTATTTGCACCATCGCCTCTATGTTAAGATATTAAGCAATTATAATTATTTAGTCATTACTGAAAACTTTAAAAAAATATATAGTTTTTTTCGCAAATTACAGGGATTGCTTGAACAGAACACACCACATTTCATTGCGGAAATTATTGATTCACATAACTTTGTATTGTACAGTTTTTTGCAATAATTTATATTGTTTTACATGTAATAAGCAGAAGCCGGCATTTTTGCACTACCACTAATTATTAACTAACCTACTTAGTCGCAATTGTAACTATCACTGAACACGAAGTAATAGTGCCAAGTAGTGACGGCGGAAATTCATTTCCATTGTAATGAGTACGACGTATGAGCAACGTGAAGTTACCGCGGGATGTTCAAGTGGCAAGCGCTAGCTGGCAGCACGTCCTAGCTCGTCGGTATAGGGTGTGAGTCCTTGAACATCGAATCACACATTTCAAAACTGGAATTCGCGTGCCTGTTGCGACAGAAGGTTGTGGACTCCCTCTGTCAGGTCTGCCACGAAATGAAAAAAACGAGAAACAGACAAAAGGAAGAGCAACAGGTCTGGTGTCACCTATTACTCCTAGCCGCACTGAATCATCTTGAAATAAAATCGCAAGAAAAAGTTACCCCCTTAAGCGAAGGTTTAGGCCCAACCTATAAAGGATGCTGAAAACAAAATAAAATGAACTTAAAGAAACATAAAAAAACATGAGGAAAGAGGGAGATGGGATGGGGGAGACAAGAAAGAAGAAGCGTCATGGGGATTCCTGAAATCAAACGAAGAAATTCACTTCATATTAAATATAAGTAATATATTAAATCATAATAAGACTCTATCTTAATACATTTGTCCATCCATATATAACGTAAGTAACTAACACGTCTCAATGGAGACCTAGGATTGCTAAATTAATCAAACTAGGTTACTAGTGAATTGTAATCTTTAAGATAACTTCAATAAAAACTATAGGTAAGTTCCCTGACTTTCAGTGACAAAAAGTGCAGTGATAAAAATTGATAGTTGATGGGTTGAGTTGAGGAACGCAGAGTGCTTTTCAGTGCCAAGAATGAGAAATGTCAACCGACAATTCAATACAACTGACAATTCATAACACGGAGCACTCAATAGCACAGAATATTTTCAGTGATAAAAAGTGCTTGAGGGGAAGTTAATATGACAATTCACATAGCGAGCACTGAAAGTTGGGGAATGTATTCAGTGTCATTTAGTTAGCATGAGTTATCACTAGTGCTCATTAGGGAACCGACCTTGTGAAAGACTGCTTTAATCGAAGATAATAATGCATGAATGTCGTTAGCATTCAAAGAAAGAGAAAAAAACTATTAGCAGATTTATTATCGTAGATTTTACTGTACTGGGTGTCTAGGTCATATAACGCATACCGACCTTTATGTTACTTTTACACATCGCGACTCTATGTCGAAGTTGTGCACAACCTATACATGACTGCAAATCGCCTAGAACTATCAATAGCGAAAAAAAGTATCCTCGTAGCTCTATGTTGAGCTAGCCAAATCGGTTACAAAATTTACTTTACTCTGTTAACATATGCACAAGAAGTCTCTTCTTTAAAAGTATGTATAATATATACACGTGGTTTAAGCATTCAATTCTAGATTTAAAACCGTTCGCTTGTTTCAAAATTGATTAAAAGCAAAAATAACACTTATGTCAACCCTTTTTAATACTTTTTGGAATTTGTGATTTAATTTTAAAAAGGTAAAAAACTTTTCTTTCTTTCTTTTTTTCTTGTGAGTACCTGAGAAAGCTAAGCGTATAGCTAAAATTGAAAGTTACTCACAAGAACGAGGGAAATGAATGAATTATATGTATGTGTATTTCCACTATAATTTGATTTTACTGGTTGGTTTGGTTGGTTAGGGGGGAAAGATGCATGTCTTCCTTGCACTAAGGCCTTTAGTGGCCCGTTGGAAACCCCCTGCTCGTCAGCGTACCTTAAAGTCTACTGTCGAGCCAACTTATCCCCGTAACGAATTCGATAATTCGATTATACCCTGATTTTTTAACTTCTGCTAAATCTACGCAGTAGTATGTTCCTAAGATTCTAGATATTTTTTGCGTTAGGGCTGGGCATTGGCCGAGAACTTGTAATATGATCTCGTCTTCTTCCCCACATCCCCTGCATAGACTGGTGTTTGCCCTTCCTATTTTTATGGCATGAGCTCTTAGTCTTGCATGTCCTGTCACAAGGCCAACAAGAAGTTTTAGTTTGGCTTTGTTAAGCTTAATGATCTTTTCAGATTCATGTGCATTGAGAGTTCCAGAAAACGCCTTTGTATGTCTGGCAATGTCGGATCCCTCCCATTTTTCTTTGTGCCTCCTCGTTACTCATTCCATCATTTCCTTTCTGATTTCATGGATGGCTATGCTCAGGTTGAGCATTATTGGAGTGTCCATTTGCGCCCCACCGCGCCAGCTCATTTGCTTTTTCATTTCCTGGGATGCCGCAGTGCCTCGGCACGTATATTAGGGTGACATCGTTTTGTCTCCCTAGTTCCGTGAGGGTATGTTTACACCCCTCTATCGTTTTGGATTTAACCTCGGCGTTAGTTAACGATGGATGCCTGGCTATCCGTGCATATTGCGATTCTGGAGGATGTTATTCCTCGTTCTATTAGCTGTTTAGCTCCTATCTCTATCGCTGCGATATTTCACATTGAAGAACCGAAGAGGAGTCGTCAACCCCTCCCCATAAATGCAGGTTTAGTTCCTCGCACGATATTCCAAAGCCACAGCCACGCTCGCATTTTGAGCCGTCTGTGTAAATCGCTAAAGTGTTTTCTTGAATCACCCTATTGTTAATCCATTCACTTTTTGTCGGGAACCGAGTTTTGAAGATTGCCTCCAAATGTGGATTACCCGTTTTGAAGCCCCAGCAATCTTCTTCCTCAAAGAATCTCTTGATCGTATTTCCATTACATACTTGGACGATCTTCTCATGTTGGGTTTGCACTCCCCTTACCTTCCACAGTTTACTCATTCGCAAACGTATAGCCGAGTTTAGTGCTACTTGTTTAACGTAGAATTCCAGTGGAGTTATATTTAGAATGACCTCTAAGGCCCTTGTCGGTGTTGACCTAGTAGCCCCTGTTATGCCTAAGCAGCATATACGCTGGGCCTGGTCAAAAATCTGCTGGTTTGTGCCCACCTCCATAGCTTTCCACCAGACTATCGCTCCATGTGTTATCATGGGTCTGATTACACATGTGTATATCCATTTTATAATATAGTGTGATAGTCCCCATACCTTATCTATAGCCTTTCTACACGTCCAGAAAGCTCTTACCGCTTTGTTTTTCTTCTCGTGTAGGTGCCTAGCCCAATTTAGTTTCCCGTCCATCAGCACATCCAGATATTTGGCCTCTTTCTTTAAGGTTAATCTAGTGTTTCCGATGCACGGGGGAACTATCTTTCTTAATTTATGTCTTTTAGTGAAGCAGCAGAGTTCCGTTTTACTTGGGTTTATCTTCAGTCCGCAATCCTGCGCCCAAGAGGTTGCCGTGTCGATCGGTTCTTGAAGTATGTATCCCAAGCTTTCTTCAAACTTACCTCTAACTACTATCGCTAGGTCGTCCGCATAACAAGTTATGAAGAGACCTTTATCTGATAGGGCTTCAAGTAATTCATCAATCACTATCAGCCATAAGAAAGGTGAAAGAATCCCTCCTTGTGGAGTTCCTCTATTTACCCTCGCCGTCAGTTGTTCATTACCGAAACTCTTAATTATGATTCGGTCTTCCAGCATTGACTTGATCCATTTGATTATACTGTGATGAGTTCTCCCTCTTATCGATTCTGACATTGTTGAATGCCCCTTCTATGTCAATAAAACAACCTAACGCTACTTCCTTGTACATCAATGCTTTTTCCACTTGACGTACTAGGCTGTGTAGAGCGGAATCGACCGATCTACCTTTCATATATGCATGTTGACAACTTGATAGTTGGTTTATGCCTATCTGGTTCCTTACTTCCCATTCTATGAGTCTTTCTAGACTTTTCAGTAGGAATGAGGTAAGGCTGATTGGTCTATAAGCATTAGGTGTGCTGTAGTCCGTCTTGTTTGGTTTGGGTAGAAATACTACCTTTGCCACTTTCCAGTTTTTAGGAGTGTAACTGAACTTTAGACACGCTCTAAAGAGTAGGACGAGTTTGTTCCATAGTTTGTTACCTCCCTTCTGTAGCATTATGGGATATATCCCATCTCTTCCCGTGATTTATATGGGCTGAAGGATTTTATTGCTCATCTTACCTTCTTTAAAGTACATAGCCTCTTCGCTTGCTCCTCTTCCATTCCAACTTGGGATCTCCAAGGAGTAGCGTCTTCCATCATCGATTGCCCCTCCACCAGGGTACCCCCCGGGAAGCTATTTGTAATCAGCTTCTCAAGAGATTCCCTCATATTGGATGAGTTTTCGATGAGTTCTAATTGGCTTTTCGATTTAGATAATACTTTCCTCAGTCTAGCTGCCTCACCCGTGCTTTCAATTTGGCTAGTAAAAACTTTCCATGATTCCCTCGGGGCTTTTTGGCACTCGGAATTGAATTGCCTAAGTGCCGTTTTATATTCTTCCCAGAGTTCCTCTCTTTGGTGTTTATTAGCTTTATTGAATAGCTTTCTGGTTCTTTTCCTCATTTCCATAAGAGAAGAATTCATCCATCTCTGTTTACATACTGTTTTCCGTCGTTTCTTTGGACACGCTTCCTCGAATGCGAGTCTGATAACATCTTCAATGTTAGCAGTCTCATCATCGATTCCCTGTGTTGATTCCAAAGGAGCATTTCTCGTACAGAATTTTGTGTTTAAAACCTCCCTATACTTATCCCAGTTTGTTATTCTGGGGTTTCTAAAAGTCAGAGGATTATTTCTGACATTGACACTTAGCTCAAAGAGCCTACCTTTGTTCATTGTATACAAGCAATTAAACACTTTTGAGTTCCAGTTCGTGACTTTTCCCTCAAAAGTGGATGGTTCCTGGATCAAGGCGATCTTCACATCCTTCTTCACCATCATCTCGGCTAGTGCGGCCGTAGCCACACTACTCCTGTGTAGGTTGGCTTGAACCAACCACGTCATGGTGATGGTTCCTTATTTTTTGGGGTGGAGGTCCTGGGTTCCTCCACTCCAATTATCGCAAGGATTTCTTCCTGACTGGGGGCCCTTACGTTCCATCTCTTGTGAGATATCCGACCAACCCTCCGATGTCACCTCCTCTAGATCTTCCGGTTACCCAGTGAGTATAGCGATCCTATCGATCCCAACTCGCTTTCTACGTCCATTTCGGCGACTTTTTCATAGAGCGGCCCGAGGTCTTCTTTAGCCGCCGCGGATGTACTCGGCTGTGGTTCACCCCTTTCAGCTACCGCTTTCTGTAGGTTTCCCTTAGCCTCTTCCTTCTAAGATTTCGGAAGGGTAAATTTTATTTTCCTGTTTAGGTAGAAAATGTTACCCTCCGTCCTCTCTAATGCTGTCAGCGTTTTTTCCTCCACATCTACTTGGAGCCACTGACCCATGTTCTCTCTGACTTCCCGCTTGATTAATTTACACTTGGAAGTTTCGAGCTAAATGTCCCCGTTTAACCTGTCCATGAAATTCAAAATCTCCCTCGTTTCCCTAAACTCATTCGGGAGCCAGACAGAAATTCTCTTTAATCTGGGCACGTCATTTTTCCCAACCACTTCTATTTTGGTGCCGGCATTAGTTTCAGCAACCTTGCCCTTGATGTACTCCAGCGTGCTTATATCCACACCGGTTACCCTGAAGAGACCATTGAAAAATCCACTCCAGTGAAACCTTGGGACAAAGTCCGATTCGCTCATCAAGGCTTCTATCTGCCACTCCTCGAACTTTGTCGTTAAACTCAACTGGTTTGTTGGGTACACGATCTTGCCCTCAGAGTGGTTTTTATCTATTATTGCCACTTTCAGTGATTCACTACTACTTCACTGAAAGTGGGTGCCTTTCCTGTTTTTATTTTCTTCGGTAAGGGAGGGGTAAACTCCTCCGACCTATTTCTTTTTCCGCCATCCACTGCCTTTTTAGTTGCAGGTATAACCTTCGCCTTGTTGGCAGTCTCCGGCTTCTTCACACTTCCTTCCTTGCCTGTTACAGATTTGGATCCGGCATTAGCCTTCTTCCTCGTCTTCCCAAGCACATCCGGAGTTATTCCCCCCATCGGTCTCCTTTCCGTTACGGCAATTCCACCTACGTCTCCCGTAGGAATTGCGGTTTGCTGTTCCGAGACTTCCCTCGCAGGTGTTGCCAATCTCTTGATCAGCATCTCTGAGATCGTCTTCTCGCTCATCCCAGTCGCCCGACACTTGCTTAACCATTTCTTGTCCGAACCGTTGTGCTTTCTGAGCATGAGCTTATTCCTCGCTGCGGTCGGGCAAGAGGTGGTTGTTTTTACAGCAGTCAGTTCCGTTTGTGTGTCCGTTTAATTGTCCTTGTTCGTTGCCATGTTCGTCATCGATGTTCCTGCTACTGGCGACCTGTCCCTAACTATATTGCTAGAGCCAGGCCCGCCGGTGGTCGTAGCTTCCACCGACGTTTTTGTGTATATCCCCACCCGAGTTGAATTTTCTTTTGTTGTGCTGTCCATTTCTTTAGCCAGCACTCTTGGCAGAGACATGACCCTACCAAGAAGTCTGTTTCCAGCCGCCACCACGGGGAGGTTGTAGTCGCACTGCCACCAGTGTACACAGTTCCGGCACGCAATACTACGTATTACATGTTATCCCCTGTGCACCTGACGGCTGACGGCTTGATTTTACTACTAAATATCTCAAATCTTAAATACACTTCACGTTTCGGTAACTTTTCGGTCTAGTATATGTCACAAAATTTTATTTATTAAAATTCATGAAATACTGATTACTACATCAAAAATAACAATATAATTACATAAGAAAAAGAAAAAGTAACTCTAACAAAGCTGATTCTTCAGTTTGTTGCGAGCCGGGACCAACACTGCCGCTGGATGACTGCAAAAGGCAGGCTATGCCTCCACCAGCAGATGCTTGTGCAGGACGGGGGATGGCATGCTGGATAGCAACGAAAAAACACAAATCATGCCGAAGGATCAGGATAGGTGGGACGCAAACATAGACCAAAAAAGAAAAGAAAAGAAAACCGCGAAATGAATTTACATAAAGAAACCAAAAAGAAAGGAAAAACTTAATCAAAAAAAAAATATGGAAGACAAAACTGGAGGAATGAGGGATGCGGCTTACCGGAGATCGTTGAGGGAGTCTGGTATTATAACATCAATATTTTGTAGGATATCAGCTTGACATCTGCGAGGCACCAGTGTTTCCTTGAACAATTCTGCAAAATTGGATATTTTTAATAGACCAACCTTCCTCTTAACAACCTCCCATAAATTCTCAATTGGGTTGAGATCCGGGATACAGGGCCAGTCTATCAATCCTACCATATTTTCAGGCAACCATTATTTTGTATCACCCGCAGTATGTTTTTTTTATACCATGTGGCCAAATCCTAGGGGACAACCCTTTGATGCGTTAGCATGGTTTTGGCCGGCAGGGAATTATGGTAAGGGAAGTGAGGAAACTTGAGTCTTGTTTTTGCATTGCTGCGAGCTAGACAACAGCCCAGAGACGGAGTGGATTATTTTTAATATCTTAATAAAAGCTCACGGGGTCATCTGGTCTCGAACCCGGGACCCATGGCATGTTTTTATTGCCGCTTAACGTATTGATCCAACTCCGTCTCTGTTTGGGGTCATTGTCGTGTTGAAAGACCCAAGTCAAGAAAATCGCCACTTTTACGATTTGGCAAACTTTTCTTAGTCTCATTTGTCCAATATTTTAAAATATTTAATTGACGTTACCCCCCCTTACCCTTTAGCCGCACTGAGCCGTCTTGAAATTCGCAAAAACAAGAAACAAACTACCCCCATATGCGATGGTTCAGATACTAACCCACCACTTTCCTACACCTGCCTAAGGTGTAGGCCCAAACTGTAAAAAATGCTGAAAAAAAAACTCTTACGCTACTTGAATTCTTAATTAAATATTATTTGTAAACGAAATATTAAATATTATTTATGTTGCGAAACTTAAATATATTTTGATTAATAAAAAAATTAAGGTTTGCTTTATTATTAAGATATTAACATCTTGTTCGTTAATATTTCCTGGATATTTATACGGCTGTCATATTATGTACGAATAGTATTCAGTCTTAAATAAAATGATAAAAAGATTCTAGATATTGAAGTATTACATCTCATTATTATATGAAGTCACTTACTGCATTCACGACACCCGATTTAAAATTTTAATTATTGACTTTTTATCCCATTGTAATTAAAATACATCTTTTAGATGTCAGGCTGCAATTCTCTACTAATGTTTGTTCACAAACATAATAACATTCACCAATATAAAGGCTCTAAAGTGAATTATTTCTATCTAGATGTACTTTACAATTTTAATGTTTAAGTCTCTTAAGAATACGGTCACGATTGGAAAATTAATTTGCAATAACATCCATATATAGTGGATTGCTAATAAATCAAAGAAACAAATAACTTCAAATTTTCACTCTAACAAAAAAACTGGCCTGCACGGGTTGAATATTGTAACAATTATGACTTGTTTCTTTGAAAATAACGTAATTTAAACAATTGAAATAAACTTAACTTTTAAAGAAGCGAAAGATGTTTTGAACGAAAATCCGGGAACTGCACATAAAAAAATACGCTAAAATCTTAATCGAATTCGTTTTAGCTAATAATTAAAGATATGCTTGAATTATTTCGGCATAGACTTGGAGCCGAATGACTGTTTTGCAGTACTCATTATCTCAAAATATCTGAGATTCTGTACAATCTTTTATCTCCTAAATAAAACATAATTTGGAATAATGGAACGAAATAAAATCTGTACAAAGATTTACACCGTGCTTGTGATATCGCTTACATAGCAATTTTTATAATAGGCTGACTGACTTAAAGGAATTACACATTTTCAGATCACCTTTTTGCTTGCAATAAAAACTGTCCACTAAAACTCAGTTAGGCACAAGTAGATCACATGAAACCGAATAGTGTATCCATAACCTCTTTGAGGTTAGTAGAACTATTGATCACCTAAGATAAGCTTTATAAAGCACTGTACTTCTGCGTGTTTTCGTTACTGCTGTTATATACTCTACTTGGTCCAGTTACTTTATTTCTTAACTATACCATGCTTACTTGACTCAAATGCATAAATATAAATATATTAATATGTAAATAAACAAAAACCTTATACTCCAGGGGTAGGTGTATGAGCTCTCGCTGTGATGGAATAGTCAACCCTAATTCGTCTGTCATCTATTTCCATACCTGAGCACTGTTCCTTTGCAACTTTGGCATCTTCGGAGCTCTCAAAGTATACGAAGCAGAAACCTCCAGATCTTCCACACAATAACAACGTGTACACGTTCGATTGGCCCAAATTTAGAGAAAATCTCCTTACTTTTGTGTTCAGTCGTATAAATGCTCAATCCAAATTTTCCTAAACAGCAACTCTGTTGAGGATGTTCCCTTGTTCCAACAAGCCTTGTCTTTGAGATAAAGGACTACGAGATTATGATTTTCGCCGTTCTTAACTTTTGCGATCGTATGGTGAGTAAGACCTTGATCGTGATTTGCTGTTTGAGTACTTATTTCTGTACCTTCGTGGTGTTCGAGACTTTGAACGTGACCGATGGCTTCTCGAATTTATCGTTGTTTACCTACAATAACTTAGTAGAATATTACCTTCGTTCCACATAAAGGATGCCGCAGATAAAAAGGGATAAAGTTTTTTTTTCACTTACCTCTTGCAGTTGTCGTCTTCAGGCAGCTGTCACGAAATGTATGCTTCTTCTTAACAAAAGCACAGCATTCATGGCAGCTTACGGAGACGACAACTACAAAAGTACTAGAATACTCTAAGATTGTGTGTAAAAGTGACTTCCCATTTCAGCACCCAGATGGCGCGAAATATGACGAATAATGGCTCACATTACAACACAGATCTCTCTCTCAAGGCCTGTAGCTCTAGCGATCCGCTGAGAGAGGAGCTGAAATAGAGAGTCAGATCTTTCCCCTCCAAGCTCTAATGAGAAGCTGGGGAGTTCAGATCTTCCTCACTGCTTGATTAAAACAACGTGTGACACGACCACGACCCTGAGAGTAAGTCCCATGCTCTACCGACTGAGCCGGGCATTCCTGTCTAGGACGCGGACGGACGGACTAATAAAAAAAAATGTTCGGACAGATTAAGAATGGACTGTCTACTATTGGATGACTTTCACTGCCTGATGTCTTTGGCGTGAAAGGTTCCAATGGACTTGCCTTGAATGTATTCCAGCTGGTATAAACTTTGCCCAACACGCTTAACGATTCTGGCTTTGTTGAACTTATTTGCCAACTTCGCACTGATGCCTTTCTGCTTGTCGCTCTGAATAAAGACCCTACAGTACACTTCCTGACCGAAAGTGTATGTGACGTCGCGACAGCGCGTATTTTAGGCCTTTTCGTGCTTTTCGTGCGTGTTTTGGAGGTGGTCGTTAATACGTGAGCGAATCAACTGGAGACGGTCTGCCCTGGGCAGGACTGAGAATTCCCCAGATTTAAGCTGGTTTAGTTGTCGCAAGACTGGATATGCTGTGCCATGCTGTACCATGTGATGGCAAGGCAAGGCACTCCCAATGGCGGGAAGGTGTAAATCCCATGAACTATGGTCATCTTGCAGTATGCACGGATGGCTGACAGAATGGACCTGTTGACTCGCTCGGAAGCATTAGGGTGCTGCGAATACTTAGCGGGCTTGACATGTTTAATGGCAAAGTGTGTCCCATTTGCTAAAAGCTGACATGCCTATGGACACTCTTAGACATGTCAGGACAGAGGCACTAGATCTCGAAGGTGCTTTACAAAAAAAAATTAAAGTCCAGATGACTGCCGTTTAGGCCAAACATCGCCTAAGTCCGAGAAGGACTAGCAGATCAGCCTAAGCTGACAAGCCATCTCTTCAGAGGCGCAAAGCCTCCAGAATGTTGTAATGTATGTGTGTGCGTGAAGTTGCCGCAGGATGTTCAAGTGGCACGCGCTAGCTGGAAGCACGTCCTAGCTCGCCGGTATGGGGTGTGAGTTCTTGAACATCATTACACATCTACAATCAGAATTCCGCGTTTCTGTGGCGAAAGAAGGTGGTGGAATCCTTCCTTCAGGTCTGCCACGAAAGGAAAAAAAACGAGAAACAGAAAAACAGAAGGAAGAGCAACAGGTCTGGTGTCACCTGTTACCCTTAGCCGTACTGAACCATCTTGAAATTCGCAAAAAGAAGAAACAAACTACCCCCTTATGATATGATTCAGATACTAACCCACCACTTTCCTACACCTGGCTAAGGTGTTGGCCCAAAAAATTAAATCAAAAACATTGGGATAGAGGGAGAAGGGATGAGGAAAGCAAGAAGGGGAAGAAGCGTTAGGGAATTCCTGAAACTAAAAGAAGTTATTTATAACATATTTAATTCACTAGGATATAAGAAAAGAAACATTAATATAAACCATACTTAATCAGGTTAACTTGGCAGTCCATTACTAATATACACACCTAACTCTTACGCTACTTGAATTCTTAATTAAATATTATTTGTAAACGAAATATTAAATATTATTTATGTTGCGAAACTTAAATATATTTTGATTAATAATAAAAAATTAAAGTTCGATTTATTATTAAGATATTAACATTTTGTTCGTTAATATTTCCTGGATATTTATACGGCTGTCATATTATGTACGAATAGTATTCAGTCTTAAATAAAATGATAAAACAATTCTCAAAAGTGATGATCACCAGTCAATAAATTATTCCGGATACCATGGTTGTAAATGCAAAGAGGCGGTAAAAACTAAGGCAGCAACAACATTTTATTTCTTCCCGATAATAAAAATATTACTTGGTTTATGTTAATTTGGCTTAATTCCACAAAACAGACGATACAGAATAATCTAATTCACTCTAGTTCACAATTTCCGACAACAGATATTTGTGATACTACGTTATAGAAATTTGCAAAAAGGATGCGAACCATTGACCGAATTGAGTGACAGTCGTGTGGTACATTAAACTGTGGAATATGCAGGGGTGTTGACATTCCACAGCCTGCCAGACTTACGTTTGGTTTTGCTGTTTGGTACATACCGCCTGTGCTCTCTATCTGTCGGTACTGTCAACCAGTACTAGAACCATAATTTTGCGGTAGATGCTCTGGCTAAAACTAGGAGTTCGCCTCGGGAACATCACGCTCGCAATCCAATAATGGCGATTGCGGGCGTGATATCTCCGATACAGCTCCCGTTCTTGCCTGCTCACATTACAATCCGACCACACTCTATTTATTTTAGTTTCATCCGAAAATAAGACGCTTTTCCATTGCTGAACTGTCCACTGACTATGCTTACTAGCAAAATCTAACCTCTTTAAACGATTTTTTTTTGATTAGTAATGGTTTCTTCCTGCAAACACGTCCGTAAAGGTCAGATTTTAGATTCACGGACAAGTGATTTGTCTTCGCGTGAAGTAGTTATACGTGGTCTAGCCTTCCGAGACACATTTTCAGTCGTAAAATGACGAAGAAAATATTTAACTGCCTTAAAAATCATAGTTTTTGAACACTTTAACACTGTTGCTATTTGTTTGTATGATTTGTTCTCTTTATACATGTTCACAATAATCTCACGTGTTTTGGGTTCACAAGATTTATTTTTACCCGTTTTTAATAATAATTTAAAAAAAACACTTAAAAATATCTGATATTTAAAATACGACCGCTGCACTACGAAAATTCACAAGAAGTTAACTGCGTACCAACTAAATACATTCGTTCCTAATAAGCTGCTCGGCTTGTTTTGAATGTAACTTGCAGAAAATGTAACGGTAGAAAACTGATAATACGTGCCCATGAAAATGTGTGTTTTTTATTATTTATTATCCTGTCAAATTTTAAATGGACCTAAGAAGTACAGTTATTTCTCTAAGTAAAACAAAGTTAATATGAAAATTGCAAATAGGATCGTAGAGTTCTTAATTACGTGCACGTATATATACTGCACTGTATATATACTAACATTGGCCTCCTTATCTAGCATAACAAGTAACTGTCATCTGTTGTCGGTAAATATGTATACATACGAGATATAATGCGGGAGGAAAGAAAATGTAGGCACCTAAACAATTATCGCGACAATTTACAAGGCAAATACCTATAATTTTATACAAGGCAAATATAAAATAATTATCAATATATTCAAAGAATTATCAAATAATAATCAATACAAACAATTATCAATATAAAGCAATAATGGGAACGTTAATATATTAAATTTCATATTGTTGCGCGCTGGGACCGACACTGCTGCTGGATGATTGCCCAAGGAAGGCGGTGACTCCGGATGACATCAACTGTAAGTCAGCCAGGATCACGGCCTCCGCTGGACACTCATCTGTCAGCAGATGCTTAGGCAAAGATGGAGGATGGCATGCTGGAATCGCTAGCTTTGCGATAGAGGGGGGGGGGGGGGAGGGGGGTTCAAAAGGAGATGCCATCTCCGCCCACGGTCGCGCAAGAAACAGAAAGAAATCATGCCGTGAGGAAGGGGAGGGATGGTAAGCGAAACGAAAAGATGCAAAAATAAATTTGAGAAAAAAAGGAAACCCGCAGAAAACTTTGAAAAAGAAACCGAACTTTGAAAGAACTAATAAAAAAATAAGGAAAAGACCATGCAAACGAAAAGAAAAAAAAAAGGATGAGGAAGGATGTTGGCAGGCGTTACCAGACACCGGCTTTCGTTGGGGGAGTCTGATGGTATGACTCCCCTTTCGTTGGTCCATGCCCTAACCACCCTATGCATCTAGGGGCCGATGTCAACTAGATGCCCTTTCAACCTAAAAAGAGAGAGAGGGTCACTCACCTCATTGTGAGGACCCCGCCCACCGACGTAGCGATGACATGGCCGCCCTAAGGAAGGACGACGAGGAGAGAGAGAGAAGAAAAGGAGACTTAATCACTGCTCATATAAAAAGAATTCTTATTTATTTTTGAGAAAAAACCCGAGTTACCCGAGTTAGGACGGCACACGGCCAACTAGCCGAAGGCTAGGGCCTATTTACCCCTTTGCAATAAGGCTCGGACGGAATTATACAAAATAAAGCCAAAAAACTATACTGAGACTGAATTATATGATACTTATAATTTAATTTTACAATGCAAACTTAACTCGACTAAATCAGATTATTAAAATATATTTTTTTCTTTTGTTGTTTCAAGGCTGAAAAATGCGCATTTTTTTCCTTGTTCAAAAATAGAAATTGAAACGAAATTATTTTAAGTGGTTTTCCCGCTTTAATTTTATTTCATTCGAATTTGCTTTTAGTTTTCTTTAGTTCTTCGTTTCTATGTCACTTTACTTTTTCTATAAATTTTGTCTTTTTTCCACTTTTATTTTACTTACTTCAAATTTTTCTTGAATTTTTCACCTTTTTGTATCACTTTTAGTTTTTCTATAATTTTTCCTTTTCCACTTTTATTTTGTTTCATTATAATTTGTTTTATCATCTTTGGTTCTCTTTAATCTTTCACTTTTAGTATTTCTTTTCGTTTTTCTAAAACTAAACTTTTAAATTTTTTTTTTAAATTTTTTATTTTTCTCTGGAGATAATTAATTTTCGCACCCAATTTAAGAATTCCGTTATCGTAATCTGATAAGGCACTTTTTCTACAAATGAAGCAGTTTTCAATTAATTCACTTTTAATTAATTTTCCTAAATCAAGTTCTTAAAAGGAAATTCACGAGGAAAATCAGTACAAAAATTAAAGAATTTTTCCATGTCGACATTTCGACGAAGTACAAATACGTCTAAACCGTTCCGAGAGACATTCCAAACATGACATCCCAGACTCTCTATCAACTCCTCTTGCCAATATCACCGCTGCCGGCAGAAGTCACCCACACTCGTATACTCTCCCGCTGCTCCCATATGATTTCCCGTCATCAGCACAAATATCAACTCGGCTTAACCGGTTTTGTCAGATGATTTCGTGCCAGATGTTGCAGCTTAGTTCGAATTCATTGCAATTTCACTTGTTAGAATTTGCTTTGAATTTTATTTTTTTGTATTTTATTTGCAGTCCGACAGTTTTTAAGTTGAAATTTTGCACATCTTCATGAGTGGCTGTGGATTTCAACTTTCTGATGTCGATAAATATACCGTTGGGAGGCGGGGTTTAATTTTTTTGGTGCTGTTATGCAGCTGTTACATTCTTGTCGAAATGTAACTATTTAGACAATTTTAAGCAATTTTTGTGCGGGAGTCGAGGAATTTTATGCAATTAATTCAATTGATTTAAATTATTTTCTCGGCTCTCCATACAACAATTTCAGAGCTTGAGATGTCTTTGGGAAGGAATTTCCATGCTGCCTCCATTTATGCCCTTTTATGTACGTAGGTATTTTTTGCAGGTGTTTCTAGGTAGGTAAAACATTGGTGGTCTTGGATTCGGCTATAGGAGCCGAATCTTAGGGGCAGGTGATACGGGACCACTGGATAAGTTGCAACATAACGACCATAACAGGGCATCCTCGGCTGCTGAGCTTGCGAGGTGGAGAAAGGGGTGAGAGCGGCGAGGCAGAGTCCGTTAAGGACGACATCTCTTGGATGGTTGTGAGCAGTCTCACAAACTAGTTCACCAGTCGTTAAGACGGAGGAAGCACTAAGGCCTAAAAGTAAAAAATGGAAAGGGAGCGTTGAGGGGCCCATTGGCCAAGCCTAACCAGAAGGTCTCTTAAGGAGAGGTTAGGAGTGGAAGGTTGAGTCGGGAGGACATCTCCTGTTCCACTAAGTGAGTCCACGGTGCGGACTGACGAGATAGGTATGGAAAGGGTCGCTGGTGTACAACCGGATCACCATTAACGGCCGGTCAGGATAACGTAGCTGGTTCTTCGTCCCGCTCGTCAGGACTAAGATTCCTCCTTATGAGAGAGCAGCCAGTGAAATCAGAGCCTGTCCTCTGTAGTGGTCTCATCGAGACCAGCACGTTGTCCTAATGAGAGACGCGTGAGCCCCGATGATCCCTCCACGAGTAGCCAGATGCCTCCCCCCGCCCCCCACGATCAGGACGAGGTTCGCGATTCCTGCCGTGCAGCCTGGACCTTGGCGTGGGTGTGTACCTTCCTTCTTCAGCTTACGTCACGCCGTCACTATGGTCCTAAGACTCAGTACTCGTGGACGTCTATCATCATTAGAAGAGGACACACACACTCCAGTATGGCTATCTTCACGAAACTATCCCTGACTGTGTTGGTACAAATTGAAGCCTTGCGCCGGCGACAGAATGAGACACAAACACAAATGTTGTGTCGGTAGAATTGCGGAGGGCTCGGATCTCATCATACAACATAGAGTGTTATTCATAAACAACGCTGTTGAAATCTATCGGTTTCTTGTTAGTAGTCGAATGAATGGTGTTATAAAAGTGTATAATTTTCAGGATTTTTTCTTCGACGGTATCCGTTTATTTATTTGGGTCATGCCTGAGGAGTCTGAGATGTTCGTTGAATTATGTAACCTCTCGATATCCGCGTTTGAGGTGTGATTGCTATTGGAGGTATAGTGAATTTCGATGTTTCTGGAGTTTAGGAATTCTTTAATGGGAATGGCTTTAAAGCCAAGTTCGTTGTCTACTACTAGCTTCTTGATATCTCCAGATACGCTAAGGTATTGAAGTAAGGCTCTCTTAAATTCGGTCCAGGTTCTGCCATTAATGCGTATGGCATGGCCGAATTTGCTGAATTTATCTAGGAATGTTAAAAAAAAAGTTCTTTTCGAGGCTATAGAAAACATCTATATGTACTATCTGATTTGGACCAGTAGGTGTTTCTGACAGTTGGAATTTCTGCTTTACGATCATACTTTTCCAGATTACAGATCTCGCAGTTATTAATGAATTTGGTTACTCTTGTATAGATTTTAGGATGGTAGTATTTTAGTCCTAACTCTTTGTGAACTTCTGTAATGCCGCGATGGTTATTACGCAAATGTTCCTCTTCTATAACTTTCGCTAACCCGGTTACATTTTAATATTTTAAAGTTTTTATTGTTAGCAAAATGGGTTAGGTAAGTGTTTTCTAGCACTTGGAGGAATTCGGAATCCTCAACATATACAGCATTAAGGGTTTTGGGGTTGAAATGATTTTTTAGAAGATTTATGGCTGTTTCAGTGTCGAGGCATTTTGTATGTATTGTTTTTCGATGTCTGTTGAAAATTACCTTATTTTTTATTCTTAGTGAACCGGAGTTAGTTTTACAAATAATTATCTGGTTTTTGAATACATTTAGGGGCGATTTGCTTATAGGAATATGATTTTGTGGGCATTCTTCGTTATGATTGATCTCTAACCTTGAGAGGGCATCTGCATTACTAATTTTAAGGCCCTTTTTATACCTAATTTCGTAGTCATATTCTGAAAGTTTTACTTTCCACCGGAATAATCGTGAGTTTGGTTCCTTTACAGAGAACAACCATAGTAGAGGTTTGTGGTCGGTTTCGATAAGGAACTTTCGACCGAATAAATAAGGACAGAAGTATTTTACGGCCCACACAATGGCTATTAGTTTATTCTCAATTGTGCTATAATTCTGTTCGTGATCGTTAAGTGTACGGCTAGCGTAACATATTGGATGATCCTCTTGCGACAGGATAGCACCTAGAGCGTATTGGCTTGCATCGGTGGTAACTGTAAATCTTTTCCGAGATCGGGATATCTTAATATTGGTTCTGTTGTAAGGAGTCTTTTTAGGGTCTCGAAGCTTTTGATGTATTCAGGGTCGTTTGTATTCAACTTAGTATTGTAATGTGTGTGCGTAATTTATTCAACGTGAAGTTGCCGCAGGAAATCCAAGTGGCACGCGCTAGCTGGCAGCACGTCCTAGCTCGTCGGTATGGGGTCGGGGTCCTTGGACATCCTATCACACATCGCAAACAGAAGTTCGCGTGCCTGTGGCGAAGAAAGGTTGTGGTATCCTTTCTTCAGGTCTGCCACGAAAAGAAATAAAAATACGAGAACAGATGAAAAGGAAGAACAACAGGTCTGGTGTCACCGCGCTGAACCATCTTGAAAAGAAAACGCAAGAAAAATTAACCCCCATGACGCGATGGTTCAGTCACTAACCCGCTCCATCCCTGTACCTGGCTAGGGTACAGGCCGAACCCAGAAAGAATGCGGAAATAAAGAAAAACAAAAGAAATAAAATTAAATTAAATTAAAAACATGAGGAAGTAGGGAGAGGGGATGAGGAAAGGACACAAGACAAGGGGAAGAAACTTCATTGGGTTTGCTGAAATCAAACTAATGCATGATTATGACGCCCATATAAAAATGTGTATTATAAATTCCACAAAAAAAGTTATATATCTAACATATTCCATTACACGTACAAAATAGTAATGCTTTAAATTCGAGATTATTAACGCTACTGCTACAATAAAATTCTTGTTTTAATTCTGTAGTCATGTACACATATAACTAATTACCTTATAACACTATGGGCAATGACAAATTTAAGTGCATACAATTCTTACTTAACAGTTAGGGAATTCAACACTAAATGAATGTTGAAATAAACTTATTTTAATTGTACTTATAGATATCAAGCGAAAAAAAAAATTCAAGTCGTTGGGCAAACAGGATGTTAATATAAATATAACAGGTAAATAAAAACAAGACGGAACTAATAGGTGATTAGAATCCCGGTCATTAAGAATTGCGGAGTACTCATCGCGTCTCGTTTCTGAGAAAAATGTGCACACTTTTATCGAAAGTTACGAATTCACTCTAACAAAAACTACAAATCTTTCTTGATACGGGTTTACGGCGAATCATCAATATAAGCATGCATTTTACATTGGATTATAGGCCTCGTTATACCCAAGGTTCTATAGTTTTAATTACAATTTTCTCATTCTCAGATTGAAAATGACTTTTATATATATAGGAGGCCAACTAAAACTAAACAAAAGGATGTCAACCGAAACAAGGTTAACTATACTTTATAAAGCTGCCCGAAATTAATAATAATAATCCAAAATTAAAGCGACACATTAAAACACAACTGAATTGCATTAACAAAAGAAAATTTTTTTAGTAATAGAGGAGATATCTAACTAAAGCATGTTCCGTCAGCCATCTATAAAACGACAGATAAACTTATTATGAACACTGGCTAGACGACTGAAACTGTGACTACCTAGTAGTATAAAGGAAGGAAAATGAATCAACTGTAGTGACCATATCGTAATCCTACGGCTACAAAAATCCTGACGCCTATGCCTGAAGGGCTTGTTAAAGTATACTGATTTTATATAAAAACTGAAAAACCGAAACTGAAAATGTTCTTATGATACTTAAAAGCAATTCTACTATATACGTGATAAACAACATCAGCCAAGGCTGCACCATCCGCTAAAACTGTCTAAACTACCTTTGGAACTACGTCTTGTCAAGAATTGACCTTAAATTTCTATCACTCACGCTTGTCCGAATTTATCAATTATTTGCTGCTGAAGGAATGCTGTACCCAGCCAAAGAGCTCCGCTTACGATCGGGATGTCAGATGATCGCTTAATGCGAGTTTAACAATCCTTGTGTGCCGCGAAGGAAGTGCTGGCTAAGCCTACATGTCCAGAAATATGGGTCCTGAAGTTCCTGTGCTTTTCTTCTCATGTGCTTATCAGCAGACTGAAAGGAGCCCAATATAACAATTTGCACCGCAGGGCATTTGTTATGGGTGTGATGGCTGTGCCTTTTTTTCCTTTTTATTGTTTACTTTTCTGATAAACCGTTGGGGGGTGGGGGGAAGGAAATTGTTAGTGTCTTTCGCTAGCGAATATGAATACAATATTTACCTGATAATCTGAGTTCGAGAATCTTTAACTGGGAGGAAATGGCTGTAAAGATAGCAGCACTGCTCCAAACGATAGGAAAGCGTCTATGCCTAATTTAACTGATCCACCTATAGGTTGGAGCGTTGACAGATTGCGTGCACTTTACAGGGCAGGGATTGAGGGAAGATCGCGGCCCAATCTGTGATGACAGACTTGTGTCTTTTCCTGTCCTGAACTAAATTTTATCGTGTTATTTCTTTTTTTCCTGGCAGAAAAGTAGAGTTAACTGGACTCGACCCAGTGTCGGGACTGCGATTTTGCAGTGAATCACGCCCTAACTCTTATTGCCGCTGTAACCTTTTTCTTGGGTTAGGTTAATTTTAATCAAAATTTTCCACAAATGTCGATTGGTGCTGAGCAATTCCGGTCCTACGAGAAACAATTTCTTACTAGGAACTTCCTTTGAACCAGGATGGCTCAAATAATTACCGAAATAACTTGAAAGAAAAGGAATTACCTTGAGCTAACTTTTCTCCCGCTGCTTCTGCCGACACTTAATGAATGTTTGCTTTCTTTTTCACAATCGAGGCAGCACATTCGCGTCGTACAACCAGAAACAGTGGTGGATGTAAACGAGTCTCGGATAGGAACAAATCTAAGCCGTGGCTCACACTACAACACAGGTCTCTCTCTCAAGGCCTGTAGCTCTAGCGTCCGATGAGAGAGGAGCTGAAAAAAGTGAGACAAGATGTACCCGGACTCATCAGTGGCAACAGACCATCCCAGAGCCTGGCGATGGCACGCTGCTGTGGCAGTCCCCGGTATCACTTCCTTCCCTAATGAGAGGAAGAAGGATAGTCGGTCACTTCCACCTCAAGCAGAGATTCAGATCATTCCCCTCCAAGCTCTAATGAGAAGCTGGAGAGTACAGATCTTCCTCCCTGTTCAATTGCAACAACGTGTGCCACGACCACGACCCTGAGAAGAATAGTCTCATGCTCTACCGACTGAGCCGGGCATTCCTGTCTAGGACGGCGGACGGACGGACGGTTAAAATTGGACAGTATATGCTTGGTTGACTTTCACTGCCGGATGTCTTTGGCATGGAATGTTCCCAAGGACTTTCCTTGTGTATCCTCCAACTGATACAGGCTCTGTCCCATACGCTGAACAACTCTGGCCTTTGTAAACTTGTTTGCCAGTTTAGCACTAATGCCTTTCTGCATGTCGCTCTGAACAAAGGTTCTACAATACACCTCTTGTCCGGGAGTGTATCTGACGTCATGACAGCGAGTATTGTAGGCTTTTTCATGTTTTTCGTGTGCGCGTTGGAGATGGTCTGACAGACGAGAGCGAACCAGCTGGAGACGGTCTGCGCTGGGTAAGACTGCTACCTCGCCAGATTTCAACTGGTCAAGCCGTTGCAGAATGGGGTAGGCTGAACCATGCTGTACCATGTGGTGCCCGAAGAGAGCATAGTATGGGTCTGTGCCAATGGACTGATGTATCGAAGTGCGTAGAGCGCTTCCTATGGCAGGGAGGTGTAGGTCCCATGAACTATGATCGTCTTGTAGATAGGCACGAATAGCAGACAGAATAGACCTGTTGACTCGCTCGGAGGCATTAGGGTGCGGCGAATATTTGGCAGTCTTAACATGCTTGATGTTATATTCGGTCAGCAGTTTGTGGAAGGTGTTAGAGACAAATTGTCGCCCATTGTCAGAGAAGATTGTTTCCGGTACCCCAAAAACAGAGAAGACCTCTTCTTCGAGGAAGCGACATACGAAATCTGCTCGCTCTGCTCGCATGGGTTTAATCAGAACAAATTTGGTGAAACTGTCTAACACAACAAAAATTACAGTATTGCCACGTTTAGTGCGGGGATACGGTCCGAGGAAATCAATATATAAGAATTGAAATGGACGTTGTGCTTCCATAGGCTTGTCCATGGGTGGTCGGAGAATGGTGTTAGGCGCTTTTGTCTCTTTGCATACTTGACAGCTTGTTACGTAGGCACGTACATGTGCAACCATGCCGGGCCAATAATACTTTTCTCGAAGTCGACATAATGTTTTGTGGAAGCCTCCATGTGCTGACTGAGGTGACTCATGAGCCTCACGGATCAAACCTTTCACCAGGCCCGATGGGATCCAAAGCTTCCAGGTTAAGTCTTCCTGCATCGAATCTCCGCTTCGGGGTTGGGTTCTCTTGTATACGTACCCATCCGAGACACAGAGATCAGGGAGCTGTGTTGGGTTTGCAAGTACAGCCGATTTCAACCGCTCATACTCCTAGGCGTCCTTTTTCATGGCCAGGTTCACCTTGCGAGAGTCCAAACAGAGCCTGACCTTCCCAGGTTTACGTACAAGTACAACTGGGGAATTCCAGGGACTGTTGGACTCTTCAATTACCCCTAACTTCAGCTTTTGGATTGCTGGAGAAATGGGATAGTGCTTCTGCTTTATGGGTAGGGCATCGCCAGTATCAATAACATGCTCTTCCAGGTGGGTCTTTCCCAGTCCTAGAGCTGTAAATGAAGGAAATTGTGCAATGACTGTGTCTAGTTTGGTTTTGTCAGAGTTACTCAAGGAGTGAAAGTTTCTTTCAACCGAAGAAGAGGGCTGTTCGTCGAGAGAAGAGATGATATTTGGCTCAAGTTGAAACGCTCGCCAGAAGTCGACGCCTAGATATAATTGTTGGCTTAAGCCAGGAACTATAAACAATGTTAGGACTTCAGTCTGTCCACGAAAGGTTACTGCAGTTCTTATTGTGCCGGGGACGGACTGGCTAGTGCCGTCGGCGGTACGAACTGAGGCTGACAATGCGGAGGGTTTTAAGCCTGAGCGCTGGACAAACTCTAGGGCTCATTGTCCTAAGCAACTCACGCTGGCACCGCTATCGAGCAAACCTAAGATGGACTCGTTGCCTATTTCGACTTTTACATAAGGACGACCTTCGTCTTGGCTAGTGATAACAGTCGAGACCAACGACTGTCGAGACTTTTTCATTACGCGTTTTCTTTCTCTAAATATCTTCCATCGTCGTATTTTTCGGTTGAGAGGAAGCCTCACTTCCTCAGCAAAAATGCGAGCTCTTACGAGGTCATAATTAAGTTGCCTCTCATGCAAGGGCATTCCTCGCATGAGGCAAACGGGATCTGTCTGGGTACTGCATTCTCAGGGGGAATCAGGGGGTTGTCGAAGTCGCCTTGCTGATCATTATTTTCGGCGAGTGGGGTCCCCTGTATCGACCACTCGCCCTGGCGTTTTCCGGATTACACCTGTAGCACTTAGGTGAGACTACTCCTGGTTGACCACAGGTGTAGCAAAAGAGTCTCCTGGTTTCACTGGGACAGGAATGGAACGAGTGTCCCACTACGCCGCAGTTCCAGCAAGTCATGCGACCGGCAGCTTCAAGGGTGCGCCTCACTTCTTCCACTCCATGATGACCGCTGGGGTGGGAAGTGCAGGTGGAGGTATCACTATCAGAGTGGAAGTGGAGTTCCTACAAGCCATTCGACTTGCCGCGTCTGGGTTGTGCCTCACTTCTTCCATTCCCGTCCCAGGGAAGTCAGGGGAATCCTCTGCCTCCTGGGCTATATCAAAATTAAGTTCGTGCACGTCCGGTCTTGTTGAGCGTCTATATAATTCGCGTCTTTGCAGCCAGCGTTCAGCCATACGGCATAAGTTCTGCAGTTGATCCTTGGATCTTACTGTAGCCGTCGAGAATTGCTGACCGATACGGGGATGTAGATTGTCCCTGACAATCTGGACTAGATCGATTTCAGGTGGTGGTGTCCTCATGTGTCCCACAATCGACCGGGCTTTGCGGAGGTAGCTGTCGCAGCTCTCCGAACTCTGGCGGAGTTCCATCAGAGTCCGCATCAGGTCCAAGTCTGTTTCGGCAGAGCCGAACTCCTGTCTGATGCGATCTCTGAATAGTCCCCACTCAAAGTCCGGAGAGGCGCGACAGAAATGGTTCCAGAACCATTGCTCGGCCTCGTCCTTTAATAGGATATGTATATTGCAACAAAGCTCGTCTTCGGACACGCGGGAACTGAAAGCCAGTCGCTCGATGCGAAACAAAAAGTCTTCAACAGTAAAGGCCGGGCTTCGACCAGAGAACTGAATCCCCCAAGACGCCATGATGGAGGGGCGTTTAGGCTGATAAGCAACAGCTCTAGGACCGGGCCTTTGTCTAAGTTGGTTTGGTTGAGGAGGGTCGTACTCGTAAGCTGGGGGCTGTACTGCACTCCTGGAGGGAGTTGGGTAAGCGTTTGCAGCACTGGCCGGGCTACTGACAGTACCGGACCTTTCCAAAATGGATTGGGCCAGGTTTGTCTTTAGCAGGCCCAACATCTCTTTTTTAAAATTTGCCATCTGGGTGGCCAACTGATCGGCGGTGATCACAGCTGTCTCCGAGTTGCTTGAAGCTCGAGCTTGGCGAGGGGAAGCCGAAGCTGATGTAAGTCTTCGAGCTGTCGGGCCTGTTCCGGGGGAGGAAACGCCCAAGCCCTGTCTAATGACTAGCTTGACCCAAAGACAGGCTGCGCCAGATTGCAATTCAGGTACGCCGGCTACCAAACTATACCTTACTATACCTGGGTATATCTTACCACCTAGTAGGGATCTCCGTGCTGGCCGTGGTGTCCGTCCGAACGCTGGTCTTCAACTGCCGGCGATCCGGTATGGGGCCCACCTATATAGCCGAAATGCTGGAATTTCCCTAAAAAGAAAACTATTACCTCGCTGCTCCTCGGTGATCTGCTTCGCTGCGTCGGTCGGTGATGACTGACTGGTCCACGGTAGTCAGTCCTCCTTATATTCTGGTCGGTCTTTGGTTTTCTTACCTAACCTCGGTTGGTCCCAGTGGTTGTTTCCTCTTGAGCTGGTCGACGACGACTGACTGAGCTGCTGTGTGAGCCCTCCTTACAAAGTGCCAGGGGGCTCTGGCGGCACTTGGTAGTCGGACTTTCCCACGGTGTTTATGGGGAAATTTGGTATTTTACCACTGCGGGGAGTGGTAAATTCGGTGAATTTTTACTGTACTCGTATCCGGGGAGGTCTGGCGGGGCTTAAAAACCCTTATTTCTTGCCTTGCTATTGACAGGTTTTGTTACTTGCTGTTAACAGGTTTTGTGGCCTTTTTCGAACTTGGTGGCGGCTGCGGGGAGCGGGAAATTGATCCAGGGTAACTTCTTTAGTACCGGGGGGGGGGGGGGGGGGGGGGGGGGGTGGTTCTGGCGGGGCTCAAAAACCGTTTTCTCCTCCGGTGCTGTTGACAGGTTTAGGTAACTTCGTTACAGTATTTTTGCCGTTTTCAATTTACCTGTTATACAAACTTCTCCGTGTACGAATAGACTCCACACCCAACTTCTAACATCTTATCTAATCAACTGCCAATACATTTCCTTGTGCCACTCATCTACCCGCCGGCTAACACACGTACACCAGCGCATCTTTCCTGGACTCCCCTTAAACTTTCCAGGATCTGTATCGGGAGACAGGTTTTCATCGATGCAAATCGTGCATGGCTTTGCTGCACTCACCCCAGACGCGACGCCTGGTGGGGACAGTGAGACAAACATGATGATGTGCGTGCAAAAGTGAGAAACACCACAAAAGCGGATGAAAGTTAGCTAACGTAACGCGTCAGTGTCTGTAAACAAGTTAAGTCAAAATCTGGGAATAGCTTTAAGTCAAGATCCGAAACTAAGTTTGAGTCAATAATCAAAAAAAAAAAATTTGAGTCAAACTCTGAAACGCAAGCAAGTTAAAATCTGAAACAAAATCAAGTCAAAATCTGAAATGAAACTAGAGTAAATAAACTTCCAAAAAGAAGAATGGATCAACATAACTCTCTCTCTCTCGACGACGCTCCCTCTCTTGTCTTAGGGACGGCCACCCCACTGAGTGGTCCTCAGGATGTTGGCAGGCGTTGCCAGACTTACCGGCTTTCGTTGGGGGAGTCTGATGGTATGACTCCCCTTTCGTTGGCCCATGCCCCAACCACCCTATGCATCTAGGGGGCCGATGTCAACCAGATGCCCTTTCAACCTAAAAAGAGAGAGAGGGTCACTCACCTCATTGTGAGGACCCCGCCCATCGACGTAGCGATGACATGGCCGCCCTAAGGAAGGACGACGAGGAGAGAGAGAGAAGAAAAGGAGACTTAATCACTGCTCATATAAAAATTTTTTTTAATTTTTTTTTGAGAGAAAACCCGAGTTACCCCCTCCGTAGGAGGGCACACGGCCAACTAGCCGATGGCTAGGGCCTATTTACCCCTTTGCAATAGAGCTCGGACGGAATTATACAAAATAAAGCCAAACAACTATACTGAGATTGACTATACTGAGACTGACTATACTGAGACTGAATTATATGATACTTATAATTTAATTTTACAATGCAAACTTAACTCGACTAAATCAGATTATTAAAATATTTTTTTCTTTTGTTGTTTCAAGGCTGGAAAATGCGCATTTTTTTCCTTGTTCAAAAATAGAAATTGAAACGAAATTATTTTAAGTGGTTTTCCCTTTTTTTTCTTATTCGACGATACTACATTTTCAATACTTCAATATTTATAGCAAAAAAAACCAAACATCAGTTATAAATTGATAAGCTAAGCCCAAAGAATATTACTTGATCTAATAATTAAAATCTAAGTTATACGTTAATTTTGAAATTGTGCTGTAATCCAACTTAATGAACGTGTTTTTGTAAAGAATTCTCAGAAGGATTGCATTAATTGCCTTTGACTGATAATTACTTTTGAACAATTCGAGTTTCTTTTCGTTCGCGGTTCGCTTGATATCTCCATTATTTTTTTTTTTTTTTTATATATGATGTTGCCAAAGCTCAGGGGATGCCCTATGATGCTAAAGCACAGCCTTGGCAGGAAAGGAATTAAGGATGAGGGAAATGGGTTAGGAGGTTGAGTGAAGGAGGTGTCGATGTTTCAGGCTCATAAGACGAGGGAAAAACAGAAGATGGTAAACTGTTCCACATTCGTGTTGTTCTGCTAAGAAAAGATTCCCGAAATTTGACGGTACGTCCAAATTTGACCCGGAGAGTAAAGGGGTGGGAGCGACTTGTAGATCTTGTATCGCGCGTTGTAATGAGTCTACAAGGAATCAGGCTAGCGATTTCGTTAGAACAATGGCCATGGAAATAGCGATAAAAGAGTGAGAGACAACCGACATTCCGTCGATGCTCAAGAGAGTCAAGGCCCTCAGAGATTGAGGAATCGCCAATAAGTTTAACAGCCTTACGCTGAACTTTGTCTAACGCGGACAATGCGGTGTGTCCTGCCCCTGCCCAAATATGGGAATTATATTCAAGTCTAGGCCTAATGTGGGACTTGTAGATCAACGCTAAGTCGGGTGGGGTGAAATATTTCTTACATCTCTGTAGAAAACCTAAACATTTCATCGCACTTTTGGCGATTGCAAATATATGATCAGTCCAGCTAAGATTGCTGGATATCTCAATACCCAAGATCTTTAGGGAGGGTGAATTGGGTATATTCACACCGTCGACTGAAATGGGTTGGGGGTGGACTGGGCGTTTTTTAAGGGACATTAAACAGCATTGAGTTTTGGATGCATTAAACGTAACACGATTTGCTCTGCCCCAAGCGAGGACCTTAGAAATGTCGTTGTTTAATGATCTAAACATGCGTTCCCGATTGACTTCTGTAGCATTTCCACGTGAATTCATTACAGAATCAAATGAGTACGCGAAATCAAGGGTGCTGTCGTCGGCAAAACTATGAATAGGATTGAGAGTAAGGGATAAGAGATCATTGATGAAAAGAAGAAATAAAGTTGGTGAAAGAACTGAACCCTGAGGTACACCGGCATTTATTTCGTGGGATGCAGATGTAACGCCGTCAATAACTACACGGATTGAACGGCCTGACAAAAAGCTCTCTATCCATTTAACGAGGGTAGGATGCAGACCAAATGTTTGAAGTTTGGCTAAAAGGGCAGCATGGTAGACTATCAAAAGCCTTTGAAATATCAAGAGCGACGATTTCGGACTCACCGAAATTATGGAGACAATGATTCCAACGCTCCGTTAGAGCCGTTAGTAAGTCTCCGGTTGAGCGGCCAGCGCGGAAACCGTACTGGCAATCGTTGATAAGATGGTTATTTTCTAGATATGTCAACAACTGAGAGTTGATGAGTGATTCAAAAACTTTGGATATGATCGAGGTTAGTGCAATTGGTCTGTAGTTAGAGGGGTCGCATGCCTCTCCTTTTTTAAGTATCGGCTGGACATGAGCAAGTTTCCATACACTTGGAAATATTCCTGTTGAATATGACAGGTGAAAAAATTTGCGCAGAGGTTTAGCCAAAGCAGAGGCGCAGCATTTTAAAACAAGGGGCGAGAAACCATCAGGCCCAGTAGCTTTGGACACGTCGAGTTTCGAAAGTACTCTAAAAACTTCCCGAGTGCGAAAGTGTAGCGGCTTTTGCCTACTAATGCACTGTGATAGAGATGGAAGTGGCTGCGATGATGGTGGCAAGTACGAGTTAGCAGCAAAATTAGCAGCAAACAGGTTGGCCTTGTCCAATGAGTCAGTAAAAACATTCCCATTATAAATGAGTGGTGGTGTTGACGAACAGGTGAAATTGTTCTTTACGGTTTTTACTAGAGACCAGAAGCCCTTACTACCCTTTTGAGTAGAAAATACCTTCCGTCTGATGCTCTGGTCGAAATTGAACTTAGCCCGGCTAATTGCTGAATTGCAAATATTCCGCGCATCTCTATAGATACGTCTCGATTCCTCTGAAGGGCACAATTTATATGCCTGGAAGGCTGCTTCCTTCTTTTTAATGGCTGCGAAACAGTCATTATTGAACCAATTGGTGTTAGTTGGTTTGATGTTCTTGAAGCTATGAGGAATAAAGCGATGCATTCCAAACCATAGGATGTTCAAGATATAATCGGTGCTTCTGTTAACGTCCTTCATAGAAAAGCAATCAGACCAGTCCAGCTCTCTGAGATATTTATTAAGTCCCGCCCAATCAGCATTATTATAATGCCACACTAATCTTTTGGTGGAGTTTAGATTAGTGGTTGTCAGAGAGGAGATGGAGAATTGGGCGGAGATTAGACAATGGTCCGAATTACCCAAGGGAGACGTCACCGAAACCGAGTATTTTTCTGGATGCGATGTTAGAAATAGATCTAAAAGGTGCGCGTTGTGCCCCGAAGTATCAGGACAGTCGGACACTCAACCAGTTGCTGTAAATTAAAAGACTCACTAAATAACTCGACGTGTCTTCCAGACGGGCTTGTGGTAGAAGAATGCCTGAGCCACTGTGTGTTGTGGACGTTGAAATCTAAAGCAAGAACGATTTCAGAAGAGGGGGATAATTCCAAAATCTTATCGATATCGGAAGACAGTTTATCGAAGGAGCACACAGTGTCAGTGTCAGACATATTCGGGCTGCGGTATAAAAAGCAGAAGTGAATAATGTGCCGATAGAGTTTAAATCTAATCCAGACATAATTAAATTCTGGATTAGTAGAAGAAAATTGAGGGAGATAGGAGAATGGCACATCATTTCTAATATAAACCGCGATTCCCCTCTGAGGAGAGAAGAGCGAATTGAGATCGAGTATCGTTTTCAAACTTTCACTGTCTACAGTACTTTGCCAGGTTATAACGACCATCAAGGAGCTATAGACCAGACCCCGTCTATAATCTCGGCTGCACCCATTTAAACTAGGAATTTAGAAGAATGGACATGTATTGAAAAAAAACAAATGGAAGCTCCACGTTTCTACGTCACTTTTAGTTTTCTATAAATTTTCTTTTTCCACTTTTATTTTGTTTACTTCAAATTTTCTTGAATTTTTCACCTTTTTGTATCACTTTTAGTTTTTCTATAATTTTTCCTTTTCCACTTTTATTTTGTTTCATTATAATTTGTTTTATCACCTTTGGTTTTCTTTAATTTTTCTTTTTGTTTCTATGTCACTTTTCATGTTTCTATAAATTTTCTTTTTCCCAATTTCAAATTTTTCTTGAATTTTTCATCCTTTTGTATCACTTTTAGTTTTTCTATAAATTTTCTTTTCCACTTTTATTTTGTTTCATTATAATTTGTTTTATCACCTTTGGTTTTCTTTAATTTTTTCTTTTTGTTTCTATGTCACTTTTAATGTTTCTATAAATTTTCTTTTTCCCAATCTAAATTTATTTAATTCAAATTTGCTGAAAATCACTTTCAGTTTTTCGTTAAATTTTCACTTTTCATGTCACTTTTAGTTTTTCTATAAATTTTCTTTTCCACTTTTATTTTGTTTACTTCAATTTTGTTTTATCACCTTTGGTTGTCTTTAATCTTTCACTTTTAGTATCTCTTTTCGTTTTTCTATAAACTTCCTTTTCCCGCTTTAATTTTATTTCATTCGTATTTGCTTTTAGTTTTCTTTAGTTCTTCGTTTCTATGTCACTTTAGTTTTTCAATAAATTTTTTCTTTTTTCCACTTTTATTTTACTTACTTCAAATTTTTCTTGAATTTTTCACTTTTAGTTTTTCTATAATTTTTCTTCTTCCACTTTTATTTTGTTTCATTATAATTTGTTTTATCACCTTTGGTTGTCTTTAATCTTTCACTTTTAGTATCTCTTTTCGTTTTTCTATAAACTTTTTAATTTTTTATTTTTCTCTGGAGATAATTAATTTTCGCACCCAATTTAAGAATTCCGTTATCGTAACAGCGATTTTATCTACTCCAAAAAAAGCAATCTGATAAGGCACTTTTTTCACAAATGAAGCAGTTTTCGATTAATTCACTTTTAATTAATTTTCCTAAATCAAGTTCTTTTAAGGAAATTCACGAGGAAAATCAGTACTAAAATTAAATAATTTTTCCATGTCGACATTTCGACGAAGTCCAAACGCGTCTCAACCGTTCCGAGAGAAATTCCAAACTTGACTCTTCCACACTTCATCCCAGACTCTCTATCAACTCCTGGCGCCAATATCACCGCTGCCGGCAGAAGTCACCCACACTCGTATACTCTCCCGCTGCTCCCATATGATTTCCCGTCATCAGCACAAATAGCAACTCGACTTAACCGGTTTTGTCAGATGATTTCGTGCCAGATGTTGCAGCTTGGTTCGAATTCATTGTAAATTCACTTGTTAGAATTTGCTTTGAATTTTATTTTTTTGTATTTTATTTGCAGTCCGACAGTTTTTAAGTTGAATTCCATGCTGCCTCCATTTATGCCCTTTTTATGTACGTACATAGGTATTTTTTGCAGGTGTTTCTAGGTAGGTGAAACATTGGTGGTCTTGGATTCGGCTATAGGAGCCGAATCTTAGGGGCACTAATGCGGTCTGGAGCAGAGCCGGGGGGGGGGGGGTTAGTGCGAGGGCATAGCATCCCGAGATTGAACCTAGTGCAGAGATTCGGCTCTTATAGCTGAATTCAACACCATCTCAACGGGCTAAAAGACGTTTTCCGCGCATAACTTGATCCAGTGGTCAGGTGATACGGGACCACTGGATAAGTTGCAACATAACGACCATAGTAGCGGCTAATTTTGCGCAATTTTGTTGATTGAAAAAAAATATTACAAGTCCATTATTTGAAGACATTTTTTATAATCAAAAGGAAATACGATTACGTATGCACTTAAGATTGCTTTTGCTTACTTGTGTTTCCTTAATTTTACTTTTATTAATTAATCGTCCCTAATTAGCGAGAACATCTCACCTGATCCAATTTCTCACACGACTTATAAATTTGAAATCATACTCAAGCCTTGCAATTTTATGTTGCATAAATACTCCCCTGTACCCTGCTTCGATCCGCCTTAATCCGTACGCTATCTTCCTTTGAGGTGCAATTTTCCTGTAATTTCCTGCATATCCAAAAGCACTAACACTGCAATATATAACGCCTCAAGTTTTCACAGTTCTTGTAAACTTTTCACTAAGCTGCCAATTATCACAATGCATTTTTGCCGTTTTCAATTTACATGTTATACAAACTTCTCCGCGTACGAATAGACTCCACACCCAACTCCTAACATCTTATCTAATCAACTGCCAATACATTTCCTTGTGCCACTCATCTACCCGCCGACTAACACACGTACACCAGCGCATCTTTCCTCGACTGCCCTTAAACTTTACACGGTTCTCAATGGCGTAAACGGTTCTACCATGTCATTTTATGCCGGATGTTCATTTCTCTGTGAATTTTTATATGGGCTGCAGAGGATTTCTGCATTTTGGCGCGTTGATTCTCCCGTTTCTAGGCGGGGCTTAGGTGTGCTGTTAGGCGAACAGTTGCAATTTTTATTGAAATGTAACTTTGAGCGAATTTTTGGAAATTTATGTGCAAGAGTTGAGGAGTTTTATGGAAATGATTTAATTGAATTAAATCATTTTCCTCAGCTCTCCGCACACCGAGTTCAATGTTTGAGGTGTCTATGGAAAGGGGAGAGTGAGCCTGAGTTCCTTTCGTGCTCCTAATGAGAGAGACGCAGGTGACTCTAGGCACCCTCTCCTAGCTTTGCCAGGTGCCCAATGTGTGGCACGACCCATCTGCAGTCTCAGGCTTTATCTGAGCTAGCCGGTCTTTAAGACTAAGCGGGTCCGGTGGTGAAGCGGAAAGAGGGCGAGAGCGGCGAGGCAGATGGATGGTTGTGAGCAGTCTCACAAAAATAGTTCACCAGTCGTTAAGACGAAGGAAGCACTAAGGCCTAAAAGTAAAGATGAAAAGGGAATGTTGATGGGCCGATGGGCCAAGCCTAACTAGAAGGTCTCTTAAGGAGAGGTTAGGAGTGGAATTTTGAGTCGGGAGGACATTTAATATTCCACTAAGTGAACTAGGCCGCAATTAATATCTCAAGTGTGGGGTTCTCACATTCCACAATTCGAATCGCGGAATACTTTAGGAAGGGCAATGAAATAACCGGTGGCTGCGCTAATTGACAAAAAAAAACGTGTTAAGTTGGGGAGATCCAGGAAACTTGAAACATGCATCGGGATTAGACGTAAACACAAACTTCACGTCGGTAGAGATTCTGAGGGCACTGGGCTATACAGACCGAACAATAGTTCAAGGATAGGAATGTTGATCAATGGAACCACTGACTGGGCTGACCTGACTGGGAGATAAACTGTTGGTGGTACAAATTGAAGCCTTGGGCAGGCTACAGAATGAGACACAAACACAAACACAAATGTTATGTCGGTAGAATTGCGGAGGGCTCGGATCTTATCATACAATGCAGAATTTTATTTATAGACAACGCTGGTCGCACCGTGCGAGAATCAAAATGTTTTTGTTAGTGGTGCGAGTTGAAGACTGATAGGGCTGTAGGGTAAGGCGTAAACACAACTTTACGCCGGTAAGGAGAGGCTGAGAGCACTGAGTGGCAAAGCGAAAAGGGGTGAGCCAATGTCCGTGAAGGACGCCATCGTAGAGATGGTTGCGATTTATATCGCGTGGAGGATTTAACGTCGTTGAGACGAAAGGGCACTTGGTGCTAAAATCTTACCAGGTGAATACGGTTGGCCAATAGACCAAGCCTAGCCAGAAGGGCTCTTAAAGAGAGGCTAGGGGCAATTCAGAAGATGTCACTATGACGAAAGCGCTTCAAAATCATGATTCGACCGCTTTTGGTAATTCCATTGGAGTGCTCACACTCCAAAATCCATTCCGTAGAATATGCTGCGGAGACAACGAAACAAGAGGTGGATAGTCCACTTGCGAAAATAAAATGTTGAGTGGAATTTCGAGAAGCATGCGACATGCGTTGGAGTAAGGCATAAACAAGGCACTAACAAGCTTTACGCCGATAAAATTTGCTGAAGGCTCAGAGCTAATTGTACAATATAGGGGTTATGAGAAGGATAAATGTTGGACAACCCGGTCGCAGATACCGGATCCTGAGGTCTCAGATTCTCACAGGCATACACCTAACGAGGGAGTAGTCGTTGGAATCTCAGCCTAACCTCAGCGGTGGTATCATCGAGACAAGCACGTCGTCCTACTGAGAGACGAGTGAGTCCCAAAGATATCTCCGCGAGCAGCCGGATGCTTCCCCCACGACTAGATTGAGGATCGGATTCCTGCCGTGCAGTACTGGACTGTGTGTGCTTACCTTCCTTCATCAGTCTATGTCACGCATCGTCATCCTCTCCGAGAAGTCTCAGCTAAGTGGGCATTCATCATCATCAGAAGAGGACACACACTCCAGTAGGCTATCCTCGCGAAACTCTCCCATGTCATGTTGCCGCGCTTCAGGGTCGAATATCCTTCGCGTGGTAGGTTCCCAACAACTTCCCTTGTAGGTCCTCAAGTTCATAGAGAGCATTTCCCTTCAGCGATCGAACTGGGCACTTTACGAACTTCTTGTTTTGTTTAACGCTGGCCTGTTTCGCAAAGCTGCTTTGGCTGAAGTACCTGTGGTAGACTTCCTGCCCGACTTTGAAGCTTACAGGCTTAGAACGTATATTGTAGGTCCGTTCACCTTGCTCAAAAGCCGGGCCTGTTTGCGAATCAAATTGAGTTTGTCGGAAGTGTCTACGTTTATTGGTTCACTCACAGCCTGTAGCCGTTTTAGTAGCGCGTATGCAGAACCATGCTCGACCATTTGCTGCCCAAACAAAACCTTGTAAGGCGAGAAGCCAATAGCCTGGTGGACTGAACTCCGAAGAGAACTCGCTATACAACTTAGTTTCTCATCTCATCTGTCAGGCTCGTCCTTAACATAAGCTCTGATCGCAGCTAGGACGGATCTATTTACCCTTTCGGAAGCGTTTGCTTGCGGCGAGTGCACTGCTGTACGAAGGAGTTGGAGAGGTTACCGAACTGGGCTGACCGAAACTGAGGACCGTTGTCTGTTACTATATTCTCCGGGACACCGAACTTGTGGAAGATTTCTTCCTCGGCGAAGCTGCAAATTATTGTCGTGCTCGCCTTTCGCAGTGGGCGCAGCAGAGTATACTTCGAGAAATGGTCCAATGCAATCAAGATGCACACATGGGCTCGTTTCGTGCTAGGCTACGGTCCTAATAGGTCCATGTACACTCGTTGCCATGGTCTTTCCGTCATCGCTTGAGCTCCCATTGGTGGTCGTAAGAAGGAATTTGGGGCTTTCGTCTCCTTGCAGGTGTCGCAGGCTAATACATATGCTCGTACATCAGCGGTCATCTTGGGCCAATACAGGTGTCGTCGTATTCGCTCTAAGGGCTTGCCTATGTCTCCATGTGAAGATTGGGGCGGATCATGCGCCCTCGCAATGACTTCTGGTACCAAGCCCCGTGGCATCCAAAGCTTCCAGGCTTCTTCTTCCTGAACTGGATCACCAGTTCTGGGCTGTGTCCGAATGTATACATAGCCGTCGCACAAAGTTAAGTCTGGCAGGGATGACTTATGCTTCTCGACTTGGTCCCGAAGGTCCTGATATTCTTGAGAGTCGAAGTCTGGTGCATCTAAGTCAACTTGCGGGCCTCGTTCACGCACTGTTGGCGGATCAACGGCGGCTAGTGCTTCACAGTACACACGAGGTCGTCAGCACCAACAGGTCGTCGAGATACACCAACACCTGGTCTCGAAGATCGTAGGGAATGACCCTGTCCATGAGCCGGCACATTGTCTATGGCGCGTTGCACAGTCCAAATGACATCACCGTATAATGATAGAGGGGGTGGCCGGGGACCATGAAAGCTGTCTTTTCGCGCGATTGTAAGGCTGGTAATGTACCTTGATAGAGGAAGCCTACTAAGGATGCCATCTATATGCGGTAGTGAATAGGCATCCTTCTTGGTCACCGCATTGACCCTCCTCGCATCAAAGCACAGCCTGACCTTGCCTGGCTTCCGTACTAGGACCACGGGCGAACTCCACGGACTCTGGCTTTCCTCTATCACGCCCAGTTCTTTCACTCGGCGAAGTTCGGCATCCATCAGCTGTTGCACGGCTGCTGAGACAGGATAAAAACGCTGCTTGATGGGTGCAGCGTCTCCTACGTCTATCAGGTGGTGGACTAACTCCGCCTTCCCGAGACCTAACGTTGAGTACGACGGGAAAAGCTGTTTCACATGTTGTAGACGAAGTTGGTCCGTCGCAGATAGTTGATATTGATTTAAATTTAGAGGTTGAGACATGTTTGCTACCGTTGCTGGTTGGGGCCATATAGTTGCTGCTGAAACGTTGCCAATAATATCAGGTGCCAAATTGAACAGCCTCCAAAAATCCACACCGAAATATAAGTCTTGGGTCAGGCTGGGCACGATGTACAGATGTACAGCCTTGGTATCACCCCGAAAAGTGATCTGCACGTCCGCGTTGCGCCGTACCTCGGTTGTCTCTCCATTGGCTACCATGAGCTTGTAGCCATACACAACAAATCATGATACTTAAGTTACTGCTTACTATATACACAACTACAATCACAACACACACAACTACAATCACAACATCGTTATCACACAAAGCTACGGCAAGCGAGGAAACAATTTTGGTTACAATCAGTAAAGGTACAAAGCAGTAAGAGGTCGGTAACAAATTGCAACACGTATCGTCATGGGAGCACTCCCTCTTTATTACAATAATTAATAATAAATTTTAGTTAAAGTGACGCGTGTTTTTATTACATCAAATGTTCCTTTAAATACAGAACATAATGGTGACCCCGAGTTAAAATTTTTCATCGACAAAAACAAATTTATTGTGATGAAAAGCAAAATATAATTTTTAGCAAATTCGCTGCAAAGAACCGTATACGAAGTGAAGTGCAAAATTTATTTGGTTTTACGTGCAAAAATTTAACAAACCAAGTTTTGTACAAACGATTCGAACGGCACACCACAATATTTTTTTTTCGAAATATTGCAACCTGTGTAAAAATTAATTAAAACCTCCGACAAGGGCAGCTGAAGGTTGCAAAAAACACGTGCAACAATTTCGACCTCACTTTATAGAATCTGGACCTCTGTACGATTTGATAATTAAAATATATGCAGAGATCGTTTAATTCACTCACCAGAAGGCATTTTTCAAAATTTCTGTGAATGGATGGCAAAAATCTCAAGACGAATTCCTCAGATAATAATCTCCTCATGTTGAAGATTCACCGCATATCATCAAAAAACATCGCTACCTTTAACAATTAAGTTTTATAAATTGTTACATTCTAAAACGTAAATTGTAAAATGTTTTATTTTTAGGGGTTTTCTATCAAATCATATATCATTTAATTAACTAGATATTAAAATCAGAGAAGAAACATAATCTGTAACAAAGTGTAAATGGAACTGCGGATGCATCTGTTTGAAGCTATAAAATAAAAACCAATCAAGAAAAAGTGCAATTAAGTCGGTGAGCTAGAATTTTTAATTTTGCAAAAATATATTAACAGATCAAAAACTAAGCAAACGATTTACTAATATTTACAAGCTAAGCGTACATTTAAAGAGTAACTGCAGTTATATTATACATATTGCTAACTCACTAACTGTCAATTATATAATTACCTCTAAGCAATTTTAAATTTGGTCATTTAGTAAACTCATGCACACAGAATTCAAAATGTCGCTAAATAAAGCATCTGGTGGAAGTAATAATACGCAAAATACCACAGACGAAAATTCGTCAGGTAGTAGTGATTTTCAAATCCAGGATAACAACCCATTGACATCATACATAGCTACTCTTAAGATACCACCATTTTGGAATAATAGACCGGATCTCTGGTTTTTACAGGTAGAGACCCAGTTTCTCGTTAAAGGAATAACTTCCTCTAATACCAAGTATGACCACTTGGTCGCATCCTTGCCTCCGGAAACAATGGAGATCGTAGCCGATATTCTGTTAAAACCTCCAGTCCAAGAAAAATACGAAACCTTAAAGTCTCACCTTCTTTCCAGGAGCAGAGACTCTGAGGAACGAAGGCTTGATGCTCTGTTGAATAAAATTGAATTAGGAGATTATACACCCTCGGAATTATTCAGGCACATGGAGTCTCTAGCAGGTGGCAATAGTTTAGTTAACCACTCACTGTTAAAAAAGTTATGGATTAACAAACTTCCAACTTCCGTACAAGCATGTATAATAGCTATTGAGAACTCACATACACAGGAAGAGTTATTCATAATTGCGGACAGAATTCACGATTCAACGTCGTCTTTGAAAGTCTGTGCTATTAGCCATAAAATTTTGAATCCTATAAACGACAATCCAAATGCTTTTGACCATATCGCCAACATGGTACAAGATTTAAGTGATCGATTAAAACGTTTAGAAGTAAACCAATCAAGAGGAAGACAGTTTTTTTCTAAAAGTAAGTTTGCTTCAAGATCCAGATCTCAATCTAGATCTAAACAAGAGAATAAATTATGTTGGTATCACAGACGGTACGGACATAAGGCACAAAAATGTACTCCTCCGTGTACTTCAAATAACGGCCAGAGTTCAAAAAACTAAGTGTGGCTACTTCGTCCGCGGCACCGAAGACAAGCAATATCTCTCGCCGCCTTTTTGTGGTCGATAGATCAACAAAACTACAATTTTTAGTTGATACAGGAGCGGAAGTTTCGATCCTACCTAAGAAATCATGTTCAAGGCATTTATTTAAATCAGAATTTAACTTAGTTTCTGCAAATGGTACCCCTATTACCACTTATGGTCTCAAACAGCTAACTCTAGATTTGAGCTTACGACGCTGTTTTGACCACACCTTCGTAATTGCAGCTACTGATCATGCAATATTAGGAGCAGATTTCCTCTACAAATACGATTTGCTAATTGACCTTCGAAAAAGAAAATTAATAGACAGAATCACTTCAATTTCGGTTCCCTGCATATCACGTGAAATTCATTTAATTTCACCAAAACTTTGTACACTGCAAGATGAATACGGGTCAATACTTAATGATTTTCCCTCATTAAAAGCCCCGCCCGATTTTAATTCAAAAATCTGCCACAATGTCGTGCATCGCATCAATACGCAGGGACTTCTGCCTTCAGCACGGCCACGAAGGCTTAATCCGGAAAAATATCAAGTAGCTAAATCCGAATTTAAGACTATGGTCAGACTAGGAATTTGCCGGCCATCCTCATCATCTGTCGCTTCCCCCTTACACATGGTCCCTAAGAAAGATTCATTAGACTGGAGACCATGTGGAGACTACCGGCAGCTTAACGCTGCTACAATATTTGATAAATATCCGCTTCCGAATATCCAAGATTGTACACTTAACCTGCACGGTTGCCAAATCTTTTCTAAGATAGATCTTGTCAGGGCTTATCATCAAATTCCAGTTGCTCCGGAAGACGTCTTTAAAACCGCTGTCACAACACCTTTCGGATTATTTGAGTTTTTACGAATGCCGTTCGGTGTCAAGAATGGAGCACAAACGTTCCAAAGGTTCATCAACGAAGTGCTGACAGGCCTTGATTTCATATTCACTTACGTAGACGACATTCTCATAGCTAGCAAATCAACAGAACAACATAAACAGCACTTGCGTTCATTATTTACAAGACTACAAAAATACGGCATCAACGTCAATCCCTCGAAATGTATATTTGGCGTCAAAGAACTTGAATTTTTGGGCCATAAAATCTCAGACAAGGGTATTACCCCTTCAGAGAGCAGAGTGCAGACTATACAAGAGTTTCCAACGCCTTCCACATTCAAAAAACTGCAACGTTTTCTAGGAATGGTAAATTTTTACCATCGCTTCTTGCCAAATATCGCTACCCTAGCTGCACCACTTTACGATTTACTTAAAGGTTGTAATATAAAAAAGCGTAATTCATCTCCTATAGTATGGAATAAAGAGCACGAAAATGTATTCAATAGCATTAAAAAGAGTCTTGAAAGTCGTACACTCCTAGTCCATCCCGATCCGCTAGCTGAAATTAGTCTTTGGGTTGACGCCTCGAATGATGCCGTAGGCGCAGTCCTACAGCAGCATAGTTCTGGCCAATGGAAACCCCTAAGTTTTTTTTCAAAGAGGCTACAACCAGCTGAAAGAAAATATTCCACATTCGACAAAGAGCTTTTGGCAGCGTATCTAGCTACTAAGCGCTTCAGATACTTTGTAGAAGGAAGAAATTTTGTCATTTACACCGACCATAAGCCCCTGACTACAGCACTTTCGTCTAAATCCGAAAAATCCCCACGACAAACTAACCACCTTGATTTCATCTCACAATTCACAAATGATATACGATACATAAAAGGTATCGATAACATAGTGCCTGATACACTGTCAAGAGCTCACATTGACGAAGTTAATCGAACCAAAAAAATTGATTTGCCAACTTTACAAAAAGAACAGATGTCCGATGACCAACTAAACCAAATTATTTCTGATAGAAAAGCCAACTCTAATTTTATCCTCAAAAAGATACGTATTCCCATGGAGGATACAGAGATCTGGTGCGACACTTCCACGGAAACCAACAGACCATATATTCCAAAAAACTTACGACGTATTATTTTTAGTACTCTCCATAATTTATCGCATCCGGGCATAAGAGCCACAAGGAAACTCGTAACCACAAGATACTTTTGGCCCAGAATGAACTTGGATGTTAATCACTGGACAAAAACATGCATAGCATGCCAAAAGGCTAAGGTCACACGACACACTGCGTCCCCCCACGGAAATTTTAAAGTTCCCTCAGGAAGATTCGAGCATGTCCACATGGACATCGTAGGACCTCTTCCGCCTTCTAATGGACACGCATATCTCTTAACACTTAAAGATCGTTTCTCTCACTGGCCCGAGGCAATTCCTCTTAGAAATATTGAAACAAAAACCATTGTCAAAGTTTTTCTCCATCAGTGGATCGCTCGCTACGGTGTACCAAGGACCGTGACAACTGATCAAGGTTCTCAATTTGAGTCTTTACTTTTTAGAGAACTCTGTAGTATACTCGGTAACCATCGGATAAGAACCACCACGTATCACCCTCAATCAAATGGGTCAATCGAAAGATTTCATCGCCAGCTAAAAACCACGATTCGAGCTACAAACGAACCCAATAAATGGTATTATAACATGCCTTGGATCCTCCTTGGCATTAGGTCAGCCCTTATGGAAGACCTTGGTGTTACACCGGCTGAACTCTTGTATGGCCAACCTCTTCGCTTACCAGGAGAATTACTCACTACAAACACAAATTTGAAAATCACTACTCCCTTGGCAAAAGAATTACAAGAATCGATTGCAAAAATAAGACCTGAAAAATCGCGAACTAGAAAACAAAATATTTTTGTACCTCAAGAGCTTCTTACGTGTTCACACGTTTTTGTGAAAGAAGCAGTTTATAAGGGAAGTCTTAATCCTCCTTACACAGGACCCTATCAAGTTCTAACTAAACAAGACAAAATTTTTAAAGTTCTTATTAATGGAAAGGAAGAACTAATTAATATTGATCGATTGAAACCAGCCTTTGTATTAAAACCAGATGCATCCACAGATCATACAACTAGACAAGATTCAAAACCAAAAGTAATGTTCCAAATTTAATACAAAATTTACAAATTTAATACAGAATTTACAAAAAAAATAAAAATTATGCAAATTAAAATCTTATCAATTTTCGTTTAGGTAATCTAATTTTTATTTCATCTCACTAAATTCCACGCAATTATCCAATCATAAAAAATTATATAAAAGACAATTATAATATATGTATATATATAATTATGAAACATAAACTTAGAATCACATACTGAATTATACACTATGTCTAGTAAGTAATTATATATAGTACGTAGACATTTTGGTTTTATATAAAGAGTAGAATTAAGCGTAGCATTACTATGGAATATTTAAACGAATGAATTGTTAATAGTTTTAAGAACTTTTCGTTTGGAGGGAGTGATGTAGCCATACACAACAAATCATGATACTTAAGTTACTGCTTACTATATACACAACTACAATCACAACACACACAACTACAATCACAACATCGTTATCACACAAAGCTACGGCAAGCGAGGAAACAATTTTGGTTACAATCAGTAAAGGTACAAAGCAGTAAGAGGTCGGTAACAAATTGCAACACGTATCGTCATGGGAGCACTCCCTCTTTATTACAATAATTAATAATAAATTTTAGTTAAAGTGACGCGTGTTTTTATTACATCAAATGTTCCTTTAAATACAGAACAGAGCTTCGTACGATATCTGCTCCATGAAACTTGGGCTTTGTCCAACCTCTCCAATGCGTTTTTACCCAAAACGCTGGCTCCACTGTCCAGCAGACCACAAAGAGTCTGCCTCAGCAATACCACCTCGGCATAAGGCCGGATATCGTGAGGCGCAGTCATGAACGCTGAGGCTGACCTCTTCCTGTTCTTTCGAACTCTTCTCCAAAAGGCTCTCAGCCTTAAGGTTGAGCGCTTGGGCTTTCTTGGAAGGGTGGTGTCGTGCAAGGGATCGGTTTCGGCAAATATTCTTTGTCTGGCTTCCTGATACTCTCTGAGCCGTTCGTGGTAAGGCTTCAGAAGTCGAGCTGTTGGTGTTGTTCGCTCTTCGGCAGATTGTCGAGGTCGATGGAGCAGCTTAACTGGTACCTCGTCGGGTTGCAATGGCGGAGCCTTAGGTACTCGTACGGGCACTAATGGTGTTAACATTTTCGAAGAGGTGCTGTCGTTCGGTGTGTCTAGCAATTGGTCCAACAAGTTGGGTGGAATTACATCAAACGGGTGCGGCTCATCCTCCGTTGATAAGTCTAGCAATGGCAACCAGTCAGATGAAGGTTCTCCGTACGGTGATTGGTCCAACCGAGTTACGTCTTCTGCAGTGGTGTTTCGTCCTGTTGAGGTGTTGACGGCCGTTGGGGAGTCGGAAGCAGTGTTGGGGTCGGCCGCGGTCCGTTGTCCCTCTTCTCTACAGGATTCCTCTGTTATGCCGCTGGTCGAGAACTACTGTTGTTGCCCTTGACCCGCCTGAAGTTTTTCTGGATGCAGACCGGGCATCTCGGCTTCACGACTCCCTTTCGTCCACACCCGTAGCAGAAGAAGCCCTGTGGTGGCTTGGCGCAATCCATATACATGTGACCTGTCTGGTCACAATTCCAGCAAATGGTACCCGAAGGCACGTTGACTTGTGCGATGTGTTGGAGACCATCGTTGTCCCTGTAGTGAAGTGTCTGGCTCTTCGATGAGTTGGCATTCTTCGAGTCTAGACCGGTAAGGAGCTGCATGAGCGATGTTACGAGTGCTGAGTGAATTTCCATGACTAGTCCTCTGATCTGGGCGATAGTGGTAGTGTTGTACAGGCAAATCTGTTCTTGAATAGATGGTAACATACATGCATACATGGCCGGTGAAAAATGGGTCCACACTATGTATCGACAGGATCTGGATCATGACCGTGAGACAAACATGATGATATGCGAGCAAAAGTGAGAAACAACACAAAGAAAAACGACCCAGCGGTTGAAAGTTAATTAACGTAACGTAACAAGTCAAGTCAAAACCTGGGAACAAGTTTAAGTCAAAATCTGAAAATAAGTTTGAGTTCAAACCTGAAGATATTCTAAGTCAAAATCTGTAAACAAGTTCAAGTTAAGATCTGAAAATACGTTAAATTTTGAAAAGAAGAATGTATCAACATAACTCTCTCTCTCGACGACGCCCCCTCTCTTGTCTTAGGGACGGCCACCCCACTAAGTGGTCCTCTCTTCCCAGTAAGTCTGATACAGCCTTCTGGGGAACAAGGATGAGAACACCTGTCATTATCTAATGAATGAAAGGCATCAAGTCTCCAAGTCAGCTGGTCGGCTAGAAAGCCAGCCATCGACCTTCTTCGGAGACGTGATGCATTTCATCCATCAGGCGACGCAGTCGTGCCTCCTGAGGGAAAAGGAAACAAAAGGATAGGATAAAATTGAAAAGAAAAACAAATAAAAACGACTTTTAAAAGAAGAAAACGAAAAAAAAATGTTTGAAGAAAAGAAAAGGACAGGAAACCCTAAGAGTATCGGGCAGAACTTCTCCAAGACAGACAGCTGGCTATTGCCTGCTACTTGTCTGTCATTCTTGGAGAGTCTCTGCCGACGGTGTTGAAATGACTAGGTCCTCGGGCAGACAACAGGCCACACAAAACTAATTTCGCGTTGGGCTCCGGTTTCAAGTTCAGAGCTTTGACCAACGTTACAGTCACAAGCCTGCACGTACTTGAAACCTTTACAGCTTTAGCGCGTTGGGCGCCATCTCTTGTTGCGCGCTGGGACCGACACTGCTGCTGGATGATTGCCCAAGGCAGGCGGTGACTCCGGATGACATCAACTTTAAGTCAGCCGATGTCAGCCAGGACCACGAAAAATGGGATTGGGAAAATGGAACAAAACGAAAAGGAGAAAAATGTTGAAGAAAGAAAAAAAAGGAACAAGAAAAAAAAAACCGCGAAAAGAATTTACAAAAAAAAACCAACAAGAAAAAATTTTAAAATCTGAAAAAAAAGGAAGGGAAAAAAACAAAACAGGAGGAGGAAGGATGTCGGCAGGCGCTGCCAGACTTACTATCTTTCGTTGGGGGAGTCTGCTGACTTAACTCCCCTTTCATGGCCCGTTCCCCGACCGACAGGAGGCCTCTTTCGTCTGGATGCCCTATCGATGTACCTGTAAGAAAGAGGGCCCCTCACCACATAGGGAGGACCCCGCCCATCGACGTACCGATGACCGCCCTCTCTACGAATCCCGAAATTGTAATTCCACGATCCGAATGCATTCATCGTAAATAGAAATTATCTACGAATTCCGAAAATGGTATTACAGAATCCGAACGAATCGAAAGTTTGACCGTTATTTGTACGAATTGAAAGAAATTTCTGACATTTTAAAAAAGCTTGAAAGTAGTACAAAAACTGAAAATGTAAGTACTCATTTTGCTTTAATAGAACTATTTATATAAACTACTCAAAACAATTAAGGGAACAAAAAAAAAATATCTAAATTTTTTAGTGATTTTTGACGGGCTGTATCTTAACGAGAGATAATCTAATCGAGGATCTGAAAAAAACATAGTAAAGCTCCAGAACTCTAGTTTTTGAAACTTTCAGCCAAAAAGTTTTAAAGGCCACGTTGCTCACGCAATCCAAAGGAATAGCTCAAAAAAAAAATATTTCAAAATTTTTAGTCATTTTTTTTTTGGTCCACGGACTCGGAAATTTTTTTTTATTTGACCACCGTATGGACCAGATAGCCTGTTAATTCAGCTTTAATTATCTTTTTTCAAATCCTTGATACGTCGATTTAATGCGGAGATATCGGATATTAAACGAAAACGGACACTTTTGTATTCAACCATCGATATTTCAGCAACCAATGATCGTACAGAAAATTTAAGGGCAGTTTCGGCAACTGGAATAAATTTTCTAAAAGAATCCGTCAGGAAATAAAAAAAAATAATTTTATTTTATCCGTAATTTCAATTTTGAAAAAGTCAAAAAAAGTGACTTTTTTCCTTGTTTTGGTAAATTGACCGCATCTTTGCAAATACTGATGGAAAGGCTAAGGTTTGTAGGAATTTTTACACCTCAATGTACGCCCAATAGCCCTGTAAATCCGCAGATCGATCCATTGGACGGTTCCTTCGGCCCGATTGGTCAAAGTTTTGGACAAAATTAATGGAACAAGAATTGTGATCTCAAACATCGTGTAATCTTCATAAAAATGGAAAAATCAATTTTTTTCGACTTTTCTCAATTATGCATCAGCTACTCACCCCCCCCCCCCCCACCCCCTTCTTTTTCCTTTTTGTTTCTGAATTTTTAGGTTGGGTCTGCATCCTAGTCAGGTGCACAAATTGCGTGGGTTAGAACTTGAACCATCAACTATGGGTACATTTTCTTTTTGTTAATTCATCATAGTTCAGTTCTCTTGTTTTGTTATCCTTCTTTCGGACCTGAGGAGGGATACCACAACCCTCTTTCGCCACATCTACGTGATTTCAAGATATTTTGTGTGTGCCTTGAATGTCCAAGGCCATACAAACAAATCATTAGGACGTGCTGCCAGCTAGGCGTGCCACCTGGACATCCCGCGGCAAATTGACATTGCATACACATGCGCACACATTACAAAATCTTGAAAAATATACATAGCGTACGTGTACTAAAGGGGCTTGTTCCCGATTGCGCCAGACTTATGATATTATTGTATATGATGATAAGTGAAGATGAGTTTATTACGATTGTGATTTAATCTACCAATCAGCGTATAGTTTTTACTTCTATTTGATACCACTACGCTCAACTAATTATTTAAAGCTCATTTTCAGTAAAATAACATTTCAGTTTTGGTCTATAATGCAATTGTTTTTTAAATCTTATATTATCATCAATCCTTTTAATTTATTTCAGGTAAAAATTCGTTAGAGCATCGGTCAAACTCACGATTTGAAAAGCCCTACGATTATATAGAATATTTGCAGACAGGAGAACACAGTGAGCAAAAGATATGCCAGTGTGTTAAAAGTCTACGTGTTGCTTTAACAAATAATCCTATTAGTTGGATTAAGGAATTCGGAGAAGAAGGAATAAACGAAATTGTCAATTTATTGCGAAGACGTAAGAGAGAAAATGCATATGAAAACGAACTCGAACTTGAATGTATTCGGTGTCTTAAAGCGGTAATGAATAATACTTGGGGATTAAATTTGATTTTGAAGCCTGATCAACATGCTGTAGTATTGCTCTTAGCTCAAAGTTTGGATCCCCGAAAACCCCTAGCCATGTGTGAAGCATTGAAGCTTTTAGCCAGTATATGTCTAGTTTCTTACCGTAATGGTTACGAAAAAGTGCTGCGAGCAATAACGACGGCAGCTTCTACAAAATATAAAAGTGGAGAGAGATTTAAATCTATTGTGGAGGGACTTTTCGTCGAAGAAAAATTCGACTCCAAAAGAGATTTGTGTTGCCACAGTTTAATATTTATAAATACAATAACGAATACATCGAATGACCTTAATTTTCGATTACATTTAAGATGTGAAATTATGCGAATGGGACTATTTGAGAAGTTAGATGTATTAACTGATATCGTAGAAAAAAGTAGTAACGAAAATTTAAAAAAGCATTTCAAGATCTTTAATGAAATGCGAGAAGATGATTTTGAGGAATTTATCCAAAGATTTGATAATGTTAGATTCGAGTTGGATGATATAAATGATTGCTTTGAGGTACTTAAAAATTTGGTTTTGGACTCAGCATCTGAACCATATTTTCTCTCCATATTGCAGCATTTGCTTTATATACGAGATGATCATCTTTACCGGCCTGCGTATTATCAACTGATTGAAGAATGTATTTCTCAAATAGTATTTCACAAAGCATTTTGTGACCCAATTTTCGAAAATAGAAATTTCAACATTGACACATCACTGCTATTAGATGATATTGTAGAAAAATCGAAAGTTAACGAAACGAAACGAAAAGAAGAATATGAAAAAAAAATAGAAAATCTTGAAATAGCGAAACAGGAAGCAGAAGCAAGGGCTTCTCACTTAGAAGAAAAATTAAAACAAATTGAAGAAACAGGTGCTATAACTACGTCACAAAGCAAACTTCCAAAAGTGAATATACCACCTCCCCCTCCATTGCCTGGTATGCAACCGTTGATTTTTAAGGGAGCGGGACCACCACCACCGCCGCCACCAATGTTGGGTGGTGGCCCACCAATTCCCCCTCCATTACCTGGGTCTGGACCACCACCTCCACCGCCTTTTCCAAACATGAAGGGGCCTCCTCCGCCACCTTTACTTCCGGCAGGTATATCAATCCAACCAATGTTGCCACACGGGCTTAAGCCTAAAAGAAGGTGGGAAGTTAAAAATCCAATGAAAAGAATTAACTGGAAGTTAATACCACCTCAGAAGATGTCAGATAAATCATTTTGGGTTAAATGTCAAGAAGATAAGTTAGCATCAGATGACTTTCTGTCAGAACTAGCTGTCTTGTTTTCTTCCAAGCCAATTAAAAAGGATAACAAGGATGCCGTTGATAAAGCCCCTACTCTTAAAAAAAACGTTATAGATCTTCGTGTTCTAGATGGAAAGTCTGCACAAAATCTTCTAATATTGTTAGGTGGGTCGTTGAAACATTTGTCGTACGAGCAAATAAAGTTGTGCCTTCTCCGATGTGACACCGACATACTTTCAGTAAATGTTTTACAGCAGTTAATACAATATTTGCCACCACCTGAACAACTTAAAAAACTACAGGAAATAAAGGCAAAAGGGGAACAATTGTCTTCAGCGGAGCATTTCGCAGCCACAATAGGAGAAATCAAAAGATTGCTTCCACGGTTACATAGTCTGATGTTTAGATTAAGCATGCCAGATATAGTACAAGATATTAAACCAGATATAGTAGCGGGAACCGCTGCATGCGAGGAAATATTAAAAAGCAAGAAATTTTCTAAAATTTTAGAATTGGTTTTGCTAATTGGAAGATATATGAATTCATACAGTAAAAATGAACAAGCTTATGGATTTGAAATGAGTTTTTTGACAAAATTGAAAGATATGAAGGATTTTGAAAATAAGCAAACGCTTCTACATTTTATTGTCGATGTAGTAGAGAAGAAATTTCCAGATGCTCTGAATTTTCATGACGATTTATCTCATATAAACAAGGCTTCTAGAGTGAGTTTAGAAACGATTCAAAAAAGTATGCAACAAATGAGAAATTCAGTGAAAAATTTGGAATCAGACCTTAATAATAACAAAATACCTCAGTGTGATGATGACAAATTTTTGGAGATAATGGGAAAATTTGCAGTGGAGTGTCGCCAACAAGTGGACGTTCTGGGCAAAATGCAAGTTCAGATGGAAAAGCTTTACAAAGATGTAGCAGAATTTTTGGCTTTTGATCCAATAAAATATAGTATGGAAGAATTCTTCTCTGATCTTAAAGCATTCAAAGATTCATTTGTACAAGCATATAGGGAAAATATAAAACAACGGGAGGAAGAAGAAAAATCGAGAAGATTGCGTGAAGCCAGAGAACAATCTCAGCGGGATTTAATAGAAAGGCAACAAAGAAAATTAGCACTTGTGGATATTGATACAGCACAAACTCAAAATGATGTTATGGATAGTTTATTAGAAGCTCTGCAAACTGGTTCTGCCTTTGGGAACAGAGATCATAGACAGAAACGAAGACCTCGACTAGCTGGTGCGGAAAGAAGAGCACAACTTAGCCGAAGTAGGTCAAGGACCAGAGTCAATTCTGTCACTTTAGCGACAAGGGACATGTTAAATGATGAAGTACTACATGGTCCTAGCTGAACATTGACACAAAATTTAGCTGTACATAAATTTTACTTCAGTGTATGCTAGAAAAAATTATCATTGCATTTATAGTTCAAGTCAAATATTGTAATTAAGATTATAAACTAAAATATTTTGTGCCAACCAGAATGTGCCTCATATTTAAATGCCAAACTTCAAAATCATCCTGACTTTGGTCATTTAAGCAGTGGTGATAGCCGTAATTTCCGAGTTGAGAAACGCTATTTTTATTTTTCTAACGTAAATTTAAGTTCGTAACGAATAAAAATCTAACTTTAAATAGCCATGGTTGTTTATAATTTCTTTATTAACTTCTCAGTATATAGAGAAGATATTGTAATAGTTCCGAAAATCAAAATTGTCGACATATTGTTATGTTTCAAAGTATTTTTACGCTCTTTTTAAAAAGATGGTTGTTGGTTAAAATTGGTTGCAGTCAAGTAAAATATTATTTATTATAATTTCATTGACAACAAAACCGTTCAAACAAAAGAGCCTCCATAACAATATCACGAATACAATAGCTTCTTCTTATGTAATAAATAAAATAAAATACAAAATTAACAGCCTTCATGGTAATACTTTCATATTAAAATTAATTCATACACTTATTTCCTAATTTCTGAAAGAAGCGCTTGAAAAACCTAATGCATTTCCTGCAAGATTCTTATTGCCAATTTTTTTGTTTTCTAGTTCCATAAAATCTTTGTGACGTAGCTTTTCTTCTTCATCTTGTTTCTTGGTTGGCAAGCCTGCTTAAAACGTCAAGTACTTTGAGATAATTTGATCGTGATAATTTATATTAAATTTCTATATAACAACGAAATAAGAGAATTAAATTGCTGACACATTTATTTGAACGATTTTACACGCGTGCATATAGCATCCATTTTGTGATATTTCGTCTCTTTTGCAAAGGTAAAACAATTTTACTGCTTCCATTGGTATATGTTTGCCGAAGCAAAATAAATTACTCACATAAGCTAACGTAAGTCTTGTTTCCGGAAATTATCTGCTGGTCTCTGGAGACTCTGGAAAGGTGCTGAGTACTTACACAACAGACAACACGAGATACAATTGCCTAATCTATACAATCTTTCTTACTTATGAACCCAAAAAGAAGAGACGATCAATTTTCGTTATTGGAGCTCCATTACATTCCATTCCCGAACCAAATGTTTCAGAAATAAATATTAATCGTTTATCTCGTTGGCAGAGAGTATCTCAGATCACACAATGTTTTTGGACTCGCTGGAGCAGAGATTACCTTCAAAGTCTACAACAACGTTCTAAATGGTCCCGTGCATATCCAAATATCTCCATCCATTCAATGGTTCTACTGAAGGAAGATAATGTACCTCCGCTAAAATAGTCTCTTGGTCGAGTGATTGAAATCTACTCTGGAAATGATGGAGCTGTCCGTGTCGTCAACGTCAAAACTAAGGCCGGAATATTCAAAAGGGCCATAACCCGGATTTGTCCATTACCTATGGAAAGTGAAAGTAACTTGGGATCACAAAACTTCCAAGGGGGGCCGGAATGTTAAGCTTTATCTACACATTGCATTTTGGTACTCTATTATTAAACATTATATTTACAATATTTGTAAACCTAGTATGGAGACGGAGTTGGATCAATGTGTTGAGCGGCAAGACCAACATGCCATGGGTCCCGGGTTCGAGCCCAGATGACCGTGAGCTTTTATTAAGAAATTAAAATATTCCACTCCGTCTCTGGGCTGTCGTCTAGCTCGCAGCAATGCAAACAAGACTCAAGTTTCCTCACTTCCCTTACCCTAATTCCCTTCCGGCCAAAACCATGCTAACGCATCAAAGGGTTGTCCCCTAGGATTTGGCCACATCATATATAAAAAAAAAAGTTATTACCTATTTCGAACAGAACACAATGAACTTTGTTACATTTGTAATCGCATCGTTTAAGATATTTTATTGAAGATGTTGGTAAGATTGATTTATTCCCGGCTCAGAGCCCATATATATTGTACCAATTTAAAAAATAAACTCTTTCTTGGATCCTACACGTCTGCGTTTTCACTTCCGCTTCTCGTCCTGCAAAAATCCGTATTCCAAAAAGGCTTGGAATTCTCAACAGTATCAAAGGCTGATTTAAAATCGACGAAGAAGGCATATATCTTCTTTTTATTCAGGGCATGGCCTAGTTTGATTATGCTTATCAGATTAAATATATTATCTATAGTAGAATACCCCGCCCTAAATCCAGCCTGGAACTCAGAAAGAACCCTGAACTCTAATTCCCATACCGACAACCTATTATATAAAATAGCAGTAAATATTTTTACTATTGCATCTGTAAAGGCCTCGGTAATTTTCCACTTGATCAGTATTACCTTTTTTATGGATTGGAAATATAATAGATGCAGTAAAACATGGAAGAAAGTTCATAGTATTGAAAAAGTGGGTGTATAATTTTAATAATTTATTAAGGAACTTTTCTGGCGCATTTAAAAAAAATTCATATGGAATCCGGTCAGCTCCAGGAGCTTTATTGTCCGTCAAGCTTCTCAGTACTGTAATGAGCTCTTTCATCTCAATTGGAGAGTCCAGCAAAGGGATTTGTGCACCTGGGGCAGCGTATAATATCAGAGAGCCACTTTCCTCAGGACACAGTAAGGACTGGAAATGATTTGAGAGGATTGCCAAGTCAATTGCTGATAAAATTCTGAGTTTACTTCCGCGTACCTCCCTTACTATACCCCACCAAGTTTTCGAATCGCGTACTGAATTGATCTTGACAGCTAACGCTTCGTAGTATGAAATCCTTTTACTTCTACATATGATTTTGTATGTGTTATTGTAGCCTAAGTAAAATTTTCGAGCAACAGCACAACCAGTTCTTCGATCTATGCTTAGCCATCTGAATGATACTTCACGAGCACGCAAGCATTCATCATCAAATGAATGAATGATTTTCGTTTTGCTCGTACGTGTTGCAGACTGTTTGATTATGTGAAGCAATAAATCAATTTCGTGTTCAGTGTTTTCTGATAGTCCAGTTTCACACAGTTCATCAACTTTATTATCTTTTACTGTAAGACATAATGGAAAGTGGTCAGAGTAAACTCTGTCCTCAACTAGAAGACTCTTAACATATATACCCAGATCATATGACAATGCTATGATGTCATTGACTGACGTCCCATTTTCAACAATATATGTAAGATTACCAATTAAATCTCCCGATGTGCGGCCATTTAAGATAAGGAGACCATAGTCATCGCATACTTCCATAAACTTTCTTCCCTTATCATTGACAGTACAATCTTTAGAGCGTCTGAAACTTCTTATGTTAGGAACTAGATACACTTCATCCGGTAATGTTTGTTCTTCCCCAATTACACATTAAAGTCTCCCAAGACAATTATACTTTCTTCTTTTATCTGGCTTATAGTTTGTATAAAAGCTTCAAATTCCGAATCCCAGTCGAACAGTTTATGTATGCTGGAATAAGATATGTTTCATGGAAAAATATCTTAAGTTTTATGCAGGGCCAATGATTAAACCAAACGTATTGGCACAAGGCATCCCTACCGTACATTTTATTTATTCCTAAAAGACATCCGCCACTTGCCCTACCGTATCGTGAATTCCTTGCTGCACTTACCCAGCACAGATCGTATCCACCAAAGTATTTTGTATAATTTTCATAATTTTTAACCGACTTCCCAAAAACAAAGAGGTTCTAAGTTCGACGTGTATTTTTTTTTTTATGTCTGACCGGGCATAACTTCGTAACGCGTCGACCGATATTGATGATTCTTTTTTTGTTGGGTAGAGTATGTTCACCGATTGGTACCATGTCAAAAAAAAATGTTGGTAGGGTGGGGGTGAAACCTAACTTTGTAACGCGTGGTCCGATTTGGATGGTTCTTTTTTTGTTGTACAGAGTATGATCCCCCATTGCTAATAGGGGAAAAAAATTGGTCTAGGGTGCGGGGAGGGGGGGAGGGGTAGTCTAACTTTGTAACGCGTGGACCGATTTGGATATTTCTTTTTCTGTTGGGTAGAGTATGTTCCGTGGTTGATACCAGGTGAAAAAAATTCTGGGGGGATGGGGGTGGGGGGTGGTGGTGGAACCTAACTTTGTAACGCGTGGTCCGATTTCGATGGTTCTTTTTCTGTTGTATAGAGTATAATCCCCCATTGCTTATAGGAGAATAATTTGGTCCTATGGTGAAAGGTGTTGGTGGGGGGGGGGGTAGTCTAACTTCGTAACGCGTGGACCGATTTGGATAATTCTTTTTCTATTGGGTAGAATATGATCCTTGGTCGATACTACGAGAAAACAAATGTTGCTGGGGTGGAGGTGGGAGAAGAGGAGTGGAACCTAACTTTGTAACGCGTGGATTGATTTGGATGGTTCTTTTGCTGTTGTATAGAGTGTGATCCCCCATTGATAATAGGAGAATAATTTGGTCCTAAGGTGAGGGGTGGGGGAGGGGGAGGGATAGTAACTTCGTAACGCGTGGACCGATTTCGATGAATCCTTTTTGGTCGGTAGAGTATGTTCATTGATTGATACCATGAGATAAAAAGTTTAGTGGAATGGGGGTGAGGTAGGGGGTTAAAACTAACTTTTAACGCGTGGACCGATTTGGATGGTTCTTTCTTCGTTGCATAGAGTAGAAGACACTAAAAAGTGAAAAATAAAATAGTTTTTAAAAAAAAAGTTGAACCGACTTCACAAAAAGCGCTAAAAAGCATAAAATAATTTTTAATTTTATATCTATTACGACATTTTGAAGTCGGTGCAAATTAAACAACTAAAACAACTACATAACTAAAATTGAAAATAATGCATAATACTAGCTAAACGTTTCAGCTTACGGGATCATAAGAAAGGACGATTAAATACTTTTGTTGTAGTTGTTTGGTTTGTTTGATTTGCACCGACTTCAAAATGTCGTAATAGATATAAAATTAAAAATTATTTTATGCTTTTTAGCGCTTTTTGTGAAGTCGGTTCAACTTTTTTTTTAAAAACTATTTTATGTTCTGTAATGTGAGTATCAAAAAGGCAGAAAATATTATAACTCTTAATATATTGAAAAAAAAACCGGGAATATAGTTTTGTTTTTCAAACCAGGGAAATATTCTAAAATCACCTTCCTCCTCACTTTCAATATTAGGTCTGTTCATGTACTTCTGCAGCTGAAAATTCCTGCATTTTCCTTCTTTATGTGGTGGGGTTGCATTTGTCAAAAGTACGAAAAATTTTTTCTGAAAGTTCCTGAAAAAGTAGAATAAGAGTGAAAATTGACAAGAAAATAACCTCAAAAAAACACAACTCAGCTATTTGACATGAGCCGGTGACAGTAAGGAAAAGTAAGGCAGTTTAAAGCTACTGCAAATTCCTGAACTTTCCTGCAGGTGGGGAAGCGGTGACGTCAGCAAAAATGTGCTGTCAAACTGAGTACGAAAACAACTTTCTGCAGTTTCCTGCGCAGGAATTATAATTCCTCCAGGTACGTGAACAGACTTATTATCATTTACATACTTGCGATCTATATTGTGTGGTTTACTAATATTAATTACATCTAATTCATCTAAATTACCCTCTTCAATGCTAAAACTACTTTCTCGACACATATTTCCTATTGCATTTGAGATCTACTTAAGCCGACTTCAGCATTTTCATATCTATCCAACATATGAATAACTTCAACTTTTTTACAATACATATTCAAAATTTTGTCCCTAGCTAATTCATTTCCACACATAAATTTATAATTTAAACATTTGGTTCGGGAATGGAATGTAATGGAGCTCCAATAAGGAAATGCCCGGGATGCCCGCCTTTACTCCCACAAAATTTGTAGCGTTGTCGGAGAAAATAGTCTACGGACGACCTCGACGAGCAGTGAACCTTTTAGGTGCAGACAGAAAGGCTTCCGTAGTGAGATTACACACCAGTTCAATATGAACCGCCTTGGTAGAAAAGCAAATGAAGATACATCCATATGCTTTCAATGGCGAGTGTTCATGCGAACCTAAAAATAAACATTATTAATTATTATAAATATCATTTGTTTTGTTTGATTATACTTACCTGTGTACCTGGGACCACTACAGGTACTTTTTCATAAAGTAGTGTATCTGAAATGAAAGAAAAAGAAGTAAATTATTAGAAAATGAATAAAGAAGTTTGTTTGTTTACTTGTCAAGAAGTTTTCACCCCAAACTGGAACTTCTTGGCATGTACAACAACAACAACACAGAGCAAAACGATTACTGAAAATTACACGTAAATTTCAATCTTCACTAATATCTGTTGCATAAATTTATGTCTTCAGGTATTAGTGAAGATATTTACATACACTATTTACGCGACTGGAGTCCATACAGGTGAAAATTCGCGATAATTCACACCTGTTGACAGCTCTTTCAAAAGTTAAATTTTGGCAAAAATTTGAATTTTCACACTTTTCATACCTTATAATAGATAAGTTATGAAATAAAACATACAATACTTACCATTTTGTGTAAAGGTACTCCGCAAATAAACACTTTTAACACTTTTTACACAACAAACTTAAAAACCGCGAACTAACAACATCTTATGTCTATTGTGACATTTGACGTATCAAATTAGAGTAGAATTCTACGAATAAAGAACGAAAGGAAGGGCCCATACGAAAATTTTCTGAAGCAAATTTTAAAATGGTATAGGTTTTTACTAACACAAATGGGAAACTACATTGGTGTAGTCAAAGAAAAATTTTACTGCAGAGGTTCTTTTTAAAAAATTTAATAATTTTGGCGCGCACTTTAAATTAAATAACGCAAAATTTATCTTTGAACACTAATTTTTTAAAACACTTGCTTTTAAATTTCCACATTTAATTTTAATAAAATAAGTCAAGTATACAAATTTCTTCAGCCGAGTTATGAGGGCCTTTGAAATGTTTAAAATTGACTTATTTTATTAAAATCAAATGTGAAAAATTTAAATAAAAGTGTTTTAAAAAAATTGTTCTCAAAAAAATTATTTAAATTTACGGCCTCCCTCCTCTTCTTGCAACCGGGCTTGGGACCGGCTTCGGCAGAGTTGCGGCTTTGGTTGCTTGAAATAACTCTTACTACACTAAATTAGTGGCTAGGATAATACTTACAGTTATTAAATTCTGTATATTATCTATATACTTTAAATTTTATTAGGAAATCTAAAATAGAATATTTAACAAATAAATAAACTATTCAAATTTTTTCAACTAATAAAAAGTTAATATTTCTCTAACTCCCCCTTATATTAAAAATTAACCATAGCACTGAACCTTAAAAGAAAACAAACGAATGGCTACCAAGAAAAATTACAAGTAACTTTTACTTCGCTTTGTTTTCATGCTAAAACTAATTGATTTGCCTTCAATTAAGTCATGCAATGTAGCATTACTATTTAACTACTATTTATTCTATATTTACCTATGAAATGAGACTCCAACAGGATGATTTCGCACTTTGTTCTCACACAAATTTATTATGCACTTCACTTTATCAATTAATTAATGTTTTCTAAGTAAACTTCACTTATAATGTCTTTATAATAAATTGTCTATAATGTTTTTTTAGCACTGCACTACACAAATTTTTAAAATTCTTTGCAAATTTCACAAAATTAAAAATTTTCTTCTAGAGGACACTTGCCGGCATAAAAACTTTCACAAATGAAATGTCAAATTTTGACACTGAGTCTGCAATTTGACAAGTAGTCTGCAGAAAATTTTGCTTCACTTTTTGTTCTCGTATATATACGTATCGGCCTTTCCTTTTGTTCTTTATTCGTAGGTAGAATTTCACGGGCAATTCAATGGAATTGCCAGATTCGCGAAATTCTACAGGTGTAATAAATTATTACCAATTTCGCAAAAATTAATAAATCCCAATGTGTTAGAAAGAGAAGTTTTGCGCGAGGGAGATAAATAGTTATTTATCTCATATTGGAATCTCTCAATTTTATTTCCACGAAAACATGGTCGCCATTTTATGGTCATTTTCGGAAAGGCATTAATTTTACTAAAAAAGCTTGCATTATATAAAGGGAAAGTTGTTAATAAAATTCTCTTATCTATACAGGTATGCATAGTGCTAATTTGCACGCAGAGATTTATTCAGAAAAAGAGTGTCTTTAACAGTTAAAAGGTTTAGAAGTAATCACTTCTGCATGGGATATATTGCTAATACACATTCTAGTTCAAAAATTGCCGTTTTTGACGTTAAGAAGAGCAAGGGGGGGAAGAAGAGCAAGGAGCAAGTCAGGATCTACCCACTTTTAAGCAGTTCAGTGAATTTTTAAACAAACGTTTAAAGATTTTAGAATCGATTGCCGATGTATTGATCCATAAGTCAACACAAATTAAAAACACAGTAAAGGAGACAACTGCAACTTATCATACGACCAAGGCAAACAAATGTCCTGCATGCAACGGAAATCATTTTATTCAAAGGTGCTTGCGGTATCAAAGAATGGATATTAAAGGACGACGAAAGGTAATTGAGTCATCAGGTCGCTGTCTAAATTGTTTGTCAATACAACATACATTGACTCAATGTTCTAGTAAATATAGATGCCTGACGTGTCAACAAAAACACCACACGACGTTACATGAAAATTCCACACAAGGACAACATAAGTCTAATTTCTACAAGAACAAGAGCACAGTCAATGAAAATAAATCAACATATCACGATGCATATAATCAGCAAACGTATCATAAAAATAGCTGCCAGAATCCGACCAGGACACAAGATGCCAACTGCGCTAATGGTTTAAACACTAACCAATTTTCTAACAACGAATTACCATACAGAGATAATTCAACACAAGAGGCTAACTCCACTCAACAAAATAACAACGATTTTTCAAACAGACTACAATCACATAAAGATACTGCTGAATCACCTACAACCCAAACTTTTGTCACTAGAGAAAGTCAACAGGCCTTATTATCAACCGCTTTAGTCATTGCACGAAGTCAATACGGGGAACCAAAGGTTCTTAGGTGTTTAATAGATTCAGGTTCTCAGTCTTCGTTCATCACAGAGTCAGCATGTAACATGTTAAATGCAACTTGTACTCCTACATCAATAACTATCACAGGCTTAAACACAAGTCCTGCAGCTGTATCACGCAAATCAACTATAATACAATTGCAACCATGTAGATCAAACAACAAGATAATTAACGAAACGTTTTTTGTATTGAAAAGAATTACAGATCTTTTGCCTACAACAATAGTATCAAAAACAGATTGCAAACATCTCGAAAATTTTAAACTGGCTGATCCAACTTATTGGAAGCTAGGAAAAATTGATGCATTATTAGGAGCTCAAACTCTATGCAAAAATTATACAAGAAGGTATCCAACGAGGAAAAGAAACAAGTCCAGTAGCAATTAATACCATATTCGGCTGGATTCTATTAGGACCAACAACGAATACATATAATAAGAACGTAACAACTTGTACACTTGGCACTGTAAGTCTCGATAATCAGCTCAAGCGTTTTTGGGAAGTTGAGGAAGTATCCACTAAACATATTATAACAAAAGAAGAGGAAGAATGTCAAACTATATTTCAAAACAATGTTCAACGATTACCTAAATTAGTTAAATTGCCATTTGTAAACAATGAAATTCCATTACTAGGACAATCTAGGCCACATGCACTTAAAAGATATTTTAGCTTGCAACGAAAGTTTGCGAATAATTTTGAATTAGAACAGGAATATAAAAAATGTTTGGATGAATACATTCATCTAAACCATATGGAAGAAGTAAATCATTTCAACGCACGACGACAAAATTGAGGGTCGTGTTCGACGCGTCAGCTAAGAGTACAAATGGCAAATCTTTAAATAATTATTTATTAAACGGCCCAACGATACAACCAAAACTTTTTGCTACTCTACTGAACTGGCGAAAGTATAGACTAGCTATGAATGCTGACATAGAAAAAATGTACAGGATGATCAACGTACTTCCGGAGCAGAGAAGTTTTCAGAGAATTATTTGGCGACATCCGATAACCAAAAAGATTCAAGACTATCAACTTAAAACAGTAACTTTTGGTACTACTTCAGCACCTTATTTGGCAATACGGACATTGTAGCAATTAGCAGAGGATGAAAGGAATAAATGGCCTTTAGCTGCACAAGTTACATTAAAAGAATTTTACGTGGATGATTTGTTGACAGGAGCAGATAATCTAACCGATGCTAAAAAATTACGCGATGAGTTAATTGCACTGTTAAACTCAGGTGGATTTAACTTAAGAAAATGGGCAAGCAATGACAGACTACTATTAGAAGATTTACCCTTAGAACATCGTGAACTTAAAGACACTTTAGATTTCACAGATGAGCAATCAGTAAAAACGCTTGGAATACAATGGCATCCAGCTTCAGATTATTTTACGTTCATAATCAATTCGAAACTGCAACAGTCAAAGGTAACCAAACGAATTATATTGTCAGAAATTGCATCGTTATATGATCCCCTTGGATGGTCGGCACCAGTTATTGTAACAGCGAAAATGTTGATGCAGATGTTGTGGATAATCGGTTTATCATGGGATACTGAAGTTTCAGAATCAATAAGACAACAGTGGGAAAAATTCATAGTCGAATTAAAAAGGGTTCAATTAATAAAAATTCCACGATGGATTCATTATTCTCCGAATGTTTGTACACAGCTACATGGTTTCTGTGACGCGTCTACCAAGGCTTATGCGGCAGTACTATATCTACGAATTGAAAAAGAAGATGGAGGTGCAGTTTCGTCTCTACTTACAGCTAAAACAAAGGTTGCGCCTATAAAACCAACAACAGTTCCACGACTTGAATTAAATGGAGCAGTTCTTTTGACACAATTAATTAAAACGACTGTCTCAGACATGCAGCTACAAGATGTCCCTATATTTGCTTGGACAGATTCCATGATTATCTTACAATGGATTAAAGAACATCCATCTAGATGGAAGACATACGTCGCAAATCGTGTGGTATAAATCCAGGACACAGTACGATATGATTGTTGGCAACATATAAGTACTAGTCAAAACCCTGCAGACTTAGCATCCAGCGGCGTTACAGTGTCAAATTTATTATATAACAATTTATGGTGGCAAGGACCAACTTAAGACACAACTCGAAGCAAAGAAATCATCAATCACCAATCTATTAACAAATATTGAAGACAACATTCTTCTACGATATTCAACATTTACTAGACTAGTACGCATTGTAGCAACATTACAACGATTCAAGCATAATTGCAAAAATCCGCAAAATAAACAAGTAGGCTTTTTGTCCAATGGCATCAATCTGAAAGAACTGTCTGGAAACTTGTATAACAAGCAACATTTCCTGAAGACTACAGTCATTTGTTAAACAATAAGCCATTATCAAAAGAGAGCAGACTATTAAAACTAAATCCATTCATTGATTCTTACGGACTTATACGATTGGGTGGAAGATTGGATAATGCTTTAATCCCGTATAAACAAAAACACCCAATAATTTTACCACGAGAACATCATGTGACTTTCATATTAATCGACAAGATTCATAAGGAAACATTGCATGGCGGCGCAACACTAGTTTTGAGCACAAGTCGTCAACAATATTGGATTTTAGATGCTAGACGTTGTATCACCACTAGAATACATAAGTGTATCCGTTGTGCCAAACTTCGTAATGTAACTCAAACACAACTAATGGGAAATTTACCTTCCGTACGAGTGAATCTAACTAAACCTTTTACTAAGGTTGGTATGGACTATGCTGGACCTGTAACAATAAAAACTTCAAAACTTCGTAATGCTAAAGAACTGAAAGCTTATTTTTGCATATTTATTTGCATGGCTACAAGAGCTGTTCATCTAGAACTGGTTTCAAATCTTGCTTCAGAAGCCTTTGTTGCAGCGTTAAAAAGATTTATAGCTAGAAGAGGATTATGTACAGACCTGTACTCTGATTGCGGCACTAACTTTGTCGGAGGCAAAGCAATGATTGACGCAGATATAAAACAGGCTATAAAGACATCAACAGCAGAAGCTGCAGAATATTTGGCATTGAAATCAATCCACCTGCGTCTCCACATTTTGGAGGAATATGGGAGGCAGGTGTAAAGTCGATTAAGCATCATCTGCGCAGAACATTAGGAAATGCAATTTACACCTTTGAGGAATATGCAACTGTGCTCGCACAAATTGAAGCCTGCCTAAATTCTCGTCCATTGTGTTATATAAGAAACGATCCAGATGAACAATTCATATTAACACCAGGTCATTTTTTAATTGGGCAAGCTTTGAATGCCATTCCAGAGCCAAGCAATACAATTATAACAACTACACTTACGCACAGATGGAAACATGTGCAACAAATGGTCAAACATTTTTGGGATAAATGGTCCAAGGACTATTTAAATCAACTACAGCATAGACCAAAATGGAACGTCAAACAACCGAACATTCAAGTGGAAGACATTGTGTTAGTTAAAAATGAAGGTACATCTCCATTAACTTGGCCTTTAGGAATAATTAAAAAAGTGTATCCAGGAAATGATGGACTAGTTCGAGTTGTTGAGGTTAAAATGCAAAATAAAATCTTTCAACGGTCGATAACTAAAATTTGTCGATTACCAATCGAAGCATCTGTCAAACATTCTTCTTCTTATAGACATTTATTTCAGATATTTAACATGTCTCAAGAAGAAGACCTTATGTCTAACCCTTTAGCCATCGAATTTACGCCTCCTGGAAGCCCATCGACTGGTACGTGCGAGAACCAAGGGTGTGATCTATTTCCTGAGCCACCAAGGAAGCTAGCAGAATCTAATCAAAATTTAGATGGTCTAGTTCATTCCTGCAGTAGAAACTTAGAATCACTAACGTTTCTTCAGTCCTCGCATACAACTCCAATTTTATCTTAGCCAGCTAATATCAATGGAGCTCAGTTACGCACTCTAAACATTTTGAAATTAACCACAAATTTAAAGGAACTCGAGATGCGTATGTCTAATACTCAACGCTTCATCACCAGAGAAGGGATTGATTTGTATCTGTCTCAATCTGTACTACAAAGAATCGACTTCAGAGGTCTACAAGCAAGCAAGAAAAAGGAAAAGATCGTCAATCTCCCAAAGAGATTTCAAGTAAGGTTACGAGTTAAAGCTAATGGTAGTATCATTTTTCATCATTATCATAAGAGGGGAATAACCAAAATCAAAAGAGAATTGTTGAACGAAACTGTTCAACGGGAGGGAGAATGTTCATGCGAACCTAAAAATAAACATTATTAATTATTATAAATATCATTTGTTTTGTTTGATTATACTTACCTGTGTACCTGGGACCACTACAGGTACTTTTTCATAAAGTAGTTTATCTGAAATGAAAGAAAAAGAAGTAAATTATTAGAAAATGAATAAAGAAGTTTGTTTGTTTACTTGTCAAGAAGTTTTCACCCCAAACTGGAACTTCTTGGCATGTACAACAACAACAACATGTTGGGCCGCAGCCTGCAGATTCACAGGGGTACCAACGCGTTAACAAATTTTTACTAATTTGTTGGCGTGCCGTAACTGTGGATACTGTAGGAAGTCCGCATCTCCCTCCACGTGGGGCGGCTGGTAACAGTCAGGTAGTTTACTATAGACTGGCTAATGATGACGGGCGGAGAGACAGTTACTCTCTTGATCAAACTCCCCCAATCCAGGGTGTTAAGCGTCTTCCGTGCCTATTGGATAGTTTGCAGCTGGGGGTAACTAGCTGTATTCTAACGAAGCCTCCTTGATACCTGTCCTGTAACAAGTTTAAAAGAAGCCAATTCGTATAATAATTCTACTTTACTTATTAGTCGAATTACAGGGTTTCTCCTATGAACTAATACATAATTCTTTTCTTAAACTAAGCTAATTCAATAATTTGTTACTACTATCTATTTACCTGACCCTATTATTTCTGTTCTAACCTGTATATCCTGGATAATTCCTTCTTTTCGATGTGGTTTAAATCCTTTCCTTTTCACAATTTCACACTCCTGTTTTCACACTTCACGGTTTTTCTTCCTTACTGCTTTTTCTTCTTACCTGCTCTCTTAATTTTCCGCTTTTAGGTATATATATCAAAATTTGGTTTTCTTCAACCTCCTTGCTGGCCAGCCTCACTATCGTCTCTGTATCAAATCATGACCCATCACGGATCTCGCCATCTTCTCGAAAGCTTGTTCTGCGAAGCTCGAAAAAGACCTTTTCTGTTAGCGTTGCCAGATGCACCATCTCTGTGGTTCACATTTGATGCATTTCCTTATATCGCTATGATTACGCCTATGATGATATATAGTATTGCTTGGGGTTGTTAGTGTGTAATGAAATAAATAATAATAATAACAAATGTAAATCGCAGATTCGTCTTGCAATACTGAAGATTGTAGCTGCTTTCAATGACGAACCGAACAGCCTCAGCGTTGAGTACTTCCATTTCTGTTACGACCCTGTGTATAAGAATGTGTCTGTGTTGTGCCATGTAAAAGGTGTATGGATGTAAATGCGGGCGGACGTGTATATGTGCTTGTGTGTGTGAATAGTGTGACTGATTGTAATGAAGAATGTGAATGTAGAGTGTGACGAGTGTGTGTCGTCAAGAGGGTGACTAAGCGCGAGTTATGCGAGTTCAGCAATATGTAGAGTGAATGTGGATGGCAGTGAGTAGAGTATAAAGAGTGTGAATATGTGTTGTTAAGTACGATAGCTTATGGCGACGTTTGACTTCAGACGAACTAGTAAACTAATATTTCTATTCCTAACTAATATAATTACTCCTAAGATGTATGTTTACTCAATTACAAAATTCATTTTTCTAACATAACTACATAATTATTTGCATTTTCTCTTATCTTAAAATCAAATACTTAATTCATTGGTCATTATCATTCATTATTATTTCCCCTTATTATCTTCTATTAGCAGCAGTCTTGTGGCTACCCTGGATAGTGAAAACGTTCTTTGTTTTAATTCATGGAACGGCGATAGCTGTTACATTCCCCCTTTACCTGGTAGAAGTTTCAATTATAATTAATGAAACTTATGATACTATGTTTATTTTAATTTTCTTTTCTATAAGCTTTTCTTTGTATGTTAATTACAGTGATTACTAATGGTCCAGAAAAATCCCCTGTGTTGCAAATACTTGGCTTCATGGTAAGGAATTTTTTTTTTTGTTTTAATTACTTATACGGTACCTAATAGCAATGTATAATAATACATATCAGTGAACATTTATAATGTTAAACTGATTTTAACAGACTAAGTCTATTTAACTGATCACGCATTGTAGACAAGTGAATGTATAAAACGTTGGACTTGTATTTTGGGTGATTTTCGTTATTGTTTTACTATTTAATTAGCGAACGACTATAACGTTTATTCTATTTAATTGTAAAATCATTATTTACCTAATATAACAGACAACCTGTTAGTGTGTTCATTTCATACGCATATAGCAACTTCAATCAAGAATAGAGTATTTCAAGTAAGGGACCTTAAACGTAACAATATCTCTTGGGTAGACACTTTCTTATAAGATATTGAACTTGATAAGGAAATTCAAGTCTTAATCTTTGTAGTAAGTTAGTTAGTTATACTTCTACATGCTATTTGTTTGTACAGTACTAGGCTTTAAGTCTCGCACGTGCCACCAACCAAGATCGATACCTTTTGTATCGGCTAATCGGTAGGCTAGGTCGGAACGTTTACCTGTTATGTAACATTTCACGAATTTTGGTGCTAGTTTTGCCGAAATGTATTTGCTTGCATCTGACAATACAAAGTTCCTCTTAAAAACCTCATCTCCAACATTGAATGACTTAAACTGAGTCTTCTTGTCGAAATATTTTTTATTTCGATTATACGATTTCTTTATACGGCGATAGATATCCTCATATAAAGCTTGCAGTTTTTCAAGCTTTCGGTTTCGTACATCTATAGTGTCTTTACTCTCTGTCTCGGTATATAATTTATGATCACTACCAAAACCTAGATATTCTCTGCCATAGTTTAGATAGAAAGGACTAAATCCGGTTACTTCATTTACTGCCGTTCGTAACGCAATATTTATTTTACCAATCTCTTTATCCCATAGTTTGTGGTTGTCCTTAACGTATGACCTAATTGCAGCTCCTATAACCTTGTTCCATCGTTCTGTAAAATTGCTTTGTGGGTGGTACTTGCAATTAAGCCAAAATTTAGGCACATCATATTCACGCAACAATTTTCTAAAGAGTTCACAATCGAATTGTCGGCCATTGTCAGTTATGACTATTTCTGGTACCCCGAATTCAAGAAAAATGCGTTCTTCTAAAATCTGTGTTATTTTACTTGCCGTAGCGTTTCGTATTGGAAACAGGCACACATACTTGGTGAACCAGTAACATATAACTAGCAGGTAAGTATTACCTTTCGTTGATTTTGGTAACGGACCCATCAGGTCTAAAGCAATCATTTGCCAAGGCCTGACAGCACTACGAAATTTTCCCATAAGACCATTAGGTTTCGTGTTCGTATTCTTTGAAGCGAGACAAATTTCACACGAATTCACATATTTGATCACATCCTTTGAAATGCTTGGCCAGAAATACCGGGATAAAACTCTGTGTTTCGTTTTGTATATTCCCAAATGACCAGCTTGGGCAAGGTCGTGACACTCTTCCAACACTTTTGTTCGCGCGGATTCAGGCACAACTTTTTTCCACAAAGTCTCAGCAAAGAAATTTTCTTTTATGTCTCTAATATACAATTGATTGTCTTCAATTTTCCATCTACTCAAGTGTGTAGGATTACTTCTTACCCGTTCAAACATGTCATTGTACCATACGTCTTCGTTCGTTGGACTACATTCTATTAAACTTACTTCTGGAATCCGCGAAAGGGTATCTGGAACTACGTTTTCTTTGCCTTTAATGTAACTTATTTCAAAATCGAAAGATTGTAATTTCATTATCCATCGAGCTAATCGACCTGACAAGTTAGGTTGTCTAAAAAGCCATGTTAATGCTGAATGATCTGTGACGACAAAAAATTTGTAGCCTTCCAAAAAGCCTCGAAATTTTTCCAAAGCGAATACAATACTCAGACATTCCTTTTCTGTGGTAGTATAATTTGTCTCTGCTCCTCTTAGCTTGCGACTTGCGTAAGCTATGGGTCTTTCTTGATCATTTTTAGATTTCTGTACTAGCACCGCTCCAACAGCGTTGTTTGAAGCATCGCATTGTACCAAAAATGGCTTGCTAAAATCTGGGTTTGCGAGCACCGGAGGTTCCACCAGTCTCGACTTTAAGATAACAAACGCCTTTTCCGCCACTGTCGTCCAATTAAGTACTTTACCTTTTTGTTTTCCTTTGGTGAGATCATGAAGTGGAGCCACAATTTCTGCGAAATTGGGTACAAAACGCCTATACCACGAAGCAAGTCCGATAAAACGTTTCATTTCTGTGAACGTTTTTGGTTTAGGGAAATTCAGCATCACATTTACTTTTTCTGGATCAGTGCGAAGTCCTTTACAATCAATAACAAAGCCCAGATATTTCAAGGAATCCCGTCCAAATTGACATTTTTCAAAATTAACCGTTAAATTTGCTTCTTCCAACCTACTAGCTACCCAATTTAAAGTTTCCAAGTGCTCGTCAATTGTTTCTGTTGCGATGATTATATCATCTAGATATGGGAATACGGCTTCCGAATACCCAAACAATCTATCCATTAGTTGTTGGAGACTTGCAGCACTATTACATAATCCGAATGGCATTACTTTGAACTGAAATTGGCCTACGCCAGGTATACAGAATGCGGTCTTTTCTTTGGAATCCTCTGTCAAAGGTATTTGCCAAAAGGCGTCTTTTAAGTCAATAGTTGTCAAGTACCGAGTCCTATTCAAACGGGCTAAAACACCGTGGATTCTCGGCAAAGGATATGCTGATCGCTTCGTTACTTTGTTTAACTTGCGACTGTCTACACATAGCCTATCTGATCCATTTGCCTTCTTTACTAGCACTGCCGGTGAACACCATGGACTGAAAGAAGGTTCAATCACATCCATGTTAATCATTCTTTGTATCTCCTTTACAAATCTTTCCTGCACCGCTGGTGAAACCTGATATCCTCTCTGTACGATTGGCTCAGCATCCGCAGTATCTATTTTATGCCTAACTAAATTCGTACGACCTAATTTACCATTACTCAACTTTTTAAATCTATCCTTACACGCATTAAATTTGGTCAGTTGTTCTCTAGTAAGTGTATTTGCATCTTTTAATCCGTATTCGCCCTGTATTAACATTTCATTAATTTCCCATTTACCTAGTCGGTGTTTCACAGAAAGTTCAAAAGTTCCCCAGAAATCAACACCCAAAATTACACCTTTATCTATAGTGGGAATTGCCATAATTTTAAGAATTCTAACTTTCGCGTTAAATTTTATTGGCACATAAAAAACTTTTGTAATCGTATGTTTTGTCAAATCTGCAGTAAATACTGGTTTACATTTTTCTTTAATACACCGTAGGTTTAAATTTTCTAAAATCCCTATACCCCTTTTTCCTGCTATACTAATTGAAGCTCCGCTGTCCAATAATGCTTCTATTTCCATGCCTAAAACATTTATAATAATATATGGGCGACGATCATTTATATCAATTAATGTGTCGTCTTCCGATACTTGCTCATCTTGCTTGACTATGGACGGTTTATTTCTGAAGCTGGTCCCGTCCCTCGTAATCCAGCTCCACCTATGTTTTCCGGCAAGTCACGGCTAGTTGATGGTTCGTTCAAAGACGAATGAACTTCGTTTATTTCTCGTCGAAGAGTGTTCAAAGGAGTAAAGCTTGATCTCCCTGGAGTGATTCTTGAATCTCTATTCTGAACTGTTTGGAAGGTATTTGGGTACCGTTGAAGTCTTTGCTGCGAGTCCTGAAACACATAATTTGGTGATCTTGAATTATGTTGATTGAATCTATTGGTAGCTTCATGTTGTGATTGCATACGTGGTATATAATTCAAAGCTCTATTAGTCCTGCTGTACGAATTTAGTGGTTGACTATTATTACCCCTCTGTGCTTGAACTTGCCAGTTCCGAACGGGAACATTACTATGCTGACTGTTAGAAAAACGGTTATACTTATTTGAATTTGTATTTTCTACGACTTGGTTTTCACTTTCTTCGACTTTCCTGCAGGCTTTTTCTAATTCTTCTACTGATCTGAATTCCAAAAGTGAAAGTGCACGAATGTATTGTGGTAATAAGTTTCTTCGTATGAGTACAACTCTTTCTCTTTCATTTGGAGGATGAGGTAACCGCATGAATAAGTCTTCTATAAGAGATATATACTGTACTATCCCTTCAGTATCTTTTTGCTTCCTACTTTTGATATATCCTAGAAGGTTATCTGCCCTACTCAACGGTTCAAACTCCTCTAGAAATATTTTGACAAACCGCTTATAATTTGTTAATGTGTCTCTCTTTCGACGATACCATCGTAAAGCTGAACCCTCCAAAACGTCTGCAAGAGACTCTAATACTTCAATATCAGATACATGTCTCGACCTTGCAAAATCTGCCACGCGTTGTAAAAATTCTGAAGCTGATTCCTTCGGATTGTCGCCTGAGAACTTAATCGGCCACTTATACAACTTTGGACTAGGCCGTTTACCTTTACTATCTACTCGTGATACACCTGCAACGAATAAAGCTGAACTCATCTCATCTTCACTATCATCTAAGCCCATCATATTAAAGTTATCCCTCATATCAGGATTGTGATGACGACTGCAAACTTCAATATTATTAGCGTTGTCTACACTTTGGCAGGATTCTTCATCTTCGCTTCTACCGGTTTCATTAAAGTTTACTGAGCTTCTTGTTTTCTTTCCCTTTAAACCTTCTCCCTTCCAAATTTCGTACTGCTCCTTATCGATATTAGCTCTCAGGTCTACGATACCCGCTATCAAGGCTTCCTGCAAATTAGCGCTTCCTTCTGCATCGGTCTCAGTACCAACCACGATTCTTCGAATTCTATATTCTAAAAGTCGCGCTCTTACTGCCAGTCTTTCTAAAACGGAAATGTCTTTTGTCTTGGCTTCGTTAGTTAGAGCCGATAACCAATCACCTGCTTCTTCTAAATCTTCTTTAGGCAAAAGATGTGATTTTAACTTAAGCACGTCCACTTCTTCTTTCGACTCTTTTGTTAACTGTTTTCGCCACCAATCAACTCTTCCTTTGACAGTAAAGTCATCAGGCTTTATACCTCGGCAACGCATTTCATACTTAATTTCGCGATCCGCGAACATTTTTGCCACTTCTCCAAAAGACATTTTGGGACAAAAGATTAATTTTAAGGTCAGATAATTTGAAATATAAAAACCAACTATATCACCTTTAAGGTAAAATGCCAACCCCTAAATTGTCGACATAAATGCATGCGCTTTGCTATACTTAAGTCCCGAGATATAAGATTTTCCTTGGAAAAATCAACTCTGAGCTTGCAAGTTAACCATTATTTCGTAGAAAAAAAATATTATAAGGTGTCTGATTCTTGAATGAAGGAATTACACTGCTTTTCACTTATGAGCTATCGTATGCGTCTTAATACTCGTTTACAGGTGCAGAAAGATCAATTATCACATTCTTGCGAGATTTATTGGAATCTATTATTTCTCAATTAGTCGGTAGGTATGAACTTCTACTTTATTGTCTTTTATACTATAACTTTTAACTCTACTATTTCTACTATATCTATATTGAAATCTGTTGTTTTCGCAACTAGTATAAAATTTACCTGTTATTTTAATTTTAGATTCACCATAATTTCACCATTTCTTTTTTCATTTTTCTTTTTGCCTAATTCCTTCATTTTTGTTGTTAGTATCACCTTCTCAACGTCACTTTTATCTTTCCTTAACTTAAGTTCAAGGTTATGTAAGCCCTTCCACCAAGCATTTGCAATCACGTGTAAAACATTTTTGTGATGATTATATATAACACCTTTTGAAATTCACTACATAATTTCTTTCTTATGAAATTGCTGTATCGCGTTACTATTGCATTACAATTCCGAAATTGTACTTTATAATATAATACCCTCGAGTATTAACTCATAGTGTCATCGATTCAATCTTAACTCTGCATGCAAAGCCGAACCACCGCAACTGATTTTAAAATACTGACCCGTTCAACAAAATTCATTTACTGTACGCTATATTTGGATTATAACAGAATTTCGTACAATGCCTGTGGACAAAATTTGTGATGAGAAAAATTTTAAACTTGCTACTAAATCAGCCGGATTGATTTTTGTTTTCTGCTATCCACAGTTGCCACCTTTAATAATTCTTTTTGACTTTGTAATTTCTTAAATTGATTTTGAAAATTTAAAATGTTTTGTAAGCACTTTTTTTAGATAATTTTGTATGGTTTTGTATAGATTTCAGTTTTACAATGAGTAATTTTTTTATAATGAATTTACTTTAGTTGAGCCCCCATTTTATGTAACAAGTTTAAAAGAAGCCAATTCGTATAATAATTCTACTTTACTTATTAGTCGAATTACAGGGTTTCTCCTATGAACTAATACATAATTCTTTTCTTAAACTAAGCTGATTCAATAATTTGTTACTACTATCTATTTACCTGACCCTATTATTTCTGTTCTAACCTGTATATCCTGGATAATTCCTTCTTTTTGATGTGGTTTAAATCCTTTCCTTTTCACAATTTCACACTCCTGTTTTCACACTTCACGGTTTTTCTTCCTTACTGCTTTTCCTCTTACCTGCTCTCTTAATTTTCCGCTTTTAGGTATATATATCAAAATTTGGTTTTCTTCAACCTCCTTGCTGGCCAGCCTCACTATCGTCTCTGTATCAAATCATGACCCATCACGGATCTCGCCATCTTCTCGAAAGCTTGTTCCGCGAAGCTCGAAAAAGACCTTTTCTGTTAGCGTTGCCAGATGCACCATCTCTGTGGTTCACATTTGATGCATTTCCTTATATCGCTATGATTACGCCTATGATGATATATAGTATTGCTTGGGGTTGTTAGTGTGTAATGAAATAAATAATAATAATAACAAATGTAAATCGCAGATTCGTCTTGCAATACTGAAGATTGTAGCTGCTTTCAATGACGAACCGAACAGCCTCAGCGTTGAGTACTTCCATTTCTGTTACGACCCTGTGTATAAGAATGTTTCTGTGTTGTGCCATGTAAAAGGTGTATGGATGTAAATGCGGGCGGACGTGTATATGTGCTTGTGTGTGTGAATAGTGTGACTGATTGTAATGAAGAATGTGAATGTAGAGTGTGACGAGTGTGTGTCGTCACGAGGGTGACTAAGCGCGAGTTATGCGAGTTCAGCAATGTGTAGAGTGAATGTGGATGGCAGTGAGTAGAGTATAAAGAGTGTGAATATGTGTTGTTAAGTACGATAGCTTATGGCGACGTTTGACTTCAGACGAACTAGTAAACTAATATTTCTATTCCTAACTAATATAATTATTCCTAAGATGTATGTTTACTCAATTACAAAATTCATTTTTCTAACATAACTACATAATTATTTGCATTTTCTCTTATCTTAAAATCAAATACTTAATTCATTGGTCATTATCATTCATTATTGTTTCCCCTTATTATCTTCTATTAGCAGCAGTCTTGTGGCTACCCTGGATAGTGAAAACGTTCTTTGTTTTAATTCATGGAACGGCGATAGCTGTTACAGTCCGCCTCAAGGAGTATACAGGACCGCCATGGTAAGGGGCTCTACCTTGGTTGTTTCCCCACAACCCCAAATATATATCGAGACCATGAGTACCGCCTTGTCGCGAAAGTGGTCGATCATGAAAATTTAATTATGCACAAAAAACACCCAGCCTCGGATAAAACCGAGATAACTTCGTCCACCCGAATAGGGGAACAACCCGCCGTCAAGGCAAACCCGGCCCACGGGTTAAGTGGGCAACCTTCTGCGAGCACTGCTCGCTCCTCCAATAATTCTAAGGTCAACACGGTGACTCTCCCCAAGGAGTCCTGTGAACCCCCTTCCTCGGGGAAAGTGTGCGCCACTGCCAAGGACCCCAAACCCGGTAGCAGCAGCACTGTTCCTCCTCCCTCTGCAAAACCTGCGCGTGGTAGTGCGTCCCTGTCCAAGGCTAAAATACCCGGACATACATCCTCCAGCGCGCCTCTCAGGACACCCCAGTCCAACCCTACGTCCACCAAGCAGAAGGGAAATGCCTTAACGGTGGCCTTCAAAGAGAGACGGACTGCGCTCAGAATCATCCGCAAACTGAGCTCCGTGTCTCAAGAAAACCTTAGAGAGAAGGATAAAACCTCTCTGCAATGGGCTAACAAGATTGTTGCCCAAGGTAACGCGTCGGCCTACAAAGGCCCGTTGCAAGCTACTCCGAAGAGGTTGCGCTCACCTAACGAGCAGCAGCCATCTTCCAAAAGGATTAAGGCGATAGGCCCCCTTTCCTCCACTGCCAAGTCCTTCAGCGAGATAGCGAAGGACAGCTTAGTAAGGGCAATTATAGACCGCAGCAACGCGGACGGCTCCATCACGCCTGATAAATGGAAGATGGTGGAGATGGAGTTGCTGAAGGTGTATATGGAGGTTCTCTCATTGAACCCTGGCCCTCCTCCACGTTGTCTTGATGCTGGTTGGCATCAAGGCCACGTTAAGCTACTTGCCTGCTCGAACCAGAGGTCGGCGGAGCTTCTTGACCAGGCAGTTTCCCGTCTTGGCGAAATCTGGACTGGCGCAAGAATTGAAGCCGTTCCCAGAGATAAAATCCCCTGTAGACCTAGCTCACGGGCTTGGGTACCAGCTGAACCTTCGGATCCTGCAGAGATCCTTAAGTTCTTCCAAATGTCCAACCCTGAACTACCTACCCATGATTGGAAGGTGGCCCAGGTGGGCGAGGTCAAGGGGAGCTCAAGACAGGTCATTATGATCCTAAACGAGCAGTCCCTTGCCCCACTTGCTGAATGCAATGGCATTATTTGCTATGGCTTCAGCTCCATCAGCCTGAAGGTTTATGAAAAGGACCTAAAGGCGCTTAATGCTAGTAAATTAGAGGAGAATTCAGCAGCCTCCTCAAGCAACACCGAGGAAAAGGAAGGAGAACGGAGTGAAACGACAGTTTCTGCCGTTGTCACTCCCTCACCAGAAGATGGTGAGGCGACGGTCGACGCTATGGAAGTTGACACCCTCCCGGATCCTGGACCAGAACTGGAGGACCAACTTCTAGGTTCCTCCACTGACGAAGATGCCAGTAATGATGGGGAGACTGCTGACATCACTGTGATAGAGGTATCCTCACCTGGACGCAGTGATGTTAAGAGTGGTTCAAATTAATCTCCATCACTCAAAAGCAGCGTCCGCAGCCCTTCTCCTTCGTCTTGCGCAAAAAGGAGAAGAGCTCATCCTTGTCCAAGAACCTTGGATCATCAGAGACAAGGTTTGCGGACTCAACATGAAGGGTTATAAGCTCCTCTATTTGCAAGGTACAGGTAAACCAAGGTCATGTATCCTCATTAAGAATTATATTAACGCATTTATTCTCACACAGTTCAGTGATAATGACACAACTACAGCCATACTGGAGTTACAAAACAACAATATCTGGGTAACCTCCAGCTACATGGCGCACGATGTGGCGGACATTCCTAATACACCACTCAGGAATGCGATTAAGGAAGCCACTAAACAAAGGAAGACGCTGGTGATCGGAGCAGACGCCAACGCTCATCATATAGTCTGGGGCAGCTCGGACGTAAACGAAAGGGGTGAGTTACTTTTTGATTTTATTCTCGGAACTAACCTCCAAATTTGTAATATGGGTGCAGAACCCACTTTTACTAACTCAATTAGGCGGGAAGTTCTAGACATTACCTTAGTCTCAGAACAATCCGCCCACTTAATAACGGAGTGGAAGGTATCCAAGGAACCATCCTTCTCCGACCATGCCTATATTGAATTTGGAATAACACTTCACAAGACGATGTGCCCTCCCTATAAAAACAGGCTAAGGACAAACTGGGACCTCTACAGGATGGTCCTCAGTAAAAGTCTGCCTACTACAGGTCCACCCGTAATTGACAGTATACAAACCCTAGACAAGGTGGTGGACACTTTGACGCTTGCGTGTAATGAGGCGACACAAATTTCCTGCCCCGACAGGGTCCCTAGAGGCAAGCCCAAACCTCCGTGGTGGTCCAGTGAGATCATGACCCTAAGAAAGAAGTGTCGCAAACTTTTTAACCAAGCGAAAAAAACAAATGTCTGGACTTCCTATAAAGAATGCCTCAAACAATTTAAGAAACTGATTAGGAAAGCAAAACGATCCTCATGGGAGGGATTCCGTAATAAAATTGAAAGCTCCTCTGAAGCGAGTCGTTTGCGGAAAATCCTCTCAACAACGCCCATCACCCCTGGCCTCCTGACCAGGAGTGATGGTAGTTGGACTTCATCCAGTCTTGAGTCGCTGGAGCTACTTGTAAACACTCACTTTCCGGGTTGCTCTACGAACAGAAGAGTAGAACTGCCGGATACTCCAAGCGACCATGAACTGGTCCACAAGATACTTGATACAAGAAAATTGAAATGGGCGATACGAAGTTTCAAGCCCTATAAATCACCGGGATTGGATAACATCATCCCAGCTGAACTACAACTAGCCTCCGAGATACTTATTCCGTGGCTAATGGTCATCTACGAGGCTTGCCTTAACCTCACCTATATTCCATCCTCATGGACAAAGGTGAAGGTGGTCTTTATCCCTAAGGTAGGAAAAGCCTCACATTATAAGCCCAATGATTTTAGGCCCATTAGTCTCTCCTCCTTTCTGCTCAAAACCTTGGAAAGACTCCTAGATATCTACATTAAAGAGACAATCAATCATTCCAGGTTGTCTATCTCGCAACATGCTTATACTAAAGGTAAGTCCGTAGAGACAGCCCTACACGAACTTACCACAATCATAGAGCATTCGCTACTACAGAAGGAATATTCACTTGTGGCCTTCCTTGATATTGAGGGTGCTTTTAACAATATAAGATCAGAGGCGATAACGGCATCCTTGAGGAGGCTTGAAATCGACGACCCTCTCATCAAACTTATTGACCTCATGCTAAAAAGCAGGGTCATTATCTCCAGCTTAGGAGGATCCAATATCCAAAGAGTGGTGACTAGAGGCACCCCTCAGGGAGGAATCCTTTCACCAATCTTATGGAACTTAACTATAAATGAGTTGCTCATAGACCTGGAGTTATCCGGTCACAAGGTTATTGCCTACGCCGATGATATTGCCCTGGTATGTTCAGGAAAGCACCCCAATACACTGGCTGAGGTTTTACAACACGCCCTCTCCAAGACTTCATCATGGAGTGATAGGTGTGGTCTAGGTATAAACCCTAACAAAACAGAGTTAATACTCTTCTCTCGGAGGCATAAAACACCTCCTATTAATTGCCCTACACTAGACGGGGTTAGGCTGAAACTGTGTAACCAGGTTAAGTATCTAGGTTTAGTCCTAGATAGAAAACTTACCTGGAAGCCTAACATCCAAGAAAGAGTACGGAAAGCCACAGTAGCGCTGTACTCGTGTAAGAAGGCTATAGGGAAAAGATGGGGTATGGAACCACGCATTGTGAATTGGCTCTATACAAGTGTCATACGGCCTATACTCATGTATGGGGTGATTGTCTGGTGGCCGGCACTAAATATAGCAACCCATCTCAAAGCAATGGACAAAGTTCAGAGGATGGCAGCACTGCTGATAACAGGTGCCCTGAGAACCACACCTTCCAAAGCCCTGAACACTATTCTCCACCTTCTACCGTTGGATTTCTTAGGTAAGCAAACCGCATCGTCAACCGCCATTAGGCTTAACTCAATCCAGACCTGGAAGCGAACTGATTTCGGTCACTCCAAAATATTGCACAATATAACTGCCAGCAATATCGACTACACCTCGCCCAAGCCTTTCTTTGGAGCAAAATTTGATTCCTTCTTTCCCACTAGATCGGAGTGGGAGAAAGGTCCTCCCCAATGGGAGAACTCAGTGCATCTCTACACTGACGGCTCCAAATTGGATGGCAAAGTGGGTGGTGGAATATTCTCGGAACACTTAGACCTCGATGTCTCATTTCGCTTACCTGACTACTGCAGCGTGTTTCAAGCAGAAATCATGGCTATAAAAGTAGCTGTGGACCGCCTGAATCAACTAGCGCTACCTACAGGAAATGTATGTATTTTCACAGATAGTCAGGCAGCTATTAAATCCCTTTCGGGAGTATACACAACCTCTACAACGGTCATAATATGTCGCTCAACACTAAATGACATAGCTGAGCACCTGAACGTACGGCTCATCTGGGTGCCTGGACATAGTGATATTCCGGGCAATTGCAGAGCCGACGAATTAGCAAGAATCGGCACCACACGCCCTGATTCGGACATTAACCACCAGCCGGGTAAACCGCTAGCTACATGCAAAATGGAGCTCTCACAGGAGGCTCTCAAGATTGCTAACAATAACTGGCAAGAAGAACACACCTGCCTGATTACCCGACAGTTATGGCCAAAGCTCGACCTTAAGCGGTCAAGAGGGCTTATCCTACTCGGACGCAAACAAATTAGCACCACAGTAGCCGTAATCACGGGTCACTGCCTCATAGGTAGACACGCCGATAGACTGGGCGTGCCCTCAAACGACTTCTGTAGGAGTTGCCACGACGAGGAGGAAGAGGAAACCATACTTCACCTCCTCGGTAGCTGCCCGGCCCTAGCCAACCGTAGGAACCGGCTTTTGGGCTCCCCCTACTTCAAAGAGCTAACTGAGCTAGGCTCCATAGATGTCAAAAACCTGACTCGATTTATCGAGAGTTCAAAATGGTTCCCGACGACGAACTAAGGATGAACATCCTTCACAATCCAGTCAAAATAATTTTGACTTCCCGTGAACTAGTTCCACTAGATACAGGAACTGATTCGGTGCACAAGGGGACAGAACCCTCCTATTCCTTAGGTAATTTTATGGGGTTGTAAATTTTCAGGCCTCAACGTGGTAGCACAAAGAGCCTCTTAGGCCTAAGTGTGCCTTCTTAGGCAGCCACTTTAACCTAACCTAACCTATGTACAACAACACAGAGCAAAACGATTACTGAAAATTACACGTAAATTTCAATCTTCACTAATATCTGTTGCATAAATTTATGTCTTCAGGTATTAGTGAAGATATTTACATACACTATTTACGCGACTGGAGTCCATACAGGTGAAAATTCGCGATGATTCACACCTGTTGACAGCTCTTTCAAAAGTTAAATTTTGGCAAAAATTTGAATTTTCACACTTTTCATACCTTATAATAGATAAGTTATGAAATAAAACATACAATAATTACCATTTTGTGTAAAGGTACTCCGCAAATAAACACTTTTAACACTTTTTACACAACAAACTTAAAAACCGCGAACTAACAACATCTTATGTCTATTGTGACATTTGACGTATCAAATTAGAGTAGAATTTCACGGGCAATTCAATGGAATTGCCAGATTCGCGAAATTCTACAGGTGTAATAAATTATTACCAATTTTGCAAAAATTTATAAATCCCAATGTGTTAGAAAGAGAAGTTTTGCGAGAGGGAGATAAATAGTTATTTATCTCATATTGGAATCTCTCAATTTTATTTCCACGAAAACATGGTCGCCATTTTATGGTCATTTTCGGAAAGGCATTAATTTTACTAATCAAGCTTGCATTATATAAAGGGAAAGTTGTTAATAAAATTCTCTTATCTATACAGGTATGCATAGTGCTAATTTGCACGCAGAGATTTATTCAGAAAAGGTGAATAAATGCAATTATGGTCTTTCGGACTGGAAAAAATGGCTGTCCAACTACTATATAAGGAGGTGTCTAACAGGCATTCGCTCTCTTTTTCAGTTGGAATTTCAAAGAAGTAATACGTCGAGGAAACAGCGAGCGCCCTCAAACAAGACTTGAGACAAAAAGTGGTCCGAAGAAGTCTACCCCGGTATGCGTAAAAGGCCTTCCGGGCTTTAATCTTTCCGCTGGTAAGTTTCCCATCAACTGCTGTATGCTTCTAGGCCTTGTCTTAAAGCACTTGATGCAGTTGTGTTGTATTTTTCGAGCTAGTGCTTTTCCACGAATTGGCCAGTACTTTGTTCGGACGATTGCGAGTAAGGTCTGCGAACCAGCATGCAGATTTTTATTGTGATAATTGTTAGTTATTGTTGTTGTTAATGGATGAGATTTTGGTAAAAGTATCGGATGCCGTTCATCATAATTAGTATCAGCATTCTGAATTCGTCCTCCCACTCTGACAATGCCTTGTGTATCCACGAATGGGCTGAAAGATTTTATCTTGCTTTGACTGCTAACAAATCCTTGAGAAATTAATGATGAATAATTAGTTGCAAATTCAATCATTTGTACCATCCTTATTATGCTCATTAACGCAGATTCGAGTTCTTCTAAATTAAGAGGTCCGCAATGTGAGCTCCTACCGCACGGTCTCGGAACTGGCGGTGCTAGTGGTCGCGGGGTCATACCCATTGACCTTTTAGCCAGGGAGCGACAGTTCGTCCACCTGTTATGGATTGGATTCGCTTATTTAAAGATAAGCCAAATTCTATCGAATCCAAGCTGACATTTGAAAAAATAAATAAATAAAAATAAAAAGTCTCATGAGTTGGATTTCAAATATCGAATTTTGTTACAACAAAGGTGCAACATATTCAAATCCAGCTCATGAACACATAAATTAAACAAATATTTAATGAGTTGGATTTCGTACACCGAGTTACGTTGCAACAAAGTTGCCATATACTCAAATCCAACTCATGATAAACAACGCGCTCGGGTTACCGTCGACATTCCTTACACACGGTAGCCCAACACCCGATAAGCAAAAGAAATTTGCTTAATCAGCGCGAAAAACAACGATCTACAGCGGCTTTGCCCAATGACAACCATCTACATCAAGGGCAAAAGCCAAAAAAACGAAGAAAAAGCACGAAAGCTTTTTCTTCATGTAGATCGGTTGGGAATGAGTCTTTTAAATAAGAATAAACGAGTCTGTCTAACACCGTCGCGGAAATGAGTGGTATTAACGGCGAAGCAATTAAGTCGCGCTTTTTAGGAGTCTATTTTTAAGGTACGTAAAACAAAAAAGAAAGGGGTTTTCGGTCTTGGCTGCGGAATAATATTAATAATAATTAAGGGAAAAATGATACGAAAGTGTTTAAGATCTTTATATTTCAATTGTAAGTAAAAAGAAAACTTACAAAAGTTACAAATTTTACGAAAGTGTTTGAGACCTTTATATTTCAATTGTAAGTAAAAAGAAAACTTACAAAAGTTACAAATTTTACGAAAGTGTTTGAGACCTTTATATTTCAATTGTAAGTAAAAAGAAAACTTACAAAAGTTACAAATTTTACGAAATTGTTTGAGACCTTTATATTTCAATTGTAAGTAAAAGGAAAACTTGCAAAAGGGTTCAAGGTCTAAAGATAATTAAAGTGCGAATTATGAAATAATTTAAGGCATATGGATTTTAAATAATATTAATGGTAATTAAAAGAAAAATGTTACGAAAGTGTTTAAGATCTTTATATTTCAATTGTAAGTAAAAAGAAAACTTACACAAGTTACAAATTTTACGAAAGTGTTTGAGACCTTTATATTTCAATTGTAAGTAAAAGGAAAACTTGCAAAAGTGTTCAAGGTCTAAAGATAGTTAAAGTGCGAATTATGAAATAATTTAAGGTATATGGATTTTAAGTAATAGTAATTAAGAGAAAAATGTTAAAAAAGTGTTTAAGATTTTTATATTTCAATTGTAAGTAAAAAAGAAAACTTACACAAGTTACAAATTTTACGAAAGTGTTTGAGACCTTTATATTTCAATTGTAAGTAAAAGGAAAACTTACAAAAGTTACAAATTTTACGAAAGTGTTTGAGACCTTTATATTTCAATTGTAAGCAAAAGGAAAACTTGCAAAAGTATTCAAGGTCTAAAGATAATTAAAGTGCGAATTACGAAATAATTTAAGGCACATGGATTTTAAGTAATAGTAATAGTAATTAAGAGAAAAAGGTTACGAAAGTGTTTAAGATCTTCATATTTCAATTGTATTAAAGGAAAACTTACTCAAATGTTTAGGATTCTAGGATAATTTTATTTTATGAACTTTAAGTGTTAATAATTGTTAATAAAGAAGACCTTACTCAAATGTTTAGGATCTAGAATAATTTAGACACAAATTGTGAAATAATTTCAGGATTATGGACTTTAAGTGTTAATAATTGTAAATAAAGGAAAACTGACAAAAGTGTTTAGGATCTAAGAATAAATTAAAATGCAAATTGTAAAATAGTTTAACGCGCATAGACGATAAGTTGTAATAATTGTAATAGTGGGAAAAACTATAAAGGTAATTAAAATCTATCGACGTAAAGTGTTGTTATTATTGTGTGAGATTGAGTTAAGGTGGAACCGTAACTATAACAATTGGTGTAGCCGGTAGGATAGGGGATGTTTTTATAGAAACGTAACAGCTTTAAAAGCCTCTATCCTACGTCGAACAAAAAGGGGTACCATTAAGCACTCCCGGGTAGCCAATAGCCCGTAAGAGTCACCCCCAACGTTTCCACAAAGTGTAAGCCAGCACCACCGGTGGAATTGTTTGGGCTCCGTGCCAGCCCGAAGAAGACGACAACTAGTAAATCAACAATCAACACAGCACCAGTAACAGGTTGGAAAAGGGAATCGGTGAAGCAGGCACAAGCCCCCAATATGTCCAAGGATACACACTCTACTCCCGCTCACTCACCCACTGAGGAGAAGACAGCGGAGCAAGTCAAACCCAAGTAAGCAATAAAAATAATTTTAATAATTTGTACGAGTCCGCGCGAGAATCCGAACGCCTAGCGGCCCTCTATTCTAACCTTCTCGAAAACAGGACTACAAAGTCCAGCGAGGAAAGATTAAAAGATCTAAAACGTTTTCAATGAGAGGCCGCACTTTTTCAACCAACCAACCTAGACGGATTCTCGCGCGTACTCATTTCTGAAGACAATACAGAAAACGATTTAGTAAGCCAAACCGAGGAACACCTCAGACAATCATTACAATACTCCCTGCAAGAAATCAACCTAAAACAAGGTCCAAATCGATTTCTCGCACCAGACTCGCCCGTCACCGACTCGAACCAGAACTCCACTATGGCGACCGATTATGGAAGAATCGTCAAATTAACTGCGCAAATGGTGCCCATTTTTTCAGGTGAGCCTGGCCCACATCTTGGTTCAGAGTTGCAAACACTCCTGGGTTGCTGCCGCCAGGCCAAACAGTGTCTCTCCGAAGGGGAGCAAGACGCATTCCTCAAGATCGTCCCCACAAGACTCTGTGGAGGAGCGTACCAACTGTTAGCCTCGGATGTACCGTCAACCTTCCAAGAAGTCGAAGCCAGATTAAACGCGGCATACCTTCCCAGGGAAACTTACCAGGAACTGGTAAATAGGCTAATAACGGCTCATCAAAACCCCTGCGAAACGCTCACCGCCTTCACAGCTAGAGTGAAACAATTGCTGGTCGTCTGTAAAGAGGCTGCACAGACCAAAAACGGACCTGCGGCCACCCCAGCTGTTACAACGCAGCTGCAGGACTTCGCGAAAAACGCAATCCGCAGTGGGGTTACGAATCCGCACCTATGCCAATATCTCCTCACCGATACAGACATAAAAGCACTCGACATGGAGAAACTACAGCAGGACGCCCAGGTCACGCAAACCCCAACAACCCAAGGCTTTCCTGCCCCGGTTTTTGTAGAACAAGGCACAACTATTCCGGTCGCTATGGACTCAATTGCCAGAATACGGGCATTCCATAGAACCCCATGTATACCTGCTCGAAACTTTCCGCAGCAAACGTTTAACAGACCACCGCCATCACAAAATTTCCTCCGACAGACTCCGCCATATACGACTCCACCTCAATACTCGTCTACCCCAAATCGACTACCCCCGCCAGAACCTCGACCAGCTAAGGTCAAACATCACATGTAATTTTTGCCAGCGACTGTATGAAGCGTAAAACACACCCTTCTGCTCTAATTGCAAAATACATGGACATGATGTTCGCGATTGTAGGAACAATCGCCAGGTTCCGGGCCCGAGTAACCAGACAAGGCTCCCCGAACGACGGATTCAGGATCAGCAACCTTCCGCTGGTCCTCGAGTTTTTAACATAAAACTCAAATGCAAATTCTGCAACCGTCGCGGCCATTCCATAGAGGAATGCCGCCAAAAACAAAAATGGAACGCTAAGAGCCAGGGAAACGACGATCAGTCTAAAAACCCCGGATCGACACTACTAAAACAAAGTTTTAACAAAGGGTCACCTCAGCCGCCCGAACCCTGTATTTCTACAGTTAGCCTTCCGTTAGATATTAGCCTGACCGGCAATACCAAACTTGTAGTAGATACTGGCGCTGAGGTTAGTATTATAAAAAAGAAAGTAATTAAAAAACCCGAAGATATAAATACCGGAGAAACATATACATTACAAACACCATTTGGTACCGGAAAGACGCTGTGAACATTCCAGGGCAAAGAACAACATGCCCTGCAATTTTCAGGTTATAAAAACCTACCCGGCCTTTCCGACGACGGCTTGCTAGGAAATGACTTCCTGGCAAAGAATTGTAACGTTGAGGGCCCGAATAAGGCATTGCGATTCCCTCGAACGGAAAATAACCCTGAGGAGCTTGCTGTTCCATTAACAGCTGCTTTGTATAACCTGTGTTCTGAAAAAGTGGTCAAAGTGAATGCCCGAACAGATAGTGCAGAGCCCAGACAGGCCGATCTGACAATCTGTGGTACTTCAAAAGTTTCTCAAGAGGAGAACAATGTCCGCCGAACACTGGGGTGAAGGTAAAAATATTTCTAACGCCGAAAAAATGGCCACTTTACAGCATATCAAATATTTATTTCAGGAGTATGAAGAACAGGAAGACCCAAATAATAACGCGCGTCTCGCCAGGTTAGACGGAGAGCTCAGCCTGGACGTAAATCTGAGCGCGGAGGAAAAACAAGCGATATCACAACTCTGATATGAGTACAATGATATCTTTTTCCTCAAACGTGATCAGCTAACTTTCACAAACGCCATCACTCATGATATACCATTGGTGCAGAACCAAGCACCAATCAACCAGAAAATGTATCGTTTGCCAGAGACGCAACGAAATGTAATAAACGAACAGCTTCGCGAAATGCTAGAAAACGACATAGTGCAGCCAAGTAAAAGCCCTTGGAATTCACCTCTCCTAGTCGTCCCCGAGAAGGCGGGACAAGACGGTGAAAAGAGGTGGCGCTTCATCGTAGACTGCTGCCTCAGATCGAGGATATTCTTGACCAATTGGGTCACTCTCGGTATTTTACCACCCTCGATCTTACCAAAGGCTTTCACCAGGTGCTCTTCGATCCACAAGATCGACCAAAAACCGCTTTTAGCACCAATTACGGTCACTATGAATTTAGGCGTATGCCATTTGGGCTCAAAGGAGCCCCGGCCACATTCCAACGCTTAATGAATTTCGTCCTAACAGGATTACAAGGATTGGAATGTTTTGTCTACCTAGACGACATAGTCATCTACGGTAAAAACCTTGCGGACCACAATAAAAAGCTCCGCAAAGTCTTCAATCGTTTGAGAGAGAACAACCTCAAACTGCAGCCCGAAAAGTGTCAGTTTCTGAGAAAATAGGTTGTTTATCTAGACCACAAGTGTTCCAGTGAAGGAGCACTTCCAAACCCCAGTAAAACGGCTTGCGTCCAAACTTTCCCAGTTCCCAGAACTGTACTACAGGTTCAATCCTTTATTGCACTTGCCAATTACTATCGAAAATTCATCCCCGACTTCTCCAAGATTGTGCGTCCCATAACGAATTTGCTCCGCAAGGATGTCAAATTTACATGGACCGAGAAGTGTCAGGAGGCGTTCGAGAAAATCAAAACCTCACTAATTTCCCCTCCACTCCTTATATATCCCGATTTCTCGAAACCATTCAATTTAACCACGGACGCCAGCAGCGATGCATTAGGAGCCGTCCTCTCGCAAGGAGAAGTAGGACACGATCAGCCCATTGCCTACGCCAGTCGTACACTGAACAAGGCGGAACGCAACTACTCAACTATTGAAAAAGAGTTGCTCGCCATAGTCTGGGCTACGCGTAACTTTAGATGTTACAGACCACAAGCGTCTCAAAGGAGTTTTTAACCCCACTTCCCGTCTGGTGAGATTTCACCATAAACTTTCCGAATTCGATTATCAAATCGAATACAAACCAGGAAAGTACAATACGAATGCCGACGCGTTAAGCCGCATTCCACGGGAAGTCAGCGAAGACACAGACGTCCAAAACATAATGGTAAAAGCACAAGTCCACCTTACAATGGTTTCGGACGGGGAGGATGAAATAACCTCTATTCGAAAAAATCGTCTAAAATGTAACGCTGTGACCCAGTGGGGTTACGAATCCGCACCTATGCCAATATCTCCTCACCGATACAGACATAAAAGCACTCGACATGGAGAAACTACAAAAGGACGCCCAGGTCACGCAAACCCCAACAACCCAAGGCTTTCCTGCCCCGGTTTTTGTAGAACAAGGCACAACTATTCCGGTCGCTATGGACTCAATTGCCAGAATACGGGCATTCCATAGAACCCCATGTATACCTGCTCGAAACTTTCCGCAGCAAACGTTTAACAGACCACCGCCATCACAAAATTTCCTCCGACAGACTCCGCCATATACGACTCCACCTCAATACTCGTCTACCCCAAATCGACTACCCCCGCCAGAACCTCGACCAGCTAAGGTCAAACATCACATGTAATTTTTGCCAGCGACTGTATGAAGCGTAAAAACACACCCTTCTGCTCTAATTGCAAAATACATGGACATGATGTTCGCGATTGTAGGAACAATCGCCAGGTTCCGGGCCCGAGTAACCAGACAAGGCTCCCCGAACGACGGATTCAGGATCAGCAACCTTCCGCTGGTCCTCGAGTTTTTAACATAAAACTCAAATGCAAATTCTGCAACCGTCGCGGCCATTCCATAGAGGAATGCCGCCAAAAACAAAAATGGAACGCTAAGAGCCAGGGAAACGACGATCAGTCTAAAAACCCCGGATCGACACTACTAAAACAAAGTTTTAACAAAGGGTCACCTCAGCCGCCCGAACCCTGTATTTCTACAGTTAGCCTTCCGTTAGATATTAGCCTGACCGGCAATACCAAACTTGTAGTAGATACTGGCGCTGAGGTTAGTATTATAAAAAAGAAAGTAATTAAAAAACCCGAAGATATAAATACCGGAGAAACATATACATTACAAACACCATTTGGTACCGGAAAGACGCTGTGAACATTCCAGGGCAAAGAACAACATGCCCTGCAATTTTCAGGTTATAAAAACCTACCCGGCCTTTCCGACGACGGCTTGCTAGGAAATGACTTCCTGGCAAAGAATTGTAACGTTGAGGGCCCGAATAAGGCATTGCGATTCCCTCGAACGGAAAATAACCCTGAGGAGCTTGCTGTTCCATTAACAGCTGCTTTGTATAACCTGTGTTCTGAAAAAGTGGTCAAAGTGAATGCCCGAACAGATAGTGCAGAGCCCAGACAGGCCGATCTGACAATCTGTGGTACTTCAAAAGTTTCTCAAGAGGAGAACAATGTCCGCCGAACACTGGGGTGAAGGTAAAAATATTTCTAACGCCGAAAAAATGGCCACTTTACAGCATATCAAATATTTATTTCAGGAGTATGAAGAACAGGAAGACCCAAATAATAACGCGCGTCTCGCCAGGTTAGACGGAGAGCTCAGCCTGGACGTAAATCTGAGCGCGGAGGAAAAACAAGCGATATCACAACTCTGATATGAGTACAATGATATCTTTTTCCTCAAACGTGATCAGCTAACTTTCACAAACGCCATCACTCATGATATACCATTGGTGCAGAACCAAGCACCAATCAACCAGAAAATGTATCGTTTGCCAGAGACGCAACGAAATGTAATAAACGAACAGCTTCGCGAAATGCTAGAAAACGACATAGTGCAGCCAAGTAAAAGCCCTTGGAATTCACCTCTCCTAGTCGTCCCCGAGAAGGCGGGACAAGACGGTGAAAAGAGGTGGCGCTTCATCGTAGACTGCTGCCTCAGATCGAGGATATTCTTGACCAATTGGGTCACTCTCGGTATTTTACCACCCTCGATCTTACCAAAGGCTTTCACCAGGTGCTCTTCGATCCACAAGATCGACCAAAAACCGCTTTTAGCACCAATTACGGTCACTATGAATTTAGGCGTATGCCATTTGGGCTCAAAGGAGCCCCGGCCACATTCCAACGCTTAATGAATTTCGTCCTAACAGGATTACAAGGATTGGAATGTTTTGTCTACCTAGACGACATAGTCATCTACGGTAAAAACCTTGCGGACCACAATAAAAAGCTCCGCAAAGTCTTCAATCGTTTGAGAGAGAACAACCTCAAACTGCAGCCCGAAAAGTGTCAGTTTCTGAGAAAATAGGTTGTTTATCTAGACCACAAGTGTTCCAGTGAAGGAGCACTTCCAAACCCCAGTAAAACGGCTTGCGTCCAAACTTTCCCAGTTCCCAGAACTGTACTACAGGTTCAATCCTTTATTGCACTTGCCAATTACTATCGAAAATTCATCCCCGACTTCTCCAAGATTGTGCGTCCCATAACGAATTTGCTCCGCAAGGATGTCAAATTTACATGGACCGAGAAGTGTCAGGAGGCGTTCGAGAAAATCAAAACCTCACTAATTTCCCCTCCACTCCTTATATATCCCGATTTCTCGAAACCATTCAATTTAACCACGGACGCCAGCAGCGATGCATTAGGAGCCGTCCTCTCGCAAGGAGAAGTAGGACACGATCAGCCCATTGCCTACGCCAGTCGTACACTGAACAAGGCGGAACGCAACTACTCAACTATTGAAAAAGAGTTGCTCGCCATAGTCTGGGCTACGCGTAACTTTAGATGTTACAGACCACAAGCGTCTCAAAGGAGTTTTTAACCCCACTTCCCGTCTGGTGAGATTTCACCATAAACTTTCCGAATTCGATTATCAAATCGAATACAAACCAGGAAAGTACAATACGAATGCCGACGCGTTAAGCCGCATTCCACGGGAAGTCAGCGAAGACACAGACGTCCAAAACATAATGGTAAAAGCACAAGTCCACCTTACAATGGTTTCGGACTGGGAGGATGAAATAACCTCTATTCGAAAAAATCGTCTAAAATGTAACGCTGTGACCCGGGCCAAAACGAAAACGCTCAAATAAAGTCCAATAGCCCCGAAATACGGGATCACACTCCCCGCGAAAACGAAATAGTTCCAAATACAGAAGAGGTCACAACAGAGAATCCGCCAGATACTAATCCGCTCGTCGACGATAAACCTAAGCCCCCTGAAATAATCACAAGCCCCAAGGAGATACAAACGATTTTACATGATTATCATGACTCTCCTTTTGGCGGCCATCAGGGCGTAAATAAAACATATAAGCGGATTCGAAAGAAGTACTGGTGGAGGCACATGCTTAGCGATATCAAGAAATACGGTAAGCGTTGCTCAAAATGCCACAAAATGAAGGCATCACCTCAGTTTAAAATGCTGATGGTCATCACGGACATCGCAGAACAGCCCTTCGACAAAGTCTATCTCGACATTGTTTGTCCACTCGAGGAGACTGACTCCGGAAACTAGTACATCTTGACTTTCCAGGATAACCTCACTAAATTTGTCGATTGGTATGTCATACCTAACGGGGAAGCCGTCACTGTAGCGCAAATCTTCTTCGACGAAATCGTCGCGCGCTACCGCATTCCTAAGCGAATAGTTACTGATCAGGGAAGTAACTTCCTGAGTGACTTGTTTAAAAAGGTGTGTAAACTGTTACGGGTGAAGAAGTTACAAACTTCTGCATACCACCTACAGTCAAACGGCGCACTTGAACGTGCACACAGGCCGTTAATCGAATATTTGCGTACCATAGTGGACGAGAATCCCAAATCATGGGATCAATATCTGCGAACCGCTGCATTCGTGTGCAACAACAGTGTACATGAAGGGACGAAATTAACTCCCTTGGACGGCCTTTACGACTTCACAGCGGATGTTCCGTCAAATTTAAAAAGAGACCCTAAACCCGTGTATAATCACGACAGATCCTACGATACAAGCTCCAAAGGTCTTATGCCACGGCACGCAAAAACCTACTCGCTAGCAAACAACGGTCGAAATTATACTACGATAAAGCTGTTCGACCCTTATCATTTCACATAAGTGACAAAGTCTTACTCAGGAGCGAAAGTCGAAAACATAAGATCTCTCAAATCTGGGTAGGACCTTATCTGGTAATCGGTATACCATCATCAGTGAATACAACCCTAAAAATGGGCAAGCGTACAGTCACGGTTCACAACAACCGCTTAAGCCATTTTATGAATAGATAATTTCAATTGCAAAATTTTTTTTTAACTCGTCGTGGCGTGCTACCACAATTTACGACCGGGATGAAGATCGTAACGCAAAGCCAGCACAAAATTTAGAAGGGAACAACGAAAAAGCCCTTTAACAACTCGGTCCAGTAGGGTCCAATCCAACTTTATAAAAACCATATTTGAACCAATTTAAAACTTCTAATTAATTTTAAATTACTTAACGTAAAAACTCCCACTTCACCTATTAAACGTACTTAGAACTACGAAGTACCAAACTACAGGACTTCACTACCTTTTTGCACAGCACCCCATAATTAAAAGAACGGCTCTTGCCAAAAGTCGAACCCTAGACTACAAATTCAAAACAACTCCTGTGTAATTCCGTCAGAGACTGGACCACCTAAACTCCATCTCTTTAATGCTATTGGAACATGCAAACCAAGTTGTGCAATGCGCCTGTCCTGAATTTCAGAAACCAGTAAAACGTCAGATGCCGTATGAAGTCAAGGCCGACTAGAACCTGTAGTGACTTGGTGTGGTGAAAATGAGTAACGGAAATTGCTAGAACTAAGTTGTTGAACTTTCCAGAATTAAGCTAAGTAGTATAAATAGGGCTGAGTAGCAGCCTAGTCAGTCAGTTGAATTTTAACCAGGAAGGAATAAGTGTAAATAAGTAAAGTGAAACCGTGTATTTTGAAGAGAATATTGTCAAGAAAATTGTACGACAAATTAATGAAGTGAAGTGAATAAACTTGTGAACATTTGTGATTAGAAATAACTGTCTTAATTAATCCGTCGAGCCCGAAGAGCCCCATTTACGTTAAATTAAGAAAAACTAAAAGTGAACTTGAAAAAAAGTGCGACTGTGAAATAGTGCAAGGAATAATCTAAATATGGTTAGCAAATTGAAAGACTTACGTTGGAACTTACTTACTTACAGTTGGAAATAAATGGAAGAAGAGAAGACGTCATCAGCCGAGTTGAAATCAACGATGGAAGGTTCGGTTAATGAGTTAAAAGCTGAACAGAAATCGACGACGGCCGAATTAAAAGCATCGATGGACGAACAGAAAGCTTCAATGGCATCGATGAACGTACAGAAATCATCAACAGCAGAGTTGAAATTATCAATGGAAGGGTCCGTAAGCGAATTGAAAGCGGCAATTGAAGAACAGAAATTGTCTACGGCTGAGTTGAAGTCATCAATAGTAGCGGAACTTAAGGTCTCTGTTGAAGAAGTGAAAGCGGAAATGGAAATTTCTATGCAGAAATAGTTTGAAGGTCTGGAAAGTCAAGTGGAAAACAAAATGGGAGAGATAAAATCAGATATTGAAAAGAGATTAGAAGAGGTAGATCTATCTGGACAGAGTAAGAGAGTGTACAGAAACGTCATTTAACTACGTTATCTACAGACGTCACTGTGAACATACAGACTCCAGTTCGAGACAGCAGCGGCAATGAACTATTGGACTGATGAGGAAAAAGCTACAGCTTTAATTTTGGCACTCAGAAGAGCAGCCGCTGAACTGTTGCAGACTGTACCGGCAGAGCTAAGGTACGATTATTCATCTTTAATACAAGCCTTAGAATTACGATACGGCAACCAACACATGCAAGAGGTCTACCGTCTACAGCTACGGAGTCGAACACAGAAGCATGGAGAAAGGCTGACACATTTGGCTTATCCCACGTTTAGCCAAGATTATGTCAATGAGGTAGCCAGAGAAGCATTTATTAATTCACTTGCAGATCGCGACTTACAGCAAGCAGTACGACTGGCTGAAAAGAATACAAACGCTGAGGTTTTGGCTTACGCTCTGGCATATGAGGCAGCAAAACAAGCCTCAAGGATTACTGTCCGCCTAAGAGAAATAACCGAAATAGAAGATTCCTGCTGTCGGGTCAATACATCGGAAAGACAGAGTCGATTTAAATGCTGGAACTGCAACAAAGAAGGCCACCTCCAAAGAGATTGCAGGAAGAGACGAAGATCGAACTCCCCACAAGATGACAAGAGGAAATCCGGCTCTAGCTGTGAAAAATGCAGAGAAAGAGAGCGAGTGGCACCAAGAAGCAATGGAGCTGTAAGCCCCATACCAACTCGACGCTCGCAACAGGGAAACGAGTAAAGACCAACTCTGCGGGGCAGGAGTTGGCCAGTAGAATCGACGCCCCCGGAGTTATCATCAACATTAAGAAATTGCAGCGAAATGATAGCAGCTTAGTAATCAACGGAGGAATTCAAGAACAAAAATGTACGATTACAGTAGACACAGGTGCTTCCAGGTCTATTCTTCGGTACGATTATGCTAAAAACCAGTGGCTCAGCAACAAAAATCGATACATTTTGAAAACAGCTACAGGAGAATCCGTCGAAGTGTATGGGGAAATATTAAAGACAATATCCCTCGGCGGCAACCGATTTTCACACAGATTTCTTGTCGCAGATATAACGGATGAGTGCATACTTGACCTCGATTTCATGAGAGCACACAACATTCAACTGGATATTGGAAGAGGAATCATGAAATACGACAACAGAGAGATTCCTATGGCTCTGGGATCAAATTATTATTCAAAGCTGAAGATCGTGGCATATGAAGACGTTGAGCTCCCTCCTTGTGCAGAAACCTTAGTACGAGCAAAAGTTCTTGGTGATCCCGGGAGCTATCGATTCTATTTAGTAGAACCAGATCGAACAGAACAGATAAGAAATGTCGCCGTTGGAGTTTTGGTACGAGTCCTAAATTCCCGTGAAAATCAAATTAAAGAAAGGTAAAGTCTTGGGTCATGGCGAACCAGCCGAAGAGATTGTGTTAGCAGAATATTCAGCCAAAGCAGCCAAAGAAAGACGTTAAGCAGCTAACCAAAATGATACTTCCGTCTAATAAACTGAGCCAAGGGGAATATCGTAAAGCAAAGAAGTTGCTTGAAGAATTTGCCGATATTTTTGCACTACGGGACGAAGACTATGGAAAAACTGATATAGTGCAACATTAAATTGACACCGGAGACGCCCGCTTTATCAAGCAGAAACCAAGAAGATTACCACTTGCAAAGCGAGAAGAAGCAGACGAAATGGTTGAAACAATGCGTAAACAAGGTCTAATAGAAGAGTCCAAAGGTCCATGGATGTCAGCAGTGGTGCTAGTAAAGAAGAATGATGGCAGTATAAGATTCTGTGTCGACTACCGTCGTCTAAATGATGTCACGAAGAAAGATAGTTACCCACTACCCCGTATAGACGACACCCTAGATACCTTATCAGGATCCAAGTGGTTTTCAAAGTTGGACTTGAAAAGTGGCTATTGGAAAGTCGAAATCGATCCAGATGATAGGGAAAAGACAGCATTCTCGGTGGGAAATGAATTGTGGCAATTTAAAGTTATGCCCATTGGGCTTTGCAATGCGCCAGCGACATTCGAGCCCTTAATGGAATGTGTTCTACGAGGTTTAACTTGGAAAACCTGCCTGGTATATTTGGATGACATCATTGTAATTGGACGAAGTTTTGAAAAACATCTAGGAAATCTACGAGAAGTGTTCCAGAAACTGAAGTCAGCCAAACTAAAACTAAGCCCTTAAAAGTGTACGCTCTTTGCAGACCAGGTCAAATACCTTGGGCATGTGGTATCAACAGAAGGAGTTAGCACCGATCCTGAGAAGATAATTTCAGTAGAGAACTGGCCCCCTCCGAAAGATAAACACGAGTTACGGAGCTTTCTTGGACTAGCTACTTATTACAGACGCTTTGTGAAGAATTTTGCTGATATAGCAAAGGAGTTGCATAAGCTAACGGAGAAGGATAAGGCATTCGTTTGGACAGGAAAAGCAGAAAACAGCTTTAAAGCACTGAAATGGGCGCTTTGCAATGCACCAGTACTCACTTATCCAAAGGCGTGTGAGACATTTATATAGGATACCGATGCAAGTAATGTTGGGATTGGCGCTGTGCTGTCACAAGAAGTAAACGGGCATGAAAAGGTGGTAGCATACTATAGCAGAGCTCTATCAAAACAAGAAAGAAATTACTGTGTTACGAGAAAAGAACTGCTATTGTTGATGCAACAAAGCATTTCCATAAATTCCTCTATTGACAAAAATTTACTCTCCGAACTGATCATGCAGCTCTAAAGTGGTTGATGCAATTTAAAAACCCTGAAGGACAGGTGGCAAGATGGCTAGAAAGACTGCAATCCTATGATTTAAAAATTATCCATAGGAAGGGTAGATCCCATGGAAATGCAGATGCACTGTCACGGCGACCGTGTAAGCCTGATTGGTGCGTGGTGCAGGTGCGTGGGTCGTAGCCTCGGGCTATCTACCATATGATTCGCCGACTTCACCTCCGGGTAGGGAGGTGGAGGCTCTGGTGGAACATTGCAAGGATAGAAATGTGGGACTACTGTTAGGTTGCGATGCGAACGCCCACAATACAGTGTGGGGCAGTACAGACGACAACCAAAGAGGCGAAGATTTGCTAGAATTCGTGGTAAGTAACAACTTGGCAATTCTAAACAGGGGGACAGAACCAACCTTCGTGGATGGAAGGCGTAAGGAGGTTATTGACGTCACCTTTAGCAATACTAAGTTGTTGGATAGGGTGCTCAACTGGAGAGTGGCAGATGTGATGACGCTGTCAGATCATAGAGCCATAACCTTTGACATTCGATACGGGGTACACAAGAGGCAGAGTAGGAGGCTGATCAGGTTACCTAAAAACACCAATAGCCAGAAATATATGGAGGTGTTAAGGGAAAAACTGATAGCGTGGACGCCCAGAGTACCAAAAAACACATTGCATGTAGAGAGACAATTGTACACTCTACAAAAGGCTGTAATGGAGGCGTATCGCAAATCCTGTACTCCAACTGAAGTAGTGGACCAGGACCCAACCCCTTGGTGGGACAGGGAACTGGAAGCACGGAAGAAGGAGTGCAGGAAGGCTTTCAATCGAGCCATAAGGACTCAGGATGGGGAAGCCTGGGGCAGATACAAATCCTTGAAGAAAGAGTTGAAGAAAGCTCTGCGTAGGAAGAAGAGAGAATCGTGGAGAGACTTCTGCTCGAGCACGAGAAACATATCTGAAGTCTGCCGACTTCAGAATATGGTCTCAGCTGACCCGGTCTCCAGGCTCGGACTGGTTCGGGACAGAACGGGTAAGATGTCAGAGACCGGGGACGAAACGAACGAAATTCTGCTGACAACTCACTTTCCGGGAAGCTACAAATCGGATAGGCCGTGGCATATGAGGAAGCAGGGAGCCAATGCCTCGGATCGCTCTGTGGCGGAAAGGATCGTGACGCTTGAAGCGGTAAGACGATCTATTAGATCGTTTGAACCATTCAAGGCAGCAGGCTTAGATGGTATATTCCCAGCCCTGCTTCAGTGGGGCAGTGAGATTGTAGCACCAATACTTAAGGGCATATACACAACATGCCTTGCAATAGGATATGTCCCGGTTTCGTGGAGAGAGGCTAAGGTCATATTTCTACCAAAACCGGGAAGAAAAGACTATACTGAGCCGAAGTCCTTCAGACCCGTGAGCCTGACGTCTTTTCTATTGAAAGCAATGGAGAGGACCGTGGCTTACCACATCGAGGGGACGTCACTCACTAGTTATCCACTAAGTAGGAACCAGCACGCCTATTGTCCTGGGAGATCTACTGAAACGGCACTCCACCAGCTGGTGCGAGTAGCAGAAGAAGAAATTAATAGTAAAGGCATTGCAATGGCCGCAATAATGGACATTGAAGGAGCCTTTGACAATATAGACTTCGGAAGACTGGAGGATGCTCTCGCTGAACGTGGAACCAATTCTACTGTTAGGAGATGGATTGGAAACATGTTAAAGACAAGAGCAGTAAACATCCAGAGAGGTGAATCGAGACTGCGAGGAAGGGTGGACAGAGGTTGTCCACAGGGGGGAGTACTATCCCCCATTCTGTGGAACATTACCGTTGACTCATTACTTCGCAGACTTGAGGAGGAAGGCATACATAACGTTGGGTATGCTGACGACATAGCGATTATGGCAAGGGGCAAGTTCATACGCGCCGTAGCAGACACAATAAGAAGAGGCACGAGGGTGGTGGAGCAATGGTGTGTGGAACAGGGACTCTTCATAAATGCAAAGAAGTCTGATCTAATCGTTTTCACTAGGAAAAGGAAGAATCTAGACTTTAGACCAATTGAACTCTTTGGGGAAGAACTCACGGTCTCGGGCTCGATCAAGTATCTGGGGGTATTCCTAGATTCAAGACTCACCTGGCAAAGACATGTTGAGGAGAAAATCCAAGGAGCGAACAGGGCTCTACATCAATGTGGGAGGGTGTGTGGACGGAGGTGGGGTATCTCGCCAAAGGCCGCATACTGGATCTACACTATGATGGTGAGACCAATTATATCCTATGCCTCTGTGGTATGGTGGCCAAGCGCTTCTAAGCCCACAGTAAAGAGGAAATTGAGCAAGGTCCAGAGGTTAGCGTGTGTGACGATAACAGGGGCCTTTCGAACAACGCCGACAATGGCATTAGAGATGATACTGGGTTTGCTACCTTTAGATATATATGTGAAGAGAACTGCTGCTTCAGCGGCTCTTCGCATGGAGCGGGGAGCAAACTGGTGCAGATCTCGTGGTAACCGAGGGCATAGGAAAATACTGGAACTTGTCAAAGATGAGATACCGGAATTACAAATGCCTGTTGATGGTATAAGCAAAGTAAGGTTAATTGATAGACACCACGAAACGCTTATACGGGATGGGTCCCTCCCTGAAAGCCGTATAACCGACATTACAATATTCACGGATGGATCCAGAATTGATGGGCGAGCGGGCGCAGGTATCTTCAGTGATGACCTGAACCTGAACACCCATCTTTGCCTGGGGATATACACCTCAGTATTTCAGGCAGAGATGCTGGCTCTGATCTATGCACTTGATCGTATACTAGAGAGTCGAGTGAGAGATAAGCAGATAGTGGTGGCACTCGATAATCAGGCGGTGATTGGGTGTATGGATGGTACAGAGTTTAACACAGCTCTGTCACTGGAGTGTGTCCGCAAACTAAACGCGTGTGCCTCAGCAAATAAGCTGACACTGGCGTGGGTCCGAGGACACGTCGGGATCGAAGGTAATGAAAAGGCAGACGTACTGGCTAAGCTAGGGGCTGCCTCGAGTTTCCAAGGTCCGGAGCCGTTCACTGCGCTTGGCAGGGGTACGGCGGAGGGCCTGTTAGGGAAGTGGGCCACGAGGGAGCACTGGGAACGGTGGAATGTCGTGGACTCGCTCAGACAGGCTAAGATGGCAATTGTGGCGACCAGAAGTGCTGAACAGAGGGAGGTCCTGGATATGGACCGTAGGACCCTGAGATGGCTGACGGCACTACTAACAGGACATGGTAACTTCAGGTGTCATCTAAAGAGGATGAACATTCTCGAGGATGATATCTGCAGACTGTGCCTGGAGGAGCAGGAGACGGCGGCACACATAGTGTGCCAGTGCCCTGCACTGGCAAGTAGAAGAAGGAAGCTGATGGGACACCACTGGATGGCAGAAGGAAGAATGGCAGAGGTGTCCTATAAGCAAATGCTTGCGCTGACCCGAGGAATCGAGGTGAGGGAAGAAAACTGGATTAGCCCAGATCTCTCTCGCTGAGATCACAGGGGGTAGGGACGAAAAGGGACCCGGATAAAGTGGTCTGTTTCGGCTAATCCCTAGAGGGGTGTTTTTAGTGAGTAAAAATCTCACACTACCAGAGACAATCGGGTCTCCTGGTGTCTTTGGAAGATTTTCACCCCTCACGCAAAAAAAAAAAAAAAAAAAAAAAAAAAGCCTGATTGTAAATACTGTTCCCGTCTGGAAGAGAAATGCGACCATGTGATTGTGAAAAGAACAACTGTCGTAGGAAGGAGAACGACGAAAGGCCCCAATGGAAAGATGTTTCCGACAGAAGCGCAACATTGAAGAGCTACTGGGCGCAATGGAATTCGCTATGTGTTGAAGATGGAATATTGAAACGCAAATGGGAAACACCAGACGAATCATCATGCCGGATGCAGGTATTAGTTCCCAGGAACAAGATAAAGGATTTGTTGGAAGAATTTCATAATGGTGCTTCGGGAGGACATCTTGGCGTCAATAAGAATTTGGAGAAATTAAGAGAACGATTCTACTGGTTACATATGCGGGAGGATGTGGAGGACTGGTGCCGAAAATGTACTGTTTGTGCCCGTAGCCAAGCATCTTATATCAAAACAAGGGGAGCGATGCAGCAATACAACGTTGCAGCACCTTTTGAGAGAATCGCGATTGACGTTGCGGGACCATTTCCAGAATCAGATCGAGGTAACCGGTACATTTAAGTGGTAATGGATTATTTCAGTAAATGGCCAGAAGTATATGCGATCCCGAATCAAGAAGTCAAGATAGTGGCAGAGGAGTTAGTAACAAAATGAGCTTCATTCCGACCAAGGACGAAACTTTGAATCTCAAGTATTCCAGAAGGTATGTGAGATTCTTGGAATAAGAAAGACGCGGACAACACCACTTCATTCACAATCTGACGGGATGGTCGAGCGATTTAATAGAACAGTGGTCAAACATCTCAGAAAAGTAGTAGATGAGCATCAACGGGATTGGGATAGCTATATTCCAATATTTCTACTAGCTTATCGAACAGTCGTCCATAACAGACACCCTCTAAAATTGTGTTTGGAAGACAGATTCGACTGCCCAGTGATTTGAAGTTCGGAACACTTGAGAAAGATACTGAAAACATTGAAGACTATATAACCATACTTCGGAAGCCCCAAGAGCCCCATTTACGTTTCACTATATCTAGAAATTCTTCTTGATGGCAAACTGAATTGCTGTTACGCCCTACTTGGCTTCTACACTCCGCGATAAAAGGGGATAATTATAATAACATTTTCTTGTAATGCCTTAATCACTCTAACCTACTTTGCATAAGGCAAAACCTTCCCACTTTTACTATATCTACACAGTCGTATATTAATTTACACCCACTTTGATCAAACATTATCTCCTAGTTTCTTCCTTTTCTCGCCTCCGAGGCTGGGACAGGAACTTCTTCCTGGTAGTCCCGTGTCCTGAAGTCGATCTGCGGATATAAAAATCCGCATTAAACAATTTAAGAACATTACACTGGAAAATACATCTGAAGTCTACGATAAGTGAGTTATAACTCTCCCGACTAATTAAAAACAAAAACTCGCCATATATAAAAGTTGCTATGGCTCCACCACATTCCCAACAACAACAAATTGGCGCTAGAGCCACCTTTATCACCCTCGCCTCCAGGGCTACAACAGGAATTTCTCCTGACAGCCTTCGCCCTGAGGTACACCCGCGGAAATATAACATTCACTGGAAACCCCTTTAGGGAAAATCTACGCTTAGTAAATAAGAAAAATAGTTTAGTAAACCTCCATTAACCATATTCCTCTCCCCAAATGTGAATGATTTACACAATTTAACCGATAAAATTGTATCAGGACAAATGAGGCAGGAAATAGTCTCTAGTCTGTTGCTACAAATGGTAGAAATCGAGTTCCGACAGCAGGCGCTATTGGATATAATAACCGCTAGCCGAAACAATCAAATTCATCCCCTGCTGATCGCCCCTGATTCACTCCTTGAGATTTATCACAAATCTCACGCCACGTGTTCAAACGTCCAGAATTGTCTATCAATTCTCCACCAAACGGCAGTATTACGGACACATCTGTTGCAAGAGAAATTGGTAATCAGAATTATATTACCAATCTTCAATCTTCCAAAAATGAAGCAACGAATCAGGTGCTTCCCTATACACACGGAAGCAAATCATTCACTATAATATTCCCATATAGCGAGTCAACTTTCAACTCAGGAATTTCTATTACTAACACCGGAAAACATGAAAGAATATCGGAAAGTCACTCGAGATGTCGAGGAAGATACGGACGCTGGATTGCTAAATACGCCGATAACAAAAGCAACACAAACGGATGAATGCGTGATCAATTTGCTCTTCACTCCCCTGAATGAAACCCCTAGGTCTTCGCTAAAAGTGCAAATACCCCCCAGGAACATTTTAATTAATTTAAATAGGCCAAATTCTTGGCTGTATGCATTGAAGACAACAACCATTCTGCATATCACATGCACCCAGCAATTGCTCATGCATCGCCTCTCTGGACAGGGAATCTTGGTCATTAACCAACCCTGTCACTTACAAATAGGACCACATACCCTATATTACGAGGCTGAAAATACACATCCACTACTTTTCACGCAACCAGCGTACTTCCCGAAAGCAAATGAAACGGCAAAGGAATTAGATTCCTTCCTTCCCACATACTCTCAATAACTTCGTTATCACTTACGGGTCTAATGCTGCTGTTCATCGCCATTTACATGACAGCCAAATACGCCATACCGCCGCTAAGGGCATGGACTACGCGGCGTAATCAAACGCCCATGCCCGAAATCCCCCTAGAAGTCTCTGCCCAGGGCACGGTCGATACAACTGGTCCATGCAGAAGTTCAATATAAAATTTACTAGACACCCCTAGATTACTAAGGAATATAAAAATAAAGGAACATAAATAATGTACAGAAGTAAAGTAAAAATTTACGTGCCGTGGAGTACTACCACAATCGTCGGTGGAAAAAATACCGGAGCGCAAGGCAAGTACTAACCGCTTGACTAACCGGGGATAAAAATACTATAAAAAGGAGAAATTATTAGAAAGTAAAGTAAAAATTTACGTGCCATGGAGTATTACCATAATCGACGGTCAAGACGAGACCGTAGCGCAAGACAAATGCAAACAAATAAACAAACAAAAAGAAGAGAGAAATAATAACAAAAATAAATATTAAAGCACACCTATAAACCAACGTAACAAAACCACAGAAGAGAAAGCCAAGACGAAAACGAGCAAAACCCCAATTAACCTGAAAGGCGGTAAATTAAGGTATACAAGTTACAAATAATAACACCCCGGGTTTAAACTTTTTTTTTATATTATTTATTATTCATAAAAAGGTAATTACAATTTAGAACCACATTTTTAATAAAACTTTTTTAATAAACACCTATTAATTATACAAAACAAAAGAAAAAAAGGGGGAGAAAAGTTACAATTTAATTCACGAAGGGACAAAGTAATATAAGAATAAAAGTTTTTTTGGAGTTGAGGTGCGAATTCACCACATTTCCTCCTCCGGTGCGGCAGCAAACAGCTCTTCTGACGCAGCATCGGTTGGGCGAGAGGGCCTCCGGTTCGCGGTGAACACTGGAGTAGGTGTATCCCCACAACACCAATAATCCTCCTGCAAAAGTTACCAACAAAATTCAAAGAATAAGTGTAAATAAGCAAGATGATCTTACCATAGGCGTTAAATGTCTCGCCATGATATGTAAATGAACAGTCGACCAAATGAGTGCTGTCGGCACCGCATAGGCTGGACCAGATACAGCAGGATCGCCTGTCCGGACGGGACCAGCAAAGGCGGACACAACCGTCCCCACCTGGGTCAACCCGGATGATCCGAATCATCCGAGCACGAAAAATCGCCGAATCGGCTAGCCGGTGTCGTTAGTTCCGCAATACGATGGTGTCCCCATGCAGGACGCCTACAAAGTTAGCCCGGGAAGTGGATGCCATAAATAAGAATAAAAAGAATAACTGACCAAACCGCGTACCACAAAAATTAAACTCGGAATGAGGAGTATTCCTCTCCAAAGAATACTCCTCTTATTCGCGGGGGAAGGAAATGTTATGGATTGGATTCGCTTATTTAAAGATAAGCCAAATTCTATCCAATCTGACATTTGAAAAAATAAATAAATAAAAATAAAAAGTCTCATGAGTTGGATTTCAAATATCGAATTTTGTTACAACAAAGTTAAAGTTGCAACATATTCAAATCCAGCTCATGAACACATAAATTAAACAAATATTTAACGAGTTGAATTTCGTACACCGAGTTACGTTGCAACAAAGTTGCCATGTACTCAAATCCAACGCATGATAAACAGCGCGCTCGGGTTACCGTTGACATTCCTTACACACGGTAGCCCAACATACGATAAGCAAAAGAAATTTGCTTAATCAGGGCGAAAAACAACGATCTACAACGGCTTTGCCCAATGACAACCATCTACAGCAAGGGCAAAAGCCAAAAAAACGAAGAAAAAGCACGAAAGCTTTTTCTTCATGTAGATCGGTTGGGAATGAGTCCTTTAAATAAGAATAAATGAGTCTGGTATTAACGGCGAAGCAATGAAGTCGCTTTTTTTAGGAGTCTATTTTTACCGTACGTAAAACAAAAAAGAAAGGGGTTTTCGGTCTTAGCTGCGGAATAATATTAATAGTAATTAAGAGAAAAATGTTACGGAAGTGTTTAAGATCTTTATATTTATTGTAAGTAAAAAGATAACTTGCAAAAGGGTTCAAGGTCTAAAGATAATTAAATGGCATATGGATTTTAAATAATATTAGGGGCATTTCACGCGAAGCGGACAGCTAAAAAAATTTCAGGTTCTGGATTTTGTTCATATTTGGTTTAATTGTACTTCTATATGTCCTGAATGAATGTGCATTTTTATTTTTTTTTCTATGAAGCCTAGTTGCCCTTTTCTTAGCTTTTAAAGAATTGACAAAATTTGAGGTAAAAAGTGTTATTTTAAAGACAAATAAATGTTTTTCTTGGCTGTTATTACAGAGTTGAAATTTTTTTTTTCGTATATAAAACCGGAAGTAAACATATCAAATCGGATTTTACTTAACTTCGACATTTGTAAAAATTTTTGTTTTTATCTCAAAATGTAGCTTATAGTTCATAAATAATATGTGTAAAATTTTAGAATGTGATCTGCATTCGTTTCGGAGATAGAGAATTTAAACTTAAATTTTTTCATGTTTCCATACAAAACTATCGCACTGGCCAAACGCCGACTACGCGCTGCACTGTGTTCGAATGCAGATCACATTATGAAACTGAACAGGCATTTACTATACATTTTAAGTTATTTTTTGAGCTATTTAAAAAAAAATTTAAAATGTCGAAGTTTGTCAAAATTTAATTTTAAATATTAATTTTGGATTTTTTACATGAAAAAAAAATCTAATTTCGAATTCGATATCACGACTGTGAAGAGCATGCAATTTCCTATAAGAATCACTATTTTACTTATTTTTATATAAGTTTCTTAATATGATTAATTACCTTTGAAACAGGTCATACATAACTTTTTCAAAATTGTTGGTTGTCCGCTTCGCGTGAAATGCCCCATTAATGGTAATTAAGAGAAAAATGTTACGAAAGTGTTTAAGATCTTTATATTTCAATTGTAAGTAAAAAGAAAACTTACAAAAAATACAAATTTTACGAAAATGCTTGAGACCTTTATATTTCAATTGTAAGTAAAAGGAAAACTTGCAAAAGTGTTCAAGGTCTAAAGATAATTAAAGTGCGAATTATGAAATAATTTAAGGTATATGGATTTTAAGTAATAGTAATTAAGAGAAAAATGTTAAAAAAGTGTTTAAGATTTTTATATTTCAATTGTAAGTAAAAAAGAAAACTTACACAAGTTACAAATTTTACGAAAGTTTTTGAGACCTTTATATTTCAATTGTAAGTAAAAGGAAAACTTACAAAAGTTACAAATTTTACGAAAGTGTTTGAGACCTTTATATTTCAATTGTAAGCAAAAGGAAAACTTGCAAAAGTATTCAAGGTCTAAAGATAATTAAAGTGCGAATTACGAAATAATTTAAGGCATATGGATTTTAAGTAATAGTAATAGTAATTAGGAGAAAAATGTTACGAAAGTGTTTAAGATCTTTATATTTCAATTGTATTAAAGGAAAACTTACTCAAATCGTGAAAAACTTACTCAAATGTGAAAAAATTTCAGGAATATGGAATATATGGCCTTTGGCCAGATGAGTCCGGCACACGAGGGACCCTAGTCCCCTAGGTGCGTAAATGCATTTCTCCGCTCCCTTAAAAAAAAGCAAGAGGTCCAGTTTTTCTTTCCTGCTGGTTCTGAAGCGAACGTGAGTTTCTAATAAATCGATAAATGCAAGCGAAGACTCCTTGAAGCTTACGCAGTGAGTTGCAAAATTTTGAACTAACTACAAGATCTTCAATTTGAATTGAGATAAATGAGTGTTTTACTCGCCTCTTTTCCGGTATAGCTTCGTTTGGTTGTGTTGAAAGCATTGGCCAGTACGATTTTTCGTTTAGCAAGAATTCTGGACCACAGAACGAAAGGTCACAGCTTGAGAGTGCTTTTAGAAGAGAACTTCTGCTAATAACATCTGCTGGATTTAACTGAGTAGGGACGTGTTTCCAATGACATGAGTTAGTTAGTTCCTGTATTTGAGTAATCCTGTTGGCTACGAAAGTGTTCCAACCGCTTAATGATGAATGTATCCAAGAAAGGACAATAGAGGAGTCAGTTCAGCAGAAAACATCAGCAATTTCTAAGCAAAGAGATGATTGGGTGCGATTTATCAATTCAGCTAATTGTAATGCGGCGCATAATTCCAAACGAGGAAGCGATATGGTTTTGAGTGGTGCTACACAAGATTTGGCACACACAAGTTTAACAGAGACATCTCCCGATTGACTATATGATTTTAAATAAATACATGCACCATATGCCGTCATGCTAGCATCAGAAAACCCATGTAGTTCGAAACGATAATTGTTATCGGCTACAAGTCTTGGAAATTTGATACTTTCCACAGTTACCAATTCTGCAGTAAAGTTTTCCCATCTCGTTTGCATTTCCAAAGGGAGCGTTTCATCCCAATTTAATTTTAATTTCCAAAGTTGCCGCATAAAAACTTTTGGGTGCACTATGATGGGATTAATTAACACAAGCGAATTGAAAAGGCTAGCGATAGTTAAGAGAACTGTACGTTTTGTTATTGATTTCGGCTTCTTAAAGTTAGAAAGAGAAAATTTAAATTCATCCTCTTTTGGATGCCAGATAAGGCCAAGCGTTTTGATGGCGTCAACTCCATCAATTTTAATGTGTTTTTCCTTGTCACTTTCAGAAATGCCATTTAGAAGCTAAGGGCAATTAGTGCACCATTTTCGTAGAAGGAATCCTCCTTTTCGCAATAGGTAGCCTACCTCATGACGAATTTTTATGGCTTCGTCAAAATCATGCGCGCCCGTAAGTACATCATCTACGTAATAGTCGCTTTTGGTGATTAAAGATCCCACTGGGTATGTGGTTGCTTCATCTTGAGCTAACTGATTCAAGCAACGAGTTGCCAAAAATGACGCTGACGAAGTCCCATATGTAACGTTTTTTAGTTTGAAAATGCCGAGAGAATCCTTGGAACTTTTGCGCCATAACATATACTGTAAGTAGTCATCGCGGATTTGTACTACCACCTGCCTGTACATTTTTGTTACGTCAGCAGTTAGGGCATAGCGATAGGTTCTGAAGCGAAACAAAATTGAAAGCAAATCCTCTTGGACAACAGGACCAACCATAAGAATGTCATTCAAAGAGCGTCCGGTAGTAGTTTTGGAAGAACCATCGAAAACAACACGCAATTTTGTGCTGGAGCTATCTGGTTTTAGCACGCAGTGATGTGGTAAGAAATAGTGGCTATATTCTACTAGATCATTCGAATTTATTTGTATCATGTGCATTAAATCCTGATATTCCTGCATAAAGTTTGTGTACTGGGCCTTTAAGTCGGCATTACGTGCTTATTTAGATTCCAAATGGAAAAAACATTTCTTCGCTATCTCTAGGGAGTTACCTAATACATCAGGACTTTCACGAAAGGGGAGACGAACAGAGTATCGTGCAGTTGTAAGTCTCATATAGTTTTATACAAAATGAGACTCGCACTCACTCTCTTCTGTGGTGATTCCAGTAGTTTTTGAAATTTTATTTTCTATTTCCCAGAATTTCTGAATAAGCTTATCACAAGTAAGTTATGAGTTGAGTTGAAGGAACCAGATATGATCCAACCAAAAACAGTTTTCTGAAGTACAGGCATTTGTTCACCCAATTTTACTTGTCCCACCGATAAAAGTTCAAAGAATAAGCCTGCTCCAATTAATGGGTCTATTTTTTGAGATACATTAAAGTTTAGATCAGCAAGTTTCAAGTTGGGTGGAATTTTCCAGTCAGAGACTTCAACGAATCTATCAGGTTGATTGGCCATGTTATTGCATCGAGATTTAATAACAATGTCAGTTTTGTATTTAACAGGGGTGCTAGAAATGCCAATGCCGCTAACGAGCACGTAAGATTTGACCTTTTTTATTATCAGCTGCTGATGTAGCCGTGTTGTAATAAAGTTCAATTGAGACGCCGAATCAAGTAGCGCCCGGTAGGTAAGGTACGTTCCACTAACGTCCTTTACTTGTATATTTGCTGTAGCCACAAAAACATGACCATGAATATTATTGTTGTTGTCTGGTTCCTCAACGGTGTGACATGCATTTAGAGAGGTTGATGAATTTAAATTTATTGACTTTAAATTTGAAGTGATTTGGTGATTTTCGCAAGAAATATTTCAATTAGCAGTAGGCTGTATACCCTTCATAGTACTTGCAGTTGGTAGGTTTTCGACTTCAGACATATGGAGCAATGTATGACGCTTGCAACTACAATATCGGCACCTTCCTGATTTACAAAATTTAACGTTTTGCCCACTGCGAAGACAATTTATACATAAATTTAGTCGTTTGACCTCTTTATATCGCCCAACAGCATTTAAGCCAATAAAACTTGTACAACTTTCAATGTTATGATTGTCCGATTTACAAAAGGCGCATAAGTTGTGACTTTTAGATAGTGTCAATATAGTTTTGCGAAATGAGCTATTTGATTTCGCCAAATTAAAACTATTATTACTTGAGGTACTTGCCGATTTATGTCCTGCTGAGTTACATTGTTGTGCTTGTGCAACATGTTCCAAAGTCTGACAGCGTTTTTCAATGAATGCTATGAATTCATCCCACTTCGGTACAGCTTGGATTGATGCTTCCTCTTCCCATTTAATCTGTGTTTGTTGATCAAATTTTTGCGTCATGATGTATATCAACAATCCGTCGGCTACTTGACTTTTATTTTCCAATTGTAGAAGAGCACGCATATACAAATTGGCGTTGTCGCAAAGGTTCCTTAAGTCCGACAACGAATTTCGACTTGTTGACGGTAGTTTGAATAGCTCATTAATATGCGCCTGAAATATTAATCTTTTATTATCAAATCGTTTAATTAAAAGTGAGAGAGTAGTATCATAATTATCAGAATTCATCTCTAGCGACTGAATAACTTGAAGAGCATTTGATGACAAACAAGATCGAAGGTGTTGAAACTTTTCTATATTTGTTAAATTATCATCATCATGTACTAATGTTTTAAACATAGAATAAAAATCTGTCCATTCACTATATTTTCCAGAAAATTTTGAAAGTTCTAAGCTAGGTAGTGGAGCACGTGAACGTAGAAAATTTTTTGGGTTACTTTCAACTGGTTGTACCTTCCCAGGCGCTTTCTTCTGTGCTATCAGTGTTAGTATAGTAACTTTGATTGTACAAAATGTCTCTTCAAATGTTTCCCGTTTATCACTGATTTGCTCCTCCTTGTCTAAACACTCAAGTCTAGCTTGAATGGAAGTGAAATTTATGTAATATCCCTCTAATAACCCGAGTCTCGTCTCCAACTCAGTTACACTAGCATTACCACCGGAATTCTCGATGAACTTCTTTAATTTCGTCTGCTGTCCCAATATTGTTCCGCGCTGTATTCGTAAGTCTGATAACATTTTTGCGGCAACGGGATCGGTTGTGGATATTATAGAGTAAACAAAATATTCGGTCAAAAGGCAATGATAACATAACAAATCTGGATGCCTTTCTGACAACGTTAATGAGGCGATGGCACGGAATTTGCTTAGAACGGCTGATTTAAGTAATGTTATAAAAATTACTTACAGTTGAGTTGAATAGTAATGATTCACTTGCTGTTATGGATGTTCCTTTGGTTGACTGGTTACCTGCAGACTCCTGCTTAATTAACCCTTGGGAGCGATGCAGGAACTTTCGAGATGCAGTGATGATGGTGTGGATCTAACTAAGATGAGGTATACACCTGTACTGCAAACGTGATGTCGTTTCAATATATCACTTCAGTAAATGCGCCACTGGAACTATTGCTAAATTATGCAGATATACAATAACAAATAAGTAATTGCCATTAAATCACTGCGTGCACACGTGATTTTCCTAAAGCGATAAACGATGCACTTGTAATCCAAACTATTTGCGAGCTCGATATGCCGGCTAACTTCCGCGTAGAAAATGTGATTGATGAGTTATTGTTGCCAAAAGAAAACTAATGGATCACTGCTTACACACATGCTTTAGAGCGATGCACGATGCGACTGTGATCGAAAATTTGGCGCAAATATGATAAATTTGCGGGTGGAGAAAGGAACTGCTGATTATTAACTAATTATATAAACTTTCCTGTTCTAACATCCGGCTCGAAGGACCTTTGTTGAGAATTCCAAGCCTTTTTGGAATACAGATTTTTGCAGGACGAGAACCGGAAGTGAAAACGCAGACGTGTAGAATCCAAGAGAGAGTTTATTTTTTAAATTTTTACAATATATATGGGCTCTGAGCCGGGTATGAATCAATCTTAGCAACATCTTCAATAAGAAATCTCAAACGATGCGATTACAAATGTAAGAAACAAAATGCACAAAATGTGCAGCAAAAATTCACTTGACCCGAGTTAATTTTCAAAAATAAAAATCAAAACAAACTACTTGAGCAATGTAAGAAATATAAAAATTTCTTAACATGATCGGCGTTTCTAATGAAGAAAAGTTAAACTCCTTTGGCTCGTTCTCAACAGCAGCACCAAAGGTTTAACTTTTCTTCAGCTGCTGGACGCCTTCGCGAAAAAACGAAAACTAGATTGAACTCCAACACAAAATATTTTAAAAACCGATCTAGACAGCTGTATCAAATAAAGATCACTTTCACTGTCACGCTAACCTTGCGGTAAAATTATTTTCACAAAATGCACAAAATGTGCAGCAAAAATTCACTTGACCCGAGTTAATTTTCAAAAATAAAAATCAAAACAAACTACTTGTACACTCGAGCAATGTAAGAAATTTAAAAATTTCTTAACATGATCGGCGTTTCTAATGAAGAAAAGTTAAACTCCTTTGGCTCGTTCTCAACAGCAGCACCAAAGGGTTAACTTTTCTTCAGCTGCTGGACGCCTTCGCGAAAAAACGAAAACTAGATTGAACTCCAACACAAAATATTTTCGTTTTTTCGCCCTTTGGTGCTGCTGTTGAGAACGAGCCAAAGGAGTTTCTTCATTAGAAACGCCGATCATGTTAAGAAATTTTTATATTTCTTACATTGCTCGAGTGTACAAGTAGTTTGTTTTGATTTTTATTTTTGAAAATTAACTCGGGTCAAGTGAATTTTTGCTGCACATTTTGTGCATTTTGTGAAAATAATTTTACCGCAAGGTTAGCGTGACAGTGAAAGTGATCTTTATTTGATACAGCTGTCTAGATCGGTTTTTAAAATATTTTGTGTTGGAGTTCAATCTAGTTTTCGTTTTTTCGCGAAGGCGTCCAGCAGCTGAAGAAAAGTAAACCCTTTGGTGCTGCTGTTGAGAACGAGTCAAAGGAGTTTAACTTTTCTTCATTAGAAACGCCGATCATGTTAAGAAATGTTTATATTTCTTACATTGCTCGAGTGTACAAGTAGTTTGTTTTTATTTTTATTTTTCAAATGTAAGAAAGTTTACTGTGTTCTGTTCGAAATAGGTAATAACTTACTAGGTTTACAAATATTGTAAATATAATGTTTAACAATAGAGTACAAAAATGCAATGTGAAGTGTAGTGTGAGCCACGGCTTAGATTTGTTAATATCCGAGACTCGTTTACATCCACCACTGTTTCTGGTGGTACGACGCGAATGTGCTGCCTCGATTGTGAAGAAGAAGGCAAACATTCATTAAGTGTCGGCAGAAACAGCGGGAGAAAAGTTAGCTCAAGGTAATTCTTTTTCTTTTAAATTATTTCGGTAATTATTTGAGCCATCCTGGTTCAAAGAAAGTTCCTAGTAAGAAATTGTTTCTCGTAGGACCGGAATTGCTCAGCACCAATCGACATTTGTGGAAAATTTTGATTAAAATTAACCTAACCCAAGAAAAAGGTTACAGCGGCAATAAGAGTTAGGGCGTGATTCACTGCAAAATCGCAGTCCCGACACTGGGTCGAGTCCAGTTAACTCTACTTTTCTGCCAAAAAAAAAAAATAAGACGATAAAATTTAGTTCAGGACAGGAAAAGACACAAGTCTGTCATCACAGATTGGGCCGCGATCTTACCTCAATCCCTGCCCTGTAAAGTGCACGCAATCTGTCAACGCTCCCACCTATAGGTGGATGAGTTAAATTATACATAGACGCTTTCCTATCGTTTGGAGCAGTGCTGCTACCTTTACAGCCATTTCCTCCCAGTTAAAGATTCTCGAACTCAGATTATCAGAAAAGTAAACAATAAAAAGGAAAAAAGGCACAGCCATCACACCCATAACAAATGCCCTGCGGTGCAAATTGTTATATTGGGCCTCTTTCAGTCTGCTGATAAGCACATGAGAAGAAAAGCACGGGAACTTCAGAACCCATATTTCTGGACATGTAGGCTTAGCCAGCACTTCCTTCGCGGCATACAAGGATTGTTAAACTCGCATTAAGCGATCATCTGACATCCCGATCGTAAGCGGAGCTCTTTGGCTGGGTACAGCATTCCTTCAGCAGCAAATAATTGATAAATCCGGACAAGCGTGAGTGATAGAAATTTAAGGTCAATTCTTGACAAGACGTAGTTCCAAAGGTAGTTTAGACAGTTTTAGCGGATGGTGCAGCCTTGGCTGATTTTGTTTATCACGTATGTAGTAGAATTGCTTTTAAGTATCATAAGAACATTTTCAGTTTCGGTTTTTCAGTTTTTATATAAAATCAGTATACTTTAACAAGCCCTTCAGGCATAGGCGTCAGGATTTTTGTAGCCGTAGGATTACGATATGGTCACTACAGTTGTTTCATTTTCCTTCCTTTATACTACTAGGTAGTCACAGTTTCAGTCGTCTAGCCAGTGTTCATAATAAGTTTATCTGTCGTTTTATAGATGGCTGACGGAACATGCTTTAGTTAGATATCTCCTCTATTACTAAAAAAAATTTTCTTTTGTTAATGCAATTCAGTTGTGTTTTAATGTGTCGCTTTAATTTTGGATTATTATTATTATTAATTTCGGGCAGCTTTATAAAGTATAGTTAACCTTGTTTCGGTTGACATCCTTTTGTTTAGTTTTAGTTGGCCTCCTATATATATAAAAGTCATTTTCAATCTGAGAATGAGAAAATTGTAATTAAAACTATAGAACCTTGGGTATAAAGAGGCCTATAATCCAATGTAGAATGCATGCTTATATTGATGATTCGCCGTAAACCCGTATCAAGAAAGATTTGTAGTTTTTGTTAGAGTGAATTCGTAACTTTCGATAAAAGTGTGCACATTTTTCTCAGAAACGAGACGCGATGAGTACTCCGCAATTCTTAATGACCGGGATTCTAATCACCTATTAGTTCCGTCATGTTTTCATTTACCTGTTATATTTATAGTCACATCTTGTTTGCCCAACGACTTGAATTTTTTTTGCTTGATATCTATAAGTACGATTAAAATAATATAGGTTCAGAATGTCTCCATATATGAAAGCATCAGTTTGTTTAACATCCGTTTAGTATTGAATTCCCTAAATTTTAAGTAAGAATTAAATTTGTCATTGCGCATAGTATTATAAGGCAATTAGTTATATGTGTACATGACTACAGAATTAAAACTAGAATTTTATTGTAGCAGTAAAGTTAATAATCTCGAATTTAAAGCATTATTTTGTACGTGTAATGGAATTTGTTAGATATAGACTTTTTTTGTGGAATTTATAATACACATTTTTATATGGGCGTCATAATCATGCATTAGTTTGATTTCAGCAAACCCAATGAAGCTGCTTCCCCTTGTCTTGTGTCCTTTCCTCATCCCCTCTCCCTCCTTCCTCATGTTTTTAATTTAATTTAATTTTATTTCTTTTGTTTTCTTTATTTCAGCACTCTTTACAGGTTGGGCCTACACCTTAGCCAGGTGTAGGAATAGTGGTGGGTCAGTGCCTGAACCATCGCATATGGGGGTAGTCTTTTTCTTGTTTTTTGTTAAATTCAAGATGGCTCAGTGCGGCTAAGGGTAACAGGTGACACCAGACCTGTTGCTCTTCCTTCTGTTTTCTGTTTTCTTGTTCGTTTTTTTTTCTTAGTGGCAAACCTGAGAGAAGGAGTCCACAACCTTCTCTCGCCACAGGCACGCGAAATTCAGTTGTAAATGTGTGAATCGGATGTTCAAGGACTCACACCCCATACCTTAGGCTGATCCGCTAGTCCTTCTCGGACTTAGGCGATGTTGGCCTGAACGGCTGTCGTCTCTTCACTTATTTTTGTAAAGCATCTTCGAGGTCTAGTGCTTCTGTCCTGATATGTCTAAGAGTGTCCATAGGCATGTCAGTTTTTAGCAATGGGGACACATGTTAGCCAACTCTGCCCTGTTCTCGACATGGGAGGACTGATGCTCGGGATTAGTGCTTATGTCTTTAGCGATGTCCGATGTTGCACTGGCATGGCTAATCTCCGGGATTATTATTGTCTCATGTCGTAGGGAGCTGGTGAGTCTGACGAACACCCGACTTAGGCAGTGGCCAGCGTGACTCTTCACTTGGTTGGTAGGACCGTGAAAGTGCTCGTTGAGTTCGTCTAAGTTCAGGGGTGATTCCTGGCTCCACAGGCAGGACAGATGTTGTGGGTTTTGGTAACTTTTTGAGTTCTCACACTCCAAAATTTTTTTGATTTATTTTTCTTCCCGTTTTCAAAATTTTTCTTTTTGGTGATTACCGTAATTTCTTCTTATTTTTTTTACCTCCCTTCTTTTCTTTGAATTTTTTTTGAATTTTGTTTTTATGTTTGTTTTCATTCCTTCCTTCCTCCTCTCACCTTTCCCATCCCTAGCAAGATGGAGAAGAAGCTTCTGGGGGAACCTGAAGTTATTTTGATTGATTTCTTCGATTTTGTTTTTTTGTTTTTTTTTTTGATTTCGGTAAAGTTGACATAATTTTTTTGAATCTTGATTTGTTTAAAACAATTTTTTTTGAATTCTGATTTTTGGCCTGATTATATTGTATGCACTTTTGCTTGTTTTTTTTTTGAATTTTATTCTTACATTTATATTTGTATTTTTTATTTATCATAGCCCTAAACTTTTTTTTGTCCTTGTTTTTCTCCCTGATTTCCTTTTTTTTGCTACCTGTAAACTTTGAGCGGCTACCTTTTCTTTTGATTTTTTTTGTTTGCCGCGCTCAAACTTGATTTTGTGCTGCGACTTTTTTTTGATTTTTTTGCTGTCATCGAACTTGGTTTCGTGCTACGACTTTAGGAGTTGGACTCCCGTACTACTTGTACACTACCAACACCGGATGTGCTGGCATCACATTGTATAAAGAACTTCTTAGAGAAGTCGGGTGTTATTAAGATTTATGCAGTGCTCATTGCTTCTTTAAAGTTTTCGAACGATTGCTGCGCTTCATCTGTCCATGAGAAGGTCTTGCTCTTCTTTAAGCAGTCCGTAATGGGGGCTGCTAGGGTTGCATAATTGGGGATGAATCTCTGATACCAACCCGTCATTCCGAGAAATCTGCGGATTTGTTTAGCAGAGCGGGGTATAGGGAAATCCGCCACCGCTACGGCTACTTCTCTTAATATTTTCAGGTGGGCATCAAACGTTGGAGATACGACAAGTAAGTCGTCCAAGTAAACAAAAACGTGTTCGCGTAAACGACCAGGGATTATCTTGTCCATAAGTCGACACATACGTTGAGGGTCATTGCACAACCCAAAAGGCATGATGGTGTATTGATAGAGCGGCCTGCCGGGCACTGTAAAAGCTGTCTTTTCCCTTGACTGCTTTTCTAAGGGAATTTGCCAAAAGGCGTCCTTCAAGTCGATGGACGAAATGAAGTGAGTATCCTGCACTCGTCCAAGCAATCCGTCGATTTAGGGCAAGGGGTAGGCGTCCTTTTTTGTGGCCAGGTTCACCTTGCGAGAGTCCAAACAGAGCCTGACCTTCCCAGGTTTACGTTCAAGTACAACTGGGGAATTCCAGGGACTGTTGGACTCTTCAATTACCCCTAACTTCAACATACGGTCGAGTTCATCGTACATCAGCTTTTGGATTGCTGGAGAAATGGGATAGTGCTTCTGCTTTATGGGTAGGGCATCGCCAGTATCAATAACATGCTCTTCCAGGTGGGTCTTTCCCAGTCCTAGAGCTGTAAATGAAGGGAATTGTGCAATGACTGTGTCGAGTTTGGTTTTGTCAGAGTTACTCAGGGAGTGAAAGTTTCTTTCAACCGAAGAAGAGGGCTGTTCGTCGAGAGAAGAGATGATATTTGGCTCAAGTTGAAACGCTCACCAGAAGTCGACGCCTAGATATAATTGTTGGCTTAAGCCAGGAACTATAAACAATGTTAGGACTTCAGTCTGTCCACGAAAGGTTACTGCAGTTCTTATTGTGCCGGGGCCGGACTGGCTAGTGCTGTCGACGGTACGAACTGAGGCTGACAATGCGGAGGGTTTTAAGCCTGAGCGCTGGACAAACTCTAGGGCTCCTTGTCCTAAGCAACTCACGATGGCACCGCTATCGAGCAAACCTAAGATGGACTCGTTGCCTATTTCGACTTTTACATAAGGACGACCGTCGTCTTGGCTAGTGATAACAGTCGAGACCAACGACTCTCGAGACTTTTTCATTACGCGTTTACTTTCTCTAAATATCTTCCATCGTCGTCTTTTTCGGTTGAGAGGAAGCCTCACTTCCTCAGCAAAAATGCGAGCTCTTACGAGGTCATAATTAAGTTGACTCTCATGCAAGGACATTCCTCGCATGAGGCAAAAGGGATCTGTCTGGGTACTGCATTCTCGATGCGTTGGATCAGTCTGTGTTGATTGTGTCTTAGCAGGGGGAATCAGGGGGTTGTCGAAGTCGCCTTGCTGATCATTATTTTCGGTGAGTGGGGTCCCATGTATCGACCACTCGCCCTGGCGTTTTCCGGATTACACCTGTAGCACTTAAGTGAGACTACTCCTGGTTGACCACAGGTGTAGCAAAAGAGTCTCCTGGTTTCACTGGGACAGGAATGGAACGAGTGTCCCACTACGCCGCAGTTCCAGCAAGTCATGCGACCGGCAGCTTCAAGGGTGCGCCTCACTTCTTCCACTCTATGATGGCCGCTCGGGTGGGAAGTGCAGGTGCAGGTATCACTATCAGAGTGGAAGGAGCGTCCCGCAACGCCACAGTTCCTACAAGCCATACGACTTGCCGTGTCTGGGGTGCGCCTCACTTCTTCCATTCCCGTCCCAGGGAAGTCAGGGGAATCCTCTGCCTCCTGGGCTATATCAAAATTAAGTTCGTGCACGTCCGGTCTTGTCGATCGCCTGAACAGATCGCGTCGTTGTAGCCAGCGTTCAGCCATACGGCACAGGTTTTGCAGTTGATCCATGGACCTAACTGTAGCCGTAGAAAACTGCTGACCGATACGGGGATGCAGATTGTCCCTGACAATCTGGACTAGATCGATTTCAGGTGGTGGTGTCCTCATGTGTCCCACAATCGACCGGGCTTTGCGGAGGTAGCTGTCGCAGCTCTCCGAACTCTGGCGGAGTTCCATCAGAGTCCGCATCAGGTCCAGGTCTGTTTCGGCAGAGCCGAACTCTTGTCTGAGACGATCTCTGAATAGTCCTCAGTCAAAGTCCGGAGAGGCGCGACAGAAATGGTTCCAGAACCATTGTTCAGCCTCGTCCTTTAATAGGATATGTATATTGCAACAAAGCTCGTCTTCGGACACGCGGGAACTGAAAGCCAGTCGCTCGATGCGAAACAAAAAGTCTTCAACAGTAAAGGCCGGGCTTCGACCAGAGAACTGAATCCCCCAAGACGCCATGATGGAGGGGCGTCTAGGCTGATAAGCAACAGCTCTAGGACCGGGCCTGTGTCTAAGTTGGTTTGGTTGAGGAGGATCGTACTCGTAAGCTGGGGGCTGTACTGCACTCCTGGAGGGAGTTGGGTAAGCGTTTGCAGCACTGGCCGGGCTACTGACAGTACCGGACCTTTCCAAAATGGATTGGGCCAGGTTTGTCTTTAGCAGGCCCAACATCTCTTTTTTAAAATTTGCCATCTGGGTGGCCAACTGATCGGCGGTGATCACAGCTGTCTCCGAGTTGCTTGAAGCTCGAGCTTGGCGAGGGGAAAGCCGAAGCTGATGTAAGTCTTCGAGCTGGCGGTCCTGTTCCGGGGGAGGAAACGCCCAAGCTCCGTCTAATGACTGGCTTGACCCAAAGACAGGCTGCGCCAGATTGCAATTCAGGCTAGGTGCTTTTCTTCCTAACTCGCTGGGAGGCCTACTAACATTATGCACTGGTGGAGGTTTTGAGAGATCGGGCCTTGATGCCTGTACCACACCAGTGACAGAGTCGGTCGACAGTCTCTCCTGTGCAAAAGTTTGGTTAAAATTCTTCTGCCTCTTGTTTCTGGTAACCGGAAGAGAGGAGGGAGCTGTTGTCTGTTTTGGCCTTGCACCACTACAGTCCGATTCAGCGGGCTTTACCACGGGTGAACGAAACATTATATGTAAAAAAAAATTCTTTTGCTTTAGGAACGATAAAATTACAATAGGCAATGTAGCCGCGCATGTATAAATTGATAATAACTTATGAGACAGAAGGTCTCAGCCAAAGATGCGGGAGATTCAACTCCTAAAGATTTCTTTCAAAAAAATTAAATGAATTTGAGACAGAAGGTCTCGCAAGTACAAATCGACGATGACGGTGCTGAAAGACCCATAGCTTACATATCCAAAAAGCTCAATCCAGCACAGGACAACTACAGCATTACTGAACTGGAAAGCTATGCTGCTGTGTTGAGTGTAAAGAAATTCAGAGCGTACGTTGAAGGATATCCATTTACTATCATCACTGACCATGCCAGTCTGAAGTGGCTGATGAGTCACTCGGATCTTTCCGGACAATTGGCTCGATGGAGTTGAAAGCTGCAGGCTTTTGACTTCCAGATCGAGCATCGCAAGGGTTCGCAGAATGTGGTCCCTGACACCTTGTCCCGAGCGCACACTGAAACGACAGAGGAGTTGAATGTAAGTGCAGTCGACGTAGACTTAAACTCGCCATACTTCTCTATGGAAGAGTATGAGCGGTTGAAATCGGCTGTACTTGCAAACCCAACACAGCTCCCTGATCTCTGTGTCTCGGATGGGTACGTATACAAGAGAACCCAACCCCGAAGCGGAGATTCGATGCAGGAAGACTTAGCCTGGAAGCTTTGGATCCCATCGGGCCTGGTGAAAGGTTTGATCCGTGAGGCTCATGAGTCACCTCAGTCAGCACATGGAGGCTTCCACAAAACATTATGTCGACTTCGAGAAAAGTATTATTGGCCCTGCATGGTTGCACATGTACGTACCTACGTAACAAGTTGTCAAGTATGCAAAGAGACAAAAGCGCCTAACACCATTCTCCGACCACCCATGGGCAAGCCTATGGAAGCACAACGTCCATTTCAATTCTTATATATTGATTTCCTCGGACCGTATCCCCGCACTAAACGTGGCAATACTGTAATTTTTGTTGTGTTAGACAGTTTCACCAAATTTGTTCTGATTAAACCCATGCGAGCAGAGCGAGCAGATTTCGTATGTCGCTTTCTCGAAGAAGAGGTCTTCTCTGTTTTTGGGGTACCGGAAACAATCTTCTCTGACAATGGGCGACAATTTGTCTCTAACATCTTCCACAAACTGCTGACTGAATACAACATCAAGCATGTTAAGACTGCCAAATATTCGCCGCACCCTAATGCCTCCGAGCGAGTCAACAGGTCTATTCTGTCTGCTATTCGTGCCTATCTACAAGACGATCATAGTTCATGGGACCTACACCTCCCTGCCATAGGAAGCACTCTACGCAATTCGATACATCAGTCCATTGGCACAGACCCATACTATGCTCTCTTCGGACACCACATGGTACAGCATGGTTCAGCCTACCCCATTCTGCAACGGCTTGACCAGTTGAAATCTGGCGAGGTAGCAGTCTTACCCAGCGCAGACCGTCTCCAGCTGGTTCGCTCTCGTCTGTCAGACCATCTCCAACGCGCACACGAAAAACATGAAAAAGCCTACAATATTCGCTGTCGTGACGTCAGATACACTCCCGGACAAGAGGTGTATTGTAGAACCTTTGTTCAGAGCGACATGCAGAAAGGCATTAGTGCTAAACTGGCAAACAAGTTTACAAAGACCAGAGTTGTTAAGCGTATGGGACAGAGCCTGTATCAGTTGGAGGATACACAAGGAAAGTCCTTGGGAACATTCCATGCCAAAGACATCCGGCAGTGAAAGTCAACCAAGCATATACTGTCCAATTTTAACCGTCCGTCCGTCCGCCGTCCTAGACAGGAATGCCCGGCTCAGTCGGTAGAGCATGAGACTATTCTTCTCAGGGTCGTGGTCGTGCCACACGTTGTCGTAATCAAACAATGAGGAAGATCTGAACTTCTCACTAGAGCTTGGAGGGGAATGATCTGAATCTCTGCTTGAGGTGGAAGTGACCGACTATCCTGCTTCCTCTCATTAGGGAAGGAAGTGATACCGGGGACTGCCACAGCAGCGTGCCATCGCCAGGCTCTGGGATGGTCTGTTGCCACTGATGAGTCCGGGTACATCTTGTCTCACTTTTTTCAGCTCCTCTCTCATCGGACGCTAGAGCTACAGGCCTTGAGAGAGAGACCTGTGTTGTAGTGTGAGCCACGGCTTAGATTTGTTCCTATCCGAGACTCGTTTACATCCACCACTGTTTCTGGTGGTACGACGCGAATGTGCTGCCTCGATTGTGAAGAAGAAGGCAAACATTCATTAAGTGTCGGCAGAAACAGCGGGAGAAAAGTTAGCTCAAGGTAATTCTTTTTCTTTCAAATTATTTCGGTAATTATTTGAGCCATCCTGGTTCAAAGAAAGTTCCTATTAAGAAATTGTTTCTCGTAGGACCGGAATTGCTCAGCACCAATCGACATTTGTGGAAAATTTTGATTAAAATTAACCTAACCCAAGAAAAAGGTTACAGCGGCAATAAGAGTTAGGGCGTGATTCACTGCAAAATCGCAGTCCCGACACTGGGTCGAGTCCAGTTAACTCTACTTTTCTGCCAAAAAAAAAAAAATAAGACGATAAAATTTAGTTCAGGACAGTAAAAGACACAAGTCTGTCATCACAGATTGGGCCGCGATCTTCCCTCAATCCCTGCCCTGTAAAGTGCACGCAATCTCTCAACGCTCCCACCTATAGGTGGATGAGGTAAATTATACATAGACGCTTTCCTATCGTTTAGAGCAGTGCTGCTACCTTTACAGCCATTTCCTCCCAGTTAAAGATTCTCGAACTCAGATTATCAGAAAAGTAAACAATAAAAAGGAAAAAAAGGCACAGCCATCACACCCATAACAAATGCCCTGCGGTACAAATTGTTATATTGGGCCCCTTTCAGTCTGCTGATAAGCACATGAGAAGAAAAGCACGGGAACTTCAGGACCCATATTTCTGGACATGTAGGCTTAGCCAGCACTTCCTTCGCGGCATACAAGGATTGTTAAACTCGCATTAAGCGATCATCTGACATCCCGATCGTAAGCGGAGCTCTTTGGCTGGGTACAGCATTCCTTCAGCAGCAAATAATTGATAAATCCGGACAAGCGTGAGTGATAGAAATTTAAGGTCAATTCTTGACAAGACGTAGTTCCAAAGGTAGTTTAGACAGTTTTAGCGGATGGTGCAGCCTTGGCTGATTTTGTTTATCACGTACGTAGTAGAATTGCTTTTAAGTATCATAAGAACATTTTCAGTTTTTATATAAAATCAGTATACTTATGCCCTTCAGGCATAGGCGTCAGGATTTTTGTAGCCGTAGGATTACGATATGGTCACTACAGTTGTTTCATTTTCCTTCCTTTATACTACTAGGTAGTCACAGTTTCAGTCGTCTAGCCAGTGTTCATAATAAGTTTATCTGTCGTTTTATAGATGGCTGACGGAACATGCTTTAGTTAGATATCTCCTCTATTACTAAAAAAAAATTTCTTTTGTTAATCCAATTCAGTTGTGTTTTAATGTGTCGCTTTAATTTTGGATTATTATTATTATTAATTTCGGGCAGCTTGATAAAGTATAGTTAACCTTGTTTCGGTTGACATCCTTTTGTTTAGTTTTAGTTGGCCTCCTATATATATAAAAGTCATTTTCAATCTGAGAATGAGAAAATTGTAATTAAAACTATAGAACCTTGGGTATAAAGAGGCCTATAATCCAATGTAGAATGCATGCTTATATTGATGATTCGCCGTAAACCCGTATCAAGAAAGATTTGTAGTTTTTGTTAGAGTGAATTCGTAACTTTCGATAAAAGTGTGCACATTTTTCTCAGAAACGAGACGCGATGAGTACTCCGCAATTCTTAATGACCGGGATTCTAATCACCTATTAGTTCCGTCATGTTTTCATTTACCTGTTATATTTATAGTCACATCTTGTTTGCCCAACGGCTTGAATTTTTTTTGCTTGATATCTATAAGTACGATTAAAATAATATAGGTTCAGAATGTCTCCATATATGAAAGCATCAGTTTGTTTCAACATCCGTTTAGTATTGAATTCCCTAAATTTTAAGTAAGAATTAAATTTGTCATTGCGCATAGTATTATAAGGCAATTGGTTATATGTGTACATGACTACAGAATTAAAACTAGAATTTTATTGTAGCAGTAAAGTTAATAATCTCGAATTTAAAGCATTACTATTTTGTACGTGTAATGGAATTTGTTAGATATAGACTTTCTTTGTGGAATTTATAATACACATTTTTATATGGGCGTCATAATCATGCATTAGTTTGATTTCAGCAAACCCAATGAAGCTGCTTCCCCTTGTCTTGTGTCCTTTCCTCATACCCTCTCCCTCCTTCCTCATGTTTTTAATTTAAAAAAAAAGAAGAAGGCTCATATAAAAATTCAATTTATTCATAACAAAAAAAAAATTCCTGGTCTGCGTGAAACGAAACAGTTTAGTTTCTGTACATGTATATATATGTATGTTCTTAAATCTATACTTACAATGGCCTCCTTAACTAACTCAACTAGTAAGGTACCATCCTATATATATATATATATATATATATATATATATATATATATATATATATATATATATATATATATATATGTTTCTAACAGGCTAATATAACGCACCAAATCATTCATCAATATAACTAAGGCATTATCAAGCAATAATAATTAATACGGACAAGCATCAATGATCGACAATGAGTGGACAATATATTTTAAATTTCATGCGACGAAAATGTACTGTATTTATTTTGTAGAATATAGATATGTATAAGAAAGCAAAAAAACATAAACCTGCCCAACGAAGAGAGAAAAAATGCGCATTTCTTCACCCCCTTTGTACTAGAAGGATTATGGATTTAGTTTAAATTTTGTGGTAATAAAACGTATAAGAATTAAATAAAGGCAAACATACAAAAGGAAAGAAAGAAATTTCTTCAATAATGCTTGTTTTCGTGCCAAATGTTAGTTATTTATATATGAAAATAATGTAATATCCTATAATTTCTACTTCCTAGATTAGACTGTTTTAATTCGTTTGTTTATAAATTTTTTTTTCTTTGTCTTCGTCTTCTGAACAAAGTTGTGCAATTCAATTTTCTATTATTGAAAGAAATTAGAATAATGCGTCTAAACTAGGAGAAAAAGAACACTATCAGAGCACTCATTTTTGCAAAAAAAACTTAGCAATTGCTAAAACCTATATAAATTTCAAGATTTGACGAATATTTTTCTAATTATGAAAACTATAATGTACAAATCACAAGAACTGCCTTAATATTTAAAAAAAAAAGTTTAGTGTTATATTTGCGTAGCTTTAACTAATTTGATTATGTATCTAATAAATGTACGTTTTGTACAGTTTTTCTTATTAAATTTTGGCGGTTAGCCAGCAAGATTTGTGGCAGGCTGATGAAAATTCGCTGCACATCGAACGATTATGTTAGTTGTTTTATTCCGGGATAAACATTACAAACTCTGGGGAGAGCAATTGATTGAGATGCGATAATCAAACCACCAAATGTTTGAATAAATTCCACCGCAGATCTTGCAATCCTTACCACTGAAATCTCAAAAAAATTTATGTTATTTGTTTCAATAAAAATCTCTCGTAGTCTACACATGGTTTTCACATTTTAACTTAAGTGCAATAAATTCAAATTTTGTTACTATTAAATAGTTATACATTTATAAAAATTATAAAACCGAAATAGAATAGAATTGGTGTAGGTATAGGTAGGTGTTAATTATTTCTCGCTGTTGATATTTTTCCATTCAATCGCTTACTCGACTTTGAAATTTTATTTACGCTAAGTAAATTATTGGGGGAATCTTGTATTGCTTCGTTTTGCGGTGACTCTAAACGTTGGATAATATTTATGCACGAGTAGCACTTGACGTAATGTTATTAAAAATAATGTCTCAAGTGCAAAGAATGAGTAAGTTTTGTTAATTGTTAATTGTTAAGCGAATCCCCTTTAAACTCTTCCCGCGCAAAAAGTCTTTATACTTTTTTTTATGAATCTAGTCCATTAAGTCATATAGTTAATACCCAGGGTCTGGGCAGGCTTGCCGTGCTTAACGGCACAAAACACACATATAATGATAAGGTTATGAATTATTCCCGGACAGAAAAAATTCGCGGATGACTTTAACCTGTGTCGGTCACTTCTTCGCAAGCCGGCAAACAGAATCCATTTACCACTCCGATTAGCGGACCACTATATGTCTCATGTACCGCGATTCTGTCATCCTATACACTGTATTGTTTTCATGGTAGACATCTCTTTAAATGTGAGTGCCGATCACGTCACAGCATCGTGCTTTCGATCTTCTTTCTTGGTTTGTTTGCCTGTCAACATCATTTGCTGTAGTGGAAAACCCGGTTTTTTCTTGTTTTGATTTCTAAGTTCGGTTGAGTGCAAGCAGTGGTGTTAGGATTTCTTTTCGTTGTGGGCACAATTTGGATAGCCGAAAAGGCAGCGTTTAGCAACATTTTCGTGCATTTTCGTGTGGAAATTATTTTTGCATGACTAGCGACCATAACAGGGCATCGTCGGCTGCGGAACGTGCGAGGGCAGAGGAGGCTGAGAAAGGTCGCTTACACTTGCTTACCTGGTTCCGTTAGCTAGAGTGAGCCTGAGCCCCTTTCGTGCTCCTAATGAGAGAGTCGCAGGTGACTCTAGGCACCCTCTCGTAGCTTTGCCAGGCGCTTAATATGCGGCACGACCCATTCCTAGTCTCATGCTCTCTCTGAGCTAGCTGGTCATTAAGATTAGACGGTTCCTGTCATGAATCGGAGAAAGGCGCGAGAGCGGCGAGGCTTAGTCCGTTAAGGACGACATCTCTTGGGTGGTTGTGAGCAGTCTCACAAAGATTATTCACCAGTCGTTAAGACGAAGGAAGCACTTGGGCCGAGGAGTAAGAACGAAAAGGGCCATGGGTCCATGGGCCAAGCCTAACCAGAAGGTCTCTTAAAGAGAGGTTAGGAGTGGCATGTTGAGTCGGTAGGACATCTAATGTTCCACTAAGTGAACTAGACCCCTTTTAGTATCTTAAATATGGAGTGCTCACATTCCACAATTCCAACTACCTTTGCTCTTAAGTTGTACGACCTGGCTCTGCGCTCGAAGGCCCTGTCTAAGTTTTGCTGAATCTGGGTGCGCATGAGCTTATCTCAGGTGTTGAGATTTATAGGTCCCCCAACACTTTGTAAGCGGCGTAAGAGAGCATAAGTTAAAGCATGTTCCACCATTTGCAGTCCAAACAGCGCCTTGTAGGGAGAACAACCTAAGATCTGGTGTACAGAGCTCCGCAAGTTTTTCATCCCAACGGTCATGGCTATTCTGGACGTATGTTCGAATACCTGACACGGATCTGTTGACTCGCTCAAACGTGTTGGCTTGAGGCGAATATGGTGCGGCACGTAAATGTTGGATGCCATATCTTTCCAGTAACTTCCCGAATTGTCCTGAGCGGAACTCACTACCATTATCCGTGACGATTGTTTCCGGAACGCCGAATTTGTGAAAGACTTCTTCCTCCACATATTCGCAAATTAGGGAGGTACTCGCTCTTTTCAATGGTTTCAGCAAGGAGTACTTGGAGAAATCGTCCAGTGCTATTAATATGGAAATGTTACCTCTTTTGGAACGTGGATAGGGGCCCAGTAAGTCCAAATATAACCGTTGCCATGGCCTCTCAGTCTTGGCTTGCGCTCCCGCTTGAGGACACCGGGTACTAGACCACGGGGAATCCATAACTTCCACGCCTCGTCGTCCTAAATAGGGTCTCCGGTCCTGGTTTGTGTGCGGATATAAACGTAGCCATCCAACACGGTCAAATCTGGCAAGGATGCTTCATTAATCTCGACTCTGTCCTTTAGTTCTTGGTACTCAGACGAGTCGAACTCCGGTGAATCTAGGTCGACTTATGGGCCATAATCGTCATCTACTTGCTCTTCCACTGCTGCTATACTTTCGCAGTGAGCTCGCGACAGCGCATCCGGTACCACATTCAAGCTGCCTTTACGGTGTTCGATTGTGATGTCGAAGCCCTGAAGCTTCAGACTCCACCGGGCCAGGCGTCCATTGAGGTCCTTTTGGGACATCAACCATTGCAAGCTCGCATGGTCCGTCACCACCTTGAATGGCAGGAGTTCTACGTAGGCCCTAAATTTTTCGATGCTGATGATAGCTGCCAAACATTCCAGTTCTGTGACCGTTTAGTTACGTTGTGCTGAGTTCAACTTCTTTGATTTGTATGCAAGTGGTCTTTCGTTTCCCTCGTCGTCCGGCTGGATCAAGACTCCGCCCACACCCTGTTTACTCGCATCGCACTGGATGATGAAGGACTTGGTGAAGTCAGGACTCACCAACACTGGATAAGACGCTAGCTGCTTCTTAAGCTGTTGAAATGAATTTGCTGGACTTCTTCAGCGTATCCGTAATGGATGCTGATAGGTCGGCGTAGTTCCGAATGAATTTCCTCTACCAGCCTGCCATGCACAAAAATCGACTCACTTGACGTAAGGGCTTAGGGGGAGGGTAGTCGACAATGGCTGCGACCTTGTCGGGGTCCGTCTTGATCCCTCCGTTACCGATTGTGTACCCTAGGTACCGCGCTTCCTTCAAGCAGAACTTACCCTTCTCCACGTTTATCGTAAGTCCAACCTTCCTTAAACATTCCGCCACCCTAGCGAGGAGCGATAAGTGGCACTCGAAATCCTCCGTCAATACTAACAAGTCATCGAGACACACCAACACCTGGTCTCGAAGATCGTAGGGAATGACCTTATCCATCAGCCGGCACAGAGTCTGTGGCGCGTTACACAGCCTAAATGGCATCACCGTGTAGTGGTAGAGCCGGTGGCATGGGACTGTAAAAGCGGTTTTCTCGCGCGATTCTGTGTCTAGCGGGATTCGCCAAAAATCATCTTTAAGGTCAAGGCTCGTAATGTAGCTTGAAGCAGGAAGTCTACTTAGGAGGCCATCTATATGCGGTAGTGTATAAGCATCCTTCTTGGTCACCGCATTGACCTTCCTCGCATCAAAGCATAGCCTGACCGTGAATGGCGTCCGTACTAGAACAACGGGAGAACTCCACGGGCTCTGGCTTTCCTCTATTACGCCATGTTCTTTCATCCGGTGAAGTTCAACATCCATCAGCTGTTGCAGGGCTGGTGAGACATAATAAAAACGCTGCTTGATGGGTGCAGCGTCTTCTACGGCTATCAGGTGTTGGACTAACTCCGTTTTTCCGAGACCTAACGTTGAGTACGACGGGAAGAGTTGTTTCACCTGCTGCAGATGAAGTTGATCTTTTGAAGATAGTTGATGTTGATTTGGATCTAGTGGTTGAGACATGCTTGCTACAGTTGCTGGTTGAGACAATACAGTTGCTGAAACGTGGCTAACAATATCAAGTGCTAAATTGAAAAGCCTCCAAAAATCCACTCCGAGATATAAGTCTTGGGTCAGGCTGGGCACGATGTACAGACGTATAGCCTTAGTATCGCCCCGAAAAGTGACCTGCACGTCCGCGTTACCCAGTACCTCGGGTGTCTCTCCATTGGCTACCATGAGCTTCGTACGATATCTGCTCCATGAAACGTCAGCTTTGTCCAACCGTTCCAACGCGTTTTTGCCCAAAACGCTGACGCCGGCTCCGCTGTCCAGGAGGCCAGAAAGAGTTTGCCCCAGCAATAGCACCTCGGCATAAGGCCGGATGTCGTGAGACACAAAGGCTGAGGCCAATATCATCCGGTTTTCCCGAACTCTCTCTTCTTTGGGAGTGTGGTATCGGGCGGCGAATCAGTTTCGGCAAATATCCTTCGTCTCACTTCCTTATATTCATATTCATATTCATATTCATTTATTACCGGAACAACTACACAATTAAATTATTCAATTTATACATTTGTGTAGGAATGATATTTGAAAAGAATTAATACTTCAGAAATATATGCAAAATAACATTAAAAAAAATCAATAAATACATGCTAATTAATTAATACATAGTTAAATAAACTAACAAACTAAAAAATAATCATCAAGAATGCTAGAAGAAATGCAAAATATAAATAAAAAGAAAAAAAGTAAAAACTGAACAAATAATTACTAAGTATAAAAAATACTTAATATTACATATCTATATTAACTCATTTGAAAAATACTGACATATGTATAATACTATTTAAATTTATCATATAGAAGTAATCTAAAATTACGGCCGTTGCTGCAGCACTTTATAACACGAGGGAGGGCGTTCCACAGTCTCACCGATTGGACAAAAAATTGACGTTCAGAAACACGACAACCAAAACGTGTCTGAATTAAGTTAAATGTTCTTACAGATTGAGCTAAATTCAATTTATTAAATAAGTAAGTAGGTTTCTGGTTCACAATAATATTTCGCATAAACAAAATTACTCTAATTGCGAGATATGATTTAAGAGTACAACCAAGCACAGATTTGGAGAATTCTGAGACATGGTCAAAGCGTCTTAAATTATAAATATAACGAATAGCAGCATTAAAAGCCACATTAAGTTTTCTCCAAGATAAAGAGTTAAGTGCATAAAAGATCTCACATCCGTAAGTGATGAGAGGAACCAAAAGTGATTTGACCAAGAACATTCGAGTCCTTTGGGGAGTATATGCTGCTGATGCTGAGAGTGCACGGAGAGTATAAAATACCCTTGAGAGAACACGATTAATATGATGATTCCAGCTCAGGGTTTGATTAAAAATGATTCCCAGATTATTAATTGATTTATTGTACGGAATAATCTCATCATTTAACATTAAGGCGGGAAAGTGGGACACATCAAGCTCATCTTTAAAGATCACTAAAGAGGTAGACTTCGAAGCATTAAGTGTCAACTTGTTGAGCAATACCCACGATTGTATATGCATCAGATCCTCATTAGCGCGACAAACCGCATCCTCAATCAATCCAAGTGGTTTGGAAATATAGAGCTGAAAGTCATCAGCATACATATGAAATTTACAATGCTCGACCACACAAGTTAAGTCGTTAATGAACATTGAAAAAAGCAATGGTCCTAGGATTGACCCTTGAGGAACTCCAGAAAGGACAGGGAGAACACTAGAGACTCTACTACCAATAACAACTTGTTGAAATCTGTCTGTAAGGTATGACCTTATAAGCTTACAGGCGGGAGAAGAAAAGTTAAAGTAAGCTCCAAGCTTATTAATCAAAATTCTGTGGTCAACCCTGTCAAATGCCTTGGAAAAGTCGAGTAGAATAAGTATTGTCAGCATATTTGAATCAATTGAAACACGAACGTCATCACATATTTTAATAAGAGCAGTAGTACAGCTATGCTTAGCTCTAAAACCTGATTGCAGTTCCGATAAGCAGTTATTATTTTCCATGGTATGTGTTATTTGCCTATGTAAGATTTTTTCAAAAACCTTAGAAAAGAATGGGAGGATAGAAATAGGCCGATATGCCAACGAGTCGGGTGCTGAATTCTTCGCTGTAGGTATAATCTTGGCTGATTTCCACTTAGTGGGGAAACATGACTTAGTTATAATAGTATTAAATATAAATGTAAGATACGGAAGCAAAACTGGCAAAATCATCTTAACAAATCTAGGATGTATTCTGTCCATACCAACTGCATTAGATTTAACACCAGCTACTGCTGCAAGCACCTCTAGACTCGTCACCTGCACAAAAGAAAATCCCGCAGAAGGATCACTAGCGATGAACTCAGCAGAACCGCCAATAGTATGATCATTAACCACACTAATAGGCGAATAAACAAAACTACGGTTCAATTCATCGAGGTCAGCGTTTACTTCAAGAGGCTTAGATTTACCCACACCAATATCTTTAAGATTCATCCAAAGTTTTTTAGTAGGATTTCTAACATCGAACTTAGATCTATAGTAGGAGATCTTGGAATGTAAAATTTCCTTGTTCACTGTATTGCGCAAGGTTCGATAAGTACTCCAACAATCGCTTGTGCGAAAGCGTTTTCATCTGCGGTATGCCAAGTTGCGCTGAATGATAAGATGTTTCATTTGCCGCGGTCCCTTGTCCCTCTGCTCTGCCGGCCTCCTCGGGTAGTTGGGTGGTCGAGTGCTGCTGTTGTTGCCCTCGACCCGGCGGTAGTTTTTCTGAATGTAGTTTGGGCATCTCGGCTTCACTGTTCCCTTCTGTCCGCAACCGCAGCAGAAGTAGCATTGGGGCTCCTTGTCGCAATCGATGTAGTAGTGCTCAGACTGATCACAGTTCCAACAGGTAGGCGTTGGACGTTGGCCTGTCTCCATGGCAGCAAGACAATTTTTTGGTAGGGTCCTCAGTATAGTCCTTAAACGGTTCTGGTTCTTCCACACGGAAGTCCCCGTCCATCGTTCTTCGAGTCAAGTTCTCTACCCGGAAGGTAAATTTCTCAATATCAAGACGGTTATTGTCGCCGTCATATTGTAGTTGCCAACGTCTCATGGGGCTTGCTAAACGTCTTGGGCGATTGAAATATTGCTGTCCGTGCTGATACTCTCGATGTTGTGGACGTACTGGTACAAAGTCTGGAGTGCGTTGTTCTCTCGGGTTGTCGAAACTGGACAGGTCATGAAAATCGTTGATCCTGTACTAGGCTATTTAGGCCTCTCGCTACCCTTACATTCATCTCTCCGGGACTTTGAGCTGTAGCTGACGTTGAGGCTGGCCTCGAACTGTGGGCCTGTGGCTCCACTTGCCTTATCTCTTCAGATGTTTTTGTTGCCGGTTGCCGAGTGGTCGCTCTTGTGTTATATCTCTTGGGGACCGCTCCGGCCTCGTCTCCTCGATTTGTCAATGCCTGTCTGTATATCGGACACTTCTGGCTGGTTTTGAGCCACTGATTCAAGCATCTGCGATGTAGCTCGTGTCCACAGTTGATGCCCTCCATGCATACAGTACAGCGGTTAGGTTCCGTGACCATGGCTCCAGGGTACATCCTGGCTACCCACATTATGACTGTGACGTATTTCAATTTAGATATATGACTCTGATTCACAACCAAACCAGAGTTGGGAAAAGAAAACTTCGAAGACCAAGTTAGCTTTTGATAGAATTAAAAGAGATGGTCCGAAAAATAAGATTGGAGTCTGAAACGTGTCAAGTTAAAATCTGAAAATTTGTAAAGTCAAGCTCTGCCAAAAATAGTTCTCTCACAGAAAGATTAGAAAAATAAGGAAAAATAGAAATAAAAATGTATCTCTCTCTCATCGTCGTCTTCTCTTCTCCTTAAGCTTGGGCCGGCCACTCATTCTGAGTGGTCTTCTCTCCTCAGTAAGTCTGATAACACCTACCGGGACCAAGGATGAGGACACCTGTCATTACCCAATGAATGAAAGACATCAAGTCTCCGAGTCAGCTGGCCGTGCCTCCTGAGGGAAATGGAAATATAAAAAGGGAACGGAAAATTTTCTACGTTACCGAAAAAGGCGACGAATTTTAAAATTGAAAAAAAAACCGAACAAGAAAAATTTTCAAAATGTGAAAAAAGGGAAGGAAAAAACAAAACAAAAGGAGGAAGGATGTCGGCAAGAGCTGCCAGACTTACCGGCTTTCGTTGGGTTATTCTGATGACAAAACTCCCCTTTCATGGTCCGTTCTCCGACCGCCCATGCACCCAGGGGGCCTCTATCGTCTGGATGCCCTATCGATGTACGTGTAAGAAATAGGGCCACTCACCTCATAGGGAGGACCCCGCCTATCGACGTCCCGATGACCGCCTTAAGGAATGAGCCGACGAGAGAGAGAAAAAGAAGAAGTTCTATTTAAGGCTCATATAAAAATTCAATTTATTCATATCAAACAAAAAAAATTCCTGGTCTGCGTGAAACGAAATGGATTAGTTTCTCTACATGTATATATATGTATGTTCTTAAATCTATACTTACAATGGCCTCCTTAACTAACTCAACTAGTAGCTATCGTAAGGAAATGTAAGCACCTAATATATACATATATATATATATATATATATATATATATATATATACATATATATATTTCTAAGAGGCTAATATAACGCACCAAAGGATTCATAAATATAACTAAGGCATTATCAAGCAATAATAATTAATACGGACAAGCATCAATGATCGACAATGAGTGGACAATATATTTTAAATTTCATGCGACGAAAATGTACTGTATTTATTTTGTAGAATATAGATATGTATACGAAAGCAAAAAACATAAACCTGCCCAACGAAGAGAGAAAAAATGCGCATTTCTTCACCAACCTTTTTACCAGAAGGAATGCAGGCTTGAGCCTATGGATCTTGTTTAAAGTTGAGTTATGAATTAAGTTTAAATTTTGCGGTAATAAAACGTATTAGAATTAAATAAAGGCAAACATACATTGTTTTAATTCGTTTGTTTATAATTTTTTTTTCTTCGTCATCGTCTTCTGAACAAAATTGTGCAATTCAACTTTCTATGATTGAAAGAAATTAGGATAAACCAGGAGAAAAAGACCACTATCAGAGCACTCATTTTTGCAAAAAAACTTCTTAGCAAATGCTAAAACATATATAAATAATTTAGTACTTTCTTTCTACCTATATATATATATACATACAGGGTGTTTCAGATTTGAGGTGCCAAAATGAGTGGGGTGATAGATCTCACATAGACAAACAAAAAATTGTATGGCAGTATGGGCGAGGCTGGCTGCAATACGCCTTAGACATTGACTTAGAAGGAGGTTGTTGAAATGCATCGAAAATTGCGGTGGAAATTTTTAACGGCTTTTGTTACTTATCAAGATTAATTGTAATTATTTTTAAATTCAATAAAAATTTCTCCGATAGGATTTCTACGTATAAATTGCTAAATACTCTCCCTACTTGGACATATTGCACCTTTTTGGAAAAGTAAGTAAGTAAGTAAGACGGGCAATCCAATAAAAATAAAAAAGAGGTATACTAATTACATAAATTTCGGAGAAAATGTGGGAAAATGCTGAGATTTTAGTAATTTCAAAACACTTTTTTCAATTCCGGCCGTGACTGTACCTGCAGTGGTAGTAGTGAGATCAACATTGTTGACATTTTTGGAAATTATTTAAGTAATTAGGATAGTTGTTTTTTAGCATTTATTTCATGTGGCTGTGTTGGGTAGATGAAGAGATAAAAAAATAAAAGAGTAATGTGTATACCATGAAAAACTGAAATTTATGAATCACCCTGTAACTCCCAAACGGTTGAGAGCTCCCCCCCCCTCCTGCCATCCAATTTTTTGTTTACCTAGGTGAGATCTATCACCCCACTCATTTTGGCACGTCAGATCTGAAACACCCTGTATATATAGTAAGCAAATATCAAATGTGAAAACTTGCTAATTAGCACGAAAGTTGTTTTGACACTAACGGAAATTTCAAGATTTGACGAATATTTTTCTAATTATGAAAACTATAATGTACAAATCACAAGAACTGCCTTAATATTTAAAAAAAAAAGTTTAGTGTTATATTTGCGTAGCTTTAACTAATTTGATTATGTATCTAATAAAGGTACGTTTTGTACAGTTTTTCTTATTAAATTTTGGCGGTTAGCCAGCAAGATCTGTGGCGGGCGGATGAAAATTCGCTGCACATCGAACGATTATGTTAGTTGTTTTATTCCGGGATAAACATTACAAACTCTGGGGAGAGCAATTGATTGAGATGCGATAATCAAACCACCAAATGTTTGAATAAATTCCACCGCAGATCTTGCAATCCTTACCACTGAAATCTCAACAAATTTACGTTATTTGTTCCAATAAAAATCTCTCGTAGTCTACATATGGTTTTCACATTTTAACTTAACTGTAATAAATTCAAATTTTGTTACTATTAAATAGTTATACATTTATAAAAATTATAAAACCGAAATAGAATAGAATTGGTGTAGGTATAGGTAGGTGTTAATTATTTCTCGCTGTTGATATTTTTCCATTCAATCGCTTACTCGACTTTGAAATTTTATTTACGCTAAGTAAATTATTGGGGGAATCTTGTATTGCTTCGTTTTGCGGCGACTCTAAACGTCGGATAATACTTATGCACGAGTAGCACTTGACGTAATGTTATTAAAAATAATGTCTCAAGTGCAAAGAATGAGTAAGTTTTGTTAATTTACGTTAAAGCGAATCCCCTTTAAACTCTTCCCGCGCAAAAATTCTGTATACGTTTTTTTATGAACCTAGTTCATTAAGTCATATAGTTAATACCCAGGGTCTGGGCAGGCTTGCCGCACTTTACGGCACAAAACACACATATAATGATAAGGTTATGAATTGTTCCCGGACAGCAAAAATTCGCGGATGACTTTAGCCTGTGTCACAAGCCGGCTAACAGAATCATTTACCACTCTTCTGCCACTGCATACATGCACTACCCGATTAGCGGACCACTACATGTCTCATGTACCGCGATTCTGTCATCCTATACACTGTATTGTTTTCATGGTAGACATCTCTTTAAATGTGAGTGCCGATCACGTCACAGCATCGTGCTTTCGATCTTCTTTCTTGGTTTGTTTGCCTGTCAACATCATTTGCTGTAGTGGAAAAATCCGGTTTTTTCTTGTTTTGATTTCTAAGTTCGGTTGAGTGCAGGCAGTGGTGTTAGGATTTGTTTTCGTTGTGGGCACAATTTGGATAGCCGAAAAGGCAGCGTTTAGCAACGTTTTCGTGTGGAAATTATTTTTGCATGACTAGCGACCATAACTCATTGTACTTGTTAAGATTCGCAAACAAACTCTTTCATTTATTTTTCTAATTTAATTTGAACTCTTTTATTGTAAACGAAATCTCTTCTTTGAACATGAATATTGCTCCAGCTAATAGTATTAAACAAAAAAAAAATATCCATGTATGTGTGCAATTGCTAGTACCCTCTTTTTATTCTTTTTGCAACATCAGTTAGTCTCGCCCCAGTTTCGAAACAGTGCAGACCTTTGTAATTTGAATTAGCAATAAATCTATTACCGCTTAAATATTCATTTTTTCATTTCTTTCGTTAGCGTGCTTTCATTTGTACAGATATTGATCTCAAAAACGCTTGAGATCACACATAAGGTCTGTTAGGTCACGGCTGGCAACCCAGTCAGAAATCATCATGTTGGTTCACCCACTCCGGCTCTCTCTCTTGATGTGCTTGAAAAAGAGTCAGTCGAACAGTATAGCGGAAGCTGAGTGTACTGCTGAAACCGTGAACTAAAAGAAATAGTTCTATATCCTTAGGATTACGTGAGGTACATAATCATTCTGGTAGCAGAGCGTGGTTAAACGGTTACGGGATACGACAATTACCTAGCGCGCATACGTCTCTTACAAAATCGCGAATAAACGTTCAGCCAAAAGTACACACTTCTTATACTGCTCCGCTACTAACTCGGTTACTTTCTTTCGACCTGATAAGAAGGAAAAAATCGCGCGTCGCGCATCTTTAAAATTGTCCATCTGCAATTTCACGGTCATTAGATAACGGTTCTTCGATTATTCGAGACTTCTACAGCCGTTTTTAAGAACCATACTGTGACTTAAAGTGTGTGCGTGTGCTGTACCAGCTGAACACATTTCATATCAAACATATTTACAATTTACTGTCTGCAATTTCTCTTCAGAACCGTCAAGTGGCGTGGTGTAATTTCTCTTCCTCTAAAACTAACCACGTTCTTAAGAGAACTCTTAGCTAAAGTGTGAGTGACAAAACAATACAGTGCAGTGATCCAAGTTGCAACTACAATAACTGGCTGGTCGATCATACCGTGCGTACACTTGGCTTACGTATCCACTTGGTGCCGCTAGCGGCATTCTATTAGACAAATTGAGTGAAATACATTTGATTAACACATGCTTCAGTCGGCGTACAGTATAAACTCAATTGAAGTGATTTAGTGACGTCGTCAATCACATGCTAACTGCAACGGGTATTAGTGAAGTGACAGGTAGTTGAACGGTGAGATTCAAACTTTTTGCGCTGACAGTTGATGAGTAAGATAGGAAAGCCTTTCAAAAGCAGTTTAATTTGTCGTAAATAGAAAATACAGAAAGCAACATTTACGGCAAGTAAAATTCATTTTATTCGGTAAGTCTTTTCAACTTTCTAATTTTTCAAAATGTCCTTTCAACGCTTCAAAGATCAACAAGACCGAACGATGAAGTTCATCGAAAACTTTAAACAAAATACAGATAAAAACGGCAAATCAAGCTTCACGTTGGGTTTCATAAAAGCGCGACTTGAATTACTAAATCACTATTGGAACAAATTTGAGGAGACTCATCAATTATTGTGTACTACGGCAACTGTGGAGGATTTGAAGGATAGCTACTTTGTTGACGATCGTCATGCGGAAATCGAATTAGTATATTGTACTGCTGGTGGGTATTTAAAGGATCGTATAAGTGCACTATCAAAATCGCCTGAATCTACGCAAGACTCTTCATTTGCATCTCATAGCAATAGTGGAGTTCCTGGTACTTTGCCCAAAATTCCTCTGCCAAAATTTTCTGGCATCAAGTCAGAGTGGCCCGCTTTCCGAGATTTGTTCAAATCAATGATTCATGAGAACCATTCACTATCCAACGTGTAGAGATTACACTACCTAAAGTGCAGTCTACTAGGAGAAGCTGCCCAGCTCTTACGTAATATTTCTGTGACGGAAGATAATTATGCTATAGCCTGGGAAACTATAAATGAGCGTTATCAAAACGAAAGGATTCTAGTTAACTCATATCTCAAACTATTAACCAGTATACCTCCAATGCGCAACGAAAATTATTCGGAAGCAAAACGCTTGCTGGATGGTACGATGGAGGTAATACGTGCACTCAAAACTTTAAATCGCCCCGTAGAGCAATGGGACGATTGGTTAGTCTTTACGACAGCTCAAAAATTGGATGTTGCAACGCTAAAGGAGTGGGAGTATTCTATTTCAAAGGACAAAGCCCTTCCGACATTCATGCAGTTTAGTCAATTTCTCGAAGGAAAGATTGGTGCGCTGGAGGCCGTCTCAGCTTCTACACAACGTCAGCGTGTGATAAAACCTTTAGCAACTACTTCTACGATTGTAAAAACGTTTCACACAGCAGCCCCAAGGAATCACTGTCCCACTTGTAATAAAGCTCATTTTATTTTATTTTGTCCAGCCTTTAAAAGAGAAGCAGTGAATCAAAGGCGAGAAATCGTCCAAAAGCGTCGACTTTGTTTTAACTGTCTACGCGATTCTCACTCTGCTGCGGAATGCAAGTCAAATAACCGCTTTCGTTTCTGTGGACAAGCCCATCACTCTTTATTGCACCTACATAACAACTGTACTGAGCAATCCAATATATATTTAACAAAGCAACTATTGAGCCTAATGTCCAATCGGAAAAGCGCGGACCCGAAGTTGTCAGTCTCTTCTCTTCCGAGACTTCATATTCCCGACAAATTCTGCTGGCGACAGCTCGAGTAATTGTCTTCACCATAGATGGACAGCAAAGGGAGGTGCGTGCTCTTCTCGACCAAGGATCAGAATCTTGTTTTGTATCTAAACGTCTCCTACATCAACTGAAATTACCATGTACAAACACACACACCACTGTTACAGGAATTGGTGGTTTTAAACTCAATGAATCGAATCTTACCGCTTCTGTGCTTTTAGGATCACGGTTTGACCCTAGCCTCCGAGTAAGAATCAATGCTGTAGTACTATCCCAACTAACCATAAATATACCAAGCGAACCAGTCACCCACGCGTCTTGGCCACACTTGAAAGGCTTGGAATTAGCTGACCCATTGTTCTTCGTCCCTGCTGAGGTTGACCTATTGATTGGAGGAAATCTGTACAACGATATCCTGCTTGAAGGAATTAGAAAAGGGTTAGTTGGTACCCCTCTTGCCCAGAAGACCATCTTCAGATGGGTTCTCACCGGCACCGTTCAGGAGTCCCAATTCTCACAAGAATCTTGCCAGACATCCAATCTACACATAGCTACAAATCCGGAACTATACCTTCGACTTGAAAAGTTTTGGGAAATGTATGAGATTCCGCAATCTAACCTATGGTCTCTCGAAGAACAACAGTGCAATGAAAATTTCATAAGGACCTACATACGAGATGGTACCGGAAGGTTTATTGTAAAACTGCCCACTAAACCAATTTTACCATCTAACTTCGGGAACACCAAGGAAATTGCACTCAGCTCCTTAGCCCGACTGGAAAAACGTTTCGAGAAGAATCGGCAACTTCAATATCAATATTCAGTATTCATGGCAGAATACCTGAACCTCGGTCACATGCGGCGAATCTTGGAGCCTGAGCTGAAATTCAACAATAAGTTGGTATACTATTTACCACACCATGCAGTATACAAGGCATCTTCCAACAAGTTACGTGTGGTATTTAACGCGTCTCAGAACACTTCCGTTGGCCTGTCTCTCAACGACTGTCTATACAGTGGTCCAAAGCTACAGCGGGATATTCGGGAAATTATTCTACGATGGAGAAAACACGCATTTGTCTTCTGTACGGATATTGAAAAAATGTTCCGACAAATAAAGATCCATTCGGATGATTTCAGTCTTCAGAGGATAGTTTGGCGGTCTTCACCTGAAGATAAGATCGAGGAGTTTTGCCTAACGACAGTTACTTATGGAACGTCACCTGCTCCCTTCTTGGCCAACAAGACTCTATTAACCCTAGCGGAAACCAATAAACTCACATACCCTTTGGCCGCCGCGGCTATAGCCTCGGACACTTACGTTGACGATATCCTGTCAGGAGCGGATACCCAACAAGAGGCACTCCAGCTTCAACAAGTGCTAGTCAGCTTGCTACAAAGTGGTGGTTTTACGTTACGCAAATGGTGCGCTAATTCGAAGGAGCTCCTGGAACACATACCTGAAGAATACCGTGAATACACGCAATCCAAAGATTTGGATTCTACCAATTCAGTTCAAACTCTAGGTATAACTTGGAACCCTTATGAAGATGTTTTTAAAATTCATGTGAAACTGCCGTCACTAGTTGAAACATATACTAAACGAACTTTCTTATCGGACATATCTAAAATATATGACCCGCTTGGATGGTTAGCGCCTGCAATCGTCTGGACCAAGATATTATTCCAAGGGCTTTGGACTACGAAATTGGACTGGAACGAATCCTTACCCGAGAACATTGTGAAATCCTGGCTTAGCTTCCGCAACGAACTCCCACTTCTAGAAAATGTTCAATTAAATCGCTGGTTGGGGCTTAATCCTAATAATTTTGCATGTGAGCTGCACGCTTTCTGTGACGCGTCTACTAAGGCCTTCGCTGCAGTGGCTTACTTGAGGATTTTGCACGACTTCGATAGTATAGAAGTAAGATTAGTAGCCGCCAAATCTAAGGTAGCCCCTATGAAGACACAGTCTTTACCCCGACTAGAACGGAGCGGTTCTACTAGCCCGTCTTATCAGCTTCGTAGTAAACACTTTAAGTTTGGCGAATGTTCCTATTCACGCCTGGACCGACTCAACAGTTACTAAAGCTTGGATTCAATCAGAACCATCGAGGTGGAAAACGTTTGTAGCCAACCGGGTTTCTGAGATCCAGACGTCCATACCAAAGGCTGTATGGCACCATATACCTTCCATCCTAAATCCGGCAGACCCAGCTTCTCGAGGGTTAACTCCATCTCAATTGTTGTCGCACGAACTCTGGTGGAAAGGACCAAACTTCCTTCTACAAAACTCTCGACTCTGGCCGGATGAAACGCCCACACTACCTGAAAATGTAGATTTGGAGGAGAAGACTATTTCTGCTTTATCGTCTACCATAACGCAACTTCTTCCGTGGGATATAGTTAACCGGTGGTCCAATCTCAAAAGGCTTCTACGAATAACAGCATATTGTCTACGCTGGTTTCAAAATCGCAAATTGGGACCTTCACAAAAATTATCGGGCCATCTTACTCCTTCAGAAATAGAAACTGCCCTTACATTTTGGCTAAAGGAGGTACAGCGATGCGCCTTTCCCTATGAAATCCAACAACTTTCTGCGGGAAAGCATATCTCATCAAGTTCTTCAATAAGCAAACTGTGCCCCTTTCTTGATGAACAAGGCCTAATAAGAGTTGGTGGACGTCTTCAGTTTTCCGCCCTTGACTTTGACACAAAACATCCTATTCTCCTACCAAAGTGCGGTCACTTCAACAGCTTGCTTATTAATGACGCACACCAGAGAACACTTCATGGAGGAAATCAACTAGTTCTCAATCTGCTACGGTCACGTTTCTGGCTACTAAACGCCAAGAATCAAATTAGACATTTCATCAGTAAGTGCTCAGTTTGTATTCGTTATCAGGGACGAGTCAGGCAGCAAATTATGGGCAACCTACCACCACAGCGCGTAACTCCTTCTAGACCATTCGCTCATACTGGTGTGGACTACGCGGGGCCTGTGAACATCAAAACCAGGAGAGGTCGGGGGTTTCAACACTATAAAGGCTACATATGCTTATTTGTCTGTTTTACCACTAAAGCAGCCCACATCGAACTCGTGAGCGAGCTGACGGCACAAGGATTTCTCGCTGCATACAGACGGTTCACTTCGCGTCGTGGAATCTGCAGACATCTTTATAGCGACAACGGAACCAACTTCGCTGGCGCAAGTGCAGAAATGAAGTGCCTTTTTCACAAATGCATCAAGGAACAGTGCGGAGAAATTGCGGAACTTCTGGCTAACGATGGAACTGAGTGGCATTTTATACCACCTTCGGCACCGCACTTTGGAGGGTTGTGGGAAGCTGGTGTGAAGTCTCTTAAACACCACTTGCTACGAGTCATTGGACAAAACACCTTAACTTATGAGGAGTTAAACACGCTGCTAGTTCAAGTAGAAGGATGCCTCAACTCTAGACCACTGTACCCGATGAGCAGTGACCCTAATGATTTGTCCGTGTTGACCCCAGGCCACTTCTTGGGACTTGGCAAGGCACCCCTAGCCTTACCGAAACCTTCAACCTTGGAAATCAATCCTAGTCGTCTTACGCGCTGGCAGCAAATCCAACAAATGAATGAAAACTTGTGGTCTCGATGGTCTCAGGAGTATATTCGCGGTCTTCAACAGAGACATAAATGGAAGTTTCCTCAATCTTCGATCAAATGTGGGGATTTGGTCCTAATCACGGAAAACCGTCTACCGCCATCTAAGTGGCTCATTGGGCGTATAGTTAAAATTCACCCTGGAGCCGATGGTCACGGTCGAGTTGCCTCAGTCCAATGCAAGTCATCCATAATCAGACGACCTATAGTAAAACTTTCTGCACTACATACAGAACCCAACGAAGAACCAATAACTCACGCTTAAATTAAACCTTATATCTTTTCAGTTTGGCAAAACAATCTCATTGCAGCACGGCGGGCGGAGCACTTACGCATCATTTTCTCCTACTGGGCGGCCTAAAACGGCTTTCTATCTTCGTCGGAGACGAGGCGGGCGGTATGTTAGGTCACTTCTGGCAACCCAGTCAGAAATCATCATGTTGGTTCACCCACTCCGGCTCTCTCTCTTGATGTGCTTGAAAAAGAGTCAGTCGAACAGTATAGCGGAAGCTGAGTGTACTGCTGAAACCGTGAACTAAAAGAAATAGTGTGCCGATATAAGTAATAAAGTTGAAGTTAACAAAACCCAAGCCGTGCCTTTAATTTAAATTCTCCTTTGTGGCTCCACTATTCTATATCCTTAGGATTACGTGAGGTACATAATCAAGGTCCTTCGAGCCGGATATTCTATCGGTTTGATATTAAATCGCGAAACTATTGTGAAGTGCAAAAACTTTCGAGAACTTATGTGGTCTGGTGGTGTGGTTGCCCAATTAACTGAATAGTGCCAATTAAACATAGAACACAAACACAGTGGGAAGTGAATCAGTTACACAACCTTTTTGAAAAGTGCATCATTTCAATTTGAAAGTTGTTGAAATTAAGGGATATTATTTATTATTCATATATAAATGGATTCGCAGTAAGTACTCTTTTGGTTTTATGCACAAATTTGCCTACGTCACACTACGTGCTACTAAGAAATCGCTGCATTTTATCAAGGAGAAAAGGTCATACTGCACACATTATCAACCGCAAGCCAATATGACTGGGAGCAAGAATGCAGAAAGTGATTCTAGCAGCAGAGAGGATGCAAATAAATCTCTCTTAGCTGAGTTGCGTGTACAAAGAGGTACTGTCCAAGCTCAACTTACGAAAATGAAAAATACGATCATTGCAAAGGCGAACAATATGAACAATATGACAGTACACGAATGGGATACTCGCTTGAGTGTGGTGGAAAATTATTTTGAAAACTTTCAACACTTCAAACACGATTGGAATGTTTGGATCCAGTTGAAACTTCGTGTGATGATGGCAAACGGGAGGCATTTGAGGAAGCTTACATTGAAATTAAATCCAAAATTCTCGAGCACATTGCAAAGAAGAGGCCTCGAACCTCTCTTACAATAGGTGATGCGAATTTAACATTAACGTCTATTAAGCAGAAGAATAAATCACTTCCAAAGCTCAAGCTCAGTAAGTTCAGTGGAAAATATTCTGAATGGTCTGATTTCATTTCCATGTTTGAAAATCTAGTTCACAATGATGATGATCTCAGTCACATTGAAAAATTCCAACACCTGAGATCTTGCCTTACAGACCCAACTCTATTATCTATAAGCTCAATCGAGGTGAAACGTGAAAACTACGAAAGTGCACTAAATTTATTAAAAAGGCGTTTTGAGAATAAGCGATTTATTTTTCAAGAACACATTTCGGAAATATATAACATAAAGGTAGTAGAGAAAAGTTCGTTTAATCAGCTTAGATCTCTCAGTGATTCTGTCAATTCACATCTTCGTGCATTGTTATCTTTGGGCTCTAAAGACGACATAGCCGATGCATTACTCATTTATGTTATTTTATCGAAACTAGATTTTGCGACTCGTGCTAAATGGGAAGATGAAGTAGCTGGCGAAAACTTACCTCAATGGGAGCAATTAGTTACATGCATTGAAAGGCGATGTGTAGCGTTGGAAAATCTTGATCAAGGAAAAAGACTTAATCCGCCAACTCTGAAATCGAGCGCTTATAACAGCAACAGTAAAAAAATATATCAGTCAAGAGGTTCTGCATTAATCACTGCTGGCTTCAAGCTCTCGTGTGAATCTTGTTCGAATAGTGAACACTCACTTCAAGGCTGTCCAAATTTTAAAATTCTTAGTCCTGGCTAAGGCCTATTTTTTGAATTGCTTGCAATCGGACAAATTCGGCTTGGCCAAAATATGCCCATTTTGCAGAAGACTTTATTGGGATGGATAATTTCAGGACCTTCTTCGCATTTTCTTTCTACTGCTTCATGTTTTACAACTACCAATGTTAGTGATGAATCGTCCATTGAAATAGACAATATTTTGAGAAGATTTTGGGAGATAGAGGGATATGAGGATCATCACAAGGCGCTATCGTCTGAAGAACAGGAATGCGAGCAACATTTTGTTACCACTTACCGAAGGCTGGACTCAGGCCACTACAGAGTATCGTTGCCCTTTCGTGAACATCCCTCAGTTTTAGGAAACTCACTCGAAGCCTCCTATAAACGATTTTTAAATTTAGAATCCAGGTTATTAAAATCTCCTGATATCCTCGAAGAGTATACTCGCTTCATTAAGGAATACCTCGAACTAAACCATATGGAGCCAGTTAGTCTTCACGACCTTCCGCGTAAGCATTACTTTTTACCACATCACTGCGTACAGAAACCACAGAGTAGCAGCACAAAGTTGAGAGTGGTTTTTGACGCCAGCTGCAGAACGACATCAGGACGATCACTCAACGACATTGTTATGGTCGGACCAAATCTCCAAAATGACTTATATTCAATCTTGCTTCGCTTTCGAACATTTCGCTACGCTATTACGGCTGATATTACGAAAATGTATCGTCAAGTCAGCGTTAACGATCCCGATACCTATTTACAATGTATCATCTGGCGTGAGAACAAGGCTCAGCCTATACAAGTATATCGTTTGACAACAGTTACTTACGGTACAGCGCCAGCAGCTTTCCTGTCTTCCCGATGTTTGATTCAATTATCCTAAGATGAAGTTATCAAATTCCCAATAGGATCACATACTGTACGATCTTCATTTTATGTCGATGACATGCTTGCCGGCGCTGATTCCATTGCAGAAACTATTCAAATAAAAAATGAAACCGATGAACTATTAAAAAAGGGTGGATTCGTTCTTCGTAAATGGTGTTCTAATCACAAGGACATATTATCAAATATACCAGAACATGATTTGGAAAAACTAGTGGAAATAGATGGAAATCGTGCAATTAAAACTCTCGGACTCACTTGGATGCCAGCCACAGATGAATTTCGCTATTCATACTCCTCAATCAATAACTTGAGATGTATCACAAAACGCTCAGTATAGTCAACAATTGCGAGACTTTTCGATCCGTTGGGATTACTTAATCCTGTAGTTGTCAAGGCGAAAATATTCATGCAGAATTTATGGACTTTGGGACTCTCTTGGGATGAATCCTTGCCTCAAACCTTACACACGGAATGGGTAAAATTCTGCGAGCAGTTGGACCAAATCAATAATATTTGATCTTCGATCAAATGTGGGGATTTGGTCCTAATCAAGGAAAACCGTCTACCGCCATCTAAGTGGGTCATTGGGCGTATAGTTAAAATTCACCCTGGAGCCGATGGTCACGTTCGAGTTGCCTCAGTCCAATGCAAGTCATCCACAATCAGACGACCTATAGTAAAACTTTCTGCACTACATACAGATCCCAACGAAGAACCAATAACTCACGCTTAAATTAAACCTTATATCTTTTCAGTTTGGCAAAACAATCTCATTGCAGCACGGCGGGCGGAGCACTTACGCATCATTTTCTCCTACTGGGCGGCCTAAAACGGCTTTCTATCTTCGTCGGAGACGAGGCGGGCGGTATGTTAGGTCACGGCTGGCAACCCAGTCAGAAATCATCATGTTGGTTCACCCACTCCGGCTCTCTCTCTTGATGTGCTTGAAAAAGAGTCAGTCGAACAGTATAGCGGAAGCTGAGTGTACTGCTGAAACCGTGAACTAAAAGAAATAGTGTGCCGATATAAGTAATAAAGTTGAAGTTAACAAAACCCAAGCCGTGCCTTTAATTTAAATTCTCCTTTGTGGCTCCACAATTCTATATCCTTAGGATTACGTGAGGTACATAATCAAGGTCCTTCGAGCCGGATATTCTATCGATTTGATATTAAATCGCGAAACTATTGTGAAGTGCAAAAACTTTCGAGAACTTATGTGGTCTGGTGGTGTGGTTGCCCAATTAACTGAATAGTGCCAATTAAACATAGAACACAAACACAGTGGGAAGTGAATCAGTTACACAACCTTTTTGAAAAGTGCATCATTTCAATTTGAAAGTTGTTGAAATTAAGGGATATTATTTATTATTCATATATAAATGGATTCGCAGTAAGTACTCTTTTGGTTTTATGCACAAATTTGCCTACGTCACACTACGTGCTACTAAGAAATCGCTGCATTTTATCAAGGAGAAAAGGTCATACTGCACACATTATCAACCGCAAGCCAATATGACTGGGAGCAAGAAATCAGAAAGTGATTCTAGCAGCAGAGAGGATGCAAATAAATCTCTCTTAGCTGAGTTGCGTGTACAAAGAGGTACTGTCCAAGCTCAACTTACGAAAATGAAAAATACGATCATTGCAAAGGCGAACAATATGACAGTACACGAATGGGATACTCGCTTGAGTGTGGTGGAAAATTATTTTGAAAACTTTCAACACTTCAAACACGATTGGAATGTTTGGATCCAGTTGAAACTTCGTGTGATGATGGCAAACGGGAGGCATTTGAGGAAGCTTACATTGAAATTAAATCCAAAATTCTCGAGCACATTGCAAAGAAGAGGCCTCGAACCTCTCTTACAATAGGTGATGCGAATTTAACATTAACGTCTATTAAGCAGAAGAATAAATCACTTCCAAAGCTCAAGCTCAGTAAGTTCAGTGGAAAATATTCTGAATGGTCTGATTTCATTTCCATGTTTGAAAATCTAGTTCACAATGATGATGATCTCAGTCACATTGAAAAATTCCAACACCTGAGATCTTGCCTTACAGACCCAACTCTATTATCTATAAGCTCAATCGAGGTGAAACGTGAAAACTACGAAAGTGCACTAAATTTATTAAAAAGGCGTTTTGAGAATAAGCGATTTATTTTTCAAGAACACATTTCGGAAATATTTAACATAAAGGTAGTAGAGAAAAGTTCGTTTAATCAGCTTAGATCTCTCAGTGATTCTGTCAATTCACATCTTCGTGCATTGTTATCTTTGGGCTCTAAAGACGAAATAGCCGATGCATTACTCATTTATGTTATTTTATCGAAACTAGATTTTGCGACTCGTGCTAAATGGGAAGATGAAGTAGCTGGCGAAAACTTACCTCAATGGGAGCAATTAGTTACATGCATTGAAAGGCGATGTGTAGCGTTGGAAAATCTTGATCAAGGAAAAAGACTTAATCCGCCAACTCTGAAATCGAGCGCTTATAACAGCAACAGTAAAAAAATATATCAGTCAAGAGGTTCTGCATTAATCACTGCTGGCTTCAAGCTCTCGTGTGAATCTTGTTCGAATAGTGAACACTCACTTCAAGGCAGTCCAAATTTTAAAATTCTTAGTCCTGGCTAAGGCCTATTTTTTGAATTGCTTGCAATCGGACAAATTCGGCTTGGCCAAAATATGCCCATTTTGCAGAAGACTTTATTGGGATGGATAATTTCAGGACCTTCTTCGCATTTTCTTTCTACTGCTTCATGTTTTACAACTACCAATGTTAGTGATGAATCGTCCATTGAAATAGACAATATTTTGAGAAGATTTTGGGAGATAGAGGGATATGAGGATCATCACAAGGCGCTATCGTCTGAAGAACAGGAATGCGAGCAACATTTTGTTACCACTTACCGAAGGCTGGACTCAGGCCACTACAGAGTATCGTTGCCCTTTCGTGAACATCCCTCAGTTTTAGGAAACTCACTCGAAGCCTCCTATAAACGATTTTTAAATTTAGAATCCAGGTTATTAAAATCTCCTGATATCCTCGAAGAGTATACTCGCTTCATTAAGGAATACCTCGAACTAAACCATATGGAGCCAGTTAGTCTTCACGACCTTCCGCGTAAGCATTACTTTTTACCACATCACTGCGTACAGAAACCACAGAGTAGCAGCACAAAGTTGAGAGTGGTTTTTGACGCCAGCTGCAGAACGACATCAGGACGATCACTCAACGACATTGTTATGGTCGGACCAAATCTCCAAAATGACTTATATTCAATCTTGCTTCGCTTTCGAACATTTCGCTACGCTATTACGGCTGATATTACGAAAATGTATCGTCAAGTCAGCGTTAACGATCCCGATACCTATTTACAATGTATCATCTGGCGTGAGAACAAGGCTCAGCCTATACAAGTATATCGTTTGACAACAGTTACTTACGGTACAGCGCCAGCAGCTTTCCTGTCTACCCGATGTTTGATTCAATTATCCTAAGATGAAGTTATCAAATTCCCAATAGGATCACATACTGTACGATCTTCATTTTATGTCGATGACATGCTTGCCGGCGCTGATTCCATTGCAGAAACTATTCAAATAAAAAATGGAACCGATGAACTATTAAAAAAGGGTGGATTCGTTCTTCGTAAATGGTGTTCTAATCACAAGGACATATTATCAAATATACCAGAACATGATTTGGAAAAACTAGTGGAAATAGATGGAAATCGTGCAATTAAAACTCTCGGACTCACTTGGATGCCAGCCACAGATGAATTTCGCTATTCATACTCCTCAATCAATAACTTGAGATGTATCACAAAACGCTCAGTATAGTCAACAATTGCGAGACTTTTCGATCCGCGCAGCTTTACTGCTCTTCGAACTCTGCGCAGCTTTACTGCTCTCGGAGCTCTTGAATCGTGTTCTAGCCACACTTAAAATAGAATTACTAAGGGTATTTTGCTGGTCAGACTCAAAGATTGTTTTGGCTTGGATCGCGTCCACTTCTGATGCAAAACAACCAATTTTCGTCGCTGATCGCGTAGCTAAGACAAACGATATGACAAAGGGATTTCATTGGAGATACATCGAAACTCATAGCAATCCAGCAGACTTGGTCAGTCGAGGACTTTTGGCAGCAGAACTTGTTCAATGCAGTACATGGTTTGACGGTCCAGATTTCCTTAGGAGCAGTAATACATATCCAACATTAAACATCAGCCACATGTCATCATCAATCGCAGAAAGTGATACCTACGCAAATTCGTTCGTCGCATCAAAGGCTAATGCTACTGAAGATCTCATCGATAGATGTGCATATAAAAACTCCTTCATTCGATTGCAGAATGTTTTCGCGTATGTACTGCGCTTTTATAATAACTCCAAAGCTAAGGAAGGGAAAATATGCGGAGCTTTATCTGTTAATGAATTAATGAATTAGAACGTGCTCTAAAACTTATTATATATAAGGCCCCTGCACCATCGCAGTGCCATTAAAGATCTGCATCCATTTATCGACAAAGATAGTATAATTAGAGTTGGAGGTAGACTTAAAAACTCAAACCTATCCTTTGACGCACGGCATCAAATTCTACTGCCCAAATCGCATTCTTTAACAAAATGCTTAATTTCCTATTATCACCTCAAGAACATGCATGCTGGTTGTCAGACCTTATTGTCCATAATCCGAACCAAATACTGGCCAATTGGAGGTAAAAATAGCGTCAAGGAAGTCATCCATCGATGCATTAGGTGCTTTCGCTCTCGTCCTAGGTCCGTCCAGCAAATAATGGGTGATCTTCCTGCAGATCGTGTACGAGCTTCTCGACCTTTCAATTGCACTGGCATTGATTTCTGTGGCCCATTCTTCATCACACATCTCATCAGAGGACGCGGACCATTGAAGGCCTATATATGCCTTTTCATATGCTTTGCTACCAAAGCAGTTCATTTGGAGGTAATTTCAAATTTATCGACAGAGGCATTCTAAGCTGCACTGAAGAGATTCATGGCCCGAAGAGGAAAGGTGTCGAGGATTTGGTCAGATAACGCAACCAACTTTGTCGGAGCAAACAATCAGCTCAAGGAACTTCGCTCATTGTTCGAATCCCAGAGACATATCGAGATTCTGCAACAGATGTGTCGTGAAGATGGCATAGAGTGGAAATTCATCCCTCCTCGATCTCCCCACTTCGGCGGCCTCTGGGAGGCTTCGATAAAATCGGCCAAGCATCTTATTCGTCGTGTTGCTTTCAACAGCTCATTTACCTTAGAGGAATTATCCACATTCGCCTGTGAAGCTGAAGCGATCATAAATTCTCGACCACTTACGCCACTTTCGAATGACCCTAATGACCTGGAAGTCCTAACACCGGGGCATTTCTTAACTGGGGGCCCATTAGTATCAATTCCTGAGCCCGATAGAACAGAAGTTAACATCGATCGTCTCACTAGATGGCAACGGATTTCCTTTGTGAAGCAACACTTCTGGCTTAGATGGAGTCGGGAATATCTTCAAGGCCTACAACAACGACACAAATGGAAGATGGTAAAGCCCAACATCGTCATAAATTCAATGGTTCTCATCAAAGACAGTAACTTGCCTCCTCTCAAGTGGCCCATAGGAAGAGTCCTAGATGTCTACACTGGGGAAGACGGTTATGTTCGAGTTGCCGCTGTCAAAACTGCTAATGGCATCACGAAACGAGCCGTGACTGAGCTTTGCTTATTACCGCTTGAAGAAAAGGATGCTGAAAGTTAAAAAACTTCCATGGCGGCGAGTATGTTAAGATTCGCAAACAAACTCTTTCATTTATTTTTCTAATTTAATTTGAACTCTTTTATTGTAAACGAAATCTCTTCTTTGAACATGAATATTGCTCCAGCTAATAGTATTAAACAAAAAAAATATCCATGTGTGTGTGCAATTGCTAGTACTCTCTTTTTATTCTTTTTGCAACATCAGTTAGTCTCGCCTCAGTTTCGAAACAGTGCAGACATTTGTAATTTGAATTAGCAATAAATCTATTACCGCTAAAATATTCATTTTTTCATTTCTTTCGTTAGCGTGCTTTCATTTGTACAGATATTGATCTTAAAAACGCTTGAGATCACACAGTACTCCTCTCCGATGACCCTGAAAAGCTTCAGCGGATGATAAATCAACTGGAGGAATAATGTAAATTGTGGAATCTTACAGTTAATCTAAGCAAGTCAAAAATAATGATTGTCCAGAGGGGAGGAGGTGTTCGTAGACAATCGGAGCAATGGCTGTTCGACAATAATCCAATTGAAGTGGTTAAAAATTACGCGTACTTGGGTATTATCTTAACATCTAAGCTTTCATTTACAGAGCACCTAAAACAGCGCTTGCAAGCTGCTAAAGAGGGACTTAATCCGATCTGGACATAGTTTGTTAGAAACAAAAATATAAATCATTCCGAGAAGCTGAAAGTTTTTAATGCTGTCATCAGGTCCATACTATGCTACGGTGCACAAGTTTGGGGATTTACCTAATACGAAAGCGTGGAAAAATTACGTTTTTTTATTAAAAAAACTATTCTACCTACCTGAGCAGACTCCTAATTATGCAAGGAATATCAAATATATTATATTTATACTCTTCATCGCCATTTCAAATATATGTGTAAAGTACTCTACAACTACAGTACTGAACGGCTACCTCATAGGCTGGCTTCGTTGGTGATGGAAAAAGAAATTTATTGGTTTGCTGCTTGGGTGGAACTGTTTGAAAAATCTGGCGTCTCCTTGAATTTAAGAGAAGAATCTGCACATTGTGCTAAGAATAAATTAATGAAATTGGTGCAGGATTGTTAAAATATATTAAATAATTAATAAAATTATAAATAGGGACAGTGATAGATATTAAGATTAAAATTATAATTCAAAATTTAGAGTACTCTATGCTGAGTCAGTAAGTTTTCTTAGAATGTTTACTTAGGCTAAGTGTTCATTGTTAGCACGTAAGAATTTTATGTGTTCAATTTGACACAATAAACAATTCAAAAAGCAAAAAAACAAAAAAAACGCACCCCGATCCGAGGCAATTCTTTTATTATTCTCCATTTATTATTATTATTATTTTTCATTCTCTTTTTTACACGGTTTTGTATTGGAATGTTAATCTGACTCGGGGTTTACAGCCAAGCAAAATCTGATTATTCTATTGCAGGAAGGAACGGGTTATATGACAGGTATCTAAAATGACTGCACTGGATTCTATTGATGATATTTTTGTGAATACCCAGTTGTTTAAGGTTATCCTGTAGTTTAACGTGGATAATTCCTGTAGACGAGAGTATAATCGGGACCATTTGGATGTTTCTTAGGTCCCATTAGCATTCAGCATATTTCTTGATAGTGGTACCGCTATGTCGATAAGAAATGCCTGCCTGCTTTTCCTGTTCATGATGGCGATATCCGGCCTGTTGCTTTCGCGGGTAAGGTTGGTATGGAGTGTGCGGTCAAAATATAGTTTAACAGTTTCAGTTTCTATTACAGGCAATGGTTCGTAGTCATAATATTTCTTCTGTGTAAGAGGTATCCCGTATAGCTTACACAGGTCCATATGTAGGATTTTTGCAACGTTGTTATATCGTCTGAGGTATTCAGAGTTAGCCAATGTTGTGCAGCCCGATATGATGTGATCTATAGTTTCTCCAGGTTGATAACATCGGCGGCAGAAGTCTGGAGGAGACTTGGGGTCCTGAACGACGTATCTTAGGTAGTTTCTGGTGGGTAGTACTTGATCTTGAATAGCGAACATGTAGCCCTATGTTTCAGCGTAGATATCTCCACGAGACAGCCATAAGTTTTACGACTCAATGTAAATGAAGTTGTTACGATGAATGAAACTCCTAGTTGATATGGGGGCGTAGTCTCTTTAGTCGTAGATCCCTAAATCCTAGAACCTCTTTTTGTATCTGTAAAACTTAAGATACATTTTATTTGAATGTAAAGAAAAGTATTTTTATTTTTTTATTATTTAAAAACTTTTTTATTTGTATTTTATTTGTTACCAGCTCGGTTGTTGCGGCTAGACTAAAAATTCTATTTACAATTTTTGTATCCTACTTTACAATTAATACATAGATAGTTTGTTCATAATTTTCTCTGTATAGAGTACAGTATTTTATTATCAATGAATGAATGATTATTATATTTGTCAAAGTTTTTGTGTTTCACACTATTCAAAATTTATCGAAGTGTACAGGTTGACTAAAATACATTTGACAGTTATTTTATCTGTACAGTCTGATTGAATATTATTAAAGTGGATTTTTAAAAATATTTTATTGAAATAATATAATCAAACTTATGAAATTTTAATTAAAAATTAAATTTGTAGCTACTGCTACATTACTCCCCCCTCAGTGAAAACGTCCATTTTAAGTGAATCGTAAAATTAAGAATATGATGAATAATAATATTGTTAGTAATAAAAAGTTATAATTGAAATTTTACTTTTTTTTGGCTTGTTTTTGATTGGTGTAATTGTTTGTTCTATGTGTTCGATAAATGCTGATTTTAGTCTGTCAACTGAAATGTTCGTTGCTTTACCACGGTAGTCGATTTGATAATATTTGTCAAGTTTGTTTAATACTTTGAAAGGGCCTTTATATGGGTTTTGTAAAGAAGATTTGCTTCTGTCGATTCTAACAAAAACAAATTCTGTATCTTTTAAATCTTTAGGTACGTAGATTTTAGAATTTTGTTTTCGAGAATGTGAGGGTTTGAAGTTATTTATGCAAGATCTGATTTTACTTAAGAAATTTAATTGATCTTGAATTCTTGAATTGTTGTTAATGATAAATTCCCCTGGAACGCGAAGAGGTTGTCCATAAACAAGTTCTGCTGGAGAACATTGCAAGTCTTCTTTAATCGTGGTTCGGAAACCTAAGAGGACTGCAGGTAATTGTGTGACCCAATTATTTTGGCCGTCACGAGCGGGTATGGCTGCTTTTAATTGTCTGTGAAATCCTTCTATCATTCCGTTTGATTCGATGTGATCCTAAAATTTTTGTAAATTCTTCGAATAATTTGTATTCGAATTAAGTACCCTGATCTGTGATAATTTCTACCGGAATACCAAAACGTGGAAAATATTGTTCGTGTTGATAACTGTGCTTGCCTGTATATCTTTGATTTGATAAGCTTCTAGCCAACGAGTAAATCTATCTATTATTGTTAGAATGTAAGAATATCCATTTGAAGACGGTTAAGGACCTACCAAATCTAAATGGATATGTTCGAATCTTGCTTTGGTTAGTTCGAATTTACGAATTTCTGATTTCGTGTGCTTGGTTATTTTGTCAATTGACACCATTTTTAGTCCAACTGTTAATATCTGTATTCATTCCAGGCTAAAAGTATTTAGAAACAATAGATTTTCCTGTTGTTCTAATTCCTGGATGACCTAAATTATGAATGATATTAAAAATAATTTTTCGAAGTTTTTTGGGTATATATGATCGTGAATTTTTAGTAGAAACTTCGCACCAAATGTCAGACTCAGAAGTATTTACAAGCATATATTTTGAATTATCTGGTCTGTTATGTTGAGTTATCAAAAGATGTGTAAGTTCTTCGTCACTATTTTGATACTCAGCAACAGTTTTTAAAAAAGCTATAAATTCTCGACCTTCTAGCAAATGTTAAAATGTTTGATGGCTAGATATAATGCCAAAAGTTCTTTTAATTTTTTTAGAGAAAAATGCAATGGGTTCCCAATGGATTGCATTGGATTGTTGGAGAACATCTACGGTTAAATTGAATTTTGCATTTTCAATAGGATGAATTAATAAAGTTGCTTTTGAAAATGATTGTTTGATTTTATTAAGTTGGTCTTCACATTCTACTGGCCAAGAAATTTTTTTAGCGTTATATGGTTTCGTTTTGAGAAGTAGAGCCAAATGATTAGTGTGAATTGGGTTTTAGTAATTTGGCAAAATTTGGAATTAATCTATGGTAATAAATAACCATGCCTATAAATTGTTGAATTTGTTTAATAGAATTTGGAGAAAATTGTTAATAATTTGGACTCTGTCTTCTGGAGGTAAAATTCCTTCTTTTGTTATTTTGTGACTGAGGAAGTCCAAAGTTCCAACTAGGATAGTGCATTTGGATGGATTGATATTGATTCCGAAATCTGTTAGTTGTTTAAAAATTTGGTTTAAATGATTTTGATGTTCGGATTCAGATTTGCTGGCAAGCAAAATCTAAATTTTTAATGATTTGGTCCATGAATCTTTGAAATGTTTGTGCAGCATTTCTTAGACCAAATGGCATCCTAGTGAATTCAAATAATCCGAATGGAGTTGTAATGGCTGTTTTATGTATGTCTTCTATAGCCATTGGAATTTGGTGGGAAGCTCTTACCAAATTAATTTTTGAGCAAATGGTGCAACCGTTTAAGTTCATTGAGAAATTTTGTATGTGTGGTAATGGGTATCTATCCGGGATTGCGTTTGCAAAATTTTACCGTACTCATTACTGATTGCATAGTAGCGAGGAGTAATTTTTTAGTTTTTAAATCTACGAGTAAATTAAATTTTGTTAAAAAGTCTGCTCCGATGATGGGCTTGTTGACATTAGCAGTTATAAATGGGAATATGAATTCTCTCCTAAGATTGAAATCTATTTTAAGTAGTTTTGTACCATAAGTGTTAATGGTAGAACCGTTTGCTGCGGATAAATATAAGTTGGGGTCTTTATTAAATTTTTTAAAGAATTCGTTAGATACTACTGAAACACCAGCACCTATATCTATTAGAAATTTGAATTTGTTTTCTTTGTCAAAAATGAATAAACGTTTAGAAATATTATTGTTAAATATATTATTCACTGAGGGATTAATTAGTTTTTTTGGTTATTAATAGTTTTGTAAGAACACGGCGAAATGCATTTATTCGCTTTGGTACCAACAATAAGAATTGTTATCTCTAGATTTTGAAATTTTTCTGCTATGCGAAAAGTTTCTAGAGAATGAATGATCTCTCGATCTGTTTCTAGAACGTGAGGAAGAAGGTTGGTTCTGACATGATAGTCCTTTTATCGAATTTTCGACATTTTCTAATTTATATTCTAAATTATTTATTTTTGTTAAAAGAAAATTGTTATCTATAAAATTTTAATTTGGTTTTTGATAGATTTTTATTTATTTCCGATATAAATTGAATTTTGGAAATATCATATCTATTATCTGCCAAATCTAAAAGTTCTTTAATATCTTGTTTTCCGGAAGATATTAAGGCTATGTTTATAATTGCCGACAATTTTCTCATCCATAATTTTTTAATTAAAGATTTGCTAAATGTGGATGAATTGCCTGCAAGAATTTCCTTAGAGCGATAGAATTCGGAAGGTCTTCTATCTCCGATTTCGGTAGTAGATAGAAATTGCTCTAACTTTTTTTCTTCCGATTCAGTAAATCGTTTGATTAGAGTATTCTTCAAACTTTCATATTTATTGAAAAGTGGAGGATTATGTAAAAAATCTAGAACATTTGTTATGACTTCCACTGGTAAAGATTGAACAACGTGACTGTATTTTGTTTCGTCTACCGTTATTCGTTTAGAAGCAAATTGGGCTTCGGCTTGAATGAACCAAGCTTCTGGATATGGAGTTCAAAAGCTTAGTAGTTTGATTGAAGTTGTAGCTACATAATTGTTTTCATTGAAATTTGTAGCATTTGTTAAACTTTTTTGTGAAATATTTGACTAGTCATCATGATTGTATTTATGCACTTTTGAAAGTAAAATGTCACTTTTTTTATTGTATACTGATTTTAACGAAACTTAACTTCGCGAATCACAAGCTAATTTTCGGCTGGAAATTATAAAGCCTAAAAGCGAACTAAAAACCCCTTTCTACCTAAAAACCCCAAATTGGGTGATATAATTGAAGACATATATTAGCGAACCAAATTACAGAAAAAAAAGCGAGGATTTGTTAGGAATCGAACACGGGACCCCAGTATTAAAGTTGTTTGCGAAACCAAACTGGGAGTATAAAAGTAGTTATTAGGACGGTTTAGGCAGACATCCGCAAAATCTGTTTCCGGGTCTCGAACCTCGGTTGTGGTGATTCGAAGGAAGCGCTCTAGCCATGAGGCTAGCAAGCTAATTGTGGTTGGTATTCTTAAGTCAGTATATAAACTAATGTTTTGAGCTAAAAATAGCCAATTGGATTTTTTATTTATTTATTTCGCGCATATATGAATACGCGCAGTGGTAAGCTACAAATAGATTTTATTGGCTTATTGAATTTAAAGACGCCATCTCTGGAGGACTTCTGCAATTAGCCGAAAAGCCGATTTAAAAATAGCATTCACAATTTTGTTAAAAATTCGCTGATTAATAACTGTCTGGCTCGATTTCTTTTAGCATAACAATTCGCTGATAAGGCGTAGTAAAACGTCTGGACTCGATTTGGTCAGCGTAAAATTTGCCGATAAGAGTTGAATGCCCCAGACTCGTAAATGTTTTTGGTGGCGATAAGAAAAACGATTTGCTGAAACAACAACAGCCTTGAACTTTAAAAGATTATCATGCAATTTCTTTTCCAGATCTAAATATAGACATTAATTCGGGAGTTATACCATATCATAATTTCGTGTAGCAACCTTGAACTTTAGATAGGAAGAAGAAAGATATTAACATGATCATTATTTTCCATTATCGGAATAGAATTTCACATTTGTATACAGACAAGGCAAGAGCGGCTTTTATCTGAATATGTGATCAAAAGTTTTGGCACTGTATTTCGACTATGAGTAAATTCGTGCTTATCAGGGGAATTTGTATTTGCTAATTATCTAATGAATTTGAAAGACATTTTGTATCTTTCCAAGTTCAGGGCACACTTTATATTTATTATACATATGAATACTTAATACCCGCAAAGCAATTACAACCAATTGACACTGGCACAAGAAAACCTAACTCTGTTAAATTATCAACGCGCTGAGTTGTCACGATATATTCTGTAAAAAGGTAGAAAAATAATTTCTGTCACCAAAGCGCAACTATCACAATAAGGCCAGGGGCATTGTAAAGGCAAGAAATTGTTCCTTCACCCCTCGGCGTCAGTTGGGTAATTAAACTATTATAATCATCGAATGAGATGACATCTCCTACAAAGTTAATACCGACGGATAACGAATCATCGATGGACATACTGTCTGATAATGCATCATCGTACAAGACATCTGCTCAGATAAGCGCAGTTCAATAGTTTCTCGCGTTGAGTAAAGGCATATATATCAAAGTGAGTCAAGCCCTAGTACAGCAGCAAAATTCAAAAGATATAAGTGAGGGTTTAGAGAATCTCAATTTACGAAGATATAAGCCACTTCTTTACATAAACGACATGGATCAAAGATGTGCATACAGGATTTTAAATGCGGAAAGACTAAAAACAACACGTCGTATCGAATGATTTGTTTTACTATGTAGATCAATAAAATTATATTATTACAGTTGCTGCATATAAATTATACTTTAAACTTAGATAAACAGATAGAACCATTTAACAAGTTTCAGCTTTTTTCTCAAGACAGGCTTCTGACACAATCTAGTTCAGTTTCTAGTAACGAGAATTCTAGCAGCAAAAATCATGGACGAATCCCTGGAGAGAGAGACAAAGTGAAGAAATAGAGTTTATTACTACAATTATGCTATGGTTCAATAAAAAACGTTTTAAGTGCTCATGGGTTTTTTTCTTTATAGCAAGCAAGTCATTACACCAATTACGTCATTTGGGCCTTGATTACTAGTTAAAATAACACCATTGAGGACTAGCTGCGTATAAAAGCTTTGACGCTGTATTTCACCTACAGTAAATTCGTTATTGAGAGCTCTTATCATGGAATTTGTATTTATTACGATGAATGACACTAATTTTGCGTTCTTAGGTATATTCAAATGTTCTATTGTCAAGACTTATTCTAATATCACGACTAAACCTTTTGGTTGGAGCACAGTTCAGTTTACTAAAATTATCACAGTTTAAAAAATTATTAACTTTACTTTGGTACAAGTAATTTACTTACTTATAAACATGTATTTGGAAAAGAGTATACACCAATCACATGTAATCACAAAATACTAAATTTCTTATAAATAAAAACACTCGTAATTCACTTAATCAATTTTTATTTAAAATCGGCATAGTTTTATTAACTCTTCCTGACTTATCATTATTTTATATAATTAATTTTCATATTTCTAAATCCTGGTATTTCGTCGATTTTGTTTTCGATAAAGTTTAAATTGCAATCTTCATCCATTTCATATACAGTGTTGTTGATCTCCACTGTTTTAACCCCTGACTGCGGTTCCAGTGATTGATGATTTTCAAAAAAGAATTTTACAAAACATATATTCAATACAAGAACAGTTTTTTTCAGCAGTTAGAACGTCTACCTAGTAAACCTAATTCATGTACACCGAATTTAATGATGGTATCTATTTCGGTTTTTTTTCTAAGTTAGCCGCTGTTTTCGAAATATTCACGATTTAAAGCTCTAGTGTCTTTTCGACTTGCACAGTGTAATCGATCACCTGCTGATTTGTCTGTCGTTAATTACACTGAATGTACAGAAGTTGAAAGAAATGGTTAATTTTTAAATTGTAATTAGTTTTATTTTCAAGCATTTTTTTTATACAACGCCATTGAGCATTTTTAATTGTTCTAGATTTTATAAAACTCTTCTTCCTGACCTCCTGCTTGATGCTAATTTTAATTCCTTTATCTGCACATATATATATATATATATATATATATATATATATATGTATATATATATATATATATATATATATATATTTATTTTAAACCATAGGGCTCTGGGTAATAAAACAAAATTTTCAATACATAATAATACACTGTGGTGGTGGGGGTGTTGGTGGTGGGGGTGGAGGTGGTGGTGGTGGAGGTGGTGGGGGTGGTGTTGGGGGTGGTGTGGGTGGTATAAATATCGATTTCAGCAGATAATTTTTAGTGTTTAGATAACCACCAATATGTTTAAATGCATCGAATGCAGCAAATTCTTTCGCCGGAAAGATAAGAGACGGTCAACACATTTATTGAAAGATAAAAATCGTGAAGAAGAGATTTTTTCAGATGAAAATACCCATATATTAACACCCCTCAATGAAGCCGGTTTTGACCCCGTTAGGAATATTATTAAGAATAAAATGTTTGCGCTTAGAAAGAATTGGGGACATTCTCAAGAATCCTTAAAGGATGAGAATAATGGAAATTATAGTATTGTTGATAGAAGAAGAAATAAAGATGTGAACCCGAATTCAACTAAAGACGACAATCCCGCGTTTGAAGATGATAATCCAAGTAGTGACCCCGCGGTTGAGGATGATGACCGAAGTTGTGATGACGACTTCAATGGCGATGATGATGATGACGAAATTCAAGATATTACAGACCCCAATATACTGGTGGATGAATTAAAATTAACATTAAGCAGGAGGTCAGGAAGAAAAGCTTTGGAAATTCTAGAACAGTTAAAAATGCTCAATGTAATTGTATAAAAATGTTTGAAAATGTCAGGGGTCGATTTTTCTTCCAAAAAACGTTAAATAATACTCAAATATATTGACATAATTTTATTTTTGATCTTCATTTCAATTTCTGGCGTGAGAAAGAAAAGATGTTTTGGTTGGAAAAGATTCAGCATAGACAAAAGTATTGTATTTGCTCAGTTAGATGGCGAAATTTTAAAATAATTATCGTTAATGTGATTGGAGTTATTTTAAGTGTGTTTATTACTCCGGAAAAGGGTAGCAAAACCCTAATATTTAGTATTAGAAAAGGGGAGCCCTACTATGAAAATTTACATACTACGTATAAATTTCATCCTTTCGAACATGCAAAAATTGAGGTTGTATCAGGTGATATAACTTTAATCGGAGATGTTGTAGATGCTGTTCTGAGTGCGAGACGAATCGATGGCTACCAGAAAAACTGTCCTTTTGCAGATATTGAAACTGATTCTGAGTGGATTAAAAGAGAAAAGGAATCTTAGATATATCTGATTATAAAACGCATGTTATTGGCACGAATTATTCATTTGTATAGAAGATTTCAATTGAATATCATGTTTTGGGCTGAAAATATAAAACAAGGACAAAAATACTGCGTTTGTTCAGTTGGCTAGCGCCAATTTAAATTAGTAAATATCCAGTTTAATGGACCCGTGTTTAATTTGTTAATGACTCCTCAATATGGTGAAACAATTCTTTTGCTTTATCTTAAAAGTAATGATCTACTTCCAAAAAGATTTATTGATTTCGATTTCATATTTCAACCTCTTGAACATGTTAAAATAGAGGTGTACTTAGGCGATATTACCATAGTTGGAGAAGCTTCAGACGCTATATATAGGCAAAATACACATCATAACAACATCTTTCCGCCTAATTGCCCGTTTAGGGAAAAATATTGGGATGATAAAGCAAGATTGAGAAGTTAAAAAGATTCTGTAATACAATAATTTAACCAGTACTGGAGGATATAAATCAGTTCAAAGGAGTTTCCGATATTTTATTTGATGTACCCAAAGAAATAATTTTTAAACTAAAAATTCGTGTGGAATCATAGATGTTAAAATAAAATGAATAAAAACAGTGTATTATTATGTATTGAAAATTGTGTTTTATTACCCAGAGCCCTATGGTTTAAAAAAAAAATATATATATATAGATATATATATATATATATATATATATATATATATATATATATATATATATATATATATAGATATATATATGTCCAGATAAAGGAATTAAAATTAGCATCAAGCAGGAGGTCAGGAAGAAGAGTTTTATAAAATCTAGAACAATTAAAAATGCTCAATGGCGTTGTATAAAAAAAATGCTTGAAAATAAAACTAATTACAATTTAAAAATTAACCATTTCTTTCAACTTCTGTACATTCAGTGTAATTAACGACAGACAAATCAGCAGGTGATCGATTACACTGTGCAAGTCGAAAAGACACTAGAGCTTTAAATCGTGAATATTTCGAAAACAGCGGCTAACTTAGAAAAAAAACAGAAATAGATACCATCATTAAATTCGGCGTACATGAATTAGGTTTACTAGGTAGACGTTCTAACTGCTGAAAAAAACTTTCCGCTTTACGCATAGTTAGCCCTCCATTGAATACGATTGGAAGAGCATCTTCAATTAGCTTGTCAAAAATAAAATAAGATTGTGGAATCTGTATTACACATTTGCGATAAGAATATTTATAAAATGAGGGGGACACACGCTTCATTTTAATTTTATCAAGAGAATTTAAGTAATCATATGGAAAACCCCCTTTCTCCTTATTAATTTGAAAAACTCATTATCCTTAAATTTATTATGGATTATTCTGATTATGGATTATTATTCTAAAGTCTTCATCATGCAGATTTTTTTTTTCCAGAGTATCTAAACTCTCTCGCAGGAATAAAGCGAATGGAACCTAAAAATCGTAATTCAATCGTTTGATTCTCAGATGAAAAAATTGTCTTTGACATTGATATATATATATATATATATATATATATATATATATATATATATATATATATATATATATATATATATATATATATATATATATATATATATATATATATATATATATATATATATATATAACACTTTATTTAAGGGAATAACGCTAATGGAATCTTCAATTTCATTTAATTTTAAGCATCTCAAGTTTTAAAAATTCCAGTGGGGGTAAAATACTTGATAACACTCTGCTATAAAAGCTGAGGCAAATATTTAGGTAGAGCAGTATATTCAGGGAAGGAAGGAAGATCAGGTATGTTGCAGAGTAATTAATATATGCGTAAATAAAAAATTTTATTACAGAAATAAAATGGAAGGAAAATCTGTCGTAAATACCCCTCGCGAGCAATATACTTTTAAGATACAATTCACCCCAGCATGGGACGAAATGATATTAGCGGCTAATAATCAACTGGCTTTCGGGATAAAGGCTCTGAAGTATTTACTGGAAGAACATTACTTAGACGAATTTCAACAACATATTCAAAAATATCTAAAAAATTGTGCATATGAACCTGTTCGGGTTATATCACGATTCAAATACATCAATCGATGTAATGAGCACAATTTTGAAATCATCGAACTTAATACAGATCTTAAGGATGGTGAAATTAAGCAGGAATATCTAAATAAAGTAACACAACCTATAATACAGAAAATGGAGGAATTCGAGAGATGAAAAGATGTTCTTGTATTGAATATATGTTTTGTAAAATTCTTTTTTGAAAATCATCAATCACTGGAACCGCAGTCAGGGGTTAAGACAGTGGAGATCAACAACACTGTATATGAAATGGATGAAGATTGCAATTTAAACTTTATCGAAAACAAAATCGACGAAATACCAGGATTTAGAAATATGAAAATTAATTATATAAAATAATGATAAGTCAGGAAGAGTTAATAAAACTATGCCGATTTTAAATAAAAATTGATTAAGTGAATTACGAGTGTTTTTATTTATAAGAAATTTAGTATTTTGTGATTACATGTGATTGGTGTATACTCTTTTCCAAATACATGTTTATAAGTAAGTAAATTACTTGTACCAAAGTAAAGTTAATAATTTTTTAAACTGTGATAATTTTAGTAAACTGAACTGTGCTCCAACCAAAAGGTTTAGTCGTGATATTAGAATAAGTCTTGACAATAGAACATTTGAATATACCTAAGAACGCAAAATTAGTGTCATTCATCGTAATAAATACAAATTCCATGATAAGAGCTCTCAATAACGAATTTACTGTAGGTGAAATACAGCGTCAAAGCTTTTATACGCAGCTAGTCCTCAATGGTGTTATTTTAACTAGTAATCAAGGCCCAAATGACGTAATTGGTGTAATGACTTGCTTGCTATAAAGAAAAAAACCCATGAGCACTTAAAACGTTTTTTATTGAACCATAGCATAATTGTAGTAATAAACTCTATTTCTTCACTTTGTCTCTCTCTCCAGGGATTCGTCCATGATTTTTGCTGCCAGAATTCTCGTTACTAGAAACTGAACTAGATTGTGTCAGAAGCCTGTCTTGAGAAAAAAGCTGAAACTTGTTAAATGGTTCTATCTGTTTATCTAAGTTTAAAGTATAATTTATATGCAGCAACTGTAATAATATAATTTTATTGATCTACATAGTAAAACAAATCATTCGATACGACGTGTTGTTTTTAGTCTTTCCGCATTTAAAATCCTGTATGCACATCTTTGATCCATGTCGTTTATGTAAAGAAGTGGCTTATATCTTCGTAAATTGAGATTCTCTAAACCCTCACTTATATCTTTTGAATTTTGCTGCTGTACTAGGGCTTGACTCATTTTGATATATATGCCTTTACTCAACGCGAGAAACTATTGAACTGCGCTTATCTGAGCAGATGTCTTGTACGATGATGCATTATCAGACAGTATGTTCATCGATGATTCGTTATCCGTCGGTATTAACTTTGTAGGAGATGTCATCTCATTCGATGATTATAATAGGTTAATTACCCAACTGACGCCGAGGGGTGAAGGAACAATTTCTTGCCTTTACAATGCCCCTGGCCTTATTGTGATAGTTGCGCTTTGGTGACAGAAATTATTTTTCTACCTTTTTACAGAATATATCGTGACAACTCAGCGCGTTGATAATTTAACAGAGTTAGGTTTTCTTGTGCCAGTGTCTATGGTTGTAATTGCTTTGCGGGTATTAAGTATTCATATGTATAATAAATATAAAGTGTCCCCTGAACTTGGAAAGATACAAAATGTCTTTCAAATTCATTAGATAATTAGCAAATACAAATTCCCCTGATAAGCACGAATTTACTCATAGTCGAAATACAGTGCCAAAACTTTTGATCACATCTTCAGATAAAAGCCGCTCTTGCCTTGTCTGTATACAAATGTGAAATTCTATTCCGATAATGGAACATAATGATCATGTTAATATCTTTCTTCTTCCTATCTAAAGTTCAAGGTTGCTACACGAAATTATGATATGATATAACTCCCGAATTAATGTCTATATTTAGATCTGGAAAAGAAATTGCATGATAATCTTTTAAAGTTCAAGGCTGTTGTTGTTTCAGCAAATCGTTTTTCTTATCGCCACCCAAAACATTTACGAGTCTGGGGCATTCAACTCTTATCGGCAAAGTTTACGCTGACCAAATCGAGTCCAGACGTTTTACTACGCCTTATCAGCGAATTGTTATGCTAAAAGAAATCGAGCCAGACAGTTATTAACCAGCGAATTTTTAACAAAATTGCGAATGCTATTTTTAAATCGCTTTTCGGCTAATTGCAGAAGTCCTCCAGAGATGGCGTCTTTAAATTCAATAAGCCAATAAAATCTATTTGTAGCTTACCACTGCGCGTATTCATATATGCGCGAAATAAATAAATAAAAAATCCAATTGGCTATTTTTAGCTCAAAACATTAGTTTATATACCGACTTAAGAATACCAACCACAATTAGCTTGGTAGCCTCATGGCTAGAGCGCTTCCTTCGAATCACCACAACCGAGGTTCGAGACCCGGAAACAGATTTTGCGCTTTTTAACAGCTGGCAATAAAATTAGCCAGCCAGTCAGCAAGTGACACACACACACACACACACACTTAACCAACAACCAGCCAGCCAGTCAACAGGAGACTAGTCAACATATGACTTCAGGGAATCCCCTCCTGTGACGTCATACAACCGGATGTTTACCAGCCAACAGGGAATCCCCGCCCCCATAACAACATAGGCTACAATTCCACAAATACCCATGTCTACCGGATGTCTGCCTAAACCGTCCTAATAACTACTTATAAAGCGAAAATATTATTTTTCTTCATATAATTCGTACGAGAAATTGAAACTTTTTCTATAAGTACCAGACTCCAAACTGGCAAAAAGCACCTTCATAAACATTCCTGGATCCTTCCTTCTATCTTCCACCTTCCAACAACCAACCTTCCACCGTCTAATTTCCGTCGAATTATTCCAGTTTCCACTCGTCATATGCGCCGGCCACGAGACGAAATCCCGCCTTCCCGAACCTAACTCCTGTAGCTAGAATTACAGTAGGTTAAGGGCAGTACGCTGCTCGAGCTCAGTACGGGTGCAAGCTTAGGAACGGCTCAGGGAACAGCATAGCCCGTAGTTAAGCTAATTAGATATAAGTAGTGTAAGGGCAATTAATTGCTCGGTCCTAGTACGCGCGTTGAGCGGAACGGTCTAAGGGACCTAGCTACTTAGATATAAGCATGTTAAGGGCAATCTAATTGCTCGGGCCTAGAATGCGTGTTGAGCGGAACGGTCTAAGGGACCTAGCTACTTAGATATAAGCAGATTAAGGGCAATCTAATTGCTCGGGCCTAGTACGCGTGTTGAGCGGAACGGTCTAAGGGACGTAGCTACCTAGACATAAGCAGGTTAAGGGCAATCTAATTGCTCCGGCCTAGTACGCGTGTTGAGCGGAACGGTCTAAGGGACGCAGCTATCTAGCCATAAGCAGGTTAAGGGCAATCTAATTGCTCCGGCCTAGTACGCGTGTTGAGCGGAACGGTCTAAGGGACGTAGCTACCTCGACATAAGCAGGTTAAGGGCAATCTAATTGCTCGGGCCTAGTATGCGTGTTGAGCGGAACGGTCTAAGGGACGTAGCTACCTAGACATAAGCAGGTTAAGGGCAATCTAATTGCTCGGGCCTAGTACGCGTGTTGAGCGGAACGGTCTAAGGGACGTAGCTATCTAGCCATAAGCAGGTTAAGGGCAATCTAATTGTTTGGGCCTAGTACGCGTGTTGAGCGGAACGGTCTAAGGGACGTAGCTATCTAGCCATAAGCAGGTTAAGGGCAATCTAATTGCTCCGGCCTAGTACGCGTGTTGAGCGGAACGGTCTAAGGGACGTAGCTACCTAGACATAAGCAGGTTAAGGGCAATCTAATTGCTCGGGCCTAGTATGCGTGTTGAGCGGAACGGTCTAAGGGACGTAGCTACCTAGACATAAGCAGGTTAAGGGCAATCTAATTGCTCGGGCCTAGTACGCGTGTTGAGCGGAACGGTCTAAGGGACGTAGCTATCTAGCCATAGGCAGGTTAAGGGCAATCTAATTGTTTGGGCCTAGTACGCGTGTTGAGCGGAACGGTCTAAGGGACGTAGCTACCTGGCCATAAGCAGGTTAAGGGCAATCTAATTGCTCGGACCTAGTACGCGTGTTGAGCGGAACGGTCTAAGGGACGTAGCTATCTAGCCATAAGCAGGTTAAGGGCAATCTAATTGCTCGGGCCTAATATGCGTGTTGAGCGGAACGGTCTAAGGGACGTAGTTACTTAGAAATAAGAACCGTAGAAGTAAGATTCTAGCAGGAAGGTTTGATATAGAAACTGAATTGTTAGAGAGTAAGAACAATAAATTAAGTGTTACTAAGAACCGGGCTTTCTAATTAATAACCCTTTAACTCCCAAGCCAAATTCTCTCTCTCACTGCGTTGATAGACCCTGGCTTTTCTCCACTGCAACTACCCAGGCAATTGATTTTGCGACTTTCCCACTACCGTACCGACAGAAAAATCGCACTCCGTTGGCGCCCGACTTACCGCACCGGGGAAGAACGTCACAGTATTTTCTTCTTTCTTCCTATAGATGTAATCTTCTCTTTGATGTGTTGATACGTTGATGATTTTTAAGCTAGAGGATGCTTTACCCTGGGTGGGGGGCACCTCATAGTTAAAATATTTGTGAACTTGTTTGTTCATTTTACTTCAAAATGTTTTTGGAAGAGGATGCCTTACGCTGGGTGGGGGCACCTCTTATTAAATTTTGTTGTTGTATCTTGATGATATTTTTAATAATGAGGATACCTTACCCTTGGTGGGGGGCACCTTTTATTAAAATTTTGTTTTTTCTATCTACTGCTACAGTCAACGTATTCGCTGTGCAGGTCGCGGTAGAATCTGCCATGAACGGCCTTGCCCGCCCATCTTTGCTTCTTTGTGCTAAGGTCTGTGGCGTTTAAGTGGAAATGATCGCCATTTAGGGAGAGAGGTGTAAGTCCTTTGTCGGCTGAGGTTATTGCTCGGAGTTGTGGGTTGTTCACTGAATCTCTGAAATATTTTCTCAGTGAATTTAATTGCTTCTCGCAGATATATGTAATGTCCAAAAGTCCTTGACCACCCATGCTCCTGTGAATTATTGATCTTTCGAGACATGACTTTGGTTGATGGATATCATGCTCGGTTAGTAGGGTCCTAATGCTTCTTTGAAGGTCTTGTAGATCGGTCATTATCCACTTGATGACGCCTAAGCTGTACGTCAGGACAGGGATTGCGAAGGTGTTTATGGATTTTAATTTGTTCTTCCCGTTGAGATGTAAGGTCATCAGGCGTCAAAGTCTGCGAGTGAATTCGCCCTTGAGTTGTTTTTTGACCTTTTGTTGCTCTGTTCTCTTGTCCTGCAGGACTCCCAAGTATTTATACAGCTCGGGATCATTCATTTCAGCGATTGAAGCAATTGGCTCCTCCTGGTTGTGCATTGTAACCTTCCCTCTGAATATGTGAAGAGTGCGGCATTTTTCAACACCTAGCGACATTTTGATATCTTCAGAGAATACAAGAACTATTTTTAGCAGCTGCTCCAGCTGTTTTTTCTTCGCTGCGTAGAGTTTGAGGTCGTAGATCTATAGTAGGTGGGATATTTTATATATATATATATATATATATTCGTGCTACCGTCACATATAGAGAAAACATATTTTGATTTATTTAGCATCGTGCTGAGTGGATTCAATGCCAAGCAAAACCAAAAGGCACTGCAGGGGTCTCCCTGGAAGATGCCATTATTTATTTGGATTTCGTCGGTGGTGATAATCTAATTATTATTATTGTTCAGAACAATATTCGTCCTCCACTGGCTCATAACCCTTTCTAGGAAATCCACAATATCTGGGTGGATTTTATAAATCTGTAAGACTTCCAATAGCCATGTGTGGGGGAGACTGTCGAAGGCTTTGCGGTAGTCTATGTAGCACACGTCCAGATTTCTATTGCTGCAAGTTGCCTGTCCTAAAACTACTGAGTCAATGACAAGTTGTTCCTTGCATCCTCTAGACATTTTCACGCATCCTTTCTGTTCATGTGTCAAGATATTGTTATTATTGCAGTGGCTACATATGTATAAGGTTGTTTATGCACAGCATAATTAATTTGTACAGGGTACTGAGACATGTAATCGGTCGATATTTGCCTGGGTCCGTAGAATATCTGTCTTTAGGCAGAAGATAGGTTTTGCCACGCGTAAGGAAAGAAGGAACACTTTCAGGGTTTCGAAGGGCACTATTAATAAGATCTTGGGTGCAGTTAAGTAAACCTCTTGAACCAAAAGTTCTGAATCTTGTCAGGTCGCGGTGACTTCCAGTTGTGAGTTTCTGTAAAGTTCTGCTGGTTCGACCTTGCTTTTCTGCTTCAGTAGTCTGCAGAACTTCTTCTCGTTGGCGGCGAATATTGCGTTATTCTTGTGTTGCGTCGCAGTTAAATACTTATTTTTCGCGCCACTAATACTGATAGTTTCTGTTTTAGGTTATCGAGACTCTTTTAGGGACTTCGGCGTTAAATTCAAATCTCGAGTGCCTGTTATGGTTTCGGCAAATCCTCTTGACTCTGTTGGCTAGGCGTTTGGAAGTATTCCCATTCAGGTTCGAACTTATTCTATTAATTTGCACGCGAAGGTTCTCAATCGGTTTTTCAATTTGGCGCATCCATCTCAGTGGAGTCCCTCGTTTACTACTACCATTAGGGAGATTGTCCGCTGGTAAATGTTCCCTTAAGGCTCCTATGAGCTTAGTAACAGCAAGTGCTGCACAATATGTGATGGTGTTGATATTTTCTAGATCAGTTTGATCGCTGTGGAGGGGGATATGATATGGTCATTGAAAATTGATATTATTTGGTTTTGCGGGATGTGCTGATCTTGGGAATGTTTGGTCTGGATAAGAGATTTAGCCCACTGTACAGGGTATAAAAATAACTAAAAGATTCCTGAGCAGTCTCAATGTCAGAGGAGACTGGCGTAGTTTCGTCATCTGTTTTTTGGCCCTGAGGAAGTTGATTCGCGGGTGTGTCATTGGTCTGATCTGCAGAGGGTATATTAGTGTTGAATTCCATTCGTGTAGTGATGTTAGGATCCGTGATAGCTTCTCTGGCTGTACTGGCAGCTTGATCCTGCACTGTTTGGGTGTTGGCTGGGGAGATAAGGGTATTAACGTCATTCAACTGAGTCGTCGAATCAGCATTAGCATTGGATTCATTTGTTGTTAGGAGGGGGGATTCTGGTTGTTTATTCTTATTGCAGCAGCAACTTGGTTTTGTATTATTTGTCTGTTAGCTGGGGAAATCAAATTGTTTCTGCATATAACTCTAACTTGGTCTGATAATCTTTGTTCGGTTGTGATGAAATTTGGGTATTGTTGTGTGAATATTTGGTGCAGTCTTGTTCGATATCCTGTCATATTCGTTTGGAGATCTGTAACTTGGTAAAACGTGCACAGTAGAAATTCATTTATTTCAAGGGATCATCGAATGCGCTGTCTAATCGTTCCAGCCTGAGTGGTTGCTGCTTCTATGGGAGCTTGCATACCATTCTCAGTACGTTCATTTTGAGGTCTATTGTTCCCAGTTGGATTTGAAGATTGATAACTCCTACCGGCCTGAGCTGAATCAAGAAGAAAGTTTTCGCGATTTCCATTTCGGGCCAGGTCGTCAACGTGTATTCCGATCCGAGGCGTTTCTGTTTTGATTATCTATGACTTAAGTTTTATTGCATTTTAGGCCTACTGCCAGGTACGTGTACCGACCGCTCTACTAGTGTCCGACGTCGACCGAGGAGCCGCCCATTTAGGGTACAGACGCTTCCGGATTTTAGCCCTGCTTATTTTTAATGGTGGCATGTACTCGCCACGACACAGAACCCGTCAACAACGTGCGCTCTTTTAATAGGAACCCGTGCCACCAGGAACCCGAACGCGTCTCGATGGTTCTGCCGCAGGTTGGTCCGGGACTGCTTATTCAGTATATTCGCGAAGGTGTTTATGGATTTTAATTTGTTTTTCCCGTTGAGATGTAAGGTCATCAGGCGTCGGAGTCTGCGAGTGAATTCTCCCTTGAGTTGTTTTTTGACTTTTTGTTGCTCTGTTCTCTTGTCCTGCAGGACTCCCAAGTATTTATACAGCTCGGGATCATTCATTTCAGCGATAGAACCAATTGGCTCCTCCTGGTTGTGCATTGTAACCTTCCCTCTGAATATGTGAAGAGTGCATCCTTTCTGTTCATGTGCTAAGATATTGTTATTATTGCAGTGGCTACATATGTATAAGGTTGTTTATGCACATCATAATTAATTTGTACAGGGTACTGAGACATGTAATCGGTCGATATTTGCCTGGGTCCGTAGAATATCTGTCTTTAGGCAGAAGATAGGTTTTGCCACGCGTTAGAAAAGATGGAACACTTTCAGGGTTTCGAAGGGCACTATTAAAAAGATCCTGGGTGCAGTTAAGTAAACCTCTTGACCATAAAGTTCTGAATCTTGTCAGGTCACGATGACTTCCAATTGTGAGTTTCTGTAAAGTTCTGCTGGTTCGACCTTGCTTTTCTGCTTCAGTAGTCTGCAGAACTTCTTCTCGTTGGCGGCGAATATTGCGTTATTCTTTTGGTGTTGCGTCGCAGTTAAATACTTATTTTTCGCGCCACTAATACTGATAGTTTCTGTTTTAGGTTATCGAGTACTCTTGTAGGGATTTCGGCGTTAAATTCAAATCTCTAGTGCCTGTTATGGTTTCGGCAAATCCTCTTGACTCTGTTGGCTAGGCGTTTGGAAGTATTCCCATTCAGGTTCGAACTTATTCTATTAATTTGCACGCGAAGGTTCTCAATCGGTTTTTCAATTTGGCGCATCCATCTCGGTGGAGTCCCTCGTTAACTACTACCATTAGGGAGATTGTCCGCTGGTAAATGTTCCCTTAAGGCTCCTATGAGCTTAGTAACAGCAAGTGCTGCACAATATGTGATGGTGTGGATATTTTCTAGATCAGTTTGATCGCTGTGGAGGGGGGGGGGGGATATGATATTATCATTGAAAATTGATATTATTTGGTTTTGCGGGATGTGCTGATCTTGGGAATGTTTGGTCTAGATAAGAGATTTAGCCCACTGTACAGGGTATAAAAATAACTAAAAGATTCCTGAGCAGTCTCAATGTCAGAGGAGACTGGCGTAGTTTCGTCATCTGTTTTTTGGCCCTGAGGAAGTTGATTCGCGGGTGTGTCATTGGTCTGATCTGCAGAGGGTATATTAGTGTTGAATTCCATTCGTGTAGTGATGTTAGGATCCTTGATAGCTTCTCTGGCTGTACTGGCAGCTTGATCCTGCACTGTTTGGGTGTTGGCTGGGGAGATAAGGGTATTAACGTCATTCAACTGAGTCGTCGAATCAGCATTAGCATTGGATTCATTTGTTGTTAGGAGGGGGGATTCTGGTTGTTTATTCTTATTGCAGCAGCAACTTGGTTTTGTATTATTTGTCTGTTAGCTGGGGAAATCAAATTTTTTCTGCATATAACTCTAACTTGGTCTGATAATCTTTGTTCGGTTGTGATGAAATTTGGGTATTGTTGTGTGAATATTTGGTGCAGTCTTGTTCGATATCCTGTCATATTCATTTGGAGATCTGTAACTTGGTAAAAGGTGCACAGTAGAAATTCATTTATTTCAAGGGACCATCGAATGCGCTGTCTAATCCTTCCAGCCTGAGTGGTGGCTGCTTCTATGGGAGCTTGCATACCATTCTCAGTCCGTTCATTTTGAGGTCTATTGTTCCCAGTTGGATTTGAAGATTGATAACTCCTACCGGCCTGAGCTGAATCAAGAAGAAAGTTTTCGCGATTTCCATTTCGGGCCAGGTCGTCAACGTGTATTCCGATCCGAGGCGTTTCTGTTTTGATTATCTATGACTTTAGTTTTATTGCATTTTAGGCCTACTGCCAGGTACGTGTACCGACCGCTCTACTAGGGTCCGACGTCGACCGAGGAGCTGGGTACAGACGCTTCCGGATTTTAGCCCTGATTATTTTTAATGGCGGCATGTACTCGCCACGACGCAGAACCTGTCAACAACGTGCGCTCTTTTAATAGGAACCCGTGCCACCAGGAACCCGAACGCGTCTCGATGGTTCTGCCGCAGGTTGGTCCGGGACTGCTTATTCAGTACATTCGCAGCTGCTCCTCATATACCCTATCCGCCACCTGGGGACCCGCCTGGTAGCAGCCTGCCACTGCCCCAGGTTATTATTATTATTTTCGGTTTTTATGCGTGTCATCTCGGCTTCCAGCCGGCGCGGTGGTAGTTTTCCCCTACGTCGGGCGTAATGCCAAGACTTCGGGGATTTGTCAGTCGTTCGTTCTGTACTTATGTAGTGTAAGATAATTGGCACGATAGTCACTTTGTCCATTTTCCACATCCGCTGCACCTCGTGTGCCAAATCTGTGTATTTCGTAATCTTCTCCCTAAAAGTGTTCTGCACATTGTTGGTGTTGGGTACTGCAATGTCAATTAGGTATGTTGTTTTGCTGTGTTTATCTATGAGAGTAATATCCGGTCTATTTTGGTGTATTGTCCGATCAGTTATTTTTGACCGATCATAATATATTTTATGTTTGGAGTTTTCAAGAACAGTGTCTGGTGTATATTTGTAATATGGTGTGTATGTGGCGGGTGTAATAAGACTAACAGTTGGTGTATGACATTCCAGACCTGGTTGTGCCTATGTAAGTAATCTGTTTGGGTAAGGAGTTTGCATTCAGCCGTTATATGTTCTATTGTTTCAGAAGCTAAATGACAAAGTCTACACGTGTCGTCCTGAACTGTTTCCTATAATTGCTCGTGCTTATGACTTTGTCTTGTATAGCAAGCATGAATCCCTCCGTATCAGGGAATAAATCACCGCGACTGAGGCAAGCGTTCGACGAATCTTTGGCTCAGGTCAGCGTAATGTCTTCCATGTAGAGACTTATGTGACCATGCTTGCTGTTTATCTGTGTGTGTGTGTGGCTATGTTTAGTGTATTATCCAGCATTCGGTTGTGCAAATCAAGTGGTGTTTGTTTGTTGTCGGCTTTAATCACTGCTGCATGCAATGGAGAACTATCTTCTTTGCTATAGAAACTTGTAGAGTTCCCCCTCTTCCATAGGTTCAATAGTGTCCCCGGATGGGAGATCGAATCCCACAAGTTCATGTTTTCCCCTTGTCACATGAAGCGTCCTACATTTGTCAACTCCGAACTCCATCCGGATGTCATTGGAAAAATCCAGAGTAGTCTGCAGCAGCTATTGCAGATAAGGTTTCGAGGAAGCGTATAATTTGATGTCATACATGAGATGCGTGATTTTATTAATATTTTCCCTGTCGTGTCGTATATTATACCCATAACCGGTGGCATCCAAGGCACGTGAAAATGGATTCAGAGCGAGACAAAATCATAGCGGACTCAAAGAGTCTCCCATCTCCCATTGGTATCGGGGGTGTTGTAATCTGTGTGTTTGGTGTTTTTATGTTTATTTTATTATTATTATTATTAAATAAAGTGCCAAAGAGTCAAGACGCGTTTTTGTGCCGGAATAATTTTAAAGCGAAAAAGCAGTAATTTACGTCAAAATTGGTATCTGTTACATTGTGTGTTCGTGTTAGGTTAATTTTTTTGAGTTGTGTTCATCATTCCCCTTACGATTTGTGTCGTTATATACAAAAACTTTTAGAATTTTTTTTATGTTTTGTGCGTTTTTGCATTTTTAATTAATTAATTTTTGACGTTTCACTTTTAAATCTAGTTGTCTCAAAAACTTTTTAATCGCATTTACATTGACTACTTCACTCAAATGAGTGCAAGTAGTAGTGACAGTGGGGGAAAGAAAAAACCACCCAATATAAAGAAAAAAAGAGGGCGAGGACAGAAGATGGATCTCGGAGAGTTACTAACACCTAAAGAGCCCACAGAAGAGGCGTTGAGAGCATCCCTGAGGAAGACCAAATCTCATGAAAATACATCATCAAATTTATTGACGGATAATGTGCCGAAAGGTCCGACCATAACAATCGCAACTTCTTCAGCAGCAACAGCTGGAAGTACCTCCTGCAATAATATGGAAAAAGCGACTTCTACTGCAAGAGCAGCGGCATCCACCGTAATAATGCCAAAACTGACGGACGTAGTGCGAGCTGCTTCAATGGCAGCCCCATCACCAAACCCACTGATTATGCGCCCGAAGCTGACTGGCAACAATAGGATTGAGGCCAGCAAGACAACGCCAAGAGAAGCAGTTACCGCAGCTTTAGTGACAGGGACTAGCTACGGCCAACAGGAGTGGTAGCTCTAGAAAAAGTTCATCATATATTATCATTCAGGGCAGCTACATAACTCCACGTCAGCCACCGGCCGACTTGGGAAAGTCTCGCCCTAAGACGGTAGCATGGCTTCAAGGTCTCTTTGACTGTCAGTGGCAGGACGAACGCTATGGTATGCACTTTGAGCACCTTCGAGGATGCACGCAAAGTGCGTTGCCTTGTCGCTGGTGGTCCCGTTGGAGAATATTTTCTCCTTCGGACTAGTTGGCCGCGGTATGGTGAAGGTCTATACCACTACCATCGACGCAGCCACTAAGCTGATGCTTGAGGGCATCGACGTGGGTGGCAGGCATTTCTCGGGTCGCCCTCGGGGCTAGGTCTGAGGATCTTGAGGTCTTCTTAGCAAGGTTTGGTAAGATTCATGGCAAGGTCCGGGAAGTGCCACTAAGAATAGGGGACGATAGCCTCGGTCGCGGCATCTTAAGTTTAAGCCGTGAAGCACACATCACTCTTAATCAGGCTTTTACTGGAGTGCTGCTGGATCGATGACCTGGATTGAAGTGAGCACCGAAGCGAAATGCCATGCTTGCCATCAGGCAGGGCACTTTATTGCGGAGTGTCCTAAGAGGCTCAGGAAAGTGGCTGAGGCACTGTGGAGGAAACGCCTGTTCTAGCAGAAGTTTCCAAAACAGTGACCTCACCCGGTGCTGCGCCTGTTCTTTTGGAGCAACCTGCCACTAAGGTGTCTGAGGAGGCACTCCCTGAGGCAAATCCGACGCCGGCTATAAACGGTGCCACTCCAACACGGGAAAAAGTAGACTCTTCGGACGAGGAGATTACTAGTGGTAGCCAAAAAAAGAAAAAGAAGAGGATGAAGAAGAAAACGAAAGGAAAGCCTGACCAGGAGGTGATGCCACCACCGAAGAAGGCAGTAAGCGCTGGGAGGGTCTCGGGGAAAGAGGCTACAACTTGCGCTCCGAGTGTACCTTCAGTAACTCCAATGGATGTCACTGAAGCTCTCTCGGACGTAGAGGTTGTTTCTGCTCTGGAGACGGCTTTTCCAACCCAAAGCGGCTATGAATCGTGTGGAAGTTCCATATCGCTTAATATCCGCTTTGAAGTGGATCCTGCTTTGGTGGAGGTTCCGAGGGAGAAGCTGCGCTCGCTCCTCGACAGCCTTCACTACAAGAAGAGTTCGGAGAGGACCATTCTCAGGCGTGAGCTTCGAGATCCAGCCAGGATCCTGCCCCAACTGAAACTCCTCATGGCAGAGGCCAAAAAGAAGGCCAAGTACAATGAGGTGTCGAGGTGCGAGCGCCTCTTCAATAAAGTCTCGGGAATCCTTGAGGATCTCAAACTGGACAGGGCTCTTCATCATTAGAGTCGTACAGTCATTGTCTGAGTTCTTGAGATTTCTTGAATGTGTAGGATAACATCAATCAATGCAGGGGGCTTGAGTGCACCCACTAGACTACACAGTATTTTCGAAGACATAAGACAATGGAACACGGACATTGCACTTATACAGGAGACGAATTTTACACAAAACAATTTTACACGTCTAGAACAAAATTCAAATCTACACAAGGGTTACACAGTTTTTGCTACAGAAACTCCCCGCAGAGGTTCTGGTGTGGCAATTGCTGTGTCCCACAGCTTTACACTGATGTCTCCTGTATACACAGACATATTCCCAGGTTTCGCGTCTTCCTTGGATTTCGTCTTAAGGGACAAAACGCTAAGGGTAGTAAACGTGTACCTCCCACATGACCAGGATACTGCAAGACAGGTGTGGGACTCAATCCTGTCGCATATAACGAATTTCGGTGGTGAAGTTATTCTTGGGGGTGACTTCAACTGTACACTAGATTCTTCAATCGATCGTCAGTTGTTAGTCAGACATAGCAACCTTGTGGATGTCTACCGTTGGCTTAATCCAACGACTGGGTCATACACAAGGGTTTCCTGAAATGTCCAGGGTAGCTTTTGAGGTTCGAGGATAGACAGACTTTACGTCTCGTCTAGCCTTCTTAACTTTTTCGTTAGGATCACTCAAGAAGTGTGTTCAATAAGTGATCACCTTCTTGTTGTGGCGACTAGAACTTTGGTCGAAAAGCGAACTGCTTACTGGATTTTCAACACTAACTTGTTAAGCTCGGAGCAGTTCATTGAAGAATTCATTCAGTTCAATCGGAGTAGATATCATGCATCGAGTTTAACGGCCGAAGTCACCCGGATTGGTACGCTTCTGCCCGCGCAACCAAAGTTACTCGCACAATACGAGAGACTTAACGAACGACTGACAGCACAAAACTACAAGCATAGCTTGGAATTTATGCTCCGAAACCAGTCGCGAATACTTCTTCAAGACAACTCGACGTCGTACCGCTTCTTGTGAAGTAGACTCGATTCTTGCCGAATCGGGCCAGATCCTATAGGGAGAAGAACTTGCGAATTATATTTGCAACTACTACACGCGGCTTTATGCTGCATCGACGTTGCCAACATTCTCGTCCAACGATGAAGGCCTATGGTGTGGGAGGTGGTAGAATCGTTCAGATTCTCTTCTCGGCATACAATGGACGAAGACTTGCCTGAAATATTTAGGTGTATATGTGTGGCTCGATGGTTAAACATCTAATAGCTGCATGGCTCTGAAGAAACTCTCTGTGAATTCGCGGCGGACTAGACTGCACCCACTTTCGCTAAAAGAACGTGCAGTCGTTGTCAATTACCTGATTACCTCGTCCATCGTGTTAAAATCAGAGTGCTTTGAAGAACCTTCGTGAAACTTTTACAGGCGAAAGTCGTTGACCCCTTCTAGGGGGGGGGGGGGGGGGGCGATGGGTCGCTGAAAGTAGCGGACATACAGACCAGTAGCGGACATACAGACATGGTCGTGAAATTGCGTGATCTTCAGGTACGGGCATTCCAATGAGTGTTCTGTCAAAGAGATAACTTAATTTCGCAGCTGTGGGTAAGTTCTATGGGCGTAGCGGCACAGGGGAGCATTACTATCTGCTCTCAGTGCGTCGACCATATCCTCATGACTGGTTCCAGGATATGATCTCCACGATTACAACCTGGGGCAGAATAAGACTTTTCATTTGCGTTGAACCCTGAATTAGTAGATTCGCTGTTCAGTAATGCTCGAGGTGTAACGGCCGATACAGGACAACTCACAGTTCTTTGAGACATCATTGATGCTTTGACACTTATACACCCCCACACAACACAATTAAACGAATTGGTGGATACAGCACGAGAGCGTTAGTCGTCTCTCTACTAGGGATTCTAGCACTGAGGTGATAAACGCTTTCGTAATTAATCGACCGCCACACACGACATTCAGTACACTCACTTCACGTAGGCTGCGCGAGCTCTTCGTAGGAGTAAATCCTACGGATATCTTAGGGGTAAATAGATGGCGCACACATCTTGGGGTAGACTTAGGAGTATTGGGGACTATAACTAGCAGAGTCATCTATAGTATCCGTCCAATTACAGAGACTCTGATGTGGCATTCAAACTGCTCCATCACAGCCTCGTGCATCCAAACCAGCTGTCGCATATCGATCGACGAATTCAAAGAGCCTGCACGGTTTGTGGTGGTGAAGGAACCCTGTTCCACAGATACTTCACATGCCCGACCTTGTGCGACATTAATAATCTTGTTCGCGATATGTGCCAGCATATCTGCCCGACATTCAGTATTACAAGAACGTCGTTTTACTGGGGCCAAGGACATCTAACCAGGTAAATTGCTTGATAAGCTTTATCTTTACACTTGCTTAATCGACAATTCATCTGTACTGCATGCGGATCGAGCCTGGGCAACAGCCCACTAACCCACAGTTTCACAAACATGCACTAAAGAACCACTTCATTGCTAGATTGAAGAGGCGATTATGTCTAGAGTTCATGGCAACGAAGGCCGACACATTCAACTGCACCTGTCAACCTTATCGTCGGTGCGGAACGGAAGCCTTGTCTTTCACTAAGAATAACAGGCCACAGACTTGCAGCAGCTTGTCCACGAAGCTTCTCTTCCCATTGGTATTGCTGCAAGTGCTGCGGGAAGGACAAGTCGCACGTTGAAATCGTAGAACTGGAAGGATAATGGGAGCAGTTTGCAGACGTCAATGACTCTGCAGACTGGTCCCGCGGGTCTCTAATCGGTGCGCAATTTATGTGCGTTCGTCTAGAACATGTTTGGCTGAGTGCTCCCGGAGGACTACAAAAGTGGCGAACGGCTCTACGGAGAGGGCATTTGCTTGGTAGCAGTGGTTCCCGAAGTAGGAACTTCGCCCGGTGCTGCATCTACCCTCTGGGAACACTCAGACAATTATGTTCTTGTTTAAGTTTCTTCACGGTTTCGGATATTTTTGTTTAGTCCGAGGATTAGTTTTGGAATTTCTTCAAAATTTTTGAGAACTTTTCTTAGAGCTGGCACTCGCTTGGAGGCATTTTAAAATTTCTTGTATTTTCTTTTTTACAGTTTTTTCACTATTTTTTTTTGCCTTCAAGTTTTAGAGTCGTTTTTACGAAACATTTTTAGAGTAACGTAGCGTGTCATTTCTTATGGTATTTCTGAGCGTTAACTATTGTGTCTTTTGTTTTGAATATTGTAAATTTTTTAGGGTAGTAGAGTTTTGTAGGATTTTTGTTTATAACGATTGTGCCAAATAAAGCGCATTATACATAAAAAAAAAATTATTATTATTGAATAATCGGAAGTGTGTAGACGTGTTTTTCAAGTGACAAAAAGTGCCTGAAAAAAACGATAATTTGTGCAGAAAAAGTGGACAAAAGTGTGACAAACGAGGAAAGACACTAGTGAACAGTGAAATCTAGAAGAATATTGAAGAAATTTAAAGATAAATTAATTAAAAAGCTCGGAAAAATTTTGACTTTTGCTAAATTTAATTGTTTTCATTTGGTTGCTATAGCAACCTGTCAAAATTTGGTATTTTCAATAGGCAGAAATAAAAAAATTTAAAGTGATTTGCTACTGCCCTCAAAAATGAGTGACAGTAGCAGTAGCAGTGATACTGGGGGAGCAAAGAGCCACCCAATACCCGTGAAAAGAAGGTCCGAGGTAAAAAGGTGGACCTCGGCAGTTTTCTCAAAGAGCCCACCAAAAAGGCTACAGTGACCTCCGCTAGCGTGAAATCCGCCGCGAAGAAAGCAGCAGCAACAGCTGCAACTGTTCCCGTGGCAGCTGCCACAAGTAATGCAGCAGTAATTGCTGCAAATGTGCCTGCAGCATCCGCTGCAAAGAAGGCACCGGCCGCTGCGTCAACAGCAGCACCGATTTCTGCAGGGCTAGTAACAGGGACCAGTTACGCCCAGCAAGTAAGTGGTAGTTCAACTAAGAGTTCCTTTATCACAATTGCAGGCAGCTACGTGACTCCTCGTCAGCCCCCGGCTGATTTGAGTAAGTCTCTTCCCAAAGTACGCTATCCCTTTACTACCAAAATGTAAGGGGATTAAGAACAAAAACAAGCCAGTTATTTCAGGCTTCTCTTGCCTGTTGTTACGACGTCATCGCTCTGACCGAAACCTGGCTTCATAGCGGTTTTAATGATGCTGAAATTCTTGACGAGTCCTATCAGATTTTTCGTAAGGATAGATACTCTGACTCCATGGCTCGTGGGGGCGGCGTGCTGGTTGCATGTAAATCGCATTTGGATTGCAGGTTGGTTGATATACCTGCCTTTTCCGACACGCTCACAATTGAGCTCTTAGCTCTTAGGATATCACTGATGAAGATGCACATTTTCCTGCTTTGTTGTTATATCCCTCCAAACTTGACAAGCCATGTTGATGTGGATGAGAGAAGTCTTTACGATATTTTAATTCTTAACCTAGAATTTATTAGTAATATGACAAACCCAGAGGATGAAATCATCCTTCTTGGTGATTTTAACTTACCCAGCGTTCAATGGGTACTTAACGCTGATGGCGATGACTACCTTCCCTTTAATTGTCTTACTGCTAAAGACTCCCATTTTCTTGACGCCATCTCCTCCTCTGGTTTACACCAAATGAGTAATGTAAAGAACTCTATGGGAAGACAGTTAGATCTTATCTTTTCTTCTGATTCGTGTAACACTATAGTCGAGCCGACGTCTCGGAACTTATCCGCTATTGACAGTTTGAATCCGCCCATTTTCATCTCTTTTTGCTACGACGGTTCTAATACTGCCGACGCCAACGTAGATCAATACGTTCTTGATTTTAAAAGGGCGGACTTCTCTGATCTTTCAAACAGGATCCTTTCGATCGATTTCGCATCTCTTTTTGATGATAGCGATATCGACGAGTGCGTTTCCGTGTTTTATGATAGGATTTATGATCTGTTTAATTTGTGTGTTCCACTCAAACTGTCAAGATCATTATGTCAGTCCCCCCCGTGGTATACTAGAGATCTACGTAGACTTAAAAATAAGAAAAATAGACTATGGAAGACTTACTTACGCTGTAGAAACACATCAACTTATTGTGATTTCGTTTATTGTCATGACAGCTTTTTAGCGTTATCATCATCCTTGAACAGGGAATACCTCGATAATGTTTGCGATAACTTGCATATTGATCCTCGTACCTTTTTTAAGTTTGTTAATATGAAGAAGAAAATTGATAATTATCCATCTACAATGTGCTACAATGGATCCTCTAGTTGCAGCGCGCCCGAAATAGCCGACAACTTTGCATTGTTTTTCGAGGGTGCCTTTTCATCTGGCAATTTTGTGCCTTCCCCGGAAGAGTTTGATCATATCCACGAGCGTCCCGCTGCCTCCACTGCTTTGCCCATTATATCTCGTGATATTATTATAGATCATATCAAGAAGAAGCTTGGAATGGACTTTTCTTTTGGTCCCGATGGTGTTCCACCGGCATTCGTGAGATGCTGTTCCGACGCCTTACTCACTCCACTGGAACTCATCTTCAACAAATCTCTTCAGGCCGGTAGATTTCCTACGTTATGGAAGAGCTCCTTTATAATTCCTGTTTATAAAAAGGGGCATAAAAACATAATAACAAATTATAGGCCAATCGCAAAGCTTTCCTGCATACCCAAGTTGTTCGAATCTGTTATATACTCACAGCTTGTAGGGCAGCGTAAGGGGTTAATCTCATCTAATCAACATGGCTTTCTGCCCGGTAGATCGACGACAACTAACTTGCTTGAATTAACATACCACATAATCTCTGCCTTTCAGCAAGGTCTCCAGACTGACTGCGTCTACACCGACTTTAGCAAGGCATTTGATAAACTTCCTCACTCTGTCATTATGCTTAAGCTTGAAAAGTTGGGTTTTCCGCCTTTATTGCTCGATTGGATCTTCTCTTACTTAAAAGACAGGATATATCGAGTATCTTTCCGTAATACTTTATCCAGAGTCATTAGGGCTACATCTGGCGTACCGCAGGGTAGCCATCTTGGGCCGTTATTGTTTATTCTTGCCATTGACGACATTGTTCATCTGATTAAGCACTCTAAAGTCTTAATCTATGCAGACGATATGAAGATTTTCTCATGCGTTGGAAACAGTTATGATTCTTCCTGCATTCAGTATGATTTAAATACCTTCAAGAACTGGTGTGGATCTAATGGTCTGCAGCTTAACTTGGATAAATGTGAAGTTATGTCATTCTCTAGGAACCAAAATCAGCTCGTCTTTGATTATACCTTTGATGAAACTAATATCTGTCGTGTGCAGTCCGTCACTGACCTTGGAGTGAAGCTTGACCGTAAACTCGATTTCACTCTTCACATTAACTACATTGTTTCTAGGAGTAATTCAGTTCTTGGCTATGTAAAGCGGTGGTCAAGGGAGTTTTCTGATCGGAAGACCTTAATTCACTTATTCTTTTCTTTGGTCAGGCCAATTCTCGAGTATGCATCTCAGGTTTGGTCTCCCTGCTATGCTGTTCATTCCAGACGCATTGAGTCGGTGCAGCGGAACTTTGTTAGGTTCGCACTAAGAGACCTTCCATGGAATGATCCACTTAGGCTTCCTCCTTATGCGGATCGCCTCCGATTGCTTAATATGCACTCGTTGGAAGAACGACGTAGAGTTGCTGACCTAGTCTTTATTCACCAACTTTTGAACTCGAACATAGACTCTTGCACTCTCGCAGGTATGATTTCTTATAGGCATATCCCGTATAGCTTAAGAAGACTGCCTTTACTGCACGTTGCTCACTCTCGGTCTAACTATGGTATGCATGAGCCTATAAATCGCATGTGTAGAGCCGTGAATATGTGTCCTGTTTTTGACCTGACTCTTACTAAGGATTTACTGAAACGATCTCTGTTGTCTGTGCACCCCTGATTGTTTGTGTGGGCGTGTTTTGGATTTTCGTTTTTTTCTTTTTTGTTTGTTGTTTACTAATATTTTATTGCATGGGTTGTGGGAGCTTTTTGACGCCCAGTGGCAGGACGACAGGAACGGTATGTACTTTGAGGACCTTCGCGGAGTTACTCAAAGTATGTACCTGCGAGCTGTGTCACAGGTCGTCCCATTGGAGAAAATATTCTCCTTTGGTCTGGTCGGACGCGGTATGGTGGTGGCGTATACCACCACCATAGAAGCATCTACGAAGCTAATGCTCGAAGGTATCGATGTGGGTGGTAGACACCTCCAACCGTACTCGGTGACAGTGAAGCCGACGAGACTCTGCTTCTCCCGGGTTCCACTCCGAGCTAAGCCTGAGGACCTTGAAGGCTTCTTGCGAAGATTCGAAAAGGTCCACGGCAAAGTTCGGGCAGTACCACTAAAACTTGGAGACCAAGGTCTCGGTCGGGCATTCTCAGCTCTAGCCGGGAAGCATACGTCTCCCTAAACCAGGGATGTGTGCTTCCAGAAGGCTTCTTCTGGAGTATGCTCGGGTCACGTCATTGGATTGAGGTGACCACCGAGGCAAGATGTTTCGCCTGCCAACAGGTAGGGCATTTTGCAGCGGAGTGTCCGAAGAGAGAGAGGAAAGTGGCTGAAGGCACTGCGGAGAATGCTCCTGCGCCTACAGCTGCAACCGAAGTAGTTCCTTCGCCCATTGCTGCGCCTCCTCTCTTAGAACAACCCGTTTCCAAGGTGCCCGAGGAAATTTCTCCAGAGACCCATCTGGTCCTGGCTATAAACGGTGCCACCTCAACACGGGCAGAGGCAGTGAGCTCAGATGAGGAGCTCACAAAATCGAGGCAGGAAAAGAAGAAAAGGAAGAGGCAGCCTGCATGCCTGCAACTCCGTCAAAGAAGGTGCTGAGCAAGAGGAGGGTTTCGGCAGAGGAGACAAAACCTGTCGCTCCGAGTGCGTCGTCGGTGGCATCAGAAGATGTCACTGATGCCCTCTCGGACGTCGAGGTTCTCTCCGCCATCGAGACGGCGGGTCCAACTCAGAGCGGTTACGAATCGTGCGGCAGTACCGCTTCGATGAATAGCCGCTTCGAGGTGGACCCCCATTTGGTGGAGGTGCCGAGGGCGAAGCTCCGCACGATCCTCGACAGTCTCCACTACAAAAAGAGCGGAGACAGGATCCTGGCTATACTCAAGCGGGAGCTTGATGATCCAGCCAGGATCCTGCCCCAGTTATTGCAGTTATTAAAGCAAGAGGCAATAATGAGGTGACGAGGCTCGAGCGCCTCTACAATAAAGTAGTGGATGCCCTCGAAGAGCAGCGCCTGGACAGGGCACTTCTTCAATAGAGTCGTACACTCATAATCTGAGTTCAGCCTTCCCCTTGAATGTGTAGGATACTCTCTCTGAATACTGGGCGTTTAAGTGCACCTACACGCCTACACGCAATTTTCGAAGACATAAAACATTGGAATACTGACATTTCACTCTTACAGGAGACAAATTGAATTCAACTCAGTGAACGCGGGACGATTGCGGAACCTAGTCAGACAGCTCAACCTTGTCGATGTCTACCGTTGGCTCAACCCAACGACTAGGTCATACACAAGGGTTTCTCGAAATGTTCATGGTAGCTTTTCGGGCTCTAGGATAGACAGACTTTACGTCTCGTCTAGTCTTCTTAGTTTTTTCGATAGTGTCACTCATGAAGTGTGCTCACTTAGTGATCACCTTCTGGTTGTGGCGACTAGCACTTTGGCCGAAAAGCGAACTGCCTACTGGATTTTCAACAATAACTTGTTGAATTCAGAGCAGTTCATTGAAGAATTCATACAGTTTTGGCATCAATGGCGAGAAAGGAAACAAGACTACGCGAACCTTAGTCTTTGGTGGGATGTTGGAAAGCTTCAGATTTGCTCATTTATCAAGACGAGATTCAATCGAAGTAGATATATAGCATAGAGTTTGACGGCCGAAGTTACCCGGATTGGTACGCTTCTGCCCGCGAAACCAGAATTGCTCTCGCAATACGAGAGATTAAAAGAACGGCTGAGAGTACAAAACTACAAACATAGTTTGGATTTTGTACTCCTAAATCAGTCACGCTGGTTGCGTGAGGGCGAGTCTCCGACCGAGTACTTCTTCCATACAATACGACGACGTATTGTATCTTGTGAAGTAGATTCGATTCTTGCCGAATCTGGGCAACTTCTACACGGAGACGAGCTTGCGGATTATATCCGAAACTACTACACACGGCTATATGCCGTGCCGACGTTGCCAACATCTACGTCCACGGATGAATTCTTCCAGTACGTTCCTGCTTTCTCTAATGAAAGTAGAGAATTCCTGGACAGAGCATTAATATAATTATAATTAATAGTTATACACCCGGAACAGTCCTACTGCATTCCAGGTCGTACTATTTATGACAACATCGCCGTAGCAAAACATCTTTTCGCCTACCACGAAAAGACTGGTTCGCAGATGGCCATGATCTCGTTAGATCAAGAAAAGGCGTTTGATAGCGTCTCGCATGAGTATCTGCAGAGTGAGAGTGCTCGATAAATTTGGGCTTCCGTTCAGATGGATTGAGATCATCAGTGGTCTCATAAAGCATAATAGGCATATATTGTCTCCTATTCCGTTTCGTCGGGGTATCAGGCAGGGATGCCCGTTGTCAGGAATGCTTTATGACTTTTCACTGGAGCCGCTGCTAGTAAATCTTCGTCAATCGTTGAGACAATATTCAGTTTAGCTACAATTTTTTTTTTTTTGCAATGAAAATCTTCCAAAAGACACCAGACGGCCCGAGCCCTCCGGTAGTGTGAGATTCTTACTCACTAAAAACACCTCTCTGGAGATTAGCCGAAACAGACCACATAACCGGGTCCCTTTTCGTCCCCTCCCAGTCACCCTTAGTGGGGGCAACTGAGTATCCAGTTATACCACTGTCGCCACTAACCTCGGTTTCCTGGGTCACTGCTAGAATCCTAGCCTATCTGCATAAATCCATGATTTCCTACCGTCTCCAGTGTTCCTTCTTGATCCATGCACTAGTTACATCATTTACCCCTTCACTGTCTACGACATTGAAGGGTTCGAGGCCGTAACGCTTTAGTCCTGAGCCAGGACAAGGAACCCCCTCCGGATTAACCGCAGCTAACCCTACGGAGGGCAGATCTGCATAAATCCATATTTTTACACCGTTTACAGTGTTCCTTTTTGGTCCATGTGTTAGTTACAACCTTCATCCCTTCTCTGCCTACGGCATTGAAGGGTTCCAGGCCGTAACGCTTTAGTCCTGAGCCAGGACAAGAAACCCCCTCCGGATTAACCGCAGCTAACCCTTTGGAAGGCAGATCTGCATCTTCTCCTGGTGTGCGTATCGCGGAGATAGCCAACTCGTTAGAGTCTCCCGTCTCTGCACCGCCGCACCTGAAGAGGTGCTAGTTGTTATTATGCCAATGGCACCCTTCTCCAGGACTGCTATAGCAGTTTCAGCCGGTGGAAGCGAGCCAGCCTCCATAGCCGCCACAGTTCCTTCGAAGGGTAATTCTCCCAAAACTGCTACTGTTGTGTTGTGGGTATCGTGGGTATAGCCAACCTGTTGCGGTCTCCCATACAATCCACCTCCACTACCACAGAAGCGCCCGAGGAAAACGCCATTCGCGACCCAATTACCCCTGGGTCCTGCAGAGAGGACGCAACACTGCAGACTCCCTGCGGAGTTAGGGGGAGTCTTCAAGAGGTTATCTCCTCCCGCATTAGTTACTTGGCTACATTCTAGGATGCATTGCCCGGTTGCTACCACTTGGAGGTGTAACTAACACTTGAGAATATCCAGATGAGGATCACCGTATCCTAGAAGGCTTCAACTCGTCCGTCCATTCTCCAGCAACCGTTCAGCTACCATACACTACTATAAGGCCACTTATTCTAGCGTATGCTGATGACCTGTATATTTTCGTTACGAAAGAAGATGCATTTCCAGTCGCTCGAAGAGTTTTCGAACAATATGAGCGATTAGCGGGGGCTAGGGTTAACCTAAGCAAAAGCCAAGGCCTATGGTGTGGGACCAATACTTGCTTGAAGTATTTAGGTGTGTATATCGGGCTCGACGGTAAAACACGTAATCGCCGCATGGCTCTGGAGAAACTTTCCGGAGCGGTGAATTCGTGGCGGACTAGATTGTTCCCCCTTTCGCTGAAACCACGTGCAGTCGTTGTCAATTACCTGATTACCTCGTCCATCGTACACCTGCTTAAGTGGGAGTGCTTCGAAGAAGGCTTCGTTAAACTTTTGCAGGCAAAAATAATTGACGCATTTTGGGGGGGAAGAAGATGGGTCGCTGAAAGCACGCTCTGTCGACCAGTAGCGATGGGTGGATTGGGTCTTACGGACATGGTCGTTAAAACTCGTTGCCTTCAGATCAGAGCATTCCAACGAGTGTTCCGGTTTGAAGACAGCTTGATTTCTCAGCTGTGGGTAAGTTCCTTGGGGGGTGCCGGCTTAGGAAAGCATTACTATCTGCTTTCAGTCCGCCCACCCTATTCGCACGACTGGTCTCAGGAAATGATCTCTACGATCACGACCTCTGGCAAAATAAGACCGGCATTCCATTTGCAATGGGATGAAATTGGGTACGGGGATTTTTCAGCTATACCGATCAGGTTAAATCCCGAATTAGTGGATTCGGTGTTCAGTAATGCTCGAGGTGTAACAGCCGATACAGGACAGCTTACAGTTCTCGGAGATATCATTGATGCCTCTGGGAACATACTAATACACCCACATACAACACAATTAAACCAATTGGTTGATACAGCACGAGAGCGTTTCAGCCAACTTAGTACCAGGTCGCCTAGCACAGAGGTGGTGAACGCTTTCGTGGTGAATCAACCGCCGCATACGCCATTCAGCACACTGACATCACGTCGGCTGCGCGACCCCTTCACAGTTTCGATACCTACAGAACACCAAGGTATCAATAGATGGAGCGCACATCTCGGGGTAGAATTGGGAGTTCACATGCCCGGCCTTGTGCGAATTGATGCTACTGGTCCGTCACTTGTGCCAGATAATCTGCCCGCGTTTCAGCATTACTTGAACATCGTTTTTACTGGGGCCATGAACATGCAGCCAGGTGAATTGTTTAATTAGCTTTGTGTTTACACTAGCTAAATCAACAGTTCATTTGTATTGCATGCGGATCGAGCCTGTGCAACAGGCCACTGACACACAGATACACACACGTGCACTTAGGAGCAACTTTGTTGCCAGATTAAGAAGGCGTTTACGTCTCGAATACCTGGAAACGGAGCCAGACACATTCAACCTGGCAGCCGCTAGCGTCGGTTCAGAATGGTAGCCTTGTCTTTCACTGGTGACAATAGGCCGCAGCCTTGTAGCAACTTATTCACGGAGCTTCTCTCTGCTTTGGATCTGCTGCAAGTGCTGCGGGAAAGATGAGTCCTACGTTGGAAGAATTGAACTGAGGCGATGATGGGAGCAGTTTTCGGACGTCCATGACTCTGCAGACTGCTCTCGCGGGACTTTATCGTCAAAATTTTTAGTACGCTCACCTGAGACTCTTGAAGCGGGGTGCTCCAAGGGGACTAGAAAAGTAGCGAAGACTTCTGCGGAGAGCGTCGCTGCTTGCATGCAAGTAGGTATTCTCGATGTAGCGTGTTCGCCCGGTGCTGCATCTACCTCCGGGGATCATTCAAGCTCAGTAACCAGGTGACTTAAATTCATTCATTTAGTTAGTGATATTTTGTGATTGTTGTGCCTTATTTTTATAAACTTTTTGATATTTTACATTTTACAGAGTAGTTAGGGAGTTTTTTAGTTTTTATACAATATACGATTTATAACGATGAGCCTATTAAAGTACCATATATACATAAAAAAAATTATTATTAATCGACCGCCACACATGACATTCAGTACACTCACTTCACGTAGGCTGCGCGAGCTCTTCGTAGGAGTAAATCCTACGGATACCTTAGGGGTTAATAGATGGCGCGCACATCTTAAGGTAGACTTGGGAGTAATGGGGACTATAACTAGCAGAGTCATCTATAGTTATCCGTCCAATTACAGAGACTCTGATGTGGCATTCAAACTGCTCCATCACAGCCTCGTGCATCCAAACCAGCTGTCGCATATCGATCGACGAATTCAAAGAGCCTGCACGGTTTGTGGTGGTGAAGGAACCCTGTTCCACAGATACTTCACATGCCCGATCTTGTGCGACATTAATAATCTTGTCCGCGATATGTGCCAGCATATCTGCCTGACATTCAGTATTACAAGAACGTCGTTTTTACTGGGGCCAAGGACATGTAACCAGGTAAATTGCTTGATAAGCTTTATCTTTACCCTTGCTAAATCAAAAATTCATCTGTACTGCATGCGGATCGAGCCTGGGCAACAGCCCACTAACCCACAGTTTCACAAACATGCACTAAGGAACCACTTCATTGCTGGATTGAAGAGGCGATTACGTTTAAAGTTCATGGCAACGAAGGCCGACACCTGGCAACCTTTATCGTCGGTGCGGAACGGAAGCCTTGTCTTTCACTGGGAATAACAGGCCGCAGACTTGCAGCAGCTTGTCCACGAAGCTTCTCTACGTTTTGGTATTGCTGCAAGTGCTGCGGAAAGGACAAGTCTCACGTTGAAATCGTAGAACTGGGAACATGATGGGAGCAGTTTGCAGACGTCAATGACTCTGCAGACTGGTCCCGCGGCACTCTAATCGGTTCGCAATTTTTGTGCGTTCGTTTAGAACATGTTTGGATGAGTGCTCCCGGAGGACTAGAAAAGTGGCGAACGGTTCTTCGGAGAGGGCATTTGCTTGGTAGCATTGGTTCCCAAAGTAGGAACTTCGCCCGGTGCTGCATCTACCCTCTGGGAACACTCAGACAATCATGTTCTAGTTTGATTTTTCGGTTTCGGTTTATTTTGTTCGTTCGTTTTAGGTTGACCTCTAGGTTTTGTTTCGGATTCTTTTCAAAATTTTCCTGAACTTTTCTTAGAGCTGGCACTCGCTTGGAGGCATTTCAAAATTTCTTTGTATTCTCTTTTTTACAGGTTTTTGCCTTCAAGTTTTAGAGTCCTTTTTATTTAACCTATTTACAGTAACGTAGTATATTGAGTCATTTTTTTTATGTTCTTTTTGATCCTTATTACTGTGTCTTTTTAATGTTTATGTGATTTTCAGGGTAGCTAGTTTTTGTAGGATTTTTACGCTTTATGACGATTGTGCCAAATAAAGAGCCATATACACATAAAAAAATTATTATTATTGAATAATCGGAAGTGTGTAGACGTGTTTTTCAAGTGACCAAATAAAGTGACAAAAAGTGCCTGAAAAAAACGATAATTTGTGCAAAAGAAGTGGACAAAAGTGTGACAAACGAGGTGTTAAGCCTATAATGAGACTTAAGCGAAAAAGGGGTGCCGGGTCAATAATTGACAAGACCAAAAAATTTTAATTTTAATATGGTTTTTATTTAAAAAAATAACTTAAAACTAAATAACAATTCAACAGTTCATAAAAATAATAATCATAAAAACAATTCAATAAAAAATAAAAATCCAAAATGATAATTCAAAAAAATATATAAAATAATAAATTCAACAATAAATTAATAAAATGAAGATGAGTAAGAAAGCCGATGAATACAATTATTTTTCTGTGAAAATAGAAAGAAAAGAAAAAACGAGATTAGTTATATATAGTAAAAAAAGAATTATATATCAGCAATACAATGGCTGAAAACAGCACGAAACGACGGCCGAAACCAGCACCACGAAATCTGTAACCACACGAAAAAAAATAAAAGGAAAATTAGCTAAAAAAAGAAAATCGAATACAAAGTATAAAATATATGAAAATTCTGAAATGAAGTATAATATAATTAATAGAAAGGCTGAAATCAGCAATACTTTTTTAGAGAAATCTCTAATAGCCGAAATCAGCTTGAAATGACCAGTCGGCCTGAACTCTGAAAGCAGAATGATTTTTGCTAAGTTTATAAGTTATTTATTCGGCGACTTTGTACAATTTTTAACAATGTTTTCTATTTCTAATTACATCTAAATTATCTCTACCTACGAGCTAGTTACAATTTGGCCCTGAGTTCTAACATTAACTTAACTGTAGTTAATTATTCTAACATTCATTGTTTACTTAATATTATATTTGCATAAAACATTAACATTTTTATTATTTACGTCGTGCGCCTAGACTAACACTGAATTTTAAAGTAACACTAAATTAGTTTATTTTAAATACTATGACTTAATATATTGAATCTAAATTTTGATGTTTCCTTATTTAACTTATCTTCTATAACAATTTTCTGTTGTTGTGTCGAAAAATCTGACGTTGCCTTCCTCGTTGAATAGGTCTGCTTTGCTGTTAATTTTAAAAAGGTCCCAGTATTCGTTGGCTGCATCCAGTCCTCTGCTGTCCCGTACCATTTCTGCCGTCATTTGATTTGGATGTCCTTCCTGTCTCCTTAAAAACCCTCTTGCCAGTCTGATGAGGTGTTTATCCAATGGCTCTAGTTTCCCTAGCGATGATGCCGTCTGTAGACTTCCTTATTGCTGTAGTACCTGAGGGGAGATTTAAAATATCTAGCAGTACAAGCACTTAATATTTTTCGTTCAAATTTCAATAATTCCTGGTAGGTTGTTTTACTGATGGTAAACCAGATCGGATACGCATATGTTAGTATTGGCCGGATTAACTGTTTATAAAGCAGGAGTTTTACTTTTGGCGATAGACTCAAGTTCTTTCGCAATAGGGGACTTAGGATTCCATACACCATATTAGCATTCCTGATAGTGTGTGTTGCATGCATTTTAAATCGCATGAGGTTATTAAAATGGGCTCCTAGGTATTTAACCGAGTCCTTAGGGGTAACTTCAAACCCGTTTAGGGAAAGTTTGACATTTTTAGCTTGGCGCGATACTCTGGCGCCCCTAGAATTTTTCGCCGGATTTCTAAAAATGACTAATTCTGTTTTATTGGGATTTATTTGAAAGCCCCAGCATTTGTAGTATTCAAGAAGGGAGTCAACTTTTTCCTGCAACTTCTTGAGTGCATATTTGGGATTGAATGCTGATGTATATGTGACAGCATCATCAGCATATAGTAAGGTGGTTGAGTTTTCACCCTCGCCCGGGAGGTCAGCGGTAAATATGTTGAATAGTAGGGGACCAAGGACGGAGCCTTGGGGGACACCAGCCAGAATAGAATTGGTGGCCGACTTTGTTCCATTTACCTCTACATAGAATCTCCGATTGGAGAGAAAACTGCTGACAATTCTGATTATTTTATTGGGAAATTTGAATTTAATCAGTTTAAAGATTAAGCCTTGTATCCACACCTTATCAAAGGCTTTTGATATGTCAAGGAAACAGGCAGAAGTGACCATATTGGCGTTAAGCCCTTTGGTTATGTCGAAGTGAAACTTGGCAAGAGCATCTACCGTTGAATGCCCAGGTCTGAAACCAAACTGAAATTTAGGAATAACTCCATTTCTCTCACAACTTCGTAGAATGGAGTCTCTTATTAGTGTTTCTAGTTTCTTCCCAATGGCCGATATAAGGGCTATTGGTCGAAAATCCTCAATATTTTTGGCACCAGTCTTTTTAACCGACTTCCCAAAAACAAAGAGGTTCTAAGTTCGACGCGTATTTTTTTATTTTTTTTTATTTTTTTAAATTTTTTTTTTCTTATGTCTGACCGGGCATAACTTCGTAACGCGTCGACCGATTTTGATGATTCTTTTTTGTTGGATAGAGTATGTTCCCCGATTGGTACCATGTCAAAAAAATTTGTGGTAGGGTGGGGGTGGGGGGTGGGGGTGAAACCCAACTTTGTAACGCGTGGTCCGATTTGGATGGTTCTTTTTTTGTTGTACAGAGTATGATCCCCCATTGCTAATAGGAGAAAAAAAATTTGGCCTAGGGTCGGGGGAGAGGAGGAGGGGTAGTCTAACTTTGTAACGCGTGGACCGATTTGGATAATTCTTTTTCTGTTCGATAGAGTATGTTCCGTAGTTGATACCAGGAGAAAAAAATGTTGGGGCGGAGTGGGGTGGGGGTGGGGGTGGAACCTAACTTTGTAACGCGTGGTCCGATTTCGATGGTTCGTTTTCTGTTGTATAGAGTATGATCCCCCATTGCTAATAGGAGAATAACTTGGACCTATGGTGAAAGGTGTGGGTGGGGGGGGGGGGGGGGAGGGGTAGTCTAACTTCGTAACGCGTGGACCGATTTGGATAATTCTTTTTCTATTGAGTAGAATATGATCCTAGGTTCTACGAGAAAATAAATGTTGCTGGGGTAGGGGAGGGGGAGGGGGAGGATGGAACCTAACTTTGTAATACGTGGACCATTGCTAATAGGAGAATAATTTGGTCCTATGGTGAAGGTGGGGGAGGAGGAGGGGTAGTAACTTCGTAACGCGTGGACCGATTTCGATGATTCCTTTTCTGTTCGGTAGAGTATGTTCCTTGATTGATACCATGAGAAAAAAAGTTTAGTGGAATGGGGGTGGGGTAGGGGGTTAAAACTAACTTTTAACGCTTGGTCCGATTTGGATGGTTCTTTCTTCGTTGTAGAGAGTCGAAGACACTAAAAAGTAAAAAATAAAATAGTTTTTAAAAAAAAGTTGAACCGACTTCACAAAAAGCGCTAAAAAGCATAAAATAATTTTTAATTTTATATCTATTACGACATTTTGAAGTCGGTGCAAATTAAACAAATAAAACAACTACATAACAACAATTGAAAATAATACATAATACTACCTGAACGTTTCAGCTTACGGGATCATAAGAAATGACGATTAAATATTTTTGTTGTAGTTGTTTGGTTTGTTTGATTTGCACCGACTTCAAAATGTCGTAATAGATATAAAATTAAAAATTATTTTATGCTTTTTAGCGTTTTTTGTGAAGTCGGTTCAACTTTTTTTTTAAAACTATTTTTCAATTCTCATTTTGAAGTTTGCTTTAATGGGATTCTCTGTAAAATATTCAGAATATTTAGTAGCAAACGAATTGACGATGTCGTCAGGGGTGGAAATAGTGGAATTTCCAGATTCTATTTGGGAAGGGAAACTCCGGTTCCGGCACACGAGTTTTTTTACTTCCCTGAAGGTGTTTGATTCTAATTTAATCGCCTTTAATTTATTCTGGAATTGGGAATCATGAAACGGGTAGTTTGTTCTCTAATTATTGTGCTAAGACAATTTATTTGAGAGAGCAGTGACTTGTACTCGTTGTTCGTTGTGTTAAGGTGACGTCTACGAATGCGGTTAAGCGCTTTCCGCATCCTTTGTCTTGCCTTAAAAAGTGTTAAGAGAGATGAGGGAAGATTACCATATTTAAGATGTTTGTGGGAGAATTTGGAGCTGAATCTTTCAATCGCTTCAGAAATTATGGACGAAGTTTGTCCAGTGAGATTTTCGATTTCGGCATTGCTCAAGTTCCTATTTAGGGTAAGTTGAATACTACCAAGTCTATTTGTTATGAAGTCTGCAAATTCCTCCCAATTAGTATTTGCAAAACTTATAAATCTGTGTTCACTTACAGATAGAATTTATGTGTGAATTTAACTTAATTTTCAGCTCTATGGCATTGTGATCAGATTCAGCTACAACCACTCGGCAAGCGAAGTTGCGTTGATCGTTGAAGTGGTTAAGTAGTGAAGAAGACACGAGGAAAAAATCCAAAATTGATCCAGATCTTGGGAACGTTGGGTCATTTTGCGATATTACTACTAAGTTATGTACACGGGAATGAGGCCAATTATAGACATTCGTTCCGTTCTGGTTTACCACCTGGTCGTTCCACTGGTGGTGGCGAGCGTTGAAGTCGCCGCAGATAATTGCATGATCAGCATTGTCAGTCACCGAGAGGATTTGGTCGAAATCATGGTTTATATTCATGGAGTTAGAGGAATTTCTGACGTAAATGCTGACGACAACTAAGCACTCACCACCATCTAAGTGTACTTTAACAATTGTTGCTTCTGAGCATTTAAAATTATTTAAGGAGATTTGCTCGATCTTTAAAGAGGAATACGAAAGAATGCCAGTCCCATGATTTATGCCGGCTTTGTCGTTCCTAGTAAAATTATATCCATCAATAAAAAATTTTTTCTTTGCCGTTAGCTTCGTTTCGCTAAGACAGAAGACATGGGGCTGACATTCTTTAATTAATTTTAAGAAGGAAATACGCTTACAATGCGAATATAGCGAGTTCGCATTGAGAGCCATGACCTTGAGTTCATTAATGCGTTTTATTTGCATAATGTAAAGACAAAACCCAAATAGGCTGCCTGCTTTTCATTCCTATCTTTCAAGGAATTGTATTTTGGCATAAATTCCTTGATTTTTCCAATAAGATTAAACATGTTCATGCCGAATAGATCGTGGCATTCTTTGGTTATAAATTCATTCGTTGAATGATTGGGCACCTGTTTGGGTTTTGTCTCTTTTGCTTGATGTATTTGGTTTTGATTTTTAAATAGGCTTGAAAACGACTTACCCACTTGTATTAAGCTGTTGACGTTTTTCGATGTCTGCGTGTTCCTGAAATCGGCTCCAGTTCGTTTCTGCTGCCGCATCTGAACTATCCTTTCGTAGACCGGACATCCTCTATAATTGCTAGTATGGCCATCCTTCTTACACAGCACACAGTACGGCGGGACTGGGGCCTTTTCTACGACAGCTGAGCTGCCGGGTTCGTTGGTTGCGATATTCCGCGTACACTCACCGGGTTTATGTCCACCTTTGCATTTGACGCAGCGATATTGTGCCGAACAATTCACTGCGACGTGACCGTAATTTTGGCAGTTCCGACACTGCGTAATTCCGCGCGACTTAAGTTTTTCCCACGACACTTTTTGGTTTAATATATACTGTATACGCAAAAGTTCCGCGGTATCTACACTGGCACTGGTTTGCACTAAGAAGGTGTTTAGTTTAAATTTTTGTTCGCGACTGTATGGCGTTGAGAAATTCGATACTTTCAAAATATCAATTCCCGGAAGTGCAGTTTTTACGGCAAATTTAACTTCTTCCTCATCGTAACTAAAATGTACCCCTTTTAGTAAAAAGTTTTTCGGTTTTTCCTCCGCAGGTGTGAACGTAAAGGAGTTATATTTACGCGACTTTATCAATTCAAATAAAACTTTCTGATCCTGAACACTTTCAGGTTTTAGAATAGTTTTAGACTTATTTACGTTAACCACGCTATACTTCGGTACGTGATGTAAGCTCTTGACGATTCGAGCTAAGTCTTTCACATCCAGGCCGTAGCAGACAATGGGTGGTACCTTCAAAAATAATATTCGTTTTTCTTTATCGACGCCCGAATCACGTTTCTTTTTCCGTTTTACACTCGCGCTCGATCCCACTGACATTCTGTCACAATTTTCGATTTCCACGTCATTTTCAGAGTCCGCGAACACTTCATTTGATAGATATATGGCCATATTTCACTGCCAAATCCGCGTAAATGTCACATTTAAGTTCGTTATCTTTAATATTAAAATCTTCTCTTAACTTACTCACCATTACTTCACAATTTTGAAATAGACGCGCCTTAGCGGCGTCATAATTCTCAGTCGACACGATCACGGCAGAGTCCTATCTCAGCGAGCACACTCACACACTACACACAAAGCACTGAGTCAATTTCTCGGAACAAGTACGCAGGTACATGTCCTGCAGTACAGGAAAATACTTTCACAATCACTTTTCCAAACAATTTCACAATTTCAATTCACTTGTCTTCACTGTTTCACGGTTTAAGACAAACTCGAATGACCTGTTCATATGAATGATTTTTGCTTGCTGAGAGCACTCTATTTATATCATTCGAAAAGCATTGATTAAATAGGAAAAGTCCCGAAGCTGCTTTTCGAATGGTATTTCATATGACTTTAGACGAGACAGCTGATAGCTGTCAATTATTTTGTAGGGAATGTCAAAAGGTAAGTTCAAAGTTCGGGCAGTACCACTAAAACTTGGAGACCAAGGTCTCGGTCGGGGCATTCTCAGCTCTAGCCGGGAAGCATACGTCTCCCTAAACCAGGGATGTAAGCTTCCAGAAGGCTTCTTCTGGAGTACCACCGAGTGACCACCGAGGCAAGATGTTTCGCCTGCCATCAGGTAGGACATTTTTCAGCGGAGTGTCCGAAGAGAGAGAGGAAAGTGGCTGAAGGCACTGCGGAGAATGCTCCTGCACCTACAGCTGCAACCGAAGTAGTTCCTTCGCCCATTGCTACGCCTCCTCTCTTAGAACAACCCGTTACCAAGGTGCCCGAGGAAATTTCTCCAGAGACCCATCCGGTCCTGGCTATAAACGGTGCCACCTCAACACGGGCAGAGGCAGTGAGCTCGGATGAGGAGCTCACAAAATCAGGGCAGGAAAAGAAGAAAAGGAAGAGGCGCACAAAGCGCAAGCCTGACCAGGAGGTCATGCCTGTGTGGTGACAGCTTAATACTCGTACCAGAAACATTACATTTATAAAGTTTAGTTATTTAGGGTTGCGTTCGGTTTCATTATCTACTTGTTGTAAATGCTATCAAAGTAGGTCGGAACAATTTTGTTTAAAGAAAAAATGTATAAAAGTCAGGGAAAATTGTTCCATAGTTCAGTTCAATTTTAGGCGTTGACAATATTGTTTAAAAAAATATTTTTAAATAAACCTTTAAATAAATAAAATTGATAAAAATTGTATTTTAAAAAAAAACCTTTTCTTACAGCAGCCAAATTAAGTCCTCTAAATGGAGGCACAATTTTAAAGACCTAGGGAGCTCCGCCCTCTCTAGTCAATCAAGGTTGAGATCGCCCACACCAGCCGATACTCCAGAATTAGATAGTCGAGACTCGGCTATATAACTCAACCACTGCGAGGATTTGGACCTAGCGCAATCATCCCACAACTGGTGACCCCGACGTGATAGACTTTCGAGATTTCTTCTTTATAGACGTGTCCCCCACCAGTGGTAAGACACCTTCTATAAAACAAAAAAACGCGACCAACAAATAAAAAAGATATTACTTTTTCAAATAACAGTGCCCCCCACCAGTGGTAAGGCACGTGCTATTTAAAAAGATACTCATCGGCCAGAAAAATTTCTTTTCAAATAGAGGTGCCCCCCACCAGTGGTATGGCACGCTCTATTTAAAAACAAAAAACATCAAGCCAGAAGAAACCAACCTAACTAAAAAAGAACCAAGACAGGCCTTCAAATAGAAATACCCCCCACCAAAGACAAACCAAGAAGTACCAATTCATCAACGGTATAAGAACAACAACAGCATCATCTGCAAACAAGAAGATAAAAAAAAAGAAACTTTGAAAATACAAAAAAAAAGATAAGTTAAAATAGGAGTTATAAAATTTTTTTTCTTTTTAATACAATACAAATTTTACCATTTTTTATCAAAAATATTTGTTCTTTTTGTTTGTTTCTTGTAAAGCATTTACAATATGTATACCGATTTTTTTGGGGAATCGTTATCAAATTTATACGTTTCTGATACGAGTCAATCGGCTATTCCACTACCTCCTCCTCCTTCTGCGTTGTTATCGGTTAATTCTGTGTCAATTAAAACCATTCCATTTTGGCGTTCAAACCCGAAAGCGTGGTTCCTGAAACTTGAATCGCAATTCAACCTTGCAGGAATCACTGTAGAACAAACAAAATTCAACCACTTATTAAGCGCTTTAGATGAAACTGTCTTTAGGGATATTAGTGATATTATTGCCAATCCTCCAACAGAAAAACAATACACACATTTTAAAGAAACGTTAATCCCTAGACTTTCTACATCTGATAACGTAAAATTAAAGCAACTCTTAAATGAGTTGACCTTAGGCAACGCAAGACCATCGCAATTATTAAGAGAAATGAAGACGTTAAATTCAGGAAAATTATCAGAGGAAATTTTAAAATCTCTGTGGCTTCAAAGATTGCCTGGAAATGTGTAAGCCATACTAGCTTGTAGTACAGGAACAACAGATGAATTATCGATTATGGCTGATAAAATTTTGGAGGTGACTGGTCGAACTGAGGTTTATTCGGTTGCAACTAACCAAAACCCACACACCCAACACTACAAAATGAAGTCAGTGAACTGAAAGAACAGGTAAAAAAGATTTCCCGTTCGTCATTTCGACCTTCAAATCAAAATTATTCAAGGTCAAAATCACGAAACCTTTCGAGAAATCGAAATTTTTCAAGAAATAGGGAAATTTGCTGGTACCATTTCAAATTCGGTGTACTCAGCCTTGTAAATTCAGTGCAAAAAATTCAACAAACTAATTGGTCAGTCTCCATTAGCGACGGGGGAATCTGACCCAATCAAAAGTCGCTTACACATTTATGACAAAACCACACACCAACATTTTATAATTGACACTGGATCAGACGTTTCGGTTATGCCAAATTATCATTCAAAATTTGATTGCCCAAACGGTCTTAAACTGTTGGCGGCAAACTCATCAATAATTAACACATATGGTAAAAAGTGGTTAACATTTGATTTTGGCTTATGTCGAAATTTTGTATGGGAATTCATTATTGCAGACGTTTCAAAACCAATAATCGGTGCAGATTTTCTGCACAAGTACGGTTTGCTAGTAGATTTGAAAAACAGGGTTCTTATTGACCCCCTTACTTCACTTCGATCAACCGCCAAAACGGTAAAAGGTACTTTCGAATCTTTGGCCATTTACCAAAAATACACCAATTACTAAACAAAAAATTTAAATCCATTTCAACAGAGATTAATTTTTCATTTCGGGTTAAACATGATGTTCTAAACTACATACCTATCGAAGGACATCCTATAGCTTCTGTTGCGGATTATACAACATAAAAAAGGGTATGCTAGGTCAGAAAATATGGATTAAAACCAAACACTCGGTATATCTTCAACTTTATTGTCCTCTATTACAAAGCCGGCTAAACTCTGGGTTTGTCGTGATGATCTGATTGACGTGATCTTACTGAAGTCATCTGATTGTTCTCTCGGTCCAGTAATTGTTAACGTTGGCTTTCTCCCCTGGTATCTGCATTGGGAAATGGTGAAACAGAAGTTGTTCCCCTCTGGTGCTCTCGGTGGCAATGAGCTGAGTTGTTCCTTTAACATACTGGGCCCCTTGAAATCGGTAGGTTTCAACAGCTTCTTGACGTCCTAAGCGAAGTAGAATGATCAGGATAGTATAATTAATACAGTTTCTCGCTCCTCGGGACTTCGACAGAATCAGGTTCAGGTTTCACCGCAGGTTTATATTAGTTGCTCGGGAAGTGAGTGTGTAGTGTTTGGTGGGACATAAGGAAGGAAACATGGGAACTCAAGTATATTTATGAAAATTCACAAACTTATTTTATTGGCTTACTTTGTAAATAGATGCGTTAATACTATGATTGCAGTAGTGAAAGTTTAAGAGGCTGAAAGTTTGGTTTGGTTATATGGTTCCATACAGGGAAGAGGACACAATTTTGTGATAGGACGCTGCAGCTCCGCATTTTGGGTTCGGATCTTTACAACTCGCACCAACTTATCTTTTCCTGGAAGCGTTTGAATCACCCGACCGAGCATCCATTTAAGAGGAGGCAGTCGTTCATCTTTTACTAGGACTATATCCCCAACTTCAATTTTTTTTGTCTTTTCGGTCCACTTGGGTCTCTGTTGGAGTCTGGATAAATATTCCGAGCTCCACTGCTTCCAAAAATCTTGTCGCATTTTTTGAATTAACTGCCATTTCTTTAACGTGGGAATTTTTGCTTCGCAAAGGTTTTCTTCAGGAGGTGACAATAATGTATCCCCAACCAAAAAATGTGCGGGTGATAAAACTTCCAAACAGGAAGGATTGTCCGACAGCGGACATAACGGCCGCGACTTCAAACACGCTTCAATTTGAGAGGTGAAAGTGATCAGCTCCTCATATGTAAAACTTTGGTTCCCTACTACTCGTTTGAAATGATGTTTCAATGATTTAACCCCTGCTTCCCAGAGCCCACCAAAGTGAGGAGAAGCAGGAGGGTTGAAACACCATTCAACACCCTGATTTGCGAAAAGCGTCGCACACTCAAGCGAGCCTGACTTAATCACTTTCTGAACCTCTGAATCAAGGAAACTTTTGGCTCCAATGAAGTTAGTCCCGCAATCCGAGTATATTCGCCTACAGAGACCCCTACGAGATACAAAACGTCTAAAAGCAGCTATGAACCCTTGAGTGGTCAAATCTCCTACCACCTCCAAATGGGCCTTTGTGCTGAGGCAAACAAAAACACAAATGTATCCTTTGTAGGTGCGATTACCCCTTCCCTTCCAAGTTTTTATATTTAAGTATCCTGTGTAATCCACACCGACATATGTAAATGGCCTACTAATTCTGATTCTTTCGGCGGGGAGATCAGCCATTAATTGCGACTGGCTGTGCTTTAAATATCTATAGCAGGTCACACATTGATGAATGCAGCGCTTAACAACGCTGCGTGCTTTCACTATCCAGAAGTGACGTCGTAGTGTGGCAAGAGTCAAGGAAAGTCCTCCATGTAAGCAAGAACGATGGAAGTATTTTACGATAAGTTCAGTAAACTGGCCTGTATTGGGTAAAATTATAGGATGTCGAGCATCGAAAGCCAGGGTCGAATTTTCAAGTCGTCCTCCGACCCGAAGCAACCCTTCGGATCCTATAAATGGATGCAAGGATCGGATCTTACTATGCGCGGGAATAGGACGATTTCTCGATAAACAAGTGATCTCAGTGGAAAAGTATAAATTTTGAATCTGGAGAATCCAAAACCTTTTGGAATTTTGAATTTCTTTGCTGGTAAGGTAGGTTTTGGCGGAAGGTTCGAACCTTTTTCGACACAGTTTCACGAATCGTAATACATAGGCCATGACACGGATCAAGCGTGTGAACGACGAAACTCTGGTTAAAATTGCAAATAAGAAGGACTCATTCGTAAAGGTTGCCAACACCTTTGGGGTTCGCACTTTCATCGCCTCGTCATTCGGCTGGTAAACAACCTTACTCGTTGGTCACTCACTGTCATCGTTCGACAGCCATGATAGGCCACTGAACCACGGGGAGTAAGTCAAGAGGTCAGTCGCCAAGACACTCCTACTGGCGCAGTCTGCCGGGTTATCCTTCGATAAACACAATAAGGGAATCTAACCATGCGAACGTTTCTACGTCGTCACCGCCTAACGAACCTTTTAGAGATTTTAGCAGTCTAGACATCAAAACCGCTCCACTCAGTTCGAGTCGTGGAAGGGTTAAAGGCCGGAGAGGAGCCACTTTAGTTTTGGAACTAATAAAAAACACATTGACGCCCCCTGGATGCCGCACTCTAATATAAACGGCTGCCGCATAGGCTCGCTCCGAGGCATCACAAAATCTATGAATCTGTAGGTAGGTCTTTGAACTTGTTTTCACCCATCGTGGAATCTGTATTTGTTCAATAGCAGTTAAGGTTTCCGAGTATTTTTCCCAAAATTTACTTAATTCAGGAGGTAAAGGGTCATCCCATTTAATCCACTCTGCCATAAACGTTGCATGAATATCTTAGCAGAAACCACCACTGGACTTATCCAACCTAGAGGATCATAGAGTTTTGCAATACGGGACAAAACATTACGTTTTGTATAAGGGGGTTCTGATACCTCTATGCGAAGTTTGAAGGAGAAGGTATGAGCTACCGGGTTCCAAAAGATTCCCAGGGTTTTAATAATCGAATTACCGTGCAAGCTTATCAACTAGGGCTCTAATAACCGATGAGCTTCCGGTATTTTCTCCAAGAGCGTGTAGTCATTGGCTGACCACTTCCTCAACTTGAATTTGGCGGATTGCAATAACTGAATCAATTCATTCTGCAGGATAATAGCGTCCTCTAGATTTTCAGCACCGGCGTAAATATCGTCGACATATACGTCGTTAAGTAGACTTTTCGAAGCCTTGGGGTAGATGTCCTTCTAATCTTGTGATAATTGCTGGAGGGTTCGGATTGCCAGAAATGGAGCGCTCGAAGTTCCAAACGTGACTGTTAGGAGTTTGTAATCTTCGATCGGATCGGCCTGGTTTTTCCTCCACAGGATACGCTGAAATTGGGTGTGATCCGTAAATACCTTTATTTGGCGATACATTTTTTGAATATCCGCACTAAAGACAAACTTCTTTTGCCGCCATTCTGTAAGCAGCATACCAATGTCCTTTTGAAGAGGGGGACCCGTTAACAAGCGGTCATTTAATGAATAGCCATTGGAGGTTTTGACCGAAGCATCGAAGACTACGCGAAGTTTCGTTGTGACGCTATCTGCGTTCGTCACTGCATGATGTGGCAGGTAGCAGTGTTCATCTTCGGAAAGGTAGCGTTCAGGGCCGGAAAGTCTCTGCATATGACCCAACTCAATGTATTCCTCCATGCACTGGGAATAGGACCGATGCAGTTCTGGGTCGCGCTAAAGCCTTCGGTCAAGCAATTCGAAGCGTTTTAACGCTATGGGTCTAGACAATCCGAATTTACTTTCACCCGGAGGAAGAGGTCTGAAGGGTAGGCGAACAATATATCGTCCACTGTTATCACGGGAATGAGTTTTTTGAAATATTTCCTCACATAAAGTTTCATCCGGATTCATTATATGTTTCTCGGGACCCTCCTCAAGTTCCCAGAAAAGTTTTAACTGTTCGTTTATTTGACAACAGCCATGGAAATTGAAAACCAATTTGGAATGGGTTACTAGATGCTTCTTCATATGCTCATGGTAAAACATATCCGAAGACTGTTTTCTGTGCCGTGGGTGTACCGGGCGGACCATGTTGAATATCACCTTCAACGATCTTTGAATATACGTCCGCACCGATTAATATGTCGATACCTCCAGGTTTATTGAAACAGGGATCTGCCAATACAAGATTCTGGATATGAGACCATGCACTGGGATTTAGAGGCTCCGAGGGTAAAGCATTAGTAAGGGTTTTCAAAACAATTCCTTCAGCTTATGTGAAGAAGTAGGGATTATGGCAAGAGGCTATATCCAAACTTACAACATGCCTAGCTTTCCCTGTCTCAGTTTGGCCAAGACCTAACACTGTAACCTCCGATGGAAATTTTTTCAATCTTAGACGTTGAACCGCATCATTGGTGATGCAAGTTGCTTGACTCCCAGGGTCCGAGTCAAGCAACTTGCATCACCAATGATGCGGGGGACATTTGGGTAGTATGTTTACTTTCGCGGCTAAGTAGTGATTTCCGGTTGCCCATTTTGGCTGATGAAATGGCTTCCAGCGAGCGAAAACGACCATCCAGAAATTTTAATAGTTTGAGGAGGGTCGGAAATTCATTCGAATTACTTAAAGTCTGCTCCCATAGCGCTCGCGTTTCGTGGGGCAATCGTTGCACTACTAAAAATACTATAATAGGATCCCAGGTGTCTACATTAATGTCCGTGCCTTTTAGTGAAGCCAAACATTCATTGGTTGTGTCTATCATCCTTCGTATCGGGGTAGGGTTGTCCATCTGTATCAATGTTTGGGAGGTTAGGATCTGCAGCTGATTATTTATTAAGACTCGTTTGTTTTGGTATCTATTACATAAAAGTGCCCAAGTGGACAGCCGGTAAAGATTTATTTTGGTGAATAATGGACGAGAATAGATCGTGAAATGATATCCACTCACGGTAATCGCCGTTGAATTTGGGTAGTGTGATCCTCGGCAATTTCACAGGAAATTTACTTTGATTTGTTTTCCGCACATCACTTGCTGAGTTCGATTCACTGTAATCACCCTCGCATTCACTATTACTTGAAACGCTATCTTCCTCAAAGTAAGAATTTGAGTTCTCTGCTTGGGCGCCGTTATCCCTCTTACTACTACTTCCAGCACCCTCGGCTGCCGCCGCATTTTGCAGGAAAGGTTTTACACACTTTGATTCGGAATTTGAGGTTACAGATGCAAGTCTTTTCTCAAGTTTTTCATAACACTCGCAAAAGAACTCTTCAACTTCACTGTAGATATCTTTTATGAAATACGGAGAGGATAACTTTTTGTCCTCGGTGGCTACTTGAGTCATATTTTGATCATTGGACTCAAATTTATCCATCAATTCACACATTTTTGTCATTTGCCCCTGAATATATTGTGGAGTAATACGAACCGTTGGAGATTTTTTCCAATTTTCCCACAGTTTCTCTCGAGTTAACGCACCTCTTGAAAACCGTTGCGAGCTATTTATTTTGATGCTTACTAAATCCACACAAATTCAACACTGCTGAAATCGTAAACAACTTATACCTGACCTCCAAATTAGTCGATATATCGAAAATGCTCTCGGAATACTGTGACACCTCCAACACAGCTTCAAGTGGATAACAACAAACAAATTGTCAATATGTTTTGCACATGTAATCCGCTCCGTTTCTCTTAAATGAATGCTAAGCCGAGTAAGAGAAATATAACTGAGGCTAACGGAGATAACGGGTCGGCGTACAGTTTCCTATCACTATATCTGGAAATTTCAAATTTTTCCGTCTATGTTTTCTTTAAATTTTCCACTTTCAGCATCCAAAACTTCACTAATTTACTAACTTTTTAACTTATGAAAATAGCACAGCTTTAGGGCCAATATGAACAAGTTGCGAACTTTCACAAATTACCTGCGAATAGGGACCGGTTCCAATTAGTTTAATCCTCGGGATCCGGCTCGAAGGACCATATGCTGCGGATTATACAACATAAAAAAGGGTATGCTGGGTCAGAAAATATGGATTAAAACCAAACACTCGGTATATCTTCAACTTTATTGTCCTCTATTACAAAGCCGGCTAAACTCTGGGTTTGTCGTGATGATCTGATTGACGTGATCTTACTGAAGTCATCTGATTGTTCTCTCGGTCCAGTAATTGATAACGTTCGCTTTCTCCCCTGGTATCTGCATGGGGAAATGGTGAAACAGAAGTTGTTCCCCTCTGGTGCTCTCGGTGGCAATGAGCTGAGTTGTTCCTTTAACAGCTTCAAAAGTTCGTTGATTAACCGGCGAAAAACTTATAGCAGCAAAGAAAGAATTCAAATTTCTCTTGGAACAAGGAATCTGTCGTCCTTCTGATAGTCCTTGGTCTTCCCCTCTCCATCTAGTTAAAAAAAAGAATGGTGAATGGAGACCATGCGGTGATTACAGAAGGCTCAATGCAATAACAATTCCAGACAGATATCCCATTCCTCATATTCAGGATTTTGCAAACCAATTAGAAGGTAGTAAAGTCTTTTCAACAATTGATTTGATAAAAGCATACCACCAAATTCCAGTTGCACCATCAGATATTCCTAAAACTGCAATCTGTGCACCTTTCGGTCTGTTCGAATTAACGCGAATGACTTTTGGCTTATGCAATGCAGCGCAAACATTTCAACGATTTATTCACTCGGTCCTACGCGATTTACCATTCTGTTTTGTTTATCTCGATGACATTCTTATTGCCTCTAAATCAGAATTAGAACACATGGATCATCTGAACCAAATTTTCTCAAAATTAGAAGCATTTCTCAAAATTAGAAAAATGCAATTTCTTAGAAAATGAGGTAAAAGTTTTGGGACACACAGTTTCAGCTAATGGTATAAAGCCGTTACAAGAACGTGTTGAAATAATCAACTCAATGAAACTCCCAGACACCGTAAAAGAATTGAGACGATTCCTAGGAATGATAAATTTTTACCGCAAATTTTTAAAACATGCTGCAATTACCCAAATACCATTAAACAAATTTCTAACTGACAACAAAAAAGATGGCAAGAAAAAAATAATTTGGACAAATGAAGCCATTAATGCATTTGAGGAGACTAAAAAACAATTATGTGAATCCACTTTACTAGCATTTCAATCTAGTAACGCTCCATTAGCATTAATCGTGGATGCTTCAGAATCAGGTATCGGTGCAGTAGTACAACAAAAACATAACAATATTTGGCAGCCATTGGGTTTCTTTTCTTCAAAATTATCAATTGCACAAACAAAGTATAGTATTTACGACCGCGAACTTCTGGCAATTTATCACGGAATTAAACATTTTCGATTTTTGTTAGAAGGCAGAAATTATACCATATATACGGACCATAAACCATTAACTTTTGCATTTAAACAGAATCCTGAAAAAGCTTCGCCAAGACAAGTCCGACATTTAGACTTCATCGGTCAATTCTCAACCGATATTAGACATATTTCAGGCAAAGATAACATGGTAGCCGATACATTATCTAGATTGAATGAAATCAATATTAGTGGAGCAATTGATTTTGAAGCTGTAGCCACAGCTCAGACAAATGATCCCGAACTCCACCAACTGATCCAAAATTCTTCGTTGAAAATAATTAAAGTTAATTTAATTAATTCAAAGAAAGAAATTTATTGCGATGTGTCAATAAACAGATTACGACCTTATATTCAGTAAAATTTCGAAAAGATATTTTCTTGGCAATCCATAATTTGAGTCATCCAGGCATCAAAGCGTCGGTAAAACTGTTAGTAAACAGAGTTATTTGGCCTTCAATTAAAAAGGATGTAAAAGAATGGAGTCGAAATTGTATACCTTGCCAAAGAGCCAAAATCTCAAGGCACGTCAATCCTCCTCTTTCCGATTTCCAGCACGTAACAGAGCTTTTCAATACAATTCATTTAGACATAATTGGTCCATTACTACCCTCTGAAGGTTTCAAATACTGCCTGACAATAATCGACAGATTTACTCGCTGGCCTGAAGCTATCCCAATCGAAAACATTACTGCGGAAACAGTAGCTTCAGCATTATTAAAAAATTGGATTGCTAGATTTGGTACTCCTTCAACAGTTATCACAGATCACGGATCAAAATTTGAATCATATCTGTTTATGGAATTAACCAAATCATTAGGAATTAAACGCTGTCGCACAACAGCCTATCATCCTCAATCAAACGGATTTATAGAACGCTGGCATCGATCCCTTAAAGCATCGTTAATGTGTTACCAAAATTCTCAATGGACCAAATATTTACCACTCATTCTATTAGGTTTTCGATCAATTAGTAGCGACGAATTTCGTTTTTCTCCAGCTAAATTAGTATACGGTGAAAATTTACGTTTACCCGGTGATTTCTTTAATAAAATAAACATTTCAAAAAATCAAACAGAATTTATTAAAGACCTGGAACAACATTTCGAAAATATACAACCATCACCGGCATCCAGACATTCATCAAAGAAAATTTTTATCTTTAAGGAACTAAAACACTCCCCCCTCCTTTTCGTTCGAGTGGACGGCACTAAACGATGTTTACAACCTCCATATGAGGGACCTTACGAAGTGCTAGATAGAAATGAAAAATTTTATAAATTACTTATAAAGGGTAAAGAAATTAACGTTTCCATTCAAAGATTAAAACCGTGTTTCACTAACCCAATGCTCGAAGATTCCCAGAACGTTTCATCTAAAACAAATATATTTTCACCTAAAGCTACAAAAGGATCGCAGTTGCCAGTGTCAAGCGATGAATCAACCAACAACCAAAGTAGAGGAGAGTTTCCACAGCCAGTGCTAGAAGACCCTACAACTTTGGTAAACAATCACAGGTCGAATCATGATAGAGTACAAAATTCAAATAATATCACTACAACAAACACAACCAGACAAAAATCGTTAAAGCCAGTGACTATCAATATACCACTTAACAGCGGAATAAACAATAGGGTGTCTTACCAGCCAGTGCTAAAGAACCCGCGAACATCGGCAGATACAAATTACCCACAAGCACCTAATTCTACTAGAAAAACCGTAACATTCGATACCAAAATTAGGTTCTTAAAAGATGGAAATACATATTTCCCAACCAAAAAGACTAGAGTTGGACGCACCACCAAACCTCCAGCACGTTTCGCTTAACCCTAAGGATTCGCTGGCAGGGGAGTACTGTGGTGACAGCGTAATACTCGTACCAGAAACATTACATTTATAAAGTTTAGTTATTTTGGGTTGCGTTTGGTTTCATTATCTACTTGTTGTAAATGCTATCAAAGTAGGTCGGAACAATATTGTTTAAAGAAAAAATGTATAAAAGTCAGGGAAAATTGTTCCATAGTTCAGTTCAATTTTAGCCGTTGACAATATTGTTTAAAAAAATATTTTAAAATAAACCTTTAAATAAATAAAATTGATAAAAATTGTATTTTAAAAAAAAAACCTTTTCTTACAGCAGCCAAATTAAGTCCTCTAAATGGAGGCACAATTTTAAAGACTTAGGGAGCTCCGCCCTCTCTAGGCAATCAAGGTTGAGATCGCCAACACCAGCCGATACTCCAGAATTAGATAGTCGAGACGTGGGACTCGGCTATATAACTCAACCACTGCGAGGATTTGGACCTAGCGCAATCATCCCACACCTGCACCTCCGTCAAAGAAGGTGCTGAGCAAGAGGAGGGTTTCGGCAGAGGAGACAAAACCTGTCGCTGATGCCCTCTCGAACGTCGAGGTTCTCTCCGCTACCGAGACGGCCGGTCCAACTCAGAGCGGCTACGAATCGTGCGGCAGTACCGCTTCGATGAATAGCCGCTTCGAGGTGGACCCCGATTTGGTGGAGGTGCCGAGGGCGAAGCTCCGCACGATCCTCGACAGTCTCCACTACAAAAAGAGCGGAGACAGGATCCTGGCTATACTCAAGCGAGAGCTTGATGATCCAGCCAGGATCCTGCTCCAGTTATTGCTCTTAAAGCAAGAGGCGAAGAAGCGGGCTCGCTATAATGAGGTGTCGAGGCTCGAGCGCCTCTACAATAAAGTAGTGGATGCCCTCGAAGAGCAGCGCCTGGACAGGGCGCTTCTCCAATAGAGTCGTACACTCATAATCTGAGTTCAGCTTTCCCCTTGAATGTGTAGGATAGTCTCTCTGAATACTGGGGGCTTAAGTGCACCTACACGCCTACACGCAATTTTCGAAGACATAAAACATTGGAATACTGACATTGCACTCTTACAGGAGACAAATTTCACACTCGAAACATTTACACAACTCGAACGAAACACTATTTTACACAAAGGTTACACAGTTTTTTTTCCTCGTAGAGGATCTGGTGTGGCAATTGCTGTGTCGAACAGTTTTACACTAACGTCTCCTGTATTCACAGACATTCGCTCAGGTTTCGCGTCTTCCTTAGAATTCGTCTTGCGAGACAAAACACTAAGGATAGTAAACATGTATGCGGCAGGATGACTAGGATATTGCAAGACAGGTAATGGACTCTGTTCTGTCGCATCTTGTGAACTTCGGTGGTGAAGTTATCCTTGGGGGTGACTTCAACTGTACACTGGATTCTGCACTCGACCGCCATTCCGGAGTTGAATTCAACTAAGTGAATGCGGGACGATTGCGGAACTTAGTCAGGCAGCTCAACCTTGTCGATGTCTACCGTTGGCTTAATCCAACGGCTACATCATACACAAGGGTTTCTCGAAATGTCCATGGTAGCTTTTCGGGCTCGAGGATAGACAGATTTTACGTCTCGTCTAGTCTTCTTAGTTTTTTCGATAGTGTCACTCATGAAGTGTGCTCACTTAGTGATCACCTTCTTGTTGTGGCGACTAGCACTTTGGTCGAAATGCGAACTGCCTACTGGATTTTCAACAATAACTTGTTGAATTCAGAGCAGTTCATTGAAGAATTCATACAGTTTTGGCATCAATGGCGAGAAAGGAAAAATGACTACGCGAACCTTAGTCATTGGTGGGATGTTGGAAAGCTTCAGATTAGCTCATTTATTGAGATGAGATTCAATCGAAGCAGGTATATAGCATCGAGTTTGACGGATGAAGCAACCCGGATTGGTACGCTTCTGCCCGCGCAACCAGAGTTGCTCTCGCAATACGAGAGATTAAAAGAACGGCTGAGAGCACAAAACTACAAGCATAGCTTGGAGTTTGTACTCCGAAATCAGTCACGCTGGTTGCGAGAGGACGAGTCTCCGACCGAGTACTTCTTCCAGACAACACGACGACGTACCGCTTCTTGTGAAGTAGATTCGATTGTTGCCGAATCTGGGCAACTCTTACACGGAGACGAGCTTGCGGATTATATCCGAAACTATTACACACAGCTATATGCTTTGCCGACGTTGCCAACATCTACGTCTACTGATGAATTCTTCCAGTACGTTCCTGCTTTCTCTAATGAAAGAAGAGAATTCCTGGACAGAGCATTAACCCTCGACGATATGCTTACCGCTACAAAGGATCTTCGCCGTCATACCTCTCCTGGTTATGATGGTCTAACTCCAGAATTTTTTCTACGCTTCAGGAATCTTTTGATTCCAGATCTATTGGAGGTCTTCAGTTCTGCAGTGGTTGGACATACCGAATTTCCCTCAAGTTGGCGGAGATCCGTTATGCGTCTAATACCCAAGAAGGGAGATCTTCAGAGGCTGGGAAACTGGAGGACAGTTACGTTGTGCAATGTCGACTACAAGATAGTTTGCAAAGCACTCGGAACTTTACTTAGCTCAGTGATAGCATCGGTTATACACCCGGAACAGTCCTACTGCATTCCAGGTCGTACTATTTACGACAACATCGCCGTAGCAAAACATCTTTTCGCCTACCACGAAAAGACTGGTTCGCAAATGGCCATGATCTCGTTAGATCAAGGAAAGGCGTTTGATAGCGTCTCGCATGAGTATCTACTGAGAGTGCTCGATAAATTTGGGCTTCCGTCCAGATGGATTGAGATCATCAGTGGTCTGTATATAGATTCAGCGATTCTCATAAAGCATAATGGGCATATATTGTCTCCTATTCCGTTTCGTCGGGGTATCAGGCAGGGATGCCCGTTGTCAGGAATGCTTTATGACTTTTCACTGGAGCCGCTGCTAGTAAATTTTCGTCAATCGTTGAGACAATATTCAGTTCAGCTACCATACACTACTATAAGGCCACTTATTCCAGCGTATGCTGATGACCAGTCTATTTTCGTTACGAAAGAAGATGCATTTCCAGTCGCTCGTAGAGTTTTCGAACGAACAATATGAGCGATTAGCGGGGGCTAGGGTTAAATTAAGCAAAAGCCAAGGCCTATGGTGTGGGAGGTGGCGGAATCGGTCAGATTCTCCCCTCGGCATACAATGGGCCAATACTTGCTTGAAGTATTTAGGTGTGTGTATCGGGCTCGACGGTAAAACACGTAATCGCCGCATGGCTCTGGAGAAACTTTGTGGGTAAGTTCCTTGGGGCGTGCCGGCGTAGGAAAGCATTACTATCTGCTTTCAGTCCGCCCACCCTATCCGCACGACTGGTCTCTGGAAATGATTTCTACGATCACGACCTGGGGCAGAATAAGACCGGCATTCCATTTGCAATGGGATGAAATTGGGTACGGGGATTTTTCAGCTATACCGATCAGGTTAAATCCTGAATTAGTGGATTCGGTGTTCAGTAATGCTCGAGGTGTAACAGCCGATACAGGACAGCTTACAGTTCTCGGAGATATCATTGATGCCTCTGGGAACATACTAATACACCCACATACAACACAATTAAACCAATTGGTTGATACAGCACGAGAGCGTTTCAGCAAACTTAGTACCTGGCAGCCGCTAGCGTCGGTACAGAATGGTAGCCTTGTCTTTCACTGGTGACAATAGGCCGCAGCCTTGTAGCAACTTATTCACGGAGCTTCTCTCCGCTTTGGATCTGCTACAAGTGCTGCGGGAAAGATGAGTCCTACGTTGGAAGAATTGAACTGAGGCGATGATGGGAGCAGTTTTCGGACGTCCATGACTCTGCAGACTGCTCTCGCGGGACTCTATCGTCAAAATTTTTAGTACGCTCACCTGGGACACTTGAAGCGGGGTGCTCCAAGGCGACTAGAAAAGTGGCGAAGACTTCTGCGGAGAGCGTCGCTACTTGCATGCGAGTAGGTATTCTCGATGTAGCGTCTTCGCCCGGTGCTGCATCTACCTCCGGGTATCATTCAAGCTCAGTAACCAGGTGACTTAAATTCATAAATTCATCTATTTAGGTCTTTTAGTTTTTTAAACAAATTTTGGCAACCTATCTCAAAATTTTAGAATACTTTTCGGAACTTTCACTCACCGGGTGGCTCTCAAATTTTGATTTAAATTTTCTTAACATTTCTTTTCTTTTCTTTTTTCACATTTTGGCAGGTTTTATATATTATTATCAAATTTGAGTCTTTTTTCGTCCTTCTGATATGTTTCAAGTCTATTTTATACTTCGATGAATAGCCGCTTCGAGGTGGACCCCGATTTGGTGGAGGTGCCGAGGGCGAAGCTCCGCACGATCCTCGACAGTCTCCACTACAAAAATAGCGGAGACAGGATCCTGCCTATACTCAAGCGAGAGCTTGATGATCCAGCCAGGATCCTGCTCCAGTTATTGCTCTTAAAGCAAGAGGCAAAGAAGCGGGCTCGCTATAATGAGGTGTCGAGGCTCGAGCGCCTCTACAATAATGTAGTGGATGCCCTCGAAGAGCAGCGCCTGGACAGGGCGCTTCTCCAATAGAGTCGTACACTCATAATCTGAGTTCAGCTTTCCCCTTGAATGTGTAGGATAGTCTCTCTGAATACTGGGGGCTTAAGTGCACCTACACGCCTACACGCAATTTTCGCAGACATAAGACATTGGAATACTGACATTGCACTCTTACAGGAGATAAATTTCACACTCGACACATTTACACAACTCGAACGAAACACTATTTTACACAAAGGTTACACAGTTTTTTTTCCTCGTAGAGGATCTGGTGTGGCAATTGCTGTGTCGAACAGTTTTACACTACCGTCTCCTGTATACACAGACATTCGCTCAGGTTTCGCGTCTTCCTTAGAATTCGTCTTGCGAGACAAAACACTCAGGATAGTAAACGTGTACCTACCGCATGACCAGGATATCGCAAGACAGGTAATGGACTCTGTTCTGTCGCATCTTGCGAACTTCGGTGGTGAAGTTATCCTTGGGGGTGACTTCAACTGTACACTGGATTCTGCACTCGACCGCCATTCCGGAGTTGAATTCAACTAAGTGAATGCGGGACGATGCGGAACTTAGTCAGGCAGCTCAACCTTGTCGATGTCTACCGTTGGCTTAATCCAACGGCTACATCATACACAATGGTTTCCCGAAATGTCCGGGGTAGCTTTTCAGGTTCGAGGATAGACAGACTTTACGTGTGGCGACTAGCACTTTGGTCGAAAAGCGAACTGCCTACTGGATTTTCAACAATAACTTGTTGAATTCAGAGCAGTTCATTGAAGAATTCATACAGTTTTGGCATCAATGGCGAGAAAGGAAGCAAGACTACGCGAACCTTAGTCATTGGTGGGATGTTGGAAAGCTTCAGATTCGCTCATTTATCGAGACTAGATTCAATCGAAGTAGATATATAGCATCGAGTTTGACGGCCGAAGTCACCCGGATTGGTACGCTTCTGCCCGCGCAACCAGAATTGCTCTCGCAATACGAGAGATTAAAAGAACGGCTGAGAGTACAAAACTACAAACATAGTTTGGATTTTGTACTCCGAAATCAGTCACGCTGGTTGCGAGAGGGCGAGTGTCCGACCGAGTACTTCTTCCAGACAATACGACGACGTACCGCTTCTTGTGAAGTAGATTCGATTCTTGGCGAATCTGGGCAACTTCTGCACGGAGATGAGCTTGCGGATTATGTCCGAAACTACTACACACGGCTATATGAAGTGCCGATGTTGCCAACATCTACGTCCACGAATGAATTCTTCCAGTACGTTCCTGCTTTCTCTAATGAAAGTAGAGAATTCCTGGACAGAGCATTAACCCTCGACGAAATGCTTACCGCTACGAAGGATCTTCGCCGTCATACCTCTCCTGGTTATGATGGTCTAACTCCAGAATTTTTTCTACGCTTCAGAAATCTTTTGATTCCAGGCCTATTGGAGGTCTTCAGTTCTGCAGTGGTTGGACATACCGAATTTCCCTCAAGTTGGCGGAGATCCGTTATGCGTCTAATACCCAAGAAGGGAGATCTTCAGAGGCTGGGAAACTGGAGGACAGTTACGTTGTGCAATGTCGACTACAAGATAGTTTGCAAAGCACTCGGAACTTTACTTAGCTCAGTGATAGCATCGGTTATACACCCGGAACAGTCCTACTGCATTCCAGGTCGTACTATTTACGACAACATCGCCGTAGCAAAACATCTTTTCGCCTACCACGAAAAGACTGGTTCGCAAATGGCCATGATCTCGTTAGATCAAGGAAAGGCGTTTGATAGCGTCTCGCATGAGTATCTACTGAGAGTGCTCGATAAATTTGGGCTTCCGTCCAGATGGATTGAGATCATCAGTGGTCTGTATATAGATTCAGCGATTCTCATAAAGCATAATGGGCATATATTGTCTCCTATTCCGTTTCGTCGGGGTATCAGGCAGGGATGCCCGTTGTCAGGAATGCTTTATGACTTTTCACTGGAGTCGCTGCTAGTAAATCTTCGTCAATCGTTGAGACAATATTCAGTTCACCTACCATACACTACTATAAGACCACTTATTCTAGCGTATGCTGACGACCTGTCGGTGGCGGAATCGTTCAGATTCTCCCCTCGGAATACAATGGACCAATACTTGCTTGAAGTATTTAGGTGTGTATATCGGGCTCGACGGTAAAACACGTAATCGCCGCATGGCTCTGGAGAAACTTTCCGGAGCAGTGAATTCGTGGCGGACTAGATTGTTCCCACTTTCGCTGAAAGGACGTGCAGTCGTTGTCAATTACCTGATTACCTCGTCCATCGTTCACCTGCTTAAGTCGGAGTGCTTCGAGGAAGGCTTCGTTAAACTTTTGCAGGCAAAAATTATTGACGTATTTTGGGGGGGAAGAAGTTGGGTCGCTGAAAGCACGCTCTGTCGACCAGTCGCGTTGGGTGAATTGGGTCTTACGGATATGGTCGTTAAAACTCGTTGCCTTCAGATCAGAGCATTCCAACGAGTGTTCCGGTTTGAAGACAGCTTGATTTTTCAGCTGTGGGTAAGTTCCTTGGGGGGGGTGCCGGCTTAGGAAAGCATTACTATCTGCTTTCAGTCCGCCCACCCTATTCGCACGACTGGTCTCAGGAAATGATTTCTACGATCACGACCTCTGGCAAAATAAGACCGGCATTCCATTTGCAATGGGATGAAATTGGGTACGGGGATTTTTCAGCTATACCGATCAGGTTAAATCCTGAATTAGTGGATTCGGTGTTCAGTAATGCTCGAGGTGTAACAGCCGATACAGGACAGCTTACAGTTCTCGGAGATATCATTGATGCCTCTGGGAACATACTAAACACCCACATACAACACAATTAAACGAATTGGTTGATACAGCACGAGAGCGTTTCAGCCAACTCAGTACCAGGTCACCTGGCACAGAGGTGGTGAACGCTTTCGTGGTGAATCAACCGCCGCACACGCCATTCAGTACACTAACAACACGTCGGCTGCGCGATCTATTTGCAGATGCGTTACCTGCAGATCACTTAGGTGTTAATAGATGGAGCGCGTAGAATTGGGAGTAATCGGAGGGGTGACTAGCAGAGTGGTCTACAGTTATCCGTCCAATTATAGAGACTCTGATATAGCATTCAAACTGCTGCATCATAGCCTCGTGCATACAAATCAGCTGTCGCACATTGACCAGAGCGTTCAAAGAGTCTGCCCGGTTTGTGGGGGTGAAGGAACTTTGTTCCACCGATACTTCAGATGCCCGGCCTTGTGCGAATTGATGCTACTGGTCCGTCACTTGTGCCAGGTAATCTGCCCGCGTTTCGGCATTACTAGAACATCGTTTTTACTGGGGCCAAGGACATGCAGCCAGGTGAATTGTTTAATTAGCTTTGTTCTTACACTAGCTAAATCAACAGTTCATTTGTATTGCATGCGCATCGAGCCTGGGCAACAGGCCACTGACACACAGTTACATACACGTGCACTTAATAGACACTTCGTTGTCAGGCTGAGTAAACGACTCCGTCTCGAGTTTCTGGCAACGAACGCCGACACATTCAACTGTACCTGGCAGCCGCTAGCGTTGGTGCAGAATGGTAGTCTCACTTTTCACTGGTGACAATAGGCGGCAGCCTTGTAGGATCTTGTCCACGGAGCTTCTCTCCGCTTTGGATTTGCTGCAAGTGCTGCGGGAAAGGTGATTCTCCCGTTGGGAGAGGAGAACTGAGAGGATGATGGGATCAGTTTGCAGATGTCTACGACTCCCGCGGGACTCTATCGCGTTCAAAATTTTTCGTGCGTTCGTCTAGAAGACTTGACGCTGAGTGTTCCGGGGGAGTAGAAAAGTGGCGAACGTCCCTGCGGAGAGCGTTTCTCCTTGCAAGCAAGAAGTAGTTCTTGATGCAGTGACTTCGCCCGGTGCTGCGTCTATCCCCGGGAATACTGTGTTCAGTGTTCTAGTTATTCAAAATTTTCGGTTTCATTTTCGGCTCTTTTTTCGTCAGTTTAGGCTAAATTTAGATATATTTTTAAAATCTCAAGGAACTCTTCCTGGAGCTACCACTTACCGGGTAGCTTTCTAAATTTGTTGATAATTTTGTTTTTGTTTTTTACAGTTCTACTAATTTCGATACTACGCTTTTTTTGTGGTCCCTTATATTTATCGTTTGTTTCTCGCTATTGTTCTTGTTCTTATATTGTTCTTGTTCATTTTATTACTCCTGCTCTTTATTGTTCTTATTATTCTATTGTTCTTGTTTGTTCATTGTTGCTTAACCATTATTTGTTTCTGTTCGTATACAATTTATAGGTTAAGTAGATTCATTTTTGTTTCTTTTTTTAGTATATTCACAATTACATTTATAACGTTTGTGCCAAAATAAAGTGCCATATTTACATAAAAAAAATTATTATTTTTCATTTTCTTTTTTACACGGTTTTGTACCGGAATGTTAATCTGACTCGGGGTTTACAGCCAAGCAAAATCTGATTATTCTATTGCAGGAAGGAACGGGTTATATGACAGGTATCTAAAATGACTGCACTGGATTCTATTGATGATATTTTTGTAAATACCCAGTTGTTTAAGGTTGTCCTGTAGTTTAACGTGGATAATTCCTGTAGACGAGAGTATAATCGGGACCACCTGGATGTTTCTTAGGTCCCATTACCTCTTCAGTTCCACCGCGAGTTCTGAATATTTCGAAATTTTTTCAGCTTAGGTCTTCAGCATATTTCTTGATAGTGGTACCGCTATGTCGATTAGAAATGCCTGCCTGCTTTTCCGGTTCAAGATGGTGATATCCGGCCTGTTGCTTTCGCGGGTAAGGTTGGTATGGAGTGTGCGGTCAAAATATAGTTTAACAGTTTCAGTTTCTATTACAGGCAATGGTTCGTAGTCATAATATTTCTTCTGTGTAAGAGGTATCCCGTATAGCTTACACATGTCCATATGTAGGATTTTTACAACGTTGTTATATCGTCTGAGGTATTCAGAACTAGCCAATGTTGTGCAGCCCGATATGATGTGATCTATAGTTTCTCCAGGTTGATAACATCGGCGGAAGAAGTCTGGAGGAGACTTGGGGTCCTGAACGACGTATCTTAGGTAGTTTCTGGTGGGTAGAGCTTGATCTTGAATAGCGAACATGTAGCCCTATGTTTCAGCGTAGATATCTCCACGAGACAGCCATAAGTTTGACGACTCAATGGAAATGAAGTTGTTACGATGAATAGAACTGCTAGTTGATATGGGCGTAGTCTCTTTAGTCGTAGATCCCTAAATCCTAGAACCTCTTTTTGTATCTGTAAAACTTAAGATACATTTTATTTGAATGTAAAGAAAAGTATTTTTATTTTTTTATTATTTAAAAACTTTTTTATTTGTATTTTATTTGTTACCAGCTTGGTTGTTGCGGCTAGACTAAAAATTCTATTTACAATTTTTGTATCCTACTTTACAATTAATACATAGATAGTTTGTTCATAATTTTCTCTGTATAGAGTACAGTATTTTATTTTCAATGAATGAATGATTATTATATTTTTCAAAGTGTTTGTGTTTCACACTATTCAAAATTTATCGAAGTGTACAGGTTGACTAAAATATATTTGACAGTTATTTTATCTGTACAGTCTGATTGAATATTATTAAAGTGGATTTTTAAAAATATTTTATTGAAATAATATAATCAAACTTATGAAATTTTAATTAAAAATTAAATGTGTAGCTACTGCTACCTGCTACATTACTCCCCCCTCAGTGAAAACGTCCATTTTAAGTGAATCGTAAAATTAAGAATATGATGAATAATAATATTGTTAGTAATAAAAAGTTATAATTGAAATTTTACTTTTTTTTGGCTTGTTTTTGATTGGTGTAATTGTTTGTTCTATGTGTTCGATAAATGCTGATTTTAGTCTGTCAACTGAAATGTTCGTTGCTTTACCACGGTAGTCGATTTGATAATATTTGTCAAGTTTGTTTAATACTTTGAAAGGGCCTTTATATGGGTTTTGTAAAGAAGATTTGCTTCTGTCGATTCTAACAAAAACAAATTCTGTATCTTTTAAATCTTTAGGTACGTAGATTTTAGAATTTTGTTTTCGAGAATGTGAGGGTTTGAAGTTATTTATGCAAGATGTGATTTTACTTAAGAAATTTAATTGATCTTGAATTGTTGAATTGTTGTTAATGATAAATTCTCCTGGAACGCGAAGAGGTTGTCCATAAACAAGTTCTGCTGGAGAACATTGCAAGTCTTCTTTAATCGTGGTTCGGAAACCTAAGAGGACTGCAGGTAATTGTGTGACCCAATTATTTTGGCCGTCACGAGCGGGTATGGCTGCTTTTAATTGTCTGTGAAATCCTTCTATCATTCCGTTTGATTCGATGTGATCCTAAAATTTTTGTAAATTCTTCGAATAATTTGTATTCGAATTGAGTACCCTGATCTGTGATAATTTCTACTGGAATACCAAAACGTGGAAAATATTGTTCGTGTTGATAACTGTACTTGCCTGTATATCTTTGATTTGATAAGCTTCTAGCCAACGAGTAAATCTATCTATTATTGTTAGAATGTAATAATATCCATTTGAAGACGGTTAAGGACCTAGCAAATCTAAATGGATATGTTCGAATCTTGCTTTGGTTAGTTCGAATTTACGAATTTCTGATTTCGTGTGCTTGGTTATTTTGTCAATTGACACCATTTTTAGTCCAATTGTTAATATCTGTATTCATTCCAGGCTAAAAGTATTTAGAAACAATAGATTTTCCTGTTGTTCTAATTCCTGGATGACCTAAATTATGAATGATATTAAAAATAATTTTTCGAAGTTTTTTGGGTATATATGATCGTGAATTTTTAGTAGAAACTTCGCACCAAATGTCAGACTCAGAAGTATTTAATTAAATTGTTACAAGCGTATATTTTGAATTATCTGGTCTGTTATGTTGAGTTATCAAAAGATGTGTAATTTCTTCCTCACTCTTTTGATACTCTAGCAAATGTTAAAATGTTTGATGGCTAGATATAATGCCAAAAGTTCTTTTAATTTTTTAGAGAAAAATGCAATGGGTTCCCAATGGTTTGCATTGGATTGTTGGAGAACATCTACGGTTAAATTGAATTTTGCATTTTCAATAGGATGAATTAATAAAGTTGCTTTTGAAAATGATTGTTTGATTTTATTAAGTTGGTCTTCACATTCTACTGGCCAAGAAATTTTTTTAGCGTTATATGGTTTCTTTTTGAGAAGTAGAGCCAAATGATTAGTGTGAATTGGGTTTTAGTAATTTGGCAAAATTTGGAATTAATCTATGGTAATAATTAACCATGCCTATAAATTGTTGAATTTGTTTAATAGAATTTGGAGAAAATTGTTAATAATTTGGACTCTGTCTTCTGAAGGTAAAATTCCTTCTTTTGTTATTTTGTGACTGAGGAAGTCCAAAGTTCCAACTAAGAAAGTGCATTTGGATGGATTGATATTGATTCCGAAATCTGTTAGTTGTTTAAAAATTTGGTTTAAATGATTTTGATGTTCGGATTCAGATTTGGTGGAAACTAAAATATCGTCAATATAGACAAAAGCAAAATCTAAATTTTTAATGATTTGGTCCATGAATCTTTGAAATGTTTGTGCAGCATTTCTTAGACCAAATGGCATCCTAGTGAATTCAAATAATCCGAATGGAGTTGTAATGGCTGTTTTATGTATGTCTTCTATAGCCATTGGAATTTGGTGGGAAGCTCTTACCAAATTAATTTTTGAGCAAATGGTGCAACCGTTTAAGTTCATTGAGAAATTTTGTATGTGTGGTAATGGGTATCTATCCGGGATTGCGTTTGCAAAATTTTACCGTACTCATTACTAATTGCATAGTAGCGAGGAGTAATCTTTTAGTTTTTAAGTCTACGAGTAAATTAAATTTTGTTAAAAAGTCTGCTCCGATGATGGGCTTGTTGACATTAGCAGTTATAAATGGGAATATGAATTCTCTCCTAAGACCGAATAGATTTGAAATTTAAGGGAAGTAGAAGGTTGTTTTCTAAGCAACTATTTGGAAAATAAAAAAAAGTGTATACTTACATCATGTTTTGATTTCGATAATTTAGAGAATGAAATAGTTTGCAGTAGCTCTGGTGCTATGTAATCAGGTGTTCCGACAGGTGATAAACTGATAACATGGCCATCTTTGTTTAAAGCGGCAGCATTTCCAAAATCAGCCAATTTTATATGACCAAATCTATCAATAAAGATATTTTCGGGTTTAATGTCCCGGTGAACGTATCCCATATTGTTTAAGGCATTTATAGCAAGTGTAAGTTCGGCTAAATAAAATTTTGATAGATCTTCATCAAAAGCTCCATTGCGAATCATAAGGCTTAATAAATCACCACCGGCAAGATACTCCATCACCAAATATAAATAATAAGCATCCTGTTGAATCCATGACGACATCTGTAAACAAACAACACAAAGTAGGTCACTGGGTTATACTTATCTGCCGACCTTGACTATCCCAGTCCATCGATGTTCTCAACTGCATCATCTGCCTGCAAGAAAAATAAATATTGTAATAATTCAAATTAATGTACATGAGCAAACAAGACTCGACAAACTATACTTACAATTCATATGTATTTATAACTTCCTCAACGATTGATCGTTTGATCTGCTGTTTTTAATTAAATATCATTCTTCATAAACTGCAACTTAACGAAATATTTCAAGTGGTTTGAGACTAGAGTCAATAAAACACAATGTTAAGTCGAACCGACAGACGGCAGCAGCACTATCAATTCAATCTAACACCATTACATTTGAATGAAATATTGCTAGAAAATTCATCTAAATAAGGGCAATTGAAGGTCATGTACCAAGTGCATTTTACACAGAGATAACGCGGTCGAGTCTTGGTTGTGCGTTAGAAACAGCAAGTTGTTAAGTATTTATTTGTAAAAGCATCAAGCTGTTCAATATTCATTTGTAAAAGAATCAGAGTGTAATTTAAATTGGAATAATAAAAAATCAAACAAACTCAGCATTACAACATTTTACATGGTCCTTCAGAGTTCCGGATATCAGCGTCGTTGGATTATTTCAGGTGCGTAAATGGTGCATACGAAAGTTAAATCAAAAGGTGCGTACGAAATTTATTAAATGAGAAGGTGCATAAAGGAAAAATTTAATAAAGTAAATGGTTCATAAGAAAATTATTAAATGAAAAGGTACATAAGAAATTTAGTCAAGTAAAAGGTTCAGACGAATTTTATTAAATAAAAAAGGTGCAATAGAGGTCTATGAGATTAAAAGGTGAATTATAAGGTGTATTAAGAAATATATACATAAATTGAAGGGTGCATAATTACAAGCATAAGGCAAACGAAAGAGAAATTGAAGTGCGTCAACAGGTGTTAGAGTGGCATTGTTGAAATTAAAATTTGAAGACAATCTAACAGAAAGGTTTAATTTCACAACAAAAACAACTGTAAATCATCCGCTATAATTACAGTACGCATCCAGTTAATTTTCTTGCACATACCAAGACTCCGTTAATGACAATATTTTATCAGATTGCAATAAATTACGTTTATTGCATACTTGAGTTAAAAAAGGTTATACAGATAAATTTGTAGTTTCAATTCACTACGTGAATAAGAATCGTTACATACGAAAAGTTGGAAGAATGTACGCACTGCCTTACACCTGTTAATTCTTTGATTTATATTAAATTTAAGACTCATTTAACAGTTGCGTGACAAAATTAATCATACTGATTTGAAAATTTTATAGTGGAAATAAACAAATCAAAACTTGTAGTTTTATTCATTAGTTATTATTCATAAAAGTTATATTTGGCACCAAAAGGAAGGTGATATAAAATTAACTGCACATTTGAAATCAGATAAAGAGTTAGGGTACAGATAAAATTTAGCTTGTAATATGGAAGCATTACTAAAACGCCAGTCATTCTTAAAAACAGAGCTTGAGAAGTTTATCACCAATTTTAAGAAGGCAAATAAAACAGTGAAATCAAGTAAAGGGTATTTAGAAAAAAGATTAGAAGGGCTTAGTGAGCGTTGGTTGAAATTTGAACAAAATCATGAAAATATAATAGGAATATGCACAAAGGAGGATGAAACCGATAAATACTTTACGGATGAAGTTTTTTGTACGCTGGAAGAATCATATTATGTAACTGCTGGAGTTATAAAGGACTTAATAGAAGACATAAGGAGGGAAAAGGAAATCAGGAATAACACTGAAGATCGAGATGAAAAACAAAAAAGTGTTGATAGTCCATCAATATCTTCTAAAGACTTAAAGCTCCCACGTATTACATTGGCAAAATTTAACGGCGATTACAACTCCTGGACTTCATTTCATGATATGTTCGATTCATTAATTTGCAAGAATCCTTCGTTATCGCCAGTTCAGAAGCTACACTATCTGAAAACGAACTTAAGTGAAGAAGCTGAACAACTAATTCGTCATTTTCAGATAACGGATGCAAACTTCGAACCAGCTTGGGACATCTTAGTTAAACGCTACCAAAATAAGAGGGTCCTGGTCAACGCGCAACTTAAGGTACTACTAAGTCAACCCGTTCAATCTAAGGAAACTGCGACTGGTGTTAAAACGTTGCTAGACGTAACCCGGGAATGCATGGAAGCGCTACGCGGCTTAGACATAAATACAGAAAATTGGGATCCGTTGGTAATTTACGTTCTAACTCAAAGACTAAGTACAGAAACGCATACACACTGGGAGATTGCATTAAGTAACAGGGCTGATCCTACAGATTTGCCAACATTAACTGAATTTACATCTTTTTTGGAATCACGATTCAGGATTTTGGAAATAGCAAATCTCATTACCACAGCAAAGGCATCACTCATACCAGGTCTTTCATGCTCTCAAGGGGAAATAATTGTCCAGTATGTTCAAGAGACCACACTCTTAGAGAATGCCCACAGTTTATTAACATGAAATTAGAAGATCGAAGAGAAATAGTACGAAAGAACTCATATTGCTTCAATTGCCTAATCACGGGGCACTCTGTTAAACAATGCAAGAACAAAACCTCATGTAAGATATGCAAGGGTCGCCACCATACGTTGCTACATTCATTTAGCAAGGTCAACATCAAGCCGAGTCCTACACAGGAAAACTTTGTGACGCCAATGAAATCAGATGCAGTTAATGTCAATGCAGCAATGTGGGAATACGGAGGTTCTCGAAAGCAGGTTTTATTAGCTACAGCTCTTATAAATGTAGAAGGGCCTAATGGAAACAGGATACTACTAAGAGCATTAATTGATCAAGGTTCGGAGGCAACGTTTATAACAGAAGAAGCAGCTCAAGGACTTAGGCTGAGGAAATCAAACACACATGTTCGAGTTTGCGGCATTGGAGCCTCTAACGAATGTACTGCAACAAAGTCAGCTGAAGTGACGATATACTCCCATGCATGCCAAAACTTTTCTTTGCGAATTCAAGCACTTGTTCTTCAACGTTTAACAGGTTTACTACCAACATTCACGGCCAACATCGCTCGCTGGACCCATCTCAAGGAACTAACATTAGCAGACCCAACCTATTGGAAGCCAGGGAAGATAGACATGATTTTGGGGGCAGACACATTTTCAGAGATCCTGCTAACAGGTGTTCGAAAAGGTCCAAAGGGTACACCGATAGCACAACAAACCACATTGGGATGGATCATTTCAGGAGAGTCAACTGATGCCATAAAAACCATTCACGTTTTACATTGCGGCTTAGAGACTGAATCAGCATTGAAAATGTTCTGGGAGCTTGAGGAAACTAGTCCTGAACGAGCACTAACACAAGCGGAAAACCAATGTGAAGACATATATAAGGCCACAACTTTACGATTAAAAACCGGACGATACGTTGTAAGACTGCCCTTTAACACAACAAATGGGAGGCCAGATTTAGGTACATCAAGAGACATCGCAATCAAGCAGATGTTACAAATGGAAGTTAGATTTGCTAAAGACCCAGAGCTTTTCAAGCTATATTCCGGATTTATGAAGGAGTATCTGGAATTAAATCATATGACACGTGTGAAACCAACGGAAAACGAGAAAGGCGACAGTAGTCAACGTAATTACTTACCACACCATTCAATTAAGAAGGAGAGTAGCACGACCACAAAGCTTCGTGTGGTCTTCGACGCTTCTCGTAAGACCAGTAATGGAAGATCACTAAATGATAATTTATTTGTCGGTCCAACGATACAGGATGACTTATCAACAATTTTACTGCGATGGCGGAAATACTGCGTTGTTTTTACTGCTGATGTAAAACAAATGTACAGGCAAATAAGAGTTCATAAAGAAGATATCGATTTCCAACGAATAGTTTGGCGTGAAAGTCCTCAAATGCCTATTTCTGACTATCGTCTAGACACTGTCACATACGGTACAGCCTGTGCACCATATTTAGCCATCCGAACGCTACGTCAACTGGCAGAAGATGAGCGCCACACATTTCCTATTGGTGCTGAACTTATACACAACAATATGTACGTAGACGATGCTATAGTTGGATGTGATTCAATTCCTGAAGCGTTACGAGCTCAAGCTGAAATCAGACAACTATTAAAGCAAGGTGGATTCGAGCTACGCAAGTGGGCAAGTAACAAGGCTAAATTACTAGAAGGTATTTCGGAAAAGGATAGAGAAATGGAGATTCCATTAGGGTTCAGTGAAAATAAGGTTATAAAAACTCTAGGAGTAAACTGGAACCCCGTAACAGACAGCTTTGAATTATACAAAAACTAAGAGAACCGTCCTCTCACAAATTGCTAGAATTTTCGACCCACTTGGTTGGCTTGCACCTGTAGTAATATCAGCAAAGATATTTATTCAAAAGTTATGGTTGGCTGGGTTGACGTGGGACGAACATCTTTCGGGAGATTTACTTATTGAATGGAATGAATACATAAAATGCCTACATGAGTTAGAATCCATTAAAATACCCCGTTGGATTGGAGTGAAGAAACTGGATGTCTCACTTGAACTGCATGGATTTTCTGACGCCTCGATGCAGGCATATGCAGCATGTGTTTATTCCAAAGTCATATGTCCAAATGGAAAGGTTGAAATAAAATTGCTGATGTCCAAAACTCGCGTTGCACCTATAAAGAAAGTCACTCTTCCAAGGCTCGAATTATGTGGAGCCAGACTTCTCACCAAATTGATGAAGCAAATTTTAATATCATTCAAGGAAGATGACATGAGTATTTACGCATGGACTGACTCACAAATAGTTCTTGCTTGGTTAAAAGGTGATCCTAATCGATGGAAGCCATTTGTATCAAATCGTGTAGTTGAAATCTTGCAAACTATAAACTCTAGTCAATGGCAATATGTAAGCTCTTCAGAAAACCCGGCAGACTGTGCATCACGTGGAATTTCTCCAGACCGGTTGAAAACGCACATAACGTGGTGGGCTGGACCGTCTTGGTTAAGGTTGCCCCCACCTCAATGGCCAACTCAACGATCGCTCTCCGAAACAACAAACCAAGAATTGAGAAAGGTTAATTCATTTAAAATTACTAAAGTTCAAACTGAGTTCGAATTTTTAAACATTTATTCGTCCCTATCAAAATTGTTGCGAATTACGGCATACTGCCAGCGATTTATCCACAATGTAAGGTCAAAGCCATCTAAAAGACGAAAGGGGCCACTATCTCTTGAAGAACGACGACATGCATTAAGTCAATGGATCTTAATAGTTCAAGAATTTGCATTTCCCGCCGAAATTTCTCAGTTGCGTAAGAATCGCAGCATATATTCAGATAGCAAGATTCTTAGCCTGTCTCCATTCCTGGATGAGACAGGAACATTAAGAGTCGGTGGACGATTAAAAAATTCAAGATTGTGTTTCACCAAAAAGCATCCCATACTGCTACCAAGTGAAAGTTCACTTACAACATTGATAATCAGGGAAGCACATGAACTTAGTCTGCATGGCGGATTGCAACTCACATCAAATGTTATTCGAAGGTCATATTGGATTATTAATGCTAGAAGATCAATAAAAAAGATTCTCCACCGGTGTGTTATATGTTTTCGGCAATCTTGCTCTAACAGGAATCAACTTATGGGAAATTTACCTAGTCCGCGGGTGACAATTAATAGGGTATTCACACATACAGGTGTTGACTTTAGTGGTCCAATCGAAGTAAGAACCTCACGAGGAAGGGGTCGAATACAAACAACAAAAGGCTATATCGCAATATTCATATGCCTTACTGTAAAGGCAGTTCATTTAGAGCCCGTAAGTGATCTGAGTACAGCAGCCTTCCTTGCAGCTCTACATAGATTTATAGGAAGGCGTGGCAGCCCAAGTATTCTTTACTCTGACAATGGGACGAATTTTGTTGGCGCACAGAACGTACTTTTGCGACACCACCAACATTATCAAGAGATGGTAAGTTCTGAGCTAATTCAAGCACTAGCCGACAAGGGAATTGAGTGGAAATTTATTCCTCCAGGAGCGCCACATTTCGGAGGATTATGGCAAAGCGGTGTAAAGTCAATGAAACATCATTTAAAGAGAATCATGACCACTAAATTAACCTTCGAAGAACTGGCAACAACATTAGTGCAAATAGAAGCGTGCTTGAACTCACGACCCTTGTGTCCAATGAGTAGTGACCCTAACGATTGTGCTGTCCTGACACCTGGTCATTTTTTAATTGGAGATTTACTTCTGACACCACCCGAACCAAGTCTTCTTGAAGCCAATATTAATCGGTTAGATAGATGGAAAGTAATACAGAAAATTCACCAAGACTTTTGGAACCAGTGGAGCTGTGAATATTTGTCCAGGCTGCAACAGCGACCAAAGTGGATGCGAAAGGAAGAAAATGTCAAAAGAGGTCAACTGGTCCTGATTAAGGATGAAAGGCTTCCACCATCCAGATGGTTGTTAGGACGAATAATACAACTACACCCTGGCAATGATGGACTCACAAGAGTTGTCACCATGAAGTGCAAGGATACAATGCTTAAACGCCCTATTACAAAGATATGCCCGTTACCAATTGAAGATAACAATTAAGAGAAAACTTGAAATAAGCTAATCACCCTAAGTTATCTAAATATTTCAAATAAAGAGCACCTCATACCTATGTAAGAAACTGAAGTTTTACAGCAGAAAATATAATAGACTATAATCAAAACCTGAATTCATAGAGGATTGAAATTACTTACAAAAAAAATGAACTCAAATCTCAGACATTTAGAATTTAGACCCATTTTCACATATTACAAATGCACTTATAGAAGTAACTTCTAAATATTCCGAAACCAACGCACCGAACCGCATCTCAGAAATAAATGCACCTGTAAAAAAAAAACAAAACAAAAATCAAATCACAACAAATAGAAGTATGTTTTATTAAGTAAAACGAAATAATTACAACATCATGATAACACATACACTGATGACGTATCAAGCAACTCTAAATAGAAGGCCACATCAAGAGATTAGCAGCTCTCAGGGGAGGTTATTAAATATCAGTTCTTCATTCACAGTTTTGTTGTCTATAATTAGGTAGCATTTTCATCATCCAAGGCAATATACGTACCAGCTTAACATCGAATCCAATGCGTAAGGTAGTTGGAGTGTGCTAACTCCAAGGCCCGGGAGAATGTTGAATCCATGACGACATCTGTAAACAAACAACACAAAGTAGGTCACTGGGTTATACTTATCTGCCGACCTTGACTATCCCAGTCCATCGATGTTCTCAACTGCATCATCTGCCTGCAAGAAAAATAAATATTGTAATAATTCAAATTAATGTACATGAGCAAACAAGACTCGACAAACTATACTTACAATTCATATGTATTTATAACTTCCTCAACGATTGATCGTTTGATCTGCTGTTTTTAATTAAATATCATTCTTCATAAACTGCAACTTAACGAAATATTTCAAGTGGTTTGAGACTAGAGTCAATAAAACACAATGTTAAGTCGAACCGACAGACGGCAGCAGCACTATCAATTCAATCTAACACCATTACATTTGAATGAAATATTGCTAGAAAATTCATCTAAATAAGGGCAATTGAAGGTCATGTACCAAGTGCATTTTACACAGAGATAACGCGGTCGAGTCTTGGTTGTGCGTTAGAAACAGCAAGTTGTTAAGTATTTATTTGTAAAAGCATCAAGTTGTTCAATATTCATTTGTAAAAGCATCAGAGTGTAATTTAAATTGGAATAATAAAAAATCAAACAAACTCAGCATTACAACATTTTACATGTTTTTTTTTTTTTTTTTTTTTTTTTGTTTTTTTTTGTTTTTTTTTTTTTGTTTGAAAGGCTTCCACCATCCAGATGGTTGTTAGGACGAATAATACAACTACACCCTGGCAATGATGGACTCACAAGAGTTGTCACCATGAAGTGCAAGGATACAATGCTTAAACGCCCTATTACAAAGATATGCCCGTTACCAATTGAAGATAACAATTAAGAGAAAACTTGAAATAAGCTAATCACCCTAAGTTATCTAAATATTTCAAATAAAGAGCACCTCATACCTATGTAAGAAACTGAAGTTTTACAGCAGAAAATATAATAGACTATAATCAAAACCTGAATTCATAGAGGATTGAAATTACTTACAAAAAAAATGAACTCAAATCTCAGACATTTAGAATTTAGACCCATTTTCACATATTACAAATGCACTTATAGAAGTAACTTCTAAATATTCCGAAACCAACGCACCGAACCGCATCTCAGAAATAAATGCACCTGTAAAAAAAAAACAAAACAAAAATCAAATCACAACAAATAGAAGTATGTTTTATTAAGTAAAACGAAATAATTACAACATCATGATAACACATACACTGATGACGTATCAAGCAACTCTAAATAGAAGGCCACATCAAGAGATTAGCAGCTCTCAGGGGAGGTTATTAAATATCAGTTCTTCATTCACAGTTTTGTTGTCTATAATTAGGTAGCATTTTCATCATCCAAGGCAATATACGTACCAGCTTAACATCGAATCCAATGCGTAAGGTAGTTGGAGTGTGCTAACTCCAAGGCCCGGGAGAATGTTGAATCCATGACGACATCTGTAAACAAACAACACAAAGTAGGTCACTGGGTTATACTTATCTGCCGACCTTGACTATCCCAGTCCATCGATGTTCTCAACTGCATCATCTGCCTGCAAGAAAAATAAATATTGTAATAATTCAAATTAATGTACATGAGCAAACAAGACTCGACAAACTATACTTACAATTCATATGTATTTATAACTTCCTCAACGATTGATCGTTTGATCTGCTGTTTTTAATTAAATATCATTCTTCATAAACTGCAACTTAACGAAATATTTCAAGTGGTTTGAGACTAGAGTCAATAAAACACAATGTTAAGTCGAACCGACAGACGGCAGCAGCACTATCAATTCAATCTAACACCATTACATTTGAATGAAATATTGCTAGAAAATTCATCTAAATAAGGGCAATTGAAGGTCATGTACCAAGTGCATTTTACACAGAGATAACGCGGTCGAGTCTTGGTTGTGCGTTAGAAACAGCAAGTTGTTAAGTATTTATTTGTAAAAGCATCAAGTTGTTCAATATTCATTTGTAAAAGCATCAGAGTGTAATTTAAATTGGAATAATAAAAAATCAAACAAACTCAGCATTACAACATTTTACATGTTTTTTTTTTTTTTTTTTTTTTTTGTTTTTTTTTGTTTTTTTTTTTGTTTGAAAGGCTTCCACCATCCAGATGGTTGTTAGGACGAATAATACAACTACACCCTGGCAATGATGGACTCACAAGAGTTGTCACCATGAAGTGCAAGGATACAATGCTTAAACGCCCTATTACAAAGATATGCCCGTTACCAATTGAAGATAACAATTAAGAGAAAACTTGAAATAAGCTAATCACCCTAAGTTATCTAAATATTTCAAATAAAGAGCACCTCATACCTATGTAAGAAACTGAAGTTTTACAGCAGAAAATATAATAGACTATAATCAAAACCTGAATTCATAGAGGATTGAAATTACTTACAAAAAAAATGAACTCAAATCTCAGACATTTAGAATTTAGACCCATTTTCACATATTACAAATGCACTTATAGAAGTAACTTCTAAATATTCCGAAACCAACGCACCGAACCGCATCTCAGAAATAAATGCACCTGTAAAAAAAAAACAAAACAAAAATCAAATCACAACAAATAGAAGTATGTTTTATTAAGTAAAACGAAATAATTACAACATCATGATAACACATACACTGATGACGTATCAAGCAACTCTAAATAGAAGGCCACATCAAGAGATTAGCAGCTCTCAGGGGAGGTTATTAAATATCAGTTCTTCATTCACAGTTTTGTTGTCTATAATTAGGTAGCATTTTCATCATCCAAGGCAATATACGTACCAGCTTAACATCGAATCCAATGCGTAAGGTAGTTGGAGTGTGCTAACTCCAAGGCCCGGGAGAATGTTGAATCCATGACGACATCTGTAAACAAACAACACAAAGTAGGTCACTGGGTTATACTTATCTGCCGACCTTGACTATCCCAGTCCATCGATGTTCTCAACTGCATCATCTGCCTGCAAGAAAAATAAATATTGTAATAATTCAAATTAATGTACATGAGCAAACAAGACTCGACAAACTATACTTACAATTCATATGTATTTATAACTTCCTCAACGATTGATCGTTTGATCTGCTGTTTTTAATTAAATATCATTCTTCATAAACTGCAACTTAACGAAATATTTCAAGTGGTTTGAGACTAGAGTCAATAAAACACAATGTTAAGTCGAACCGACAGACGGCAGCAGCACTATCAATTCAATCTAACACCATTACATTTGAATGAAATATTGCTAGAAAATTCATCTAAATAAGGGCAATTGAAGGTCATGTACCAAGTGCATTTTACACAGAGACAACGCGGTCGAGTCTTGGTTGTGCGTTAGAAACAGCAAGTTGTTAAGTATTTATTTGTAAAAGCATCAAGTTGTTCAATATTCATTTGTAAAAGCATCAGAGTGTAATTTAAATTGGAATAATAAAAAATCAAACAAACTCAGCATTACAACATTTTACACATCCTGTTTTAGAGACATTAATAAATTTTCTAACATACAAATGCAATTTTATCTTACCTGGAAGGCGTACTGAAGGCACGTTATCCATTCTGACTGTCGATAAGCCATAATACCCCGTTCTTCTTTTACTTGTGAGTTTTTCTCCTGTAGTTTTTTCTGTAACTAAATGCACATTTCCAAAATATCCCTTTTAATTTTCCTAAAATATAAATGGTATTGCATGTTTACATTTCATAACAAATTCTGCAATGTTTTTGTCACGCTTTTTCAAAAATTCTTTGTCACATTCGCTGTATAAAAGGTTAAAAACATCCAAAAGACTTTCCCGTGAAAGTGCAAATGCAACTGCTTTAGTTGTCTTCGAAGTAGCTTTTGAATGCCCCAAAACCAGGTGGTTTAGCCGTATAGTACGGACGCTTATAGGTTCTCGCGCAACAGACATTTTCTCTTATATATTTTAACAACTAAACCATTTAAAAGTTATAAACGTACTTGCATATTAATAACAAAACTGAACAAAACGCCATACTCAAATTTGCCGTCAAGTTTACGAACTAGTAATATTTAGAGTTGCCAGAGTAATATTTATAAAATTGTCAAAGACCGAAATGGGTTACTTTTGTTACTTTATATGAAATCGGCTATCTGGAAAACAGCTTCGTTTTTCACTGAAAGATCGATATTTAGGATAATGTAATAAGTAACTTTAGTATATAGTAAAAAAACTATCGAAGGTATTCGGGTACCTTCTTTTGTAATAAATCACGGGAGCACTCACAACCTACTATAACCCTCGTTCACGAGTGCAGTACGTCGCATGCGACTGTAACTTGATTGGCTCAAGTCATATACCTGTTACTTGACATGCTGGCTTTGTCTTTGCGATTGTAAAAATAATCGGAGCAATGCTCTTGATTTGGTGCGATTGTTGAACATAACCAAACACACACGGTTTGTTTACCTTTTTGAAAAGTGCTTGTTGAATGAAAAACGTATAAATATAATATGTGTTATTAGATATAAAATTTACTTATTATTATTTTACAGCAAATGAGGAAATAGCAATAAAACAAATATTCCCTTTTCTTCTTTAAAAGAATTATTAACAACACTAACTTAAATTCGCGTTCCCGATTCACTGTTAATATTTATATTTTGAATGATATATATTACTTAAAAGCATTAATTATGAGCAAATCCAAATGTAAACAACAAATTTTCGTAATCCTCTTCTTGTTAATGGGAATAATTGGAATTGGGATAATCAGATTTTTTGCTGTCCATCCAATGACAACTGACAGTTGATAAATCAAAAGTGCACAGCAGCTGTGATATCGTAAATAATTTCTCGTTAATTTAATTTAAGCGGGAATTTCATTAAAAAAGAAGAATTGTGCGTACAAGTGCAAAAGTTGAACGATATAAAATGTCAAAAAGTGTAGTGAATGGAATAGTTTAAGTAGTTTTGTACCATAAGTGTTAATGGTAGAACCGTTTGCTGCGGATAAATATAAGTTAGGGTCTTTATTAAATTTTTTAAAGAATTCGTTAGGTACTACTGAAATACCAACACCTATATCTATTAGAAATTTGAATTTGGTTTCTTTGTCAAAAATGAATAAACGTTTAGAAATATTATTGTTAAATATATTATTCACTGAAGGATTAATTAGTTTTTTTGGTTATTAATAGTTTTGTAAGAACACGGCGAAATGCATTTATTCGCTTTGGTACCATATTTATTGTGGTACCAACAATAAGAATTGTTATCTCTAGAGTTTGAAATTTGTCTGCTATGCGAATAGTTTCTAGAGAATGAATGATCTCTCGATCTGTTTCTAGAACGTGAGGAAGAAGGTTGGTTCTGACATGATAATCCTTTTATCAAATTTTCGAGATTTTCTAATTTATATTCTAAATTATTTATTTTTGTTAAAAGAAAATTGTTATCTACAAAATTGTAATTTGGTTTTTGGTAGATTTTTGTTTATTTCCGATATAAATAGAATTTTGGAAATATCATATCTATTATCTGCCAAATCTTAAAGTTCTTTAATATCTTGTTTTCCGAAAGATATTAAGGCTATGTTTATAATTGCCGACAATTTTCTCATCCATAATTTTTTAATTAAAGATTTGCTAAATGTGGATGAATTGCCTGCAAGAATTTCCTTAGAGCGATAGAATTCGGAAGGTCTTCTATCTCCGATTTCGGTAGTAGATAGAAGTTGCTTTAACTTTTTTTCTTCCGATTCAATAAATCGTTTGATTAGAGTATTCTTCAAACTTTCATATTTATTGAAAAGTGGAGGATTATGTACAAAATCTAGAACATTTGTTATGACTTCCACTGGTAAAGATTGAACAACGTGACTGTATTTTGTTTCGTCTACCGTTATTCGTTTAGAAGCAAATTGGGCTTCGGCTTGAATGAACCAAGCTTCTGGATATGGAGTCCAAAAACTTGGTAGTTTGATTAAAGTTGTAGCTACATAATTGTTTTCATTGAAATTTGTAGCATTTGTTAAACTTTGTTGTAAAATATTTGACTCGTTTTCACTAGTCATCATGATTGTATTTATGCACTTTTGAAAGTAAAATTTCACTTTTTTTTTATTGTATACTGATTTTAACGAAACTTTACTTCGCGAATCACAAAATGAAAGAACCCCTTATTATAACTTTTAAGTTATATTAATATTTCGAGAATGATTATATATTGAGAAAAAAAAATATTATTTTTAGTAGAAAAGACAAATAATATTATATTAAGATAAATATTTTGAAAATGTGAGGAAATGTAGTTTATAATTTTTTTAATTATAAAAGTAATTTTAATTATAAAAACACGTACCATTGTTGTCTTCGTGTTTTGTTAGGTTGTTGTCTTGTAACGAAGCTAATTTTCAGCTGGAAATTATAAAGCCTAAAAGCGAACTAAAAACCCTTTTCCACCTAAAAACCCAAAATTGGGTGATATAATTGAAGACATATATTTGCGAACCAAATTACTGAAAAATAAAAAGCGAGGATTTGTTAGGAATCGAACACGGGACCCCAGTATTAAAGTTGTTTGCGAAACCAAACTGGGAGTATAAAGCGAAAATATTATTTTTCTTCATATAATTCGCACGAGAAATTAAAACTTTTGCTATAGGTACCAGACTTCAAACTGGCAAAAAGCACCTTCATATACCTTCCTGGATCCTTCCCTCTATCTTCCACCTTCCAACAACCAACCTTCCACCCTCCAATTTCCGTCGAATTATTCCAGTTTCCACTCGTCAAGTGAAAGCTAGGCCATATGCGCCGGCCACAAGACGAAATCCCGCCTTCCCGAACCTAACTCCTGTAGCTAGAATTACAGTAGGTTAAGGGCAGTACGCTGCTCAAGCTCAGTACGGGTGCAAGCTTAGGAACGGCTCAGGGAATAGCATAGACCGTAGTTAAGCTAATTAGATATAAGTAGTGTAAGGGCAATTAATTGCTCGGGCCTAGTACGCGCGTTGAGCGGAACGGTCTAAGGGACCTAGCTACTTAGATATAAGCAGGTTAAGGGCAATCTAATTGCTCGGGCCTAGTACGCGTGTTGAGCGGAACGGTCTAAGGGACGTAGCTATCTAGCCATAAGCAGGTTAAGGGCAATCTAATTGCTCGGGCCTAGCACGCGTGTTGGGCGGAACGGTCTAAGGGACGTAGCTATCTAGCCATAAGCAGGTTAAGGTCAATCTAATTGTTTGGGCCTAGTACGCGTGTTGAGCGGAACGGTCTAAGGGACGTAGCTACCTAGATATAAGTAGGTTAAGGGCAATCTTATTGCACGGGCCTAGTACGCGTGTTGAGCGGAATGGTCTAAGGGACGTAGTTACTTAGAAATAAGAACCGTAGAAGTAAGATTCTAGTAGTAAGGTTAGATATAGAAACTGAATTGTTAGATAGTAAGAACAATAAATTAAGTGTTACTAAGAACCGGGCTTTCTAATTAATAACCCTTTAACTCCCAAGCCAAATTCTCTCTCTTACTGCGTTGATAGACCCTGGCCTTTCTCCACTGCAACTACCCAGGCAATTGATTTTGTGACTTACCCACTACCGTACCGACCGAAAAATCGCACTGCGTTGGCGCCCGAGTAACCGCACCGGGGAAGTACGTCACAGTCTTTTCTTCTTTCTTCCTATAGATGTAATCTTCTCTTTGATGTGTTGATACGTTGATGATTTGTAAACTAGAGGATGCTTTCTGCTAAAAACCTGGGATTAAGCAGGGGGTCGCCAATATTGCTGCACTCAGAATCAATGATGCTGCAGTAGAATGTTGCGATGCTATGGTGGGTAATTTCTACCGAGAGGAGGACACGTGTTAACCTACTTGTTAGGGATCTCCTCAGTACCTTACCACTGGTGGGTGGCACTGCTAATTGAAGGTGGTTGATCACGTCGGGGTCACCAAAGTAGAAGTATGTTGTCAGTACTACCTAATGTAGAAGTATGTTGTCAGTACTTCCTACGCCAATATGCAGGTATTGCTTAACAGTTTCTTCCAGGTAGCAGTCTGTTTAGGTCTGGTCATCGACTTCTGTGGGCCTACAGAATCTGTAATTGCCTTAAGAGCAGCAAGCTCCCAAGGACTTTAAAATTTTGCCTTTTCTCAAAGGACTTTTATATTTAAAATAATCGAGGTGATTATTGAAAAAATTGCGCTTTAATAAAATTGATTTTAATTTTGATAATTTTTTTATTCTTTTTAAAAGTGATATAATACGTTGAAAGTCAGAACTGAACTGAACTGGTTTTACAAATTTTCTGACTTTTCTATATAGTAATGAATTACAAAACAAAATTGTTTAGACATACTCGGTTAACCAATTCAACAAGTATATCATGAACGTAAATTATCAAACGCAACCTAATTTATAAAACGTTATAAATGTCTTTTTTAGTAAAAATTAGAACCGAAATATGAATGCTGATGTGCCCCCAAGCACTCAATGCCATTCCAGAGCCTGACAACTCTAACAATATGATAGTGCCATCTAAAAGATGGAAATACATTCAACAATTGAGCAGGCAATTTTGGGATAAGTGGTCAAAGGATTATCTCAATCAACTTCAAAATAGACCAAAATGGTATAGAAGGCAACCGAATATTAAAGTTGGGGATGTTGTATTAATAAAGAGCGACAATATGCCTATGTGTAATAGTGTCGGCTTGTGGAAGTCTCTCCACTTATGCTACAACAAGCTAATCAGGTACATTTTCAGATGTCACTCCCCTTTGAACAGGACGATACGTTGCGCATCACAGAAGACGTCGACTTGAGTCCTCCAGGAAGTCCACACAGTGAGGTGTTGCAGGAACTACTACGGGATGTTCATGGAAGGATTCCTCAAACCTACTACGAATGCAGAGGTTCCATTCATCCATCCAACGCCTTTAACCGATCCACATCCGGAATAGACATCAATAACTCGTCTTCATCCAACAGCAACCGTAGAAAAATTCAAGATGAGAGCAGACAACAGTTTTCAACGTTTCGTGACCAGGGAAGATACCGACATATACATACAACGTTATGTATTTCGGCGGATCAATGTCGAAGAAATAAAAAATCGACGAAACCGAGAAAAAACAATAAATCTACCAGACAAATACTAAGTTTGACTAAGAGTTAGAGCAGGCGGAATAATGATATTTCACCACTACCACAAAAGAGAGATAACCAAGCTAAAACAATTATCTGTTGAACAGAACTGTTCAACGCGGGGGAGTATGTTGAATATTAAGCCCTAAGAATAAATAAGTGTAAGAAATTCTAAATCAATGAAGATTTGTATACTCACCGCACCTGGGAAAACAACAGGTGCAAACTAATGAATTACCTTATCTGAAATGAAATAAAGTTAATGAATTTGAAGAACGTGAGCTATGTAATCTTTTAAGAATATAATTTAACGAAATTTTATACCCTGTTGCAGAAATTAGCAAAGACTCTGAATTCTTGACGGCACAACAACAACACTAGAAACGTAAAAAAACGACAACTTTGCGTGAAATTCATGAAATTTGTATAATAAACACTTGTAATTTATAGAAGTGCTTATGTCATGCAAATTAGATGAATTCAGAGCAATTAAAAGTCTTTTTCCGCGAAAATTTACCTAAAATACGCACATTTAACACTTAGAGAAAAGGTGGCAGGATGAACAATTTTTTCAAATTTCTCTAATATTCGCTAATTATTCATGCTGCACCGGTCATGGCTGCACTTGGCGAACTTGTAAACCGCGAACATGACTGTAAAATTGACTCAGGCAGAAAGTCAATCTGATAAATTAGACGGCAGAAAACGCGACGGTGTTACCATAGAAGCGCGAAAGGCGATTAATTTGATATCG